>CM053573.1:15614976-15702142 GCA_028646485.1 Cryptoprocta ferox | reverse complement strand
TTTACACTAAAATTCACAACTGTTTAGATACCAAATTAGTATATGTATTCATTTCCATGGACACCAACAAGATGTACTTATTTATTGATAATCATCATCATTTAAAAGATAAAATTTTGGTAATTACTTTATGTCTTTAACTTTCTAAATAGTGCCTCAATAGCCAATCTTTTTAAAATATAAAATATTATAATTGCTGAAAGAACACATGCAAGTCATAAATGGGTCAAATATTTACCAATTATCCAGACCTATATGCAGATGCATAGAAGAAAGTGACAATTTGAATAACTATTTAAATTCTAGACTCACTGTGTGATTGATGATTATTTTAACAGTGTATTTGGTCTTCCTGGCAGAGATATTTTTTCCAGCACTAAATACAAATAAGTCCAGTACTGGAACATGTATGAATATCATTTGAAGGCGAGTGAATGAAATAAAATACCAGATATTTTGATTCAAAAATATTTAAAAGGCAGCATTTTTTTAAGTTTATTTATTTTGAAAGAGAGAGAGAGAGAGAGAGAGCACATGAACGGGGAAAGGGGCAGAGAGAAAGAGAGAGAGAATCCTAAAGTGGACTCTGTGCTGACAGCACAGAGCCTAACATGGGGCTTGATCCCATGAACCCTGAGATAGTGACCTAAGCTGAAATCAAGAGTCAGAATCAACCGACTGAGCCACCCAGGTGTCCCTAAAACACAGTATTAAATATGAAAATTAAATAGTTTTCACACCAAAAATGAATGAGTTGATATTAGAAAATCTATTAGTAAACTTGATCAAGTTAATTTATAATATCTTAAAAAGTTATACCATTAACTTTTAAAACACACTTCAAATTCTATTTTTCTACTGTTTAAACTCACTACACATGTTTCCATGTACATAAACAGGAATATTGGAAAATGAAAGTGTGACTCAGTTTGATAAAGAATAAACATCTCAAATCAATTGCTAACTACAAGAGGCATTTGCAGTAAAATCCAAAACATATAATAATTATTATTGTTTTTAGTATTTCCACTTTTATAGAAGTTCTGACAGATCAGGGGCTCCTGAGGGACTTAGTCAGTTAAGTGTCTGACTTCAGCTCGGGTCATGATCTGACAGTTCGTGGACTTGAGCCCCACATGGGGCTCTGTGGTGACAGCTCAGAGCTTGGACCCTGCTTCAGATTCTGTGTCTCCTTCTCCCTCTGCCCCTCCTCTGCTCATTCCCTCTCTCTCTCTCTCTCAAAAGTAAATAAACATTAAAAATTAAAAAAAAAGAAGTCCTGACAGATCAAATAAAATGTGTAACTATTGAGGATAAAAAAGACTAAATTATATACTTTTGTGATACTATAATTGTATGCAATAAATGTATATAATAAAACTTATAACAATTCATTCAAAATTATTATAATTAATAAGGTAATTCAGTAAAATACCTAGACATATAAATATGCAAATACCAAGAACAGTATTCATGCATGAGAGACACCTTAGCCGATCATCACAGGTTTTTGCTCCCTTTGGAAAGTGGCGAGTTCTTACAGCTACCAGCTGCTCCTCCAAGAACTACATTTCCCAGACTTCCTTGCATAAGGCATGATCCAATACCTAGTTCTTGCTGGTAGATGTAGCAGGAGCATTGTGCTCTGTATCACTTCCAACAGTTCCTTAAAAACACAGTGCCAAACATATTTACTCATAGCAATAAATAAAAATTGCAAAATAATTTTTAGATCTGACCCATTTACAAACAGAAAAAAATACTTGGAAATAATTAATAAAAGGCTATTTTAAAAGGCTGGCCTTATAATTGGATATAAAATATTATTGTAAATATAGATGTTTTTCTAAAATCAGTTCATAATCAATATAATTCACACAAAATATATTAACAAAATTTTGATGTATTATCTAGAAGAAAAACAAACAAGGGAACGTAAATAAAACTAATAATAGAATTATCCAACTAGATAATAAAGTCAGCATAATTCAATTAGCATAAATCAATGAAACCAAATAGATTATTCAGAAACTAACTTTATTACATATGAGAATTTTATTCAGAATAAGAGCAGTACTGGAACTCACTGAAGAAAGGAAGGATTTTCAATAAACATAACTGGGGGAACTGGTTGTCTATTTGGAGCACACCAAACAAAACAACAACTTAAATCATCCTTACATAATAAAAACCAACCAATGCACATAATATATAATTATTAATAAATACTTGGAAAAACTTTATCTTGCTAGTAACAAAAATGAAAATTAAAAAACAATGATACATCATTTACATGTAGAACTGGAGGGAAAGATTTATTTGATGTATAATGTTTCTACAATAATATGTTGAAAGAGCTCTCTCATATAATTTTGATGGGAGAGAAATTTGATGCAGTACTTTTGGAAAGCAATTTGAAAATTCATCCCAAGAGCTGTAAAACCATTAGAGAAGGAGTTTCATATTTTTTTCAAGTAAACTCTAAGATATTGTATCTTCCTCATCCATTTAGCCCTAAACTCCAAACATGGAATACAACAGAGAATAAATTAGGGCCTGTCAAATTAAACTCAATTGATTCTAATTGTGTTCTCTAGACACAAAGAGAGAAAAAAATAAAAGTACTTAGTGATCCCTCTTCTACGAAATGAGCCTCTCAAGTACATAAAATAGCTTTCATGATTCCATTAAGAATCTTCTTCTGGCAGGTGTTTGGCCTTATGTTTCCAGACTCCATCCCCTTGAGAGCTCATCTCCAGATGTGGTGCTGTGTGCCAGGGCCATGCATGGAATAATCCTCTGCTATGATTTTCCTTGCCTTCAGCATTATACTGCAGTTAATGAAGCTTAAGATCATGACCTAATCACTGACCCCAGGCCCCACTTTCTAATACCATCATGTTGGGCATTAGGATTTCAACATACAAATTTTTGGAAAATACAAACATTCAGACAATAGCACCTGCTTATTCATCAATGTTTCATGAGATTCTTTTTTCTGATTAACTTAGTAGAAGTCAAGATATTCTAACATGGATTTTTTTTTTAGTCAAGTAATACTTATAGAAATGGCAACATTGAGATGGTCCACTTCTATTCACTTCAACAGAAAAGAGTTGCATGCACATTCTGAAGTTGGTTTCTAACTTAAATTTATTATTTGTTTGTTTGTTTGTTTGTTTATTTTATTGAGAGAGAAGGAGAGTAGAGGATGGGCAGAGAGAGGAAAGAGAGAACTCCAAGCAGTCCTCTGACCATACTTTTAAAAATTATTGGCAATTATATGTCATAAGGGGGGGTACTAATTTTAATCAAGAGAAATATGATGTAGGCACGTAGGACATGCAGTGTTCACAACATTTATAAGGGACATATTTTACACAGTGAAATAAAAATGAAAAAATAATCTAACAAAATATGTAATTTTATATTATGTAAGTAAGACAACACATTAACAGAATCAATAAGATAACACTTAATGTATAAAAATAAAATGTATATAGTAAAATGATTTATGGTATAAAAGTAAAATGATTTGCACATAAATGTTGGTTTAATAAACATTTACTGAATGCAATCACAGAATATAATAAATAACAGACAACAATTTACATAAAAATCACAAATGTTCAATAGTGAATTTGGTTGTAATAAAAATTTCTGACCATTTCATAAGCATGTGATTTCTATTTTTCTGCACATGTGGGTATGTCAACAGCTGGTATGCTCATACATTTTTTTAAAAATTATGAATAAGTTATGTAATGGTTTGGTGGTCCAGAGACAATCTCTGTATATACACGTGAGTCTCTAAGGATCCTGTTTGACTACCAGGATTTTTCTGTGTATAAGAAAAAAATACATATAAAGTATACATTTCTGTGGAGTAGTTTTTATTGATGCCTTATTCACATATATGTTTCTATTCAGTCTTACCTTCATAATAACTTACAAATTAAAAAAATACTTTTCATTTTTATAACACTTCATGACTGAATCCCAATATTGCATTTTTCTAAAATGCAAATCTGATGGTGCAACTTTGTGTTTTAAAGACCTTCAGATTCTCCCCATTGCTCCTAGGACAAAGTTCAAATTCTAAACATTGCCTATGTGGCCATCATAAGCCCAATCCTCCAGCAACCCTTCTCAAAGGCCTTCCCGCCAGCTCTCTACAGGCTAGCCACAGCGAACTTAAGAGCAGTCATCAAGAACATGTTATGTGCCAGATATTGTTCTCTGATACTTTCCAGAGCAAATCCCATTTAATCCCTTCTAAAGATGTACAAGGAAGGACTACTTCCCTTTTCTTTACAAAGACTGAGCATTTCCCACGTCACATGATGTCATATGGCTTAGAAAATGATGAAGTTCTTATTTGAACTCAACAAAGAATCCAAAGCTCTGATTCTCCACCATTCACTGTGGGGCTTGTTCATCAATTCCATCAGATTTTTAAAGATGCATAGGGTCTCTGTTCTTTACGGCCTTACCCTGAAGGGCTCAGCGTATATGTTCTCATTTCCCACAACATAATTCCTAACAGATTGCATTGTAATTGAATCATTAGTTGTTTACATCCTTCAAAAAGAATATAAGTTTTACAAGGGCAAGGACCTTTGCAGTCTCCTTCACTAGAGTCTCCAGAAATAGCTAGCTGACACATAGCAGGTAATAAATGTGTATTTGTTGATTGGTTGATTGAAATAATATATGAATAAGCCTTTTGTATTAGAAAGTACCAGAAATCCTGTTTGTAGGTTTAACTGAAAATGTTTCATAATTTAAAAAGTCCATTGTTAATTCTCTCTTGATGGTACCAAGGGAAAGAGCAGTTTAAACCTAAATATTGCAAGAAATTAAATCTTCAGTCAAATGAATAACATTTATTGGCCCACATAACATATGAGTAAAGGATCCAGAGAAGGGTTCAGAATCATACTAACTCATTTACCCATTTCAGCCTTGCTCTAGAAGTCATTTAGAGCCATAACCTAACACAGCATGAAAATTGACTCATGAGAGACATTTCTCCCCAAAGCAGGCACTACATTTCCTTTGTAGATACAATAAATAGCCTAAATATATTTTGTTTAAAGAATATGTAATTTGTTAGTTTATGTGGCACATATATGGATCATGAAAATATTTTCTAACAAATTGCTTGCTTCACTAGATCTGAGAAGACCTGGGTTCTCAATCTAATTTACTTACTTGTTAAACATATTAGCTTGGGAAGGTTCATTAATTTTTCTTAGCTACAGTTTCTTCAGGTCTAAAGTGAATGAAGCACAATATGAACTTTACACACCAGAAAGCTGTGGAGGACTTAAAATGAGTTAATATTATGAATGAATTCTAACATAGACAAACCGAGTTGGTAGTATGTTTTTATAATTATCATAATTATAAATATCATAACTATTATCCTAATGATCTTTGCTGAGAATAAATAACTGATAGAAATTTGACATCTTCTGAAGTTAGATTGAAGTCTGAGGTGATCTTTCATATAAAAATAAATTTTAAAAGCTATATGATTTAGGATGACTTCATCAGCAAAGAGGATGAACAGCAACTCAAAGTGGTGTAAATAATGTGAAAATATTCTTAGCACATAAAACTGGGAGTCCAGGGACAATGTGGGCCCAAACTTGTTTGATCCAGGGGATAGGTTATCCAGTCCACCCCCCTCTCTGCTGACTACACTGCCTGTTTTCTTCTAAGACTAATCCTGTCGTGTTTGCAGGCTGGCCACTAGCAGCCACGGAGACCACATACTTCCACATTCATGTCTAGTGGAAAAGGCAAAAGCTTTCAGGGACTGCAAAGCAAGAGTGAAAATTTTTCCCAGAAGCCTGTGGTGGTCATTTTTTATATACTGTTTGCATATCCGTTTTGCATTACCTTTCTATATTTTGGGTGTCCCAACTCCCCAGTAAAGAATTCAAAATACAAGTTCCCAGCCATCATGCCTCTCTAGAACATAGATTAGTTTCCTGAAATCAACTGTATCCATATGAGACTTTAATTCAGAGTAGAATGATGAAGCGGACTCTGAGATGAGTTTGTGTTTAGTGAATAGAAAAGGTAAAAGAAGCGTAAGGATTAGAGTAGGTAGTGGTTGCAGATTTGCATTTCCAATGCAAAAATGGCATTAATGTCAGTGCAGGAGTAATTAGAGTGAAGTCCAGTGCCTGGCAATACTGTGCAGTGGCAGGTGGGACATACTAGGGAGTCTTTAAGTGACCTCTAATGTGACTCGGTTGAGACATTATTCCTAGATCTGTTCTTCCAGCACCACACAAAACTTATCATAGAGTCAGACACCCCTTCTGGAAGTCTTCAGACCCCTTTGCAAAGGAACAACTTCCTTTGTTCCCAGGGTCACAGTCAACACAGTGTTCACAGTCAACACAGTATCACTTTTGTGCAGAATCAATCTGATAGTGCCCTTGTCCTGAACTTCTCACCTTGTGCCCTGGTTCCTCCCATGTTGGTAAGGGGTCCAGAGACCTAACTGGATACCTAGGAGTGAATCTTCAACCAGTGGGTCAATGTTTAATGGGAAACCCTTGATGGGAAAGGGTAGATATGTGGTTTCCAGTAAATATATTTAAAAATGCTCAATCTCACTACTAATCAGGAAAATAAAATTGAAATCTCGAAGAGAAATTTTTTTCCAGTTGTCAATTTGACAAAAATTAGTCTTTATAACATTAAGTTTTGAATAATGAGAACTCTCATCAATTGCCAATATAAGCAAAAAAATACTAAAACCATTTTGAAAAAATATTGGCCTTACTAAATTGAGTTAATTACATGCCATGATGAAGCAATTTCACTCCTAGCTCCAAGGACATATCCTAAAGAAATTTTTGTATACTTGTCCTCAAAAGCAAATATAAGAAATTTGTCACATATTTTGTTTTATAAAATCCAGAAACTAGAAATATTACACTGTCTTTCAGCAAAAGATAAGATGAATCAATTGTAGCATAGTCATACAGCAAAATATTCCTTACCAGGGAAATAAGTGAAATTCATCTATTTGCAAAAATATGACCAAAATTTTAAATCATAAATGTTGAACCAAAGCAGCAAATCACAAAATTTATTGGAAATTTTATTTATGTAAAGTTGAAAACACACACACACACACACACACACACACACACACACACACAAAATAATATAATTTTGTGGGAATACATTTGTGGGAAACAAAATAATACATTTGTGGGAAAACCCACACACTGAGCTGGGGAATAGTCGTCATAAAACGTAGATGGTGTTCTCTAATTAAACTGGTATTCAGAGAGGCAGGAGAGGAATTTGAGCTAGAGCAGGAGTATTTCAAAAGTTCTGATAATGACCTATATTTTTAAGTTAAAGGTTGAGTTACACAGGTATTTATTTTCTCCTTCATATTGTTCTGGTATGTATTTATTTTCTTGTATATGTCATATTCCATGACATAATTAGAAATAGTTTTTGTCCACAAAGTGAAAAACTCTTCTTAAACAGCAATGAAAGCCTCAACGCTGTATTTGCTTCCATATGGATCCTCTGTTATTCCTACATGTATGTCATCCAGGAACTTAGGTCATAAACGGTTTATCCCTGTAGAAAACAAAGGGGAAGTTTCTTCTTTAAAACAGAGCCCAGAACTGGAATTATGTACCTGAAAACGTAGAACTGGCCTGTTGTGGATCCCATACAAATAAAACATCACAAATGTTTTGAATTTAAAACCTTTTGGACTTTAGATCTTAATTTACAATGTAGGCTACTTTTAGAAATTCCAAGCTGCATTCATGACTAAAATTAAACTTGAATTACAAGACAGTACTAACTTATTTTAGGCATCTAAAGAAAGCATTTATTCTTCTATCAAAAAAAAATATGAATCCAGTTTTTGCTGATGACTGGAGTTGACTTTGAAAGAATGAACAGCAGTAAATAAAGAAATTCTGAACACCTGAAGCTCTGTTTGAGCAATTTTTAAAGTTAAAAATGAATACACTCAGTAACTCTGCTGGCATGCGATTAGGAATGAGATTTAGTCATTGATTAACCCGTAAGTGAAAAACATCTCATTTCCTTTTACCTTTTACAAAAATATCAGTCATCTTTTTCAAATATTAAGTGCTTTCTATATCAAAGTGTTTCACTTTCTAAATTTATTTTTCTATATATTTTTATAGATGCATGACTCTGTGTGTATAGAGTATCAAAATAGATCTTGGTTGTGTACTTTTTCTGTTCTTTTTTACTTCCCTATTAAATTATTTAAAGGCCAAACTTGTACAAAACAATATTAAATTCTTTCTTCATTTATTTATTTTTTTTTTGTTTTACTAAGCACTTGCATTGAATTTTATATTTTATGTTACTTTTTGGTCTATAGTAAGACATTATAGCAGTCATTAAAAGGATGAATATTGGGGCGCCTGGCTGTCTCAGTCAGTTGAGTGTCTGACTTCAGCTCAGGTCATGATCTCAGGGTTTGTGGGTTCAAGACCCGCATCGGGCTCTGTGCCTACAGCTCAGAGCCTGGAGCCTGCTTCAGATTCTGTCTCCATCTCTCTGCCCCTCCCCTGCTCATGCTCTGTCTCTCAAAAGTAAATAAGTGCTAAAAATTTTTAAAAAAATGAATATTGGCACCAGAGAACTTGGGTTGTAGCACAGCTCTGCAGCTCATTAGTTGTGTGACTTTGAAAATTTACATAATCTTTCTATGCCGCAACTACTCATGGAAAATTGTAGATAACAGTTGTGCCTATCTCATAGAATTGTTGTGAGGATTAAATAAATTAGTAATATGTAAAATCACCTAAAAAATAAACAGTACATAAAAATCTACATATTTTTAGTTCTCATTATTTTTTTAATTATGTGTACATTTAATGTCATAATTAGTCATATAAAATAGTATTTATACAAGTTACTTGTTCATTATCAAATTTAAAAATATTTTTATTTGCCAAGATTATAGCTAAGGATTTTTGGTATAGTTTCATATAAAGACTAATATTCTTCCAAATTTAGATTGATTTTTACAAAAACTGTAAGGAAAATGGCTCCAACCAACCTCTTAAGGAAATGATACCCTGGATAACATGTAAAATGTATGAAAACAACACACACAGTTACCAAATCGCACTTTGATGACAATATTGGCTGTTTAGTGACCATGAATTACACTTCTGTTTAATCTCTGTAGTTGCTCTAAAAGTTGTTTTTCTTTCTTTCTTTCTTTCCTTACTTACTTGAGAGAGAGAGAGAGAGAGAGAATGCATGTACACATAAGTAGCAGTGCAGAGCCTGATGCAAGGCTCCATCTCAAGACACTGGGATCATGACCTGAGTTGAAATCAAGAGTCTGATGCTCTGGGGTGCCTGGGTGGCTCAGCTGGTTAAGCCTCCAACTTTAGCTCAGATCATGATCTGACAGTTCGTGAGTTCAAGTCCCGTGAGCTGTCAGCACAGAGCCTGGAGTCTGCTTCGGATTTTATGTCTCTCTCTCTCTCTCTCTTTCTGCCCTTCTCCCACTCATGCTCTGTCTCTCTTTGTCTCAAAATTAAATAAAACATTTAAAAAAAGAATTTAAAAAAAAGAGTCTGATGCTCAACTGACTGAGCGGTCCAAGTCCCCCTAAAATTTGGCCCTTTAAAATAAATGCTCAAATGGTCTCTGAGGAAGCTAGGCTCCCGTACATATCGGAATAGCAAAAGTTCATCGTAGGTGCTCTGGCAAGGGTATGCATAGTCCTTTGGCCCACCTGAGAGGCAAAACTTCTTAAGTCCAGAGACTGAATGGGAATGAACATTCAATATGCTGTGGTGTGATCTCATGCAATTCACAGAGCGAAGCTAGCAGCCACGAGTTGTGGGATGGCTGGAGTTTGCACGGACAATAAACAATTGACCTAGCTTACTTAAAAATATTTTCTTGAAAGGGAAAAACAATATTACATAAGTTTTTCAAAGGACAGCCAGATGTCACTCAAAGTCTTCACTAAGTGAGGGCACTGAGGCTGAGTGTTCCAGAAGTCCCTGGAGCCCTTCCAGATGCTCTTCTCATGGCTGCCAGTCCTCCTGCTACTTCAGAAGGCAGCAACATTGGGGAGGGATGAATAGTTTCCCTTTGACCATGGTATCTTACTCTAGAGCAGAGCATACATGAAAAGAAGATAATAATCCACATACTCAGTCACCCATCTCATTAGTCTGGGCCAAGTGTCTATGAACTGAGATTGAATTCACAAATTCCACACTAGCAACAAATGGACAGACCTGAGAGTCAGCAGACATTCAATGGTCCCAGCAGGAATATTGGAAGGTCATTTCCTAAGTGTCTTTTCTTCACCAATCATTATTATAATTATTACACTAAATTATTATTGCAACTCTGTTCACTCTTATTATTTATATCACAGTACTATTAAAAATATGGTAACATATTCAAATTTTAACTTGACATTATTGTAGTATCCAGAATATCTAAAAACTTTTAAAAGAAAATGGCCTAAGTTGAATTAGCTGTAACTCTTGCACATCTGTTTCTGAAAACTTATCAAATAATGAATATGCTTATTTAATTAATGTTAATTATTTGTACTTTCATTGAGCTGATATATTTCATAATAATTTTTACTTAAGAAAGGGACGCCTGGGTGGCTCAGTCGGTTAGGCATCCCACTTCAGCTGAGGTCATGATCTCGCTGTTCACAAGTTCAGGCCTTGCTCTGGGCTCTGTGCTGACAGCTCAGAACCTGGAACCTGCTTCAGAGTCTGTGTATCCCTCTCTCTCTGCCCCTCCACCACCCATACTCTGTCTCTCTCTCTCAAAAATAAGTAAAACGCTAAAAATTTTTTTAATTAAAAAAAATTTTTAAAAGAAAGAAAGTAGAACAAAGTCTAGAAATTTTAGCCAGAAAAAGAACAAAATCTATGAATTTCACTTATTCATTCCTGTAAGTTTTAGGGATACATAATTTGCATATTAATAGGATATTCAAGTGTCCACAGACACTTATCCATAGAGGATTAATACCCTGCTAACATTTAAACTATGTCATTTTATATTCGATGAGGCTATTTAAAATGCTTACATAATACTTTTTCCCAAAGTACAAATTATAATCAAATATCTTCTAAGAAACTTCTTCCTAATTTTCTGTTTTCTTTTTCAAATAAATATCTCTACTTGTGGCCTAAAGGATTCCAGATTGGATGGCACACAAGAGAGTGAAAAGAAATGTTTGAGGAGCAGAGAATCGCATAAAAATAAGTTAGCATTACACTGGTTTCACTAAAGAAAACAACCAGCAGACAGAGGGAAAGAGAAAACAGAAATTGCGTATATAGATTATCTATCCAAATTCTGAAGGTGCTGGGGGAACAACCGGTTAGACAAACATTATTCTGTTTCTTGAGAATCATTCCTGCTACTTGTCATTTCATAGTTCAGCTTTTTCGTCCTTCTTTGTTTTTGCTCTGTTATTGAAAGTGAAGTTAATTAATTGTGTATGCAAATCTTTGAGAGAGAGAGAATGTGTGTGTGTGTGTGTGTGTGTGTGTGTGTGTGTAAATACGCACACAACTGCTATAGATTAAAAATGTTACTGAGCTCTATCTGTTCGAGCACTAGAGTGTCCAGCAGAGATGAGAAACCGAATCCCCAGCTCTCAGATGGGGTCAAGTCTGTTTCTTTCTTTTATAGATCAAAGCCTGCCTTGTCTGCACAGAATATATTTTCACATAAGAAATTAAAAGAGGCAAAAAAAAAAAAAACCAGAAAGCAAGAGTGATGTAGGTATCTTTTGCCACCACTCGTGTTAGAAAAAATAAAAACTAAATAATATGTCAGTGGCCAAAAACATTTCTTCAACCTTTCCAAGAAAAGTTTAGGAATATGTCATGTATGTACTTGAACTGTTTGTTCTTGAACTTGCTTTAAGAATGTAAGCATGGCTAAATGTCCCAGCTTCAGGCCCTAGAGACTGCTTACTCTCTTTTCTAATGAAAACATGAAAAACTATGGGCAATCTTCACATGTCCCTCCAAAAATTACACATTTTATTTTTTTCGTCAATGATTGTTAAGTATTTGAGATAGAAGATAGCTAAGGGTGGGTGGAAGTTTGGAAATAATCTAGGGAAATTTTTTTAACTTAATAAATAAAGTGGTTCAAGTACACTGTCAAGTGTTCACTTTTTCCATATAACATGATTTTATATGCGAAGCCGGAAAGCATCACTAAACTTAATAATATATTAATTAAAGCTAAATTTTCTCTGCCTGCCTCAAATTTCTAAGTTATTGTACATGTTATTTTAAAGGTTATTATTATTAACTGATAATAACTCAGTCTAATATTGAGTATGTTAGTGTATTCTGTATCTTTGAAGTAGTTATAAATTCTTTTGAAAAATAGCATAATAATAGCGTATTTAATCAGTTTTATATTTACATTATTTAGAAATACAATATGAAGGGCACCTGGGTGGCTCAGTTGGTTAAGTATCCGACTTCTGCTCAGGTCATGATCTTGCAGTCTGTGAGTTCAAGCTCCATGTCGGGCTCTGTGCTGACAGCTCAGAGCCTGGAACCTGCTTTGGATTCTATGTCTCCCTCTTTCTCTACCCCTCCCCTTCTCATGCTCTGTCTCTCTCTCAAAAAATTAATACTAAATATTAAAAAAAGAAATACAATGTGATTGAACATATAGTAAATTTAACAATTCCACTACCATAATTTTTAAGAAGCTGAAGATACAAAAGGCTGATCCCTGACTATAAGCATAATGACTATTGCATGATCTAGGATTTTATTGCTTATTAGAACAGGTAATGAGAGAGAAAACTTATTTTTGACTTACCTTATTCTCATAAATATAGAGCCTAAGAACATTTAGATACCAATCATTTATACATAATAATAATAAAAGGAAAAATGCAGGGCTCCTGGATGGCTCAGCCAGTTTAGTGTCCAACTCTCGATTTCTGCTCTGGGCATGATCTCATTGTTCATGGGATCAAGCCGCAGGTCAGGCTCTGCACTAACAGCACACAGCCTGCTTGAGATTCTCTCTCTCCCTCTCTCTTTGCTCCTCCCCCACTTGCACTTTCTCTCTCAAAATAAATAAACTAAAAACATTTTTAATAAAAATTAAAAGAAAAAAAAAAGAAAAATGCAAATAATTTACATCAGCCTCTTGTCCCCATCAGCCTTCCCCCAAGCCTTATCTCCTACTTCTTTCCTCCTCACCTAATCTTTGGGGACCACACGAAACTAGTGGCCTAAATATTTCATCCCTCTGTATAATTGCACTTGCTTTCATCTCTGCCTTTAATCTCTTTTTCCCCTCTATTCATTATTAGGATAACACCTTTTGCCCCCCAAGAGAGTCAAATATTTGGTGAAACTTCCTCTAACTCACCTTGACAATTCTCCCTTCCCATCCTAGCCCTTTCAGCCAACTTTTTCCTTTCGTCACAACACATGTTGCACACAGTAATTATCACTTTGCATTATACGCTGGTTTGCACATCTATTTGCCTATTAAGCTATTGGCTTCTTGAGGGCAAGGGCTTTCATTCCTGTATACCTGGCACTTGGAGCAGTATGCGGCACATAGCAGATACTCAGCTGACTGACAGATTTTTTTCACAAGTTGAAGAAAACTGGACTACTTTCTTTTTTTTAAGGCAGTATTTTTTTTAGTTTATTTATTTATTTTGAGTGAGAGAAAGAAAGCACAAGCAGGAGAGGAGGCAGAGAGAGAGGGAGAGAGAAAGGGAGATACAGAGGGAGAGACAGAATCCCAAGCAGGCTCTGCAGTGTCAGTACTGAGCCCCATGCAGGGCTCAATCCCATGACCATGAGATCATGACCTGAGCCAAAGTCAGATGCTTAAACAACTGAGCCACCCAGGTGCCCCTGGACTACTTTCTTTGATCACAACAATCTAACAGAACCACCTAGATAGCAAGGACCATATTGCTTTTGTGGTAGATATGAGTTTCCATGATGTTATTCTAGAAGTTCAGAAGAGTTCACTTTTTATTATTTTTTCTCCATTAAGATTTGCTTTTAAACTGAAATCCATATTATCCTTTTTCCCCTGATAGTTTTGAGAGAAAAAGAAAGAAAGAAAAAATTTCTCTCATGGTAACCTATCTGCATTTCCCTCCAAGTGAATTATTTTTTCTAAACATCCTTTAATATAGTATTCCTTCCTACCTCCTACCTCCTTCTCCTCTTCTCTCCTTCTTCCTTTTTCCCTTCATCCTCTTCTTCCTTTCTCCTCCTCCTCCCTTTCCTCTTCCCCCTCTCCCTTCCTCCTTCTCCTCCTTCTTCTCCTTCTCTTTCTTCTCCTTCTTTTCTTCTTCTTCTCCTTCTTTTCTTCTTCTTCTTCTTCTTCTTCTTCTTCTTCTTCTTCTTCTTCCTCTTCTTCATCTTCTTCATCTTCATTTTCCTTCTCCTTCTCCTTTTCCTTTTCCTCCTCCTTCTTTATTACAACCAGTAGTCTCCTTGTATGCTGGAGTATTTGCCACTTGCCTCTACAGATCCATTCCAGTTTTCACTACTCTGCCCCTGAAAGTACTTCCACTGTTAAGTTTTTTCACTACCATAGAATCCCAAGAATATCATTTCCAAAAAAATAGATTCATTACAAATAAATGAAATGGAACTATGGACTCATAGCCACAAATATTACTGGCCTCACCACGTGCCCATAACCCAAGAGTTGCTACCTTAATGTAACATTGCTACAGACTCAACTAACTCACCAAATGGAAAACAACTTGCAAAGTTGGAGTTCTGTCCTACAAGACATGTTATATGATTTAAATCTGTGCTTAATATATGGATCCATCACTCCCATAACCAAGATATATGGGAAAAGAACTAAAATTTAGAGTTAATAATAAACTGTTTTACTATTACCAAAGTTAGTCACTGGAAAAATTTTACTTCCAGTTTCTATAACCTTAGGTTAAGTGGGTTTAGAATTGTGCTCTTTAAGAAAAACATGCTTTAATCAGGAAATATAGTCATTGTCTGTTTAATTGGAAGCTAAAACTTCCTCTTGGCCATTCAGGGCTTCTCAAACTATTAAGCTCATAGAAAAAGAAGGAGACCACATGTTGGCTGAAATGATTGATCCTAATCACCAAGGTGAAACTGAATTCTTGCTAGTAGTTGGGATAAGAAGGTCTATGTGTGAAGCACTTGGGTGCTTCTTGGTACTTCCTTTTTCAAGAGCCCTGGCCAACAGCAACAGAAACGAACAAAAATAATGGACTGAGTCGTGAAGATATGAGGCTATAAATATCAAATTACGCCCATGACTAGCATCAGAAATGGGAACTGCGGCAGTAAAATGTTAGGTAAATTATTTGTTTATTTTTTATTTCCTCTTCTTGTACACTTTCCTACCTCATATGACCACAGTGGAGATACCTCCTATTTTAAGTTACAAGTGGATGGATCACTAAATTGCCATCAACATAGCTGATGGGAATTTGGGTGGTCCCTGTGTTGAGCATGTAATATTTCACCTGGACAGAGTATAAAAGGAGATGCAGAAGGGTGAGTCCTGCTGGATATTTCCCATTTGTTTGTCCAGATCCACTCCCCATCTTTTTATTTCCTTTGTGTTGTTTGGAGGCTGATCTATACAAGCAATATCAATGAACTCTCTCACGTTCTCACTACCAGTAGGGTTCAGTTCATGGGAGTCACTAGCAGATCAGATGAAGGGGTAAAAGAGATGAAGTATTTATTTCTTCATTTCCTTCCTATGGGTTCACTCTGTCCTTCTATCAAAGGCCCCAGTTCCTATAAGACAATCTTTTCATCATTCTTCTAGTTCTAGTAACTTCTCTTTCCTTCACTTTAGAGCCCCTTAAGGCTTGGGATGTAAACCTACCCTCATTTTTAGGGGCCGTAAGATATTATTCCACATTAAATTGGCCTCCCTAAACTTGGTTCAAACTGTTAGATGTAACCCCCACTTTACCAAACTTTCTTTGATTATCATCTCTTTCTGCCAAAAAAAATGACTGATACATAGTTGTCAACATTCAAAATTTGTGTCTATAACAGCATATTTATAAAACACCCCATTTTCATTTACAATGCAGCATACTGTACAATCTTTTCCCAATCTACTATTGAAATTAGCATAAACATATACTACAAAAAGTAATAAACTCATGAGAGTTCCTTAAGCAGAAAAGAAGTGTCAACAAAAGTTTAGAAGACAGTAAAGAAATAGGGTTGTAGAGAAGTATAACCTAGATCAAAGAAATCACATCTCAGTATATGCATGGATGAAGATGACAGGTGACTGAAGCTGTTCTCAGTGGTGAAAAAATAAAATTAAATGTCTCTAAATCTGGAGTTATGCATTACAGAGTACAGAATGTACTGCTAGGTGACCTTGACAGAATGTAAGTAAAGGCATATTTACAGAGCTGCTGAATTGTTCAGCCATGACTCACTCCCCCTTAGGTGCAGAGTAGCTATCTATAGTCTTTTGTCAGCTGAGGCTCTCACCTTCAATCCGAGCAGATGATTCTCCTAGATTCTCCAAATGGCAGTTGTGGTGGTTGAGAGGAGAGGCAGCAAACAGCTGATGTGGCTCTGGATCTGTACAATGGAGTTGGGTGTTGGACACTGAGAAGGAGGAGCAGCTCTACCCAGGATGAAATAAATCAAAGTGCTTCACCCCCAGAGTAAAGTCCTCTACCTTGTGGTCATTGCCAGTCTTCCTGCTATAAAGAGCAGCTTTAATCTGAAGAGACATTTGCCTGCCAACTGGACTGGCTCGCAGTCAGGCCTCTGTCTACACAAGAAAGGTCCGTTAGGGCAACAGACTTACAAACTGCAAAGCAATCCTTGCTGACAAAGAGATCCATCAGTTTAGCCACAAATTCACAAGTATTACTGATACACTGAGATTCACCAGTTGTAAAATCTCATCAGAGAAAAACAAGTGATCACAGAAGAAACAGAAGAAATGTGAAAGATAGAAATAGCTTTTTAAATCCATGTTAGTAAAAATAAATAAATAAATAAATAAATAAATAATAAATAAAATCTATGTTAGCAAACTCAGAGAGATTTGGAGGATATTTCATGCCTAAAATAAAAATGAGCTGCCCCTAAAAAGAATAAGATGCAAACAAGAATGAATTTTTGGAAATTGAAAGTACGGTTGCCAAAATTAATTGAAAAGAATCAATAAGAATCCTTAATAAAATAAGAATCCTGGACTAGTAATCTGGAAAAAAAAAAGACAAGGATATCATCCACAATATAAGAAAGTATTTAGAAATTTAGATGTCAATCAGTTATATCCAGAATGTTCAAGACATTTGGAGAAGCAGAAAAAAGAAGAGAGACCACTGGTAGGTATGAATTGTCACGGGGCTAATGTAACACAAATCTCTAAGGGAAAGACTCATATCGAAGGAGTTTACAGATTACAGGAATATGAAAAATGGTACAAACCCGAACAGAAAGTAGTGAAATTTCAGAATTCCAAGCATAAAAAGACAATCGTAAAACTTCTGCCATTGGGAACAAAAGTAATCTTCAGAGAAAAGAAGACGAAATTGGTATCAGAGTTCCCATTAGTACCATCATATGTCAGAAAAAAAAGGAATTTAATATCCCAGAAAATATGTTCAATCTAAAATTTTACATATAAGAAAATGTTTTATTAAATATAAAAAGGAAGTTAAAAAGAAAGCATCTTTTGCTGCCAGGCCCTAGTGTCCATGAATCTCTTCTGAAAACAAGAAAAAACATCTTTTTAATTTACATTTGTAATCCAGAACAACAAAAGAGATAGCAAGAAAGAAGTCACAGATCTATAAGAAGGATCCAAACTGAAGAATGACAGGAAAAGAAATCACAGAGTTATTTGAACAGGAAGTAATATGGTACCAAAAATTTCTTGGGGAAAAAAATGACTCATTACTCAAATTGTGCAATTAAGAATAACCTGACAGTTGTAATAAGGACGTATATCTCTTCATTCAATAACAACAAAGTCAACTGAAAGATTCTGGGAAAATAGTAAGTTGTGCAAGAATGGCAAGGTCCAAATAGGAATATTTGTTTTAGGCAACTGATTGAGTGAAAGAAAAGATCATCCATTTAACACTGAATTACAACATACTGAGCACAAACTGGGAGACCAATGCTACCTACTACCTACACTCAACTGTTTCTTACATACTTAATAATTGAATTATCATAGTAGTTTTGGTATGAGCATATCAAAATGTATATTATACATACATTTCAACCATATAATAAATGTACAGATAATGAAATTGACTTTCAAAGCATTTAACTTTTTTGCCCAAGACCTCTCAGAAAATAGTTATTTCTTAATAAAATATAATACTCAGAGACAGAATGAACAATTTGTGGAATGGTGAGATTTAAGACACTAAATCTAAATATAATTTGGACCCTTGTTTGTCAGGATATTAAAGGATTCTTTATTCAAGCAGATTAGAAAATGAATTTATTTTCTCATTCATTTATTCAACAAATATTTATCAAGCCAATATTATGGGTCAGGCAACATATTCACAATACCGAGAAAAATAAAATATCTTTGCATTCAAGGGGCATAAAGTTTAGTAGACTTAATCAAATATAGAGGCATGCTGGCAACCAATGCTTTATTACTGAGATCTCTTCTTTGCTAATTACTACTTCAGGGATTTTTGAACTTTTGATCATGGTAAGTTTACATCAGCCTTCCAGACTAAAAATTTTTTAAACAAAGGAAAGAATATTAATTGTTTGGACTCTCAAACCTGAATCAAGGGATTATTAAGGTTTCTGATACTTTATAACGGTGCTTCTAGATATTTCATATTCCATAAGACACTTGAGAAAAGGACACTTGAAAGTGGGAAGCACCGACAAGACTAAAGAAATTCAGATGGATATGAAGATGGGAAGAGAAAGATGTCCTTGAAAATCATATGCCAATTATGATCTTCTTATAGAGGGAGGAGAAATTAAAAATCATCATTCGTCATGCTACTCTCAAACTCAAACTATAAATCCCCAAGAGGATTTTACCATGTAATCTTTGAGAAAAACTAAAGTTCCTGGTTCTATAAAATGTTATTGAGACATTTAAAAATTAACAGATATTGTATGACTCAACCTTATCCAGTAATACTAGTTGGTGTAAAAAATGACATGGATTTTACTGTAGACACATTAATTCCCAGAAGTGACATGTTTGCAAATAGGAACTCTTTCAGTTAATTAATTTCTTTGAATCGTGAGACTTAAGAGACTCAATAAGCATGAAAAGGAAAAACACGTAAGTCAGTAAAATATTAACCACTGTGTTAGACCAGAAACGACAACTTTAAAAAATGTTTTATGCCCCATTAATCTGTTAAATTTTTTATCAACACTGGCTTAGTAACCGTTGAAAACCTTGATCACATTCTGGAAATTCAAATGATAAATACTCAAGATATAATCTCCTTTTTCCCATTGGGCAACAAATATCCCTTTAAAAAGAATAAATGTAACATAGAAAAAAGTAAGTTCATTTACATGGAGGTATAATTTAATTTATTCTTAAACTGTTTTCTTATTTCAGTTGGTATTCCCTTTGTTTTTTGTTTACTGTGAAGTTTCCGCTTTTATGATGTAATTGGCTATGTAAATGGCTATAACTAAAGTTGAATGATCACATCTTTTGAAAATTAGTGCATCAACATGTATATTTTCCCCCTAACTTATAAAAGTATTTCCCATGAAAAAACAGTGTGTTTCTTTAACTTAAGCATCTAAAAGTGATAGCTCACTAAGCTGCAAATAGAAAAAATTAAGATTTCCCAAATCAAATATTTCACAGGTCACCCCAATTTAAATGTATCAACTAGATATTACTATTATTCCATTATTCTCATGTTGGCAATGAGGAGTCTTAGCAGGCTTAGGAGACACTCCAGTTTGCTAAGACCACACAACTAGCAAGAGATGAAATCCTAACTTCGTCTATCAGGCAGTCAGAGTCCAGAGCCTGAGCTTTTAAACACCATACAACATTGAGATATGTTCTCAGGCCACACCAAATGGTGATAACTATAATGTACAGTGATAACTATAATGTAAAACTGCCTGCATAGGGTAATCGTGTGTTGCTAACACACGTAAACACATAGAAAATTACTAAAAGACTAGACACCAAATAGTAGTCATTAATAGAACTGGATGTTGAGATTACAGGTAACCATTTTTATTTTTGGTTTTGTTTTTTTGTTGTTGGGTTTTGTTTTTGTTTGCTTTTTATACATTTCCAAGTTTCTATAATATTTACTCTAACAGGAATTTTATTAACTAGCTCTGACATACTGAAATCATTATCAATCTTTCCTTATAACATTAATAATAATAAACTTTGGGTGTAATCTTATGATGATGCCAATATATTATTACTATAATTAAGAAAAAGTTTTTTTTCATTTGATCCAGTAAATCTAAGTTTAATGACTTTTTTGGAGATATGAGGGTTCATAAGGGATATTCTAGTTTGAAAACATTTTCTCTACCTGTCAGTTGTGTCCTAGCTCTAGGGAATATTACTCAACTACAAGGTCAACTACTATCTGACTAGGTCACAAACCAGTATTCCTGAATGGCACCTAAGTGTCTTGATGTTTAGGCAGATACAATAGTTCGCCTACTGCATGGCAGAATAAACAAGACACATACTAGTTGAGTATAGCTATATATGTCTGAAAAGGAATATCCAAAATATTAAGTATGTATTCTTGGAAAATAACATTTTTATTTTCTTCATTTTTTGCAATTCAATAGAATCTCTCTTAATGGAACCCTACTTAAATAATATGCTTACTTCTCCTTATTCCCCCTAGAAGACATCTCTGCTAGTTTGCTTGCACACTATATTACTCTCTTCATTTTAGTTTAACTCCCATGTCACTTACTTTTTCCTTAAATCTGCTTATTTAATTCATTTCTGTTATTTTAGTCATATATGTTCATTTATATATATGTAGATTAAATACAATTATAAAAAATCATTTCAGTGAAAACCTTTGAAGAATTCACAAAACTAGATAAAAATTGCTGCCCGTTCCGGGTGTGGACAAGAACATATAAAAGCTTGGAGAAACAATTAAAACCTAAAAGGATTCCTTATTTAAATAACATGGTGATGTCCCTAAGTTTTTATACTACTTTCTTAAAATGTCAAACAATATCATCTATGTAACATTAATACCTACTATAATTAAGAAAACATTTTAAATATACATTAAACACATGATCTGAAATAACTGGTGTTGTATTAAAATACTTGACAGTCTACATTTTATCTACGAAAATATTTTAAATATGTGTGGGGGCGCTTGAGTGGCTCAGTCAGTTAAGTATCCAACTCTTGATTTTGACTCAGGTCATGATCTCACCATTCATGAGATTGAGCCTTGAGCGTGGAGCCTGTTTAAGATTCTCTCTCTGCTCCACCCCACTTGCCCTTGTGAGTGTGCATGCATGCACACCCTCTCTCTCTCAAAAAATAAAGAAAATTAAATATGTATGCAATTAGTTCCCTTAAGCCTATTTTTGCAGGCAAATGCTCATTTTAAAGCACTGATTTTGGATTATATCACAAAAATTAATATTAACATCAGATGACATGTAAATAATGAATTGCAGCAAATATGGGTATAGAATTATTATCATGTGATAATTTTATTTAATTAAAATTTAAGATTACCAAATATAAACTATTTATGTGATACTTATTGTATCTATGACTTTCATAAATTTGATTTTATATTTTACTCACTTTCAATGTCATGAATTTTACAACTTGATAAATATGGTAAGCTAATTTCCAGTGCAACTGCCATTTTAAATATAACTTTACAAAATCATAAGCTATCATGTAAGGAGCCCTGGTGAACCCACATATCAAAGATCTTTTCCAAACTATCGTGTTGATGTGTTAAATTGAAATGAATGCTGACCATTTGAATTTAAAAGAGAACCAATCAATCCACATGAATTCAACAAATTAGGGATAGTTTTAAGCAAAATGGCCTTGAATTCAATACATTTAATGATTTTGTAAACAGTTAAAACTTTTAAAAATATTAAGATGCACACATCATGGAAATAATTGGCTTTCCTTTATTTATAACATTTTTAGCACCTAAAATATTCAAAAAAGCATTACTATGATATGGCAAATACTATGACTGGCTACCCCATCAAATTCTAAGCAAACTCAATTCAGAAATAATCTCTAGGTAATTAGCCATTTTGCATTTGAGAGTGTCTTTTAACTTATGTGGTTATCACACATGATTCTCAAAAATTATAAGCTATATGACTCAATTTTTATTCTTTTTTAAACAGTACGTTTCTTAGTGAAAGTAACTGCACAGTAAATGTCGTCCAGAACATACGAAAAACATTAACATACATGTTTTCCCACATCCCCCACCCACTGTCTCTTGAAAGTATACTTAAGAGTAAGCAGTTACACTCAAACTTACAGGGGAAAATATCATAGGTGGGTTAGTCCTACATAAGAACTCGGGTTATGGGTAGTGAGATGGGCATAAATACCTTTTTTTCTTCTATTTCAAATGGATATTGAAAGATTTGAATGAGAAGAAAATAGTTGAAAGACTTTTGGGGGAAAATATGTAGTCTACAAATCCTTAATAAAGGACTGATCAGAACAAAACAGTACATCTATACAAATGCTGAAGTAGAGTGTTAAATAAGAAAGAGCTGGGTCCCATATGGTAGGCTGCTTTCACACCATAAATCTCCCAGCCCTTCTATAGAGGATGTGTGCTCTGTGATGCCAAGGAGTGCATTAAGATATCTTGGCTCTAATTGGGGCCTCTGTAAATAATAGCACATTTATCATGTTGCTTAGGCGCCACACTACTTAAAAACCACAGCAAAGGATTTATCTCCTTTCGGTTTGTGTTTGGAGTCAAAAGCTTCCCCAAAAATGCTTCCCCAAGTTTCACGTTGCTCTCTATTTTACTCAGTCTTAATCAACATATGGGGCTTCTTGGTGTCTCTCGCAAAAACTAATTTAAAGTAATTAATGATTTATGAAATGTAAAGTCACGTCGTTTATTGATGATCCTATCATTAAAGAGTTACTTAGGGGAAAGAATAAGGAACAAAATGAAATGCCTTCAAAAGAGCATAAAAATGAACCACATTTTAAAGGAAATTCAGATTTCATTAGAAGCATGACAAAATAAATAAGGGAAGGTATGGTGATATGTGTGTGCCAAATGGAAAAAAATACATGTGCATTTGCCAGTTTTATAGGTAAGTCACCAAATAGAGAATGTTACAAGGCATTGGCACAAAAGATCTTCTACACCATTTATTTGAATCATAGTACAGTATTGCAGTGGTTGTTAGATAATGCTTCATATTGGTAAAACCTGCTTCCTTTGGGTATTTCAATCATTGCTGAGGTCATTACAATTAAAAACAATTAATATAAATCACCATTATATGCTAACTTGTACTTAATGGATGTAGTGCAATTTTTCATCTCCTTGCTAGGTTCCACACTCCTCTGACTATGAGGAATGTGTGTGGTTCCATTTGAATACAAAAATTAAAGACAAATAACACGAGGAAAAACTCTCCTGACTATCCATGATTATTTCATTACTTACTACTTCTATTCCTCTTGTTATTATTATCACTTATCACTTGATTACATGACTACATGATTATTCTTATAAGAATCATGTGAAGTAAACATTAGCTGACATCAGTTACCTTGAAAGGTTCTGAGTAAATTTCCAAGCAAATTAAAATCTTCCTCAGTGCTTATTCTTCATTCAATAAAGCAAATACCATAAGTTATTAAAGGAAAACAAAACAATTAAAAGTGTTATTTTATTTGTGAGGCAAGCTCCTATATGTGCAACTATCAAATCAAAACATCTAAGACAGGTGATAATTACATTAATAATGGAGTGCAGTCTAACCAAGTTCCAGAAATTCAAAGAATAAGCGGAACACTTTATCACATCACCCATTTTCATACAGATGGGAAGCTGAATCACGGAGTAACATGTGCAAATCAAATTCAGTAATGAAGACAGAGGAAGGAGAGCAATGTGTTTATTTATGAGCTGATAGGTACTAACACCACAGGCTGTTTTTACAGTGCTTGTCAGAGAGTAGACAATAAATATCTGTTGAATGAAATACATTTCTACAAACAATACACTGGGAGATATGTTGCATGCAGACCTTCACTGTAGGGAACTATCCATACTGAGCGGAAGTCTCATCATAGAAAATTCAGCCCTGTCTCAGTTAACCTGCTATAGTACTGACTTAATCGTACTATGAATCCTCTCCTGTGTGGCATTTTCTGCATCTTGCAGAGGAAAAATCTGACCAGTATTATTAAAAATGGTCCCTTGCATTGTGTATGATCAGATAAAACACATGTTAGATTTGGACTTCATAGAAACAGTGAGTTATTTCTTAGGATAAATATGCCTAATGCAATATTTGGGGCATACCAAAAATATATGTATTTTTTGTTAGTACACTATTCAAATTTAACTGGGTGTCGTGTAGTTTCATTTCCCAAATCTGGTCACCCTACTTCAGGTCAGTATTCAGACCCTGTCCATAAACTTCACTGAAATGAACAGAACCATGAAACATTTGCATTCTGATGAAGCAAGCCAAGCAGGTAGGGTATTATGGCTCCACTCCTCTCACTTACCGTAAACATCTTAAATATGTTACTTGTTTACATTAATGTATAAGTATCATGTACTAACCAATTGCACAATGGAGCTCCACAATAGTAATGTAAAGCTAACTGTTTCAAGAAAAGAGAACAAACAGGCTTTCTATTATATTGTCTATCTTGTCAGATCATCTCAGTGTGTATTAGAAATGGCAAATGAATGACATCTCAAATTTTCTTGAGGAAACATAACCATATTTTAATCTCATAATCAAAGAGAAAGAAGTGAGAAAAATGTGGAAACTCCACGTGGGAGGAAAGAAGAGGGATGGGGAAGAAATTCAGTTAAATAAACTTGTCATAGGATTAATTAAACACACTCAGTACATGGCAATATTTTTCAAATCTTCAGAACATTCCTGAGTGTTGCTAACTGAGACACAAGTCACTGATGAGCAGTTTTTCTGGCCCACTGCATGAGATATTCTCCAAAAGAAGTGTGCAGCCAGAAAATTATTATTCACATGCTCTGAGTAGAGTTTTATCCCACCTAATAGTAATTCACAGGATCCTTTTTGCAATCAACAGCATTTCTAACGCGTCTCAAGTCTTTATACCATGCAAACCTCCAATGTTATAGTGGTGTTTGTGGGGATGAGGAGGTGGTACTTTGAATTTTATTTTTGAGCTTCCCTAGCACATACTGTTCTAAACCCATTGTCTCTACTCCTTAAATATAATGCAAATGCTTGAAACAATAATCTGCCCTTATTATGCATACTTGTACTGTGTAATGACTCATTATTGTGATTTTGATTTTGCCCAAGATGGGGTGTGCTTTGCATTTTCTCAGAAGAGAAGATAGTAGGGAAAAGAAGAAAACCCACACACACAAACTTTAATTTACCCCCTTTGCCTCTCATGCTTATTGTATTCTTATTATGAACATGGCACGGTGAAATCATTTTCTGGAATGTTTTCATTTAACAGAGTATTGTGTTGTGGACACCCTCACATATTCCAGGGCGTATTTTCTGTTTTTGTTGCCTCCTCCCTTCAGCACGCAATGCAGATGTGCCGCTAGTAGTATTGTGTGACTAATTTTTCAAGTCTCTGTTTGGTCTTAAACTGTGAAAAATTGGAGCATAGTTTTAATAGCTTTGATTTTACATAGAAATAATGAGGTAAAATTTTCATTTATACATTAAGATACATTATGTGCAGAACATATAATCTCTTAAAAGTGTTAACCAGGGCCACCTGAGGGTGGCTCAGTTGGTTGAGCGTCCAACTTCCCTTCAGGTCATGATCTCACGGTTCATTCATTCGAGCCCCATGTCGGACTCCGTGCTGACAACCCAGAGGCTGGAGCCTGCTTTGGATTCTGTGTCTCCCTGTTTCTCTGCCCCTCCCCCACTTGCTCCCGCTCTCTCTCTCTCTCTCTCTCTCTCTGTCTCTCAAAAATAAAAATGATTTAAAAAAATTTTAAATAGTATTAACCAAAGCACATGTTAAGATGTCTTAAAACTTCAGGCAAGTCAAAGAAATGCCAAACCTTACCTTCTTCAATGGAACTGAACTGTTGACTAGTTCATGCCTTCCTTGAAGAACAATATTGTCATTGCTCTCAGGAATAAACTCAATGATATCTGCAGTATAATAAATCTTACAGTATATAATGTTAGCATAGAGTGTGTATATATTTGTTCTTTTACTCAACAAATAATTACTAAGTATCTACAATTTTCCAGGCCCATTTGTAGAGGCTCAGATTCCCCAGTGAACAAAACAGACAAGAATTTCTGTTTTCATGAAGCTTACATTCTAGCAGCCATGGATGTGTAATAAACACAAGGGAGTTGGGAACTGCCCCACCAGGCTGTCAACCCTGGAGACTGAATCTTTTCATCTCTATCACCAAGAATAGGGTCCAAAACAAAAGAAAGCCTCTATGTGCATTTGTTGAATCTATCTGATTATCAAGAAATAATATTGGGGCACCTGGGTGGCTCAGTCGGTTAAGCGTCCGACTTCAGCTCAGGTCAAGATCTCACAGTTCATGGGTTCAAGCCCCGCTTCAGGCTCTGTGCTGACAGCTAGCTCAGAGACTGGAGCCTGTCTTTGGATTCTGCGTCTCCCTCTCTCTCTGACCCTCCCCTGCTCATGCTCTCTCTCTCTCTCTCAAAAATAAATAAAACATTTAAAAAAAGAAACAATATCATAATGCAAATACAAAGCTCAGCCTATTTTTACCTTCTTTTTATTTATTTTTGTTGTCTTGCTATTTAAATACAGGGATTTAAGATCAAATCACTTATTCTCACAGGGTCTCATGCATCTTCCCTGTAAAAATTCATCACTAAAATGCCTCTACCAAACATTTTGAAATATTGCTCTTTCACATTCTGATAACTTACATCATTTCTGACATATGAGTACTTCTGTCCTCTGGGAATATTAGACAACAAAATAACCTGTCAGGAAGAGATGGATAGGGGCAAGGTGTCAGAACTCTTCAACACACCTAGCACAATTAACGGGTCCCTTTAATGTAAGACAGAAGCATGACTTTGGTGTAGTATAACAACAGCAGAACTAACTTGGTAGTAATCAACATTTCTGGAAACACAACTGAGAAAATACATTAAAAAATACATTACTTTTTATTAGAGAAGACAACACAACTTTAGACCAAGGATAAATATAGGAAATGACAACCAAAATGATAAAATGAGTGTGGTAACTGTGTGCAGAACATACTCACACTGGGGAGAGTGAATATTTTCCTGAGCCTAAACATGGCTTTGGCCCCAGAAACAGAATTCATCTAAATGAAAATCATTGTAATGGCTGGTTCCATACAAGTGTAATATGTCCTGGCAGGTAGCCTGTAGTAACAGTGGTTGCCTGATCCAGTTACCAAAAATTTTATTAAATGAGAAGTTCTGTCTAACATATGCTTTCACCAGCCCTGCTACATAGGAGCGAGTCTTTTAAACAAAGACAATGTTGTTTTAGTATTGTCATTTTGGGGTTATTATATCTAAATATGATATCAGCTGCTTTTAAAATTTAATAGACTTTTGCAAAATATTGAGTTGAGGTTGGGGGAGGTAAGAGTTGAAGAAGATGAAGGTCCAAGGAGTTCATAACAGTAGAGACATCCTCCTTTAGGGACTAAAGAGTTAGTGTTTCTAACAAAAAAGATATTTGTTAGCCAGATCAGAATAGAAAAAAAATAGAATATAACTGAATATGCGCATTTTAGCAAGCCTAAGCAAATGTATAACATAATTGTCTATACAAAATGCACCCCGCCTTAAGAGTAGATTCTCATTAAAATTATATTTAATGTAAGGAAGTAATTTTAATGCATTCATGAAATTGGGATGCCGCCAATCTATACAGAGCTTTTATTAGCAAAGCAAATAGTATGAAGATATAAAAAGAAACACGCACTTTCATTAATACAGGATGAGAACCAAGAATTTGTGTCAATAACAAGTATGAGGAAGGAAGTTGATCCAAACTTCAGAGGCTTTGAAACTGCGTAGGCATTAGCTTTTCAGGTTGATAGTTTCATTGTTCACTTACTAGACAGCCTTGAGAGTAATAATTAACTACAGAGTCTATTTATAGAATTTTTAAAACATGGTCATTCCAAAGAGCTCTGGGCTGTTTATCCTACTGCTCTCAGAGTTGACAAGGTCATGCAGAATTCCCGTGTGAAGAGAGACTATAACCTCAAGGCCCAAATTCCCCAGGTCGAAAAGAAGGAACACTAGCATGAGAAAGTGATAAAAGAGCAGCCTGGGCATTTTATCTTCCCCAGATCTTCTAAAACCTGCCTTTAAAGGCATTTCTTACCTAGATGCAGTTCTGTCCCTTTTCCATTAACAAGATTGCTCAATTATCTCAACAGCCTCTAATAGGGTTAAGTGAATCACGGTGTCCTAAAAGGAAACCAGATTCTTACAAAGTGCTAATATACACTGACTAACCCATAACCAGGTCACACATAAACTTATTTGTAAAAGGTAGTGGGATTCTTTGCTTCATGCATTGGTCTTCCATTCCACTTTACACCATCTACTAAACTATGAACGCGTTTTCATTTTGTAATAATGAACATCTGTGACGGCATCTTTGCCAAAATAAATAAAATTAAGCAGATGATTCTGTGGGGTTATGCTAAACAATTCTTTAAACAGGTTCAGATTTCTTTCTAAGGGAGTACAAAATGTCTCCATAAACTGGTTCTTGTTTATTATTGTGTGTGTGTGAAAGAAAGAGAGAGAGATAAACCTAAGGAAGAGAGAAAGGCCATAATTGTAGAGTCACCAAATTCTGCTAACACAGATTTCTAAATGATTATTTTTTTAAGAGGCTACTTTCTTAACTAAAGATTTTCAACATATATTGTCTAAAATGTTTTTATTTCTGTCACTAAGATGAAAGCCAGCCTGTTTTAGCGTAGAAACTGCTAGAAGTGTTCTCACTGTTACTGGTTTTGCTTCTGGCTACAGTAAAATCCTGTTATTCTCTTGCAGTGTTTCTTTTCTGGATTTACATGTGCAAAACAAACTGTACAAACACATCAAAAAAGGACAAGAAAAAGCTGACTCTCCATTGCATCACAGAGGTGAAATAATAAAGATATAAATGTTAACTAATTCACAATGGTTAAAATAGACTTTGTCTGATAATAATAGTTACACCAGGTTTTTTGTTTGTTTTTTGGTTCCTTTATTCAAGATTTATCTTTTCTTTCTTTTTTCACTTTCAAATTGTCTCTGTTCTTTGATTTTAGTAGCGTTTCTCATTGGCAGCATGTAGTTAAAATGTTATTTCCCTAACTAACCAGTAAAGCATTGGATTTAATGGAACTATTTATCCCATTCCCTTTCATGTGCTCTCTGACTTATTTAGGCTCAAGTCTCCCATCTTAACTGAGGTTTTGTGATTTTTCTTCCCATCTTTCTTTTCCTTTGGGTTATCCTTATCATTGTTAATTTTTCCTTTTCTTCTTTTTTTTTTAACTTTTTTAACGTTTATTTCTGAGAGAGAGAGAGAGAGAGAGAGGAGAGAGAGAGAGAGAGAGAGAGAACACGAGCAGGGGAAAGGCAGAGAAAGAGAGAGACACAGAACCCGAAGCAGGCTCCAGGCTCTGAGTTGTCAGCAATAGAGCCTGACAGGGGGCTGAACACATGAGCTGCGACATCATGACTTGAGCCAAAGTCAGACACCCAACCCACCGAGCCACCCAGCTGCCCCTAATTTTTCCTCTTCTATTAGACTCCTTTTTCATTCCTGACTTATATAGTATTCTTGTGTAATTTAACTCCATCTTTTTTAACCACAAGACATTCTTTACTATTTTTTGTCTTATAAATTAATATTCATTTAGTTCAGTCATTCTCAACAGAGGCAATCTCACCCCACATGGGACACTTGGCAGTGTCTAGTGAGTGACATTATTGGGTGTCATAACTGGAAGGCTGAAGAGGTGAGAGGTGCCATTGACACCTGGTTAGTGGAGGCCAAGGATGCTGCTGCACATCTTACAATGAACAGGACACTTCCTCACAACAAAGAAAGCCCAGCTATAAAGTCAATAGCAGTGGCATTGAGAAACACTGATTCATATTTGCTCCCATTTACCATTTTCTTTACACTTCATTTTTCTTGCTTCTCATACTTTTCATCTGACCTCATGGTCCTTCAACCTGAAATGAGGATCTGCTTTTAACAAACCTTTTCACATTGTTTCTCTGTTTCTGTTGTTTCTCTCACTCTCTCCACCTCTCTCACCTTGTTTTGTTTTGTTTTTATTTGTTTGCTTTTAAAATTTATGTATATATTTTGGGAAAGAGAAAGAGCACATGCATGAGCACATGAGAGGCAGAGAGAGGGAGAGAGAAAATCCCAAGCAGGCTCCATCCTGTCAGCACAGAGCCCAATGTGGGGCTCATTTTCATGAACCATGAGATCATGACCTGAGCTGAGGTCAAGAATTGGATGCTCAACTGACTGAGCCCCCGAGCGCCATTCACCTTGTTTTTTATTTAGTCTTCATTCTTGACATTTGTTCTGAAAAATATGATATTCTAGAATGGAAGTTTTCATTGGGTTACAGTGCAGCTGTTGAGAAATAAGCTAACAGTCTCACCCACACTCATTTGAGAGGATCAAGCCCTTTCATCTGGGGCTGTTTTGAAGACCTTCCTTCTAGTAATTAATGTCCTGCTGTGCCACTATGATGCATTTCAGTGTGTATTTTTAAATTTTTTTAATGTTTATTTAACATTACATTAAAAATGTAAAAAAAAATTTAAATTTTTTTTAATGTTTATTTTTGAAGGAGAGAGAAACAGAACATGAGTGTGGGAGGGGTAGAAAGAGAGGGATACATAGAATCCAAAACGCAGAACCCTGATGCAGGGCTCAAACTCACAAACTGCAAGATCATGACCTGAGCCAAAGTTGGTCGCTTAACCGACTGAGCCACCCAGGCACCCCAAAACTGTGGATTTTTTATTATTTACACTGCTGGGAGATGACTTGGATTTTGAGTCTACGAATGGGTATATCACTTCCACAAAATTCTCAACTCTAATGTCTCCAAATTTTGTACCTATTTTATTTCTCTTTCCTCATTTTTTTGAACTACAATTAAACATCTGTTGCAACTTATTGACAACCTCCACGTCTCATAATCTCTTTTCCACATTTTCCATCTTTTACATTACATTCCATATGTAATATTTTGGATAAATTCTGACTTCAATCCTAGATTGTCTCTTCATTTGTGCTATTCTGATCTTCAGCCCAAACACTGAGATTTTATGATTGGTTATTCAATTTTTCATTTCCAGAAAGTCAACTTGATTTTTTTAAAATCTGCTATATTTTATATTACTCATTTCTTTAAGATTTTAAAGCTAGTCTTTTATATTCTGTACTAACTATATTTGAAACCAATATAGGTTTGTTTTGCTATTTCTTTTCCTTCATTTTTTTCCAGCTGTTTCTTGCTCATGTTGCCTTGTTTTATTTTGTCCTTGGTTACTTTAGAAGGGAACAATCATTAAAAACCTCATACTACTCCTTAATACTTAGATGAAGTTACTATTCTCAAGAGGATTTAGGTTTGTTTCTGGGGGCACTATAAGTCTAAGAATCCCTCAATTCAAGTTCATAGTTTGAGGATACTGAAAACACTGGATCCCAGGATGAGAGGCAAATCCACAGGTTACTGTTTTCCATCTTTCTTTATCCTCCATGCTCAACTCAGAACCAAGGGAGACTTCCTTGAGGTCCACAAGAAATAGAGGTATGGTAGGAAATTATGTCATGTCACCCTTACTCTGAGTGGCTAAACCTTTGATGACCCACTTTATTTTTTTAATATAGTTTATTGTCAAGTTGGTTTCCATATAACACCCAGTGCTCATCCCAACAAGTGCCCTCCTCCATGCCCATCACCCATTTTCCCCTCTCCCCCAACCCCCATCAATCCTCAGTTTGTGGTCAGTATTTAAGAGTCTCTTCTGATTTGCCTCTCTCCCTCTCCTTAACTAATTTTTCCCCTTGCCCTCCCCCATGGTCCTCTGTTAAATTTCTCCTGTTCCACATATGAGTGAAAACATATGGTATCTGTCTTTCTCTGCCTGACTTATTTCACAACGCATAATACCGTCCAGTTCCATCCACGTTGCAACAAAGGGCCAGATTTCATAGATGACCCACTTTAATGATGAGGGTCTTTAATACATTTCCTACCCTAGTGGGTCTAAGATCTTGACTTTGTCCCCCTTTCTCTTCAAGGCCATGAGATATATAGCCCAAATCTGCTTAGAAGATCCATGCCCTTGAGGTAAAAGAGAATTTATCTCTATGTGCCCTGCTCACATGATTATTGTAATATTCTTGACATAAAGTCATTGTTTGATGTACTAAGGAGTCTAACGGATGATATTTGTCAAGCCTTGAATTATGAAAGCTAAATGCCAAACCAAGGAAATTGCTATGCACATGAATATATTATTAGTAGGTTGTGACAGCTAAAACTTTAATTTCTCACTTAATGAGAAATGTTAATTTCAGTTAGATTTTGATGTAATAATAATAGCTATAGAGTTAGTTCTCGCCATGCATTAAGCACACGTATCATCTTATTTAAATATCAAACCCTAGGATGTAGATCATTTCATAGTAGAAAGAAAAAAGGAAGGAACACAGAGGTTAAATAACTTGCCTAGGGTCACATATCCAGTAAGTGATGAAGACAGGACTAACCGTCAAGATATCGACTCTTGACCCCATGCTCTTAAATATATAAAATGCTTTTATTTTCATGCATTGGCCTCTATAGAAGCAATATTATTAATTTATGAAAAGCCGGTAGACCATGTAACTTTTCATATTTCTAAAAAGCCCAATAAATATGAACTCATTTTTTCACTTTGTTCTGGAAGAGTACTTTAGGACAGAAAAATATTACTCTCTTCAAAATTTAATTATACGTCTCTGGAAGCTTTATTTAAGTTTACACTGATAATCAAAAAATATATAGTAAGATCACTAAAGTAGTATAAAATCAAATCTACAATTTAAGAATCTGAATCCATTCAACAATAAAATGATGGTTACATAAGAGAAGCATGGATGAATTGTTATTAATTCTAGCCAGATTAAAAAAAGTGTGTAGTAGTTGCAGCAATGATTTAATTCTTATTTACAAATATAGCAATCCCTAGAGGGTTCAGATTGATTAAAAATCATGGGTATGTGTAATAAAAAAATGAATTTCCCCCCAAGAATTTGGCTTCTATTTTAGAAAGTTCAGTGTTTGAAAGGGTAAGAAAAGAGTAGAGGAAATAAGAAAGTTCAATTAAATTTTCCAAACCTTTGCCCAAATCCTCAAATACCAAGGTATTTGAATTAGTTCCTGCCATTTGGCTGATGAGTGATTTGGAATTGTTTTGAAATCAATTATTGTCAACAGACTCATTAATTTTCTAAGAATTGGTCAATAGTTTACTTTTCTTTTTTTAAGCACATTAATAAAGTTGACTAAAAGACATTGGTTTAGAATTATGTCAGTTGAATTAATTGTTATTTGTTTTCCTTGAAACTTTATGGAGCAAGGGATCCAGAAAGATGCAGTCAGTCACACTTTTCCCAGTTGAAATAAACTTAAATATGAATTTTAATCTACTCTTTTGAAAACGCTCTACCACAATAACATCAAAATTTCTGATGAATATATTTGTTTTTCTTTTAGTCATGAAACTTCCTCTTTTTATTCCATTAGCTTGTAGAAGGTACATTTATTTTAAAATCAAAATAAACACTGAAGCAAGACTAAGAATGCAAAATCCAGTTTTGTTAAATATTGTAACATTAAGAGTCATGTTTTATTTTAGAAAATATGGTGCCCAATATTATTGCCTTTTTAGGAAAAAAAAAGCCTCAAAACTGATACATATACTCTGAAAGACAAAGAACATCAGTTAAAAATTCAAATAATCTCAAAAGATTATTTGATTCTGCTGACAGGTTTGAAAAACTAAGAATATCTAGGTTTGTTGTTGTTATTATTGTTTTGGTGTGGTTTTTGTTTGTTTGTTTTATTTTCTTTTAAATAATGAAGTTGCCAGAAGACTTAGGTCCATTTCCAATGGAGACTTGTTTTTTGTGAAAACTGAAAAATAAATTACCATGAGGTTCTATGACGTCTATCGAAATGGAATGCTGTAGTTTTATGGAGGCAAACAGATAAAATATGATATACATGATGTTAAACTCAAAATTAAGAAGAATATTCTACATCTCCACTTTTTAATTTTCATTAGGGAACTCTAAATAATATACATTTTTAGTTATGTCTCTGAGATAAAGCCATAGCAGTATAGTCAAGAATCTTCAATTGGTCAGTTGTATTTACTGCAGGTTTCCAAGGGAGATGTAGGGGGATAGTCAGATAGATTCATGTGGCTTGTACCAATATGGCCTTGGCCCTAAGACCCCATGGAAGAGGTGGGCTGTACCACATGTGTGCTTCCAAGATTCTTTGTTCCTTGAGAATCATGGTTGGCATCTAAAAATCGTTTGCTTTTTCCCCCATAGCCACAACTTCATATTTACATACATATAGTATGAAAAGACTCAGAAATACAAATACAAGGGGTGCCTGGGTGGCTCAGTCTATTAAGCTTCCAACTCTTTGTTTTGGCTCAGGTCATGATCTCAGGGTTCATGGAGACTACATTGGACTCTTCACTGACAGCATGGAGTTTGTTTGGAATTCTCTCTCTCTCTCTCTCTCTCTCTCTCTCTCTCTCAAATGTTCAAATAAATAAATGTTCAAATTAAATGAACATTTAAAATAAAAGAAATATGAATCCTAGAAAAACCACTCACAGAAAGAAATGTTTCTTTCCTCCATGGCTAGAGCAGCTGGTTGAAACTATTTTCTGCTAGCTTCTTTTCAATTTATCTCACTCTGTTACTAAGAATCATTTGAGATTATCTATCATTGACACAATTGAAAGTTCTCTTTTAAACTTTTTGAGTATAATGTGCTAGAAGGATAAATAGGAAGCTAACAGACATTCAGAATATAATCCAAGAGGTGGTTAAGCAATAGAAATATAATTTGTTTAATTTCTAAAGCACATTCAATTGCCTTCCTTCAGGAGCACAGAATGCTGATGATCTTGGTTATTTCACAAAGGACAGATCTCAAAAATCTGTCTAACAAAGAGGTGCTTGTTGAATGCTTGTTTGAGCATCATGTCTTTCATCCAGTTCTTTCAGAATTCTAAGTTGTTATGTACACTGGGGACATACCTACACTTGAAGAATCTCCTTCACTGACTGTTTTTTTCTCACCTTTAACAAAAGACTCTAGAGAGTTAGTGTGTTTGCTCAAATGAAAATATAACTCACTACAATACTAGGGCTCTCTCTGTAAAGCCAAGAATGGGAAACTGGTTTTAGACCAGACTGCACAAAATCACAGGCTCTTCTATAACTGAATATATTGCCTTTCCATCAGGAAGATCATAGTCATGTTTGAATCTACTTTTATTTAGGAGGATGGCTAATAAAAAGATACAGGATTTGCAGAACTTTGGAGACCCTTCCAAAAGTAGTTTCAATGAAGTTAAGAGAGAGGAAGCCATTGAAAGAGCAAATACAAAATAAATTTTGAGAGATTTCATGCTAAGAAAAAGACTGAGAAGAAAAAGAGAAAGAAAATAAATAGTAAGACTGATAGTAAGTTAGGGCATTTGTAGAACTACCAGAAGAGGAGGTGAATAGAAAGGCATAAAATTGAAAATGCAAGAAAGAAATCTTGGGAATATGGGGAGAGACAACAAATAGTATCTCTTTCACCATCTAAACTCAGATTCAACTGTGGTATGACATAGAATACACAAAGATGGACAACATGCTTAGTGCAGAACATGCATTTGTTATCTGGGTGGTGTAACCTTGCTGGCACAACTGTTTAACTGCAAGTCTTACCCTTGAAGGCAAGTCCCATACTGTAGAGCAGAGAGTCAACCAGATTCCATTTCTCATGAATAGGCTCAGACCCCTAGCGAAAGGGTCTGAGTCTGGCACCCTACTTGCTTTTCCCATTTCATCAATTGGATGTCTCATCTTCTTTTGAGGGAATGAGTGGGGTGAGGGATGAGGAAAGAGGCCACATGGAAACCGGAGGAATGTTGACCAAGTGACCCCCACCTCAAGAAAGTAAGAGAGGAAAAAGAATGAGTGTGTGAAAGGCAGATAGCCTAATCGATTTTGTATATAGAGTAAAACCTGAATTGCAAGTAATTTGTTCTCCAAGTGTTTTGCAAGCCAAGCAAACATTTCTAAAAAATTTTAACTTGATAAAGGAGCAATGTCTTGCAACATGATTACAACTGAGCCAGTGGTTCTTCTCTCTTTCTCTCTCTCTTCAGGCTTGTGGGTGAATCGTCTCCCATGCTCAGACGTCCAGTCTCAGGCCACAGTGTTTGGCAGTATTCAGTGATTTCTAAACATTTTTCAGAACAATGTTTTTCAGAACATTGGAAAGTGCCCATAACTGGCACTAGTGTATTTTTTTGTCACTTCAAAGCACCTATGGACACTCCTTTGCTTTTCCATACAAGAATAAGCTTGGGAATGCTTTGCTTCATTCTAGGTCAGGCTGCCTACAGATATAGAGCTTTTCCTCTCCTGCCTTATTGCCAATTACATTAAACACAGTATATGACAAGAGTTTATTAATACCGTACTGTAGTCAACATCCATGTGAGTGTATACAATGGCCCCCATGAAGAAAAAGATTCCATTGAGCCAATAGATAGCAGTGATTCTCTCTGAGATAGTGAGTCATCCTACACAATAACCCTCCTCTTTCTTGTCTCACTCACACCAGACACAAAGGTTTTCAAAGGTAAGTGCAAGTTAATTTGTTTATTTTTCTTTATATTTTGTGTTTTCTCTATTATTTTGTATTATATTACAGTATTGTAGTCATTTGTATATGAATATTTTTGGGCTGTGGAATGAATCATCTGAGTTTCCATTATTTCTTGTGGGGAAGTATATCTTGATATACAAGTGCTCTGGATTACAAGCATGTTTCTGGAATGAATTAAGCTTTTACCATAATTCTAAAATAGACTTCTCCTATGGATTAAATTACAGAAATTGTTACTAGCCTTTTTTCTTTTTCACTTCTTAGTGAATTTCTCCCTTTTTTCTAGGCTTATCATAAATAATTGCCTCTAATTGTTAATTATTGCAAATGAGTATGATGAGAAAAGTGTGAACTCCTGTCTTGTATTATGTAGATGAAAAGACTGAAATCCTCATGATGAGTTGATGTCAGTACACCTGAGTTGCTGTTAACTAGGATTTGTAAGTGGTCTTTGATAGACACATAGTTTGGCGATAGACTAAATGTGAAAATTGAGAAGCTGATAACAAGGAACAGGTCAAGAGAGATAAGGGACATGTTTAAGTTACTATGATTTTGTTACATATACTCTCTAATAAATTTACACAAAGTTACATATAGATAAATAAAGCTACACATAATCTCTAATAAATTTAGAAATATATAGAAATGTCAGAAAGATACTCCACCTCTAGTCAAGCGTAATAGAAGCACCAAACTATGGAATTGGCAGCAAAATTAATAATGCATATAAAGTAAGCCAATAAAAGTTTCCAAAACAAACATTGCATTATTTGATAGTTATTTACATATGCCATGGAATTGTAATCAAACCCAATGCATATTCTGCTGCTGGTTATGGGAATTTGCACAGAGTATGCTCCTAAAGTTAGTAAAAGAAAAGCCACCTAGAAGTATGATCTGCATCTTTCTGCATGATCATGAGGTTGACCCTTCTTGATACTTACAGTTGATGACATTTTAATTGCATGATAAATAAATAAGAAATAGAAGCATAAATTCTTCCAGAAATTCAAAACAGGTTTTCTTTTCTTTCTTTTTTATTTTTTTTTATTTGGGTGTATATTGAATGAGTCAAGAAATAGCAGATGCTTGGAATAAAGTGGGATTCCTGGTTCAGACCAGGAATGCAAGACAAGTTGCTATATCTCTAATTATTCATTTCTGAGTTATTCTACTTATACTTTCTAGAATTGCAACTCACACATATTTTTTAAAACACCAAAGTAATAGACTTACATAACTGACAATGTGGCAATTTTGGTACAGCAAATGGACCATTTAAAATGTCTCTAATCTAAATAATTAAAGAACAAAAAATGAATGCAGTGATCAGTATAAGCTGAGCATTTAAACTGTATTTGATTTATGTGCACAGTTTAATCTTTTAAGAGTTTAAAAATTAATCATCCAGGTGTCAAAAATTTCTCACCCTTTACTCTCTTCTTCCATTATCACATCACTAGACTTGTAAAAACAACTTTTAATAAAATTAATGTTTCATAAACATCACATAAAAGTAATAAATTGATAAAAAAAAAACCAACTATTTCATTTTCTTTTAGGCACACAGCCAGATGTTTATTAGGCCGACAAATCTGATTTCCTTTGGATAACAAGAAAGAGAGAGAGATAGAAACATAGAGAAAAAGAGACAGAGACAAGGAGACAGAGAAAAAGGTTACTAGAATCTTTAAATATATTGTGATATATAGTGGTAGGATGAAATTTTAAGCAGCAAATGAAAGGGAATGAAGTTTTGATGCATCCAACAGTGTGGATTATTCTTAGAGGCATAATGTTAAGTCAGAAGGTATAAGATAATACATTTATGATTCCATATGCATGAAATACAAAACAAACAAGACAAATCTGTGGTGACAGAAATCAGTGAGAGCTACTTTGGTACTATGGGGAGGAATACTGACTGGGAGCCTTTTAGCATGCTTGACATATCTTGATTCAGGTGGTGATTACGTGAGTATACACCTATATGAAAACTAATGAACCAGTTCATTAATGATTTGTGCATGTAAATGCATGTAAATTATGCCTGGATTAACAAAAGTTGTTGGGAGATACTATAGAACATGCTATCCAGGAAGGGATTCTGAGAAAGAACATCATCATTGTTGATTAGATAGAAGTTCAAGTCCACAGTTTGAATTCACTAATACCCTCAGTTAAAAGCAATAGGTAGGAATGGTGTCTCCTATTGCTACATTTAACTACGTAGCAATCTTAAGATAGCTAAAACATTAAATGTGCAATTGTAAGAGCATTTACTCACACTTTATAAAATATGTACTAAGAAAAGCACACACAATTTGTTGTAGTTAATTTTTTTAATGTTTATTTATTTTTGAGAAAGAGAGAGAGACAGAGTGTGAGCAGGATAAGAGCAGAGCAGAGAAAGAGAAGGAGACACAGAATCCAAAGCAGGCTCCAAGTTCTAAGCTGTCAGCACAGACCCCAACATGGGGCTCAAACTCACAAACTGTGAGATCATGACCTGAGCTGAAGTTGGATGCTTAACCGACTGAGCCATGCAGGAGCCCGTATTGTAGTTAAAATATAATTGTAAACATGCTTTTTTATGAATTAATTGTTTTATAAACATCCACTGACTTGCTGATATATATATATGAACCAATAATTATACTTAATGTAATTCTAAAATTAGAACTGATTTCAGGTTTATTTCAGAATTTGGTAAGATAAAAGTGATGTAAAAATTACTACTAATAAAATGTAAGATAAATATACTCTTATTCCAGATCCCATGAGAAATAAAAAATATATTGTAAATGAGAAGGTAAACTTTGTTTGTATGTAAGGATGTATTTATAATCAATAAATGTATAAAACACCTATATTTTAAAGAAAACTTTGATAGAAGACCTAGGATGTGCCAATGCATGCATAAGTTGTCAGGTTACAACAATAAGATAGAGATTATACCCTCAAGGATTCATAGTGGGAAGACAGATTCAGAAACAGATTATAATCCAATGTTGAAATTCATTTGGAGATATGTGTTTATGAAGAACCTTGTAACAAAGTCTGTAAAACACAGTTCCAGCCCAAAGAACTTAACAATGGTTATGGACACCAAAGGGAAATTCATGTCAACTTGGAAAGCAAAATTCAATATTCATTTCCATAAAACTTCTAATTCATGGTAACCAAAATTTAAATGTCTTATGTTTTAAATTGAGTCTAATCATTGATCACAGAATCTCTTTATTTTTGCTGATGTGTGTGTATCCATGCGTACAAGACGCACAGCAATCCAAACAAAAGACTTAAGAAAGTTAATATGTTTTGTCAAATGTTTCTACTCTCAAAGTTCCCAAATAATTGTCTGATAGTGATTTCAGGCTCAACTACACTCTGCAGAATGCCAGCAGGCGTGGCGATGACCCACAGTTGTTTGAGGACTTCACAACTCTCAGATATGCTCTCTCTCAGACACAAACCAGACACTTCGCCATCTGCTTTGTTTCACACTGATCACTCACATTTTACATTAGATAACATCCACAGAAACTATAAACAGATCTATATTACATGATAAGTATCCTTCCTAAAAGATAACAGAAAAATCCATTATTTCTCTTACTCCAGAAGGTTTGAAATTCAAAAGATAAGCAATAGTTGTCCATCTAAGAAATAACTTAGAACATAAATCCTGAACATTACTTTGTGAAATCTGGAAAAATTTATGTACAGCAATTTTCCTGAAGTTGTCTTTGTTTGTAATGCAATAATCAACAAGCCTAAGGTCAACCGAGATAATTAATGTATTTTAAAAATATATTAGATGATCTCAGAGATGCATTGTGGAAAAAGAATATATAGCACGCTAGATTACTTCTACTGTGTGATGATATTGGTTCCTGTGGTTTAATTTTATCTCAAAATGTTATTTTTATGGTGAAAATGTACAGATACACTTATTAAAGATCCATTTGCCAAAAATAGTAGTTTAAGAAGAAAGTTGACCTCAACCATATAATTCTAATTGCCAGGATTTGAGGTTTTATAGTCCGTCCATTTGAGGACCATTTTGCCATAACCAGGGTGATTTGGTACCTTATTTTACGCTATTTCCTCACTCATTCTCTGATTTCAAAGATGACTTGGATCATTAATCACAAAATAAAGTGCAAGGTCAATAGAATTATATTTTTCCTTTTTAAAAAAATGTTTATTTATTTGAGAGAGAGAGAGAGAGAGAGAGAGAGAGCATGAGCAGGGGAGGAGCAGAGAGAGAGGGGACAGGGGATCCAAAACAGGCTCTGAACTGACAGCAGCAAACCTAATGAGGGGCACAAACTCACAACTGTTAAGATCATGACCTGAGCTGAAGTCAGATCCCCAAACTGACGGAGCCACCCAGACACATCTATTTTCCCTTTTTTAAAAAGATGTCTTCAATCTTCACTTCCTGAGCTCCTTTGTAGAGGCATTTATATCCGTAATCATACAGGTATAGTGACAAAATTTTCTATAAAAATCACTAGATGATGAGGTCCCACTTGATTCTGACCATATCAAGGATACCAAGTATGCTCTACTCAACTTCTAGTATCCCAGATGAACAGAGAAGTCAGGAAATAATAGGTTTATTGGCCATAATTAATAGAAATAATTATTAGGACATAATTAAGAATAGAACATAATTAATAAGACACAATGAGTTTGTTGACCATAACCATAATTAGGGGCTCATAATTCCCTGGAAGAAACCCACTTGTAGCCATATGATAAAGTGTGTTCCACATTAAAAGGGTAAAAAAAAACAAACAAAAAACCCAACAACAATCCCTACATATTCCCCTCATTCATCTCTAGTTACAACTTTATGACTCTAATTTCCCCGTAATTGTCAAATCTTCTGTAAAGGTTTGTCTGTCATTTCTGTATGGAGTATGATGTCTTAGTGTCCCTCCTTTCTGGATCCATTTTTATCAATCTCTTTGAAAATGCCCTATCATATTGATTATTTAACTCATGACCCAGGTCTGGATCCTCTTCCCTTTTCCCTTTCCACAATCTTGTTCTTGCCAATTGTGCCCATGTCCAAAGCTTCAGTAATAACCTTCACAGGTAACTTATAAATTAATAGCTCCAGTTCCATCCATTCAACCGTCTACTTAGTATCTCACAAACCCATAAACCACATGATATCAATACTGTATCTTCCAATGTTCCTGTGTAACCTACCCCATCATCACTCATCCAATAATGAAAAACTAAGAGTTATACTATTTAAAATAGGGCAAATTGGTAGCATGAGGTTCCTGAGAAAGATAAGGAAACAGGATTGTTAAGCATAGGGCAAAATTGGCCTTAAGTAGCAGGTACAGGAAATTCCTTTATTATAACAACAGTCATGTTTGATATCAGAAAATTGAGAAAATCTGCTTTTTTTTCCATTGGAAATTATAAGATGAAGTCATGAGAAAAACAGTTTGATTGAAATTTTGATGAGAGATCAAAGAAACTTGGTAGCATTACCAGGCAATTTCAAGGGTCCCTTTTAACACAGTGATGATTAATTAATAATAAAACCATTTTGTCCTGAGGTTGAATTTTGTCCAGCAGGGCTCAGTTCCTTAGGTATGGTGGGTGGTCGGGGGAGGGAAGGAGACGGGGCAGGTGTAGATGCACAATCCTTTATCCATAATTGCAAAATCCAGAATGTCCTGAAAACCATTTCTTTCTTCAAATTCTTCTGGCTACAAGCCAATGGCTTGATATGAAGTCTTTATAGTCTATATTTGTTTAAATTAGAATGAATATAACACATTTTGCTACATTCATTTATGTGAGATTGTGGGGTACTGCCTTAGACCCTGTTAGAGGTATTATATACTTTTTAATCTGAATTATGAATTATGTTTAGACTCAATAGGTTTGATAAGCGATTGTAGATTTCACATAAACATCCATTTACGTTTGGAATTTTGCCCAAAAGCTTAATTTTTCACAAGTTTCACAACCCAAACACAGGAATGATGCCAAATATGTGTTGAAAAACTAAAAAGGAAATTGCTAAATTGTACATGTAAGATCCATCTACTATTAATTTTATGAGAAAAGAAAGCATCCTTCTGATATATCCCAGAATGCAATGTGGCCAAAACTTTGATGGGATAAGTTTTTCAAGTGTCAATTTGGCCCGATAAAATTAAATAATTCAAGGTGGTTCTGAAATTCTCTTTTGTGCTCTTGTTCAGAAAGGATTAAAATAACGGGAGCATATGACGTTTCACCTAACTCTGTACCTCATGCTCTGATTACTCCTCCTGCATGAAATAACAGTGACTTAAAACAGAAGCACTTATTTTATTATGTCCAGGTTTTTCTGACTCAGGAAAAAGGGATCCAGCTTGGGGGCTCTCCTGATACTCAGTGGGCTGGAGCTGGAGCCATGCAGCCTCTGGCAGCTGCGAGTCTCCTTCTCCTTCCTGTCGTGTCTCTGTGGACTGCGAGCTTCCTCACCGGATGGCAGCGCAAGCCTCTTGCACAAGGATCCCAACAATGAAAGTTTCCTTTTATGAATTAACCTGAGAAAACACACAGCATCACTTCCAGAACATTCTGTTGGTTATAAGGAGGTAATAGACACAGAATTATTATATATGTATATAATATATATAATATATAATAACAATATAATTATATATAATATAATTAATTATAAGTAATATAATATAATAAATATAATAAACATATATTAATTATGTTAAATATAATTAAATATATTAGTTATTTATTTAAATAAATAAATTTACTTAATTATATATTTAAATATAACTGATATATTAGTTATAAATATATATGTTTAATATATAAATATAAATATATGATAAATTATTATATTTTATAGTATATAATATGATTATTATAGTTATAATTGATATAATATAATTAATAATACAATTATAGTATATAATTATCATTATAGAATTATAGTATATTATATATATTATAATGATTATTATATGATTATAATATACTATACATATAATAAAACATTATTATCCGTAACTTTTATATCTATGTTTAGGCAATTAATTTTTTATATCTATGCTTAGGCAATTAAGTAAAACTACTGCATCACAACTACCAGGAGATACTCTGCCACATCTTAATTCCTGGTAAACAATCTGTTTTATATCTATATAGGTTCTAATATAGTCCACACAGCTAAACCCAAGGACCTGGGACTGAGAGCCATGTTGCTTCATAGTTCAGTAACTTTTGATGTAGTTGTCAACTCTCTCCTTTTTAAAGAAGCGTTTTATACCTTGGCTTCCACGACACCACACTTCCCCTCTGTCCTGTTCACTTCTTATTTCTCAGTCAACTTGCCCTCCTTAGAGGCCTTTACCTGTGGGAATTTCTCATTCAAACCCAGTCCTTCTGGGGCCCCTGGGTGACTCAGTCGGTTGAACATCCGACTTCAGCTCAGGTCATAATCTCATCTTTTCTGAGTTCAAGCCCCATGTCGGGGTCTGTGCTGACAGCTCGGAGCCTGCTTGGGATCCTTTGTCCTCCTTCTTCTCTGTCCCTCCCCTTCCCACTCTCTCACTCTCTCTCAAAAATAAATTTTAAAAACAAAAAAACCAGACCTTCTCTCTTCTCCCTAAAAGCTCATCCTCGGCATTTGTATTAGTTTCCCATGTCTGCCTTTACAACTAACCACAAACTTGATAGATTAAAGTAAGAATTTCTTCTCTCACAGTTCCTCATGATAAAGCCCCAAATCCATAACCTGGCCATTCTGGAAGTGGCCAGCGCCTATCTCTCCAGGCTCATCTCTTAACTTGCGCTTACTTGCTCTCTGCACTTTCACCACGATGGCCATCTCTCACACGGCCTCTACACAGCATGCGGCTTTGCCCGGAAAGGCCTCTCCCTCTCCTTCTTCACTAAGTGAACTCCAACTTATCTGTAAAGTTTTATCGTTAGTACCACTTCCTCGGGACAGCCCTCTTGAAATTATAGAACTAAGTTTATCTCTCCATTTTAGACTTGCTTGTGTCCTATGTGTCTGTACATCACAAATGCAACTGTGATCATCATCACTGTACTTCATCAAATCAAAGTGTTAATTTTAAAATATATTACTTAAAAAATACTGCCAATTAAACTATGGCACTTGCATTCTGATCACTTGGAATTTTTATATTACACTTATTTTAAAAGCTTACACATGCCTATATTTCTTTGGCAAAATAAAAAACAAAGACATTGATTAGAGTATCTGTGAAACGTCTTCATATTCATTCAGAGCCCAAATAATCTGAAATATTTGTCAGATCAAAATGAACCAACACAGGTTAGTGTCTATATTTGCCCACACAGTGACATTTCCTGTGTTATCAGGAATGTTGGTCGTAGTGTTTCTTAAAAGGAACGTTTCACCTTGTGTCTTCTAGAATTTTTTATGCCTATGCTTAGGCAATTAAGTAAAACTGCTACATCACTACTACTGCCAGGCCATCAGTAATCGTAAGATGCATTGCAATTTCAGAAATGTTGAAACAGAAGAAAGAATAATGTACATCTTAGAATCAAGCAATTTGGCAAACATTTAGATAGCTAGTTGATTAATGCCGATTCCAGCTGTTATTTTCTCACATCCATGGGTCAGCATTCAGAAGTACGTTGGACTCTCCATGCTATTTCCAATCCCAGGACTTTAGGTCAGCCTTTCTCATCAAAAATATTACAGTAATCTGTGTCTCGAAGCCCTTCCTCTAGAGTAATCTCCTGTCAAGAAGAGTCCAACTATGTTTTAGCTTAGCCGCAAAGTGCATGAAACCAGCTAACATCTCTGAGGGCCTTACTGTGAGGCAGAGACGATCAAAGGGGAATTTCTTTTAGCTGCGCCAAACCCACCAGATCAAAGAGCTGCCTGAGTCTGTCACCACTCACAGCAATGACATCTCTTGTGAAGCCCCACAAGCCTGCTGTTTTTTACCTCAACTACCGCTATGGCCGCACCTGTATCTCCTTCAACACCCAGAGTCTGTCCCCTCTCTGGGGCCCCACGCTTGTTGCGGCCTTTGTTGGTATTCCTTCCTCCCTAATCATTCTTCCAGATGTTGTCACCTCTTTGACTCCTTGCTAAACCACCAATATATTATTTGCACCTCTCCTTACATATATGGGGGCAAGAATCCAGCCCCAAAGGTTAAGACAGGACCCAGTGATGAGTGCTGGGCTGTTTATGAGAGGAGAGCTTTCCAAAGTCCCGTTTTCAAAACTGATTCGGAGGCTACACTTCACTAAGGAGCCAGTGTGTGGTGTGGAAAAGGCTCACATTCCTCTAAGCAACACTGGGTCCACAAACTGGGACAGCAAGAGCCAAACTCTGGAAAGGAAGGTGTGAAAGCTGGAGTCCAGTGAAGGGTGTGACAAATACCAAGAGAAAAGGCAACATGTGAGGTAATTTAATTTTGGAAAAATTGAGGAACTCGGGATACAGAGCTTCTACATCCTAATTCAGTGCGATACTGTATTAGTCAGAGTCAGACTGGGCTCCTATAACAAAATACCGCAAACTGGGTGGCTTATAAGCAACAAAATGTTATTTGTCACACTTATAGAGGCTGGGAGTCCAAAATCACGTACCTTCATAGTTGGGTTCTGAGCCCTCCTCTAGGTTCCTCAGGTGGCAGAAACAGAGTAGGTGACTCCTGCACCTGTTCTTATAACGGCTTTAATCCCATTCACAAGGCCCGCCCTCGTGACCTAACTACTCCACAACCCCCGCCCTTAAAATATCATCCCAGTGGGGATTGTTACTGATTAATTTCTCTTTCCCCAATAGAGAATTGGGAACCCTGAGGAAACCCCATCTCTCCTTGTGAGTTCTTTTTCCATTCCATGAAGCAAAGCCAAGAACAAAGCTGAACCTGAGCATTTAACAGCCCAAGATTTATTCAATGGTCAAAGAATAGAGAAACAGGAATCAAGTTCACAAATCAAGTTCTTATTTGGGGTGCATTTGGGGTACAGTTTTATGAGTTCAGGGTGATAAGGGGAAGATTATGCATAAGCTTTTTTAGAAAGAAACAGGCGTTTCCTAGAAATGGGGTGCCCCCTCTTTTTCTTCCTTAGAAGGCTCTAGTTGGAACTGTCATGGCTCTTGAGGATGTGTCATTTACCATGCCAATATATTATAATTAGAATATAATTAAGCCTGGGATTAAGGTCAAATCAGCCACCATCTTGGATCATTCGGGTTCTGACTGGTTTTTGTTACTTGCTTCTTCTTTGTGGTTTTGCCTTACACTGAAAGATTTGTTAGGCCAATTCTAAGTGGGTCACCAGTTCTGGGGCACAGCCTGGGTGACAGGATTAGGGATTCAACATATGAATTTCAAGAGACACATGTGTTCAGTCTATTGCACTAGTCAATTATTACTTTTTGAATAAATGAAATTCAAAATACTGCAATTCAACATGATGAGATTTAGAATATGAGAATAAAGAAAACATTTTGTGTTAGATAGAGTAAAGATATTGTAATGAGTTAAATAATGTCCCCACCCCCACCAATTCATACCTACCTGGAATTCAAAATGTGACCTTAATTGAAGGGGTGTCTGGGTGGTTTAGTAGGTTCAGTGTCCAACTTCCACTCAGGTCATGATCTTGGGGTTCCTGAGTTTGAGCCTCCTTTCAAGCTCACTGCTGTCAATGCAGAGTCTGGAGCCTGCTTTGAATTATCTGTTCCCTTCTCTCTCTGCTCTTCCCCCACTTGTACATTCTGTGCCTCTCTGTCTCTCTCTCTATGTCTTTCTCTCTCCGTGTCTCTGTCTCTGTCTCTGTCTCTCTCTCCCAAAAATAAACAAACATTAGGGGCATCTGGATGGCTCCATTAATTAAGTATCTCACTTGGGCTCAAGTCATGATCTCCTGGTCTATGGGTTCAAGCTCCACATTGGGCTCTATGCTGTTAGTTCAGTCTGTAGCCTGCTTCAGATTCTGTGTCTCCCTTTCTCTCTGCCTCTTCCCCGCTTGCTCTCTCTCTCTCTTTCTCAAAAATAAATAAACATGTTTTAAAAAACTTTAAAAATAAATAAACATTTTAAAAAATGTGACCTTAGTTGGAAATAAGTCCTCACAGATATCATTCGTTAGGATCTCAAGATGAAATTATCCTGGATTTAGGATGGGCCCTAAATTCAATGACTTATGTCTTTATAAGAAGAGAAGACACAGGGCAGTGCAATGGGAAGAAGATGGAGGCAGAGATTAGTTATGCTGCCATAAATCAAGGAATATCAGAAGCCTTCAGAAGCTGGGGAAAGAATTCTCCCTTGGAGTCTTCAGGCATGGCCCTGCCAACATCAGATTTCAGATTTCTGTTCTCTAGAATGGTGGTGGAATAAATTTCTGTTCTTTTTCCATTTCTAAGTTTGTTGTAATTGGTTACAACAGCCCCCCAAAATTAATAGAGGTATTTTATCTTATATTTTCCTTATTTAATCCCCCTAACTACCCTAAGGAATAAATGCTACTATCTCTATTTTTTTTTAACATGGAAGCAAATTTAGAGAAGTTAAGTAAGCTGCTGAGGTTGACCCAGCTGAACAATGACAGAACTGAGATTAGAACCCATGTTCATTTGATTTTAAAGTCCTATCCTCTTGTTATAATGGTATTATAATTCTCTTATTATACACTATTTAATAAAAATTGTGTATATAACATAACTTAGAAAGATTCACTTTTAAATTATCACTATAAATAAAATTAGGAGCTGAAAATATTAAATATCTCATATAGAAAATGATTATCTCTAGAATACCTTATTCCTAAACAATGCGAAATAAATTAAGCATCAATGTACAGACTCTTGCACCATAATTCTGTGAAACTGAGCACCCTTTTTATGTCAACTTGTATGTTAAGAGCTAATTTCAACTCAGTGACTGAGGAGCTGTCCAGAGTTTCCATTTTATACCTGATGAAAATGATACTTCAGAGGTGTAGTACACAGAATTATGTCCTCCCCAAAACATCCAGCTCCTAATCACCAGAACTTGTGAATATATTGCTTTACATGGTAAAATGGACTTTACAGATGTGATTTAAAAGTCTTCAGTTAGGGAAATTAGCCAGGGTTAGTCTGAATTCTGGGTGGGTCCAAAATAGCCACAAGAGTCCTTATGAATGAAAGAGGTAGGAAGGAGAGTCAAAGAAGATGTCCTTGCAGAAACAGAGATCAAAAGTAGAAAGAGGGAAAGATTTGTAGATGTTGTGCTGCTGGCCTTGAAGTTGGAGGATGAGGCCATGAGCCAAGGAATGCAGGTGGCCTCTAGAAACTGGAAAAAGACAAGGTTATAGATTCTCCCCTAGGGCCAACAGGAGGAACACAGCCCTGACAACATCTTGATTTTAGGATTTCTGACCTCCAAAACTATATGACAATAAACTTGTATTGTTCTCAATTACTAAATTTGTGATACTTTGTTATAGCCAGAATAGAAAACTATATACAGAGGAATGAATTAATAAATTTTATCAATGGCCTTACATATGGAAGGTACAGCTGGAAACCAGGCCTTTCTGACATCAAGGTTTATTGGGTCTTGGGGCACCTGGGCAGCTCAGTCAGTTAAGTGTCCAACTCTTGATCTTGGCTCAGGTTCTGATCTCAAGGCTTGTGAGATCAAGCCCAGCTGACAGCATGGAGCCTGCATGGGATTCTCTGTCTCCTTCTCTCTGATTCCGCCTCAAAATAAATTAAGAAAACTTAAAAAGAATGCTTATATTTAAAAAACAAAGTTTCATCATGTCTCTCATCCTACTAGTAGGAAAATAACATCCGGAAGAGAAACCAATCCACACTTGGAAAAGGGAAGTGCTTCCGTCTAGTCAACTGGAATTACACACTTCCTACATGCCCACCAAGGGTTAAAAAAAATTAATGAAATAAATTTTATGAATGATGAACTACCACTTGTTACTAAGTCCAGATAGAAAAAAAATGTTCATCAAATTTTATGAAGTTTAAATTCTGGCCAGATGCACATCCTTTTGTTGTGGATGAAATTTGATCACTATCCAAGTCTTTTTCAATGTCTTCTCTTATAGCTGGCTTATTTCCAAAGCAGATGAAAACTACAGCTTTCCAACTTGTATGACTGCTTACCAAATATATCTTTTTGTATTTATGCAAAAAAAAGGTGAAAGATTACTCCAACTCTGCTAGCTCTGGTGTGCCTCAACTAATACAACTTAAAAATTATTTTTTCCACTCCATTTTGTTTTCATTTATTTTTTTAAAGTTTACTTATTTATTTTGGGAGAGTGAGAGAGCAAAGGAGAGAGAGAGAGAGAGAGAGAGAAGGAGATAGAATCACAAGCAGGTTCCCTGCTGTCAGTGCAGAGCCCAATGTGGGGCTCAAACCCATGAACCATGAGATCATGACCTAAGCTGAAACCAGGAATCAGACACTTAACCAACTGAGCCACCCAGGCATGACCTCTACTCCATTTTTTAAAATAATTGTTGTTTTCCTTTTATTGCTAAATTCTAGTATAAAAAGTATTCAATTCATAAGTATTTTCTTTTTTTAATGTTTATTATTTTTGAGAGAGAGATAGAGACAAAGTGCAAGTATGGCAGGAGCACAGAGAGATGGGGACACAGAATCTGAAGCAGGCTCCAGGCTCTGAGTTGTCAGCACAGAGCCTGAAGCAGGGCTTGAACCCATGAACCTTCAGATCATGACCTGAGCTGAAGTGGGGCACTTAACTGACTGAACACCCAGGTGCCCCTATAAGTATTTCTTTTTGAGTTAACTACTATATTCTCAACAAGATTAAAAAACTTCAACAAAATTACATTTGTATATGTAAGTATATTTTTCGATTAATAACACATGCACCTTATTTTGAAATTCTAATGTACACAATAAGAAAGTGTATATTATTTTTTAAAGATGAAAATTTGCCTACAAGGTATGATAATATATTATGTCTAAGATACTGTCCTCTATTTTACAACAGAAAAAATTCAAAGCCATAGTCCCTGTCTTCAAGTCCCTGATTAGTAAATCAGAATATATATTCAAGATGGCTAATAAGTAAATATCTGAATCTAAGAAACACCGCAACATTATATACTCAATCTGCAAACTGATTTCCACATTGTAATCAGCATGTCATTTTAAAAAAAAAAATTAAGGTTTATTCATTTTTCAGAGACAGAGAGAGACAGAGCGTGACAGGAAGAGGGGCAGAGAGAGAGGGAGACACAGAATCTGAAGTCAACTCCAGACTCTGAGCTGTCACAACAGAGACTGAGGTGGGGCTCGAACTCACAGACATGAGATCATGACCTGAGCTGAAGTTGGACGCTTAACTAACTGAGCCACCCAGGCACCCCAGCATATGCCATATTAATAACAATGTCATGACAGATATTAGTTATGTTCATCTCCCTTTTCTGTTGTGGAAGGGTCCTATGTGGCTTCACTGAGTAATTGGCACTTGAACTGGTGGAGATAAAGATGTCTAGCACCTAAGTTCAGAAGATGGGCAATGATGAAAAGCATGAGGCTTGGTCAGTAGGTGACTAGCTTTACTGACGTGGATTTATATAAGGAGGAAGGGACCTGAGACTAGAAAAGGCCACATTACAAAAGGCCTGGAATACTGAGCTCTGATATTTGTGTTGATCCTTCGTGTTCAGGATATTGTTTTCTTTAAAAGGCTTAGTAAAATATAGTACTTTAAGTGTACTAGGTTTATTGCAGAACCAAGTATTTTTAGTAGGACTTATTAACACCCTATGATACTCAGTTTTGGAAATCTGTTTTGTGAAACAGGGATTCCTTTTTTCATATATAAGACAAATCCAACAGACTCTTACTGTTTGGAATTGTTTGTACTATAGTTTCCTCGAACACAGACTTAGCGAATGCTGAACTATTACTCCTAGGGGAAACCCAAAGCTAAGTTCTCACAAGCCTCTACTCAAAACATCTTCCCCAACTTAAACACTATTTGCATTACATTGTTTTTTTTTTTTTTTTTAGCCAACATCCTCCTAAAACTAGCCTGTGTCATCAGCATGGAAGAGGGCTCTTCCTCAAAACCCTATTTCTGTATAATGCTGAACAGGTATTTTTTTAATTCTTCCACATCTTTCTTACCTGCAGAATCTGTCCCTCAGGTGAGTTTCCCCCCCCCCCCCCAAGTGAATCATGCTAGATTTCCAGCCCTCGGGGAAGAGGGATAACATTATTTAGATCATAGTAGATACAACCTTAAATTTCTTTGGCTTTGAGACTCACAACAAAACTCCCCACCAAACAGTGGTCAGCTTACAATTAGATTCAGCCATGTTTCTGTCCTTCCCCTAACTTCCTCATCTACTCAGTTCTTCACTATGTGACTCTAGCTCTTTCTGGAATGGCCTCACATAGTGGTGGGAAACTTTCTCTTCCTTTTCCTGGGTTTTCTTATTGCTAATTCATCGACATTGGGCCCACAGCCAACAGGACCATAACTCATGACTGAATAAAGCTTCTCTAACACACATACCAATCTCATGCATATAAGAGCCCTAGACAGCACTCTAGCACTCCTCTTGGGGACCATGTTAAACAGTTAAGTTACCAATAAAACACACAAGAATGAAAAGAAAAAACAAATTAAAAAAACAATATATGGCCCTGAATAGAACAGGAAAAGGATAGTTGTTTACTGAAAGCAGCCAAAATAAGAAGGCCGAGCATCCCATCTTCACCCTTAGCTAGAAACTTTTGCATCAGGTGACCCAATTTTCTGTTGTTCCACATGGGTCCACAGATAACTGAAAGCATTGAAAGCATTGTGTTGGGGATTGCAAGTAAATTTGGAAAGTAGACAAGTTTTATAAATGAGGATTGACTGGCCTACTATGTGCAATAGGCTTTCTTTGAACAGGTGAATGGAGGATAGAGATGCTACTGGAGAGGGGAAGGATGAAGGGAATGTTTGCCTCTTCGGGTGTCCCTGATTTCCAAAATGACTGCAAGATTAATTTAAGCAAGATTAATCTGGGTTCAGTGCATTTGCACCTCTTATGACTGCAATGGTTACAATAAAGAAGATGGCTTATTAACATCATGGATCACTTGAGGAGAGATCTAGTTAAGTGCAAAAAAACCTGCTGCCTCACTTACAATGGCGAGCACTGAGTCACATATAGAATTGTTAAATCAACACGTCATACACCTGCAACTAATATATCATTGTGTATCAGATATGCTGTAGTAATTTTTAATTTTTTTTGTTTGTTTTGAGAGAGAGAGAGAAAGAGAGAGGGGGAGGGGCAGAGAGAGAGAAAGAGAGAAGGAGAATCCCAAGCAAGATCCATGCTGTCAGTGCAGAGCCCAACTCGGGGCTCAAATTCATGAACCATGAGATCATGACCTGAGCCAAAATCAAGAGTTAGTCCCTCAACTGACTCAGCCACTCATGCATCCCATAATGTTTTTGAAAAATTTTTTTTAATGTTTATTCCTTTTTGAGAGACAGAAAGAGACAGGGCATGAGTGGGGTGGGGGCATAAAGAGAGGGAGACACAGAATTCAAAGCAGGCTCCAGGCTGCTAGCTGTCACCACAGAGCCCAACATGGAGCCCAAACCCACAGACCACGAGATCATGACCTGAGCTGAAGTCAGACGCTTAACCAACTGAGCCACCGAGATGCCCTCCATAACTTATTTTTAAGAGAGAGAGAGAGAGAGAGAGAGAGAGAGAGAGTGGAATAGAGACAGAGAGAGAGAGAGAGAGAGAATCTCAAGCAGGTTCCATGCTCAACATGGAGCTCAAAGTGGGGCTTGATCCCATGCCCCTGGGATCATGACCTGAGCTGAAATCAAGAGTTGGGTGCTCATCTGACTGAACCACCCAGATGCCCCTGTAGTAAAAACTTCTTAAAAATTGCTGAATGCTGGACTGATACAATAACATCACCATTGCTGATCAGCTTTGTAAAGGACTGTGTACATCATTAAAACACATCAGGTCGTATGCAGTGTAATCTTCTGATATTTGATTTCTCTAAAGCAGAAATCCAGCCGCTATATAGTTTGGTCATAAAATCTTTATATCTAGAAAACAATTCCAAGTTTATTATTAATACTTGTGGTTCAAATATGGCTGGGGACTGTTTATTAAACACTCACTGTGGACCATAGGAGTATAAATCGAATGAAGTGATACCTCTTGAACTGACACCATCAGGCCATGAGATCCTTCCCAAAGAGGTAGTGAGTATATGATGAAAGTTTACCCTTCAGTCAGTCTCACATATTGTTTCCAAAACATTTCTCAAATCTATATCACATTTCCACTCGGGCAACCACTTCTCTGGCTTAGCCCTTCTTCGGCCCTCCTTTGATCTAGTTCAACCACTTATCACAAGTTGATGAAAGACCTTAAGGAGCCAGCAGCACTAACAAACAGAGCTGGCAGCTCTCCCTAGGACAGATTCCATCCTCAAAGTTCTACTATGCCTCCACGTTGCACTCAGAGAAAGAAGTTTCTAATAGTTAAAGTTATTGGAACCCATTTCTTCATAAATGAGTTATACCCACTCTCTAGAAAACTAAAATGTTAGATGTGAGAACCTGGGCACTTTACTTAAACTCATTCATTAAGCCTGAGTTTTCTTCCCTAGTGAGTAAATATACTAATATGGACCCTGTCTGCTCTCTGCACCTCTTTATGTTTCTGTTTTTTTATAGGCAAAATGGGGAAGAAATTTTAAAAATCAAGTTAATTGACCAAATTGTGGCATGAGATTCACTTGCAGGATTTATGTTGGCTTCTGTGTCATAGGCTTTGCAATGTTCATTTTAGCCATCAGGCACATTCAGTCCTTAATTCAAAATTCACAGCAGGGCTCAAGAAGCCAAATATTCTCATGCATTTGTTTTTTAATTATTGACTTTTACCTCTGAGCCCCACATATGTGTGATGTACTAAATTATACTCTTGGCAGGCTTAGAGAGTCAATTAAGCTTCACTGCGCAGCATGTGAGCCCCTTACTTGATCATGTCTTTCTAGGATCAATTAGAGTTAAAATATTTCATGTTCTAAAAATATATCATAGGTGTATTTATTTATTATTTTTACAAATAACACCATGACTGGTAAAGCTTCTTAGCAAATCCCTTTACCTTGTACTCTTCTAAGAACTCATCATTTTAACTGAAATTGGACCAGGCTAAGAACAACAAAAGCTTCCTTTATGTTGGATGTGAAAGGGAAGGCATCTCATTATCAGTTATTTCGAATCCCTGTTTCTTCTCCTTACCCCACACAGCTTTCCTACGCCTTCCCCTCCAGTGTTCTCTGCAAAGCAGGAAAATTCCTCAACAAAGGCAGGAACTATTTAGAAATCAGACAGATTGACCCAGTAGCTGAGAAACTGCAAAATAAGTCCTTATTTGAGTTAGTTTTGGGAGCTGATTTTTCATCATTGGCCAGAGAGAGAGAGAGAGAGTGCCCTTTAAGTGTCTCAAAATATGTCTTTCTGAGGAAAGATAAACTGTGCTCTGGACTCAGAGATAACACTACTGGTGATGAACAATGGGCCAGAAGCTCTGGCAGGTTTGCTGAACAATCCTTCAGTAAATTCCAACAGATTCCTTAAGCTTTGCTGTGATAAGCAAGAAAGTTCTTTAGGCAGATGAGATGACCGGATGCTGGATTCTGGCAGGCATAAAATGTTGTGACCTTTTGACCTTAAACACAGGCAGTCTGGGAGACAGGGAAGCAAAGCTCTTGGCAAATTACCTACAATAACTTATTTAGGGGTATGTCTAATTTTGGATGTGGTGGGGTTTTTTTTTTTGCTATATTTATTTACTTGGCAAGTCTTTGAATTCCATAAACACAGAAGTCAGCCAGTCTGCCAGCACGACTGACTTGATGGATAGTGTGTCTACTGTACAATGCTCTCAACATCAGCATTTTTTGTGAGGTTGGGCAGAAGATAAAAAGATCTAGATTTAGTAGTCATTGCTGCATTGTTACATGAACACGCAGTGCCAGTCTCCCAAGATATAAATGGGAAAGGAATTGAGGCCACAAAGCCAAGGGTGAAGGGTTGTCTCAGCTGAAGCTATTTATAGGATGAAATAAATCATCTGGAACCAGGTCAAGGTGAAGTCAGAGTGCTTGAAACAATTGTTTGTACCTTATCAAAAAGAGGTTTTCCTTCTCCTTCTATCAGTCAGCCTCCACATGAAAGCCATTAAGATTCAAGAAAAATCCCATCCCTGCCAGTAGCTTCTGTTAGCTTAGTCTGAGGTTTTCCTAATAGTTTATAATTCTACAAACGTCAAATATAAAGCAGTGATGCTTGGCTAATGGTATTTTGGCAGGGTATAAATTTGTTCAGATCTTCCAAGTATTTCCCTTTCTTTGTTCGGTGCCTATTTTGGCCATGTGGGAGATTTTTATTAAAAATGTCGTATTTTTTGTTAATGTTCTTATAATCCTTTTTAACCTATAGTTGTAATCAGCTCTCAATTTGGAGAGGGTTATGAATAGAGAAAAATGAATCTGCTTGCCTATACAATATCACATGCAAGTGCAGACTCTAGATCAATTAAAGACCTAAATGGGAATCCTAAAACAGTAAAGTTTATAAGGAAAATATCATAGAGTGTCTTTGTGGCAGGTCTTGGTAAGATATCTTTAAAAAACACCAGAAAACAAATATAAGGCAAAATGATAATTTTTATTACAACAAAACAAAGGCTTCTAGTCAATGAATCATAGACTAGACAAAGTTAAGAGAAAAATGGCAAAAAATATTTGAAATTTCTAAATTTCTAAATAAGTATATATAAATATAAATATAAAGTACATATAAAATATATAATATATAAATATATATAGTATATAATATATAAATATATAATAGATATAATAGATTTCTACAAATCAACATGTAAATAGAACAAGATATCCCTGGCAAAAAAAAAAAAACAAAAAACAAAAAACAAAAAACAAAAACCATGAACAGACTATTTTTAGAAAAATTCAGAAAAGCACATAGTGATTAGAGCAAATGATTAGATCATTACTGACATGACATATGTAAATTAAACCAAGACCTCACTTTGTACCTTTTAGACAAAGACTGGAAAGCTAGAGAATGCCATGTATTGGTAAGAATTCAGGGATTTAGAGCCCTGGCGAATAGAACCATTTTGGAGGGCAAATCTATCCATCCATAGATGTGCAGAATAAAAAAGTGCAGAATACCCATTTGCTGGTGGGTATGTGACTCAAAGATATTCTCACACTTTCCATAGAGGCCATGCTATAGTGTTCACTGCAGTAGCAGAACTTGAGATCAACCTGGGAATCCTCTGTGGCAAACATGGCTTAGGAAGCAAGATGTGATGGATGGACAACATGGACTCTCATGCAATGGTTAGAAGTAATGGATTTGTTGTACTCAAAACACCATGGTTGGATATTAAAAACAGTTTTTAGTACATATAATGAAAAATAAGAGAGATAGAAATAAAAAATAGAAGTGGATACGAACACCACACCTATATGAATTGAAATTGATGCACACCATACATTGCACATTTTTCAAAAGCACCTATGCAAAGAAGATGTACATTAAACACATTAAAAGGCAATCTATGGGAGTGAGAGCTAGGATTGAAGAAGAATGATAGCAGAGACCAATGGTTCAATTAAATAATTTTTAAAAATATGTACAGGAGCAGGAGGAAAGGGGGAAGCCATGAATTCTACAGGATGAAGAGAAAATATCTATCTTCCCTTTAGGTTTCCTATTTTGGTTGTATGCTTCTAGATTATGGGAATTCGCAAGACCCCAGTGCAGGTATTACACAATCAGAAACTGCAGCAACATATCTTTTGGGAGATTAGGCACTCCCTAATCATTTAATCCTCAATGTGCATCTTTGATAAACACATCCAACCTTAGGTACCAACCACAAAGGTAAAAAGACAAGGGGGGATGAACTGTTGCCATTGTAAAGTCAACTATATTATAATCCTCTAAAATTAGATATATGCACTATATAGGGAAGCATACTATAACAAAGAGACATATCTACACATATGTAGAGTTAGCAGTGGTAACATTTTCACACATTTCCAATTATTTCTTTAATTCTGTAGGGGTGCCTGGGTGACTCAGTTGGTTGAGAGTCTAACACTTGATTTCAGCTCAGGTCATGATCCCAGGGTCCTGGGATCAAGCCCATCAGGCTCTGAGCTGAGTGCGGAGCATGCTTGGGATTCTTTCTCTCTCTCTCTCTCTCTCTCTCTCTCTCTGTCTGTCTCCATTCCCACATCTCTCTATCTCTCTCTCTCTCTCTCTCAAATAAAGAAAAATATTAAAATCCTGTAGACAATACCAAATTTTCCTTTAACCACCACGACTTTCCCATATTTTATCATCCCTCTATGTATATACCCAAAAAAGTGTTATGATTTTGCTCTGCATCCTTAAAGCTCACTTTGTGTACTAAGACTTACACATATCCAATGTATACCACTGTTTAACCTGTGAGATATTTTTTAAATATGCATAAATGTTGTCTTAATATGGTACTGTTCTATGCCTTCTGTTTTCACTCAATTTTTAAACTTTGTGATAATTTTAAATATATATTACATTGCATAAAACTGAAAATGTACAAAATTATATACATCAAAATGTGCATCTTCCATTTTTGAACACCCATTAACTCATTGTTTCCCTGAATCTCTGATTTAACTATCATTACCAGTTTTGGGGGTATTCTACATACAAACATATGTGCATATATGACTTCCCCTTTGTGCCAAATGTATGTTAAAGTTGAAAATCACCTCATTGACCATTAATAGTTATTTCTCACCAAAATTGACTTGCTTTTGACTTTCTTTCCTCATCCCTTATTTTCAAGCTAACTTTTAATATGCATGTAGCAATGGCATTGAATTTATTTTTATTACTAGCATTAACCTTCCTGAGGCTAAGGAATATTCTATAAATAATTAATTTTGTGTTTATGTTCTAAGATACATGTCAAGAGAGCTCATACATAACTAACTCTACCCTTTTTCTTCCATTTGAAACTTTCACTTCTACTTTTGAAACTTATATTTGAAGCTAATGTTGCAAATTCTCTTTCCTTGTCAGAGCTATTTCTTACATTCCCACTTCTTCAACAATTTTTATATGCTCCATTAATCAAAGAGGGCAATACATAGCATTTTTCACTTTATAAGTAAAATTTAGATGTTTAGATACTCTCAACCATTAAGTAGTCTTATCCAAAGAGCTTCCCATATGCTTTATATGCCCTGTGAGTTGGGACCACGTCCAGGTGGATGAAGAGGCCAGCAGATGTCAGGGGGTCCTGGAGAGCTGCTAGCTGGAAAATGTAGTTCTGAGTGGGAATCTGCAGATCAGCTGCCCTATGTCTCTTTGAGGTTTACTCTAATCTCTCATTGTCTTAAGCCTGTAATCAAGAAGAGAGGGGGCCACTGTCACAACCTGCATAGAAAATTAAACTAACTGGATTTGGTCCATTCTTGTAGGTGAAACATTAAGATTGAAGGCAATTAACTGAGAGGAGCAAGACTGTAAATATATAGTTGTTTTGCCTACTTAAAGGCTGTGAGAAGAGAGAGAAACATAGGTGTTACATAGTCTCTTTTTGGGAAAGACTATTTCTACTCTGAGAATTCTCAGATTCATTCACACTAGATTCCCCATCATCATCATCTGGAGTGTGATGAGTTAACCACATTGCTCAGGCAGATTGTCAAAATGAAAATTATAACACCTGTGTGAATTCTGATGTCCTCATCCTCCTTTCTGTCTCCACCTCCACATCCCTTGAGTGACTTTAGATTGAGATTGCCTTTTTAACATGTGAACTTTCTGGGCTAGCTCTCACTTTACATACCAGGATGGAATTGGTTCCAACCTTTGTAGCTTCCTACCTGGGACTGCATTAGGTTTTCATTACCTATGTTCCCCTAATGCCCATCTTCTAGGTCTGTCTACATTGATGACTGCTTTCTTTTTTTCATACATCTCTGTCCTCAAAGACCTGATAGCTTGTCTTAAGTTGTTTATCTCTCATTTCTGTTCTTATCAGTCTCCTTTTATCCTGGCATTTTAAAAAATCTTTCAAGCCTTTCTGTGGGCACTTTGTGCCTGCCTCTTATAATATTCAGAATTTTTCTAAGTTCCAATTTTCATTTGCCAGCATCATTTAACCCAATGATCTCTTCAATTAGCGTTGAGTGCAATTACTCACTTGGTTCTTGTCCCCCAACTTCTGCTTTTACGAAAAGGTCTTCTTTCAGGAGTAGTTCCTTATGATGAAGATTGTGTGCCTTTATCTGAACCTTTATCCTCCCTCTCATCTCCACTGGGGCTCTTCATGCTGGTTCCTGGGTTAGCACTGACAATGTTGTTTCCCAGAAACCTCTCTTGCTCATTTCATTTCCTTTTAAGACTTATTCACACCATTCTGTGTCTCAATTCTGTTTACTTGGACACCCATATCTGGGAAGACATATGCTGGAATAAGCAGCAAATAAGCTATGCTTCTTATTTCTCCACTAGAAACCGATTTATAAAACTTGATGCTCTATAGACATAAAATACCGTCCATTTTTTTTCTGCATGATATAAGAAGATAAAGATGGAAATAAAGAACGAAAAACATAAATTGAAATTACAATCAGATCCCAGATGTTGGGGGTTGAGTCATTGCCTAGCCTCAAAAATATGTATGTTATAGTCCTAATGCCCCATTACCTCAGAATGCAACCTTATTTGGAAAGAGTTTTTGCAGATCTAATTGATGGGGTCATCCTGAAATATGATGGGTTTCTAGTCCACTATTACTTATTTCCTTATAAGAAGGACCATGTGAAGACACAAAGACACCGAAAAAAATGTCATGAGAAGATGACGGAAAACATAAAAGTACGCAAGCCAGGGAAGGCCAAAGATTTTGGTCAGTCACCAAAAGCTAAGAGAGAAGCATAGAACAGTTTCTCTGAGTCCTCAGAAAGACCCAACCTTGCCAACACATTGATCATGGACTTAGGGCTTTAAGGCCTTTATGAGACAATAAACTTCTGTTCTTTAAGCTACCTGGTTTGTGGTACTTTGTTATGACAGCTGTAGGAGACTAATACACCAGCTGTGGGTAATGTGAGAAGCAAAGAGGTACAGATACAGCTATTGAATTAAGAGATTACCCTATTGTTTATGTGGAGAACAAGACTGTTGACAATAGGAAAGTTAAGTTCTACTTTGCAGAGAAATACATTTGTTCCTTGTGGTCCTGTTCCAAGAGAATGTAATCGTTTAAGATCAATTATTTTTCTTCTTTATAAAACATATTTTTTCCACATCATAAAATGTATTAGATCATTAAAATACTGCTTGGGATTCTTTCTCCCTCTTACTCTGCCCCTTCCCCACTTGCTCTCTCTCTCTCTCTCTTCTCTCTCTTTTTTTTTTCTCTCTCTCTCAAAATAATAAAATTAAACTTAAAAAAAAATAACTTTCCTAGTAATTTGTTTGTTGCCATATCCAGTAAAATTCATATCCAGTAAAATATCCAGTACAGGAAAGAAATCTTCAAATTTTTGAGTTGAGTTTGTAGTATAACCAGTTTTTCCATTGTAAAAATAAATATATAACAAGAAAATGCTGAATTAATTAGTAGTTCATGTGTTATGCACACACACACAAACACACACATACACACAATCTTTAGGTTTGACTTATTTGCTTCAACACACATTCTTAGCTGTAACATATATAAGATAGTATATAGTTTGACTTTTGAAAAATACAGAAATGTAAATAATATTGATTTTCTACTTAATCAAATTGATCTTCATAACCTTCTTGTTTACTATGCACTCACTGCAGGATCAAAAAAGAAATCCACGACATTTCTACTAGCATGCAGAATTGCATGATTGATCATTTCTCCTTTCCTGCACTCTGCCCTGAGATTGGGCCCTTGATGAAAGTGGTACAAGAGATGACATTCCTCGGAGTCTTACTGTGCACCAGCCACAGTGCTAAGGCTTTAATCATCATCTCATTAAAATGCAAACTCAAAACGCTCAGTTGGTGTAGGCACCAGCTCTTCCAGAGATTTACACACAGTTACCAAATCACCATATCCATTCAATATTGAATTGGAAGCCACTTCAAACAATACAGTTTATATCAGACTCATTTTTTTAAATATTCCAATGTGTTTTTAAGATGGTAAGGAATACGAGACAGTTTGTTATTCCAAGGTAGTGTTTGTCTTGCTTTATAGACATAGCTTGAATTTAGTACACCAACTGCGGGACTTGGAATTTTCCTTCAGACCACTAAAATTCATTTTGCAATGTGCAGTTGCCAATTGCTGGCAGTCATATAGTTTTGAATTGATATTCAAAAACATTTGTCAATTTGGGGCCAAAATTGATTAAATATAAGAAACATATTTACTCATTTTCCCTTTCTGCAGAAGAACTTGAAGAATTCTTCATATGATAACAACAGGAGATTCAATAAAGTCTAAATCACATTTTTGCTTTCTATTCTGTTTAATATTTAGGAATGCTCACTTATATTACTCTTCAGATTCATTTCCTTATTTCTAAAATTGACAAAAATTCTAAGGAACTAAATATCATACAATTCACTTCATAACTACATGCGAGTACATGACAACAAAAAAATTTACCTCTACTTACTTGGCTGTAAATTATATCCATCAGAACTAGACAGTTGTTGATGGCCAGGTTTAGGTCTAGGTGGCTTAAATTATATATGTTATAAAAGATAACTCAGTAATTACTTTCTTTATGACTAGATCATCATTTTCTGAGTTTAATTGCCTCCACTGTCTGTTTTTCTCATCTGTGTTAATCTATTTCCAGGTCACCAATCTTGCAATACAAGAGGCTCCTAAATTTCACTCCTCCAATGAATACAAACAACAAACTCCTCCAATGACAGCCACACGTGGAACAATTCCTTCTGAGAGAAATGCAAAACTAGCTAAGTGACTGCTACATATTGGGTACTGAGAAAATATCTCCTTTGAAGTGGGGAAGAAAGGCCAAGAGGCTCTCACCATAAACTATACCCCCAGTGCAGTGCTGCACAATTAAGAGGGAACCCCCAACTCCAGCTTCTCTCTGAGAAGCAAAGGGTTTGGACCACACATCTAGAGCTATAAATTTTAACACTGCCACTTGAGGGACAGGCCCCCAAGTGACCTAGCCAATAGGACTTAGTTCACGAGTTCCACAGGACTATAGCAAACAAAGAAGCAGTCATTAATGAGCTCAGAGCACTCACCATGGCTCTATCCCCAAGGTCAGGGGAGAGAGATCAAACAAAAATGCTCATCTCCCAGTCTTTCTGTGGAAGGGGTCTGACTACATACTTTATAAACTACAAACCTTAAGGTCTGACTTCTAATTAGCACTTGTATAGGTGCTGACTGAGATCCTCCCTAGAACTTGAAAAAACCAGAAGCCACTTCCTCCCACTTTTCAATCTGGCGTGTGCCAACAATAAAACCAAGAGTCAGAACGTACCTGAAAGGAGATTGTCCATACATCCAGCACACCAATGTTCTTGCTGTCACCCAGAGAACTTACCAGCAAATCACTTAGCTCTGGGAGCCATTAGGGCTTGGCATTCGTGAGTCCCCAGGGACCATACAAAACAAAGAGGTTCTATTTGGGCACAAAAGCACTCCCAGTAACTATTCCCTTTGGTTCACCACAGAGTGAGTAAGCAGAAACACTCAGTTTCTCCCTAGTGGGGCTAATCTGCATATCCAACATTCTGACTTCCCCAACTGCTGCATTAAGGACACACATAGACTGAAAAGAAGGGGATGAAAAAAGATATTCCATGCAAATGGAAACCAAAAGAAAGCAAGGATAGTTATACTTGTATCAGACAAATTAGACATTAAGCCAAAGACTATAACAAGAGACAAAGATGGTCATTATATAATGATAAAGGAGTCACTTCATCAAGAGAATATAACAACTGTAAATACTTATGTACCTGACACTGAGGCACCTAAATATATAAGGCAAATATTAATGAAACTGAAGAGAGAACCAGATAGCAATCAATAATAGTAAGGGACTTCAAAACCCCACTTACAACAATGGATAGGTCATCTACACTGAAAATCAACAAGAAAACCTTGAACTTAAATGACACATTGACCAGATGGATCTAACTGACATGAACAGAGCATTCCATCCAGCAGCAGCAGAGCATACATTCTTCTCAAGCACACGTGAACCATTCTCCAAGACAGACCATATGTTAGGCCACAGAACAAGTCATCATAAATTTAAGAAGACTGAAATCACATTGAGCATCGTTTCCAACCACAATGGTATGAAATTAGAAATCAATTACAAGAAGAAGACTGAAAATTTCCCAAATATGTGGAAATCGAATTACATACTCCTGAACAACCCCAATGAGTCAAAGAAGAAATCAAAAGAAAAACTTAAAAAATATTTAGACAAACCAAAATGTATGGGATGCAGCAAAAGCAGTTCTAAGAAAAAAGTTTATAGTGATAGTGGCCAACATTCAGAAAAAAAGATAAAGTTAAACCTAACATATAACTGCCCCTCAAGAAATTAGAAGATGAAGAACAAGTTAGTAGAAGGAAACAAAGAACAAAGATCAGAGCAGAAATAAGTGAAATAAGAATCAGAAAGATAATAGTAAAGACCAATGAAAGTAAGAGCTGTTTGTTTATTTTTTTAAGGTAAACAAAACTGACAAACCCTGCTAGAATAAGAGGGAAGAAAGGAGAACCAAATAAAAAAAATTAGAAATGAAAGAGGAAACATTACAACTGATAATACGGAAATATTGGGATCATAAGGATCTTATGGGGGATCATAAGAAACCGCTATGAATAAATATACACCAACATATTCAATACCTTAGAATAAATTAATAAATTCCTAGAAAAACACAACCTACCAAGCTTGAATCATGAAGAAGTAGAAAATCTGAACAGACCACTTACTTCTAGTAAGGAGATTGAATCAATTATCCAAAACCTTCTAACAAAAAAAAAAGCCCAGAACCAGATGGCCTCATTGGTAAATTCTATTAAAAATTTAATGAAAAATTAATACCAATCCCTCTTAAACTCTTCCAAGAAAATAAAATAATAGGGAATGTTTCCAAACTCATTTTACAAAGCCAGCATTACCTTAATACCAAAGCCAGACAAGAATACTATGAGAGTAGAAAATTACAAGCCAATATTCCTGATAAATATAAATGCAAAAATCCTGAACAAAATATTAACAAACTGAATTAACAGTACTTCAAGTGGGATTTATTCCAGGCATACAAGTCTGGTTCAACATAGGCAAATCAATAAGTGTTTAATACCACCTTAAAAACTGAAGTATAAAAACCATATGATTAATCTCAGATGTAGAAAAATATTAGATTAAATTCAATTTTCCTTCATGATAAAAATTCTCAACAAACTAGGTATAGAAGAAATGTATCTCAGCATAATAAAGACCATATATGATAAAACCATAGCTAATACCAGAACCAACGGTGAAATATAAAAGCTTTTCCTTTAAGATCAGAAAGAAGACAAGGATGCTCACTCTTACCACTTTTTTTTCAAATAGTATTGGAAGTTCTAACCAGAGTAGTTAGGCAATAAAAGATATAAAAGGCATCAAAATCAGAAAGAAAAAAAGTAAACTGTCTCTGAAGGTAACATGATCTTATATATAGAAAACTCTAAACGTTACACCAAAAAAACCCAGCTACAGTTAATAAATGAATTCAATTAAGTTGCAAAATGCAAAATCAATACACAAAAATTAGTTGTGTTCTATATACTAGCAATAAACCATCAGAAAAAGAAATGAATAAATCAATCTTATTTATGATACCATGAAAGAGAATAGTATACCTAGAAATCAATTTAATCAAGGAGGTTAAAGACTATTAACACTGAAAATTATAAGGCATTGATGGAAGAATATCCACACTACCCAAACTCTGGGTAGTATGGACATTTTAAAATATGTATTTCCATTTCCATTTATTTATGGGTTAGAAGAATAAATATTGTTAAAATATCCATAGTACCCAAAGTGATGTACAAATTCAATGTAATCCCTCTCAAATATAAAACAGCATTTTTCTCTGAAATATAAAAAAAAATCCTTAAATTTGTTGGGAACCACAAAAGACCTTGAAGAGCCAAAGCAATCTTGGAAAAGAAAAAAAAAGCAAGAGACATCACACTTGCTGATTTCAAACTATGTTACAAAGTTTTGGTAGTCAAAAGAGTATGATATTGGCACAAAAATGGGCACATAGATCCACAAAACAGAATAAAGAGCCCAGAAATAAATCCACACATACATGGTCAATTAGCTTTCAACACAACAGCCAAGAATGTACAATGCATAACAGACAGTCTTTTTAATAAATGGTGCTGGGAAACTAGATGTCCACAAAAAAAAAGAATAAAACTGTCTTCTAGCTTATACCATACACAAAAAATCAACAAAAAATAGATTAAATACTTGAATGTAGGATCAGAAACTATAAAACTGCTAGACAAAAGTATAGAGGGTGGGCTCCTTGATGTTGATCTTGGCAATGACAGTTTTGAATTTGGCAACAAAAGCAAAAACTACACAAGCAAAATAAACAAGTGGGACTACATCAAACTTCAAAGCTTCTGCAGAGCAAAGAAAACCATTAACAGAATGAAAAGGAAACCTATGTAATGGTAGAAAATATTTGTAAACAATATATCCAATAAGGGGTTAATATTCAAGATACTCAAGGAACACACACAACTCAATAGAAAAAAAATAACTCCATTAAAAAATGGGCAAAGGACTTGAATAGACAATTTTCCAAAAAAGAAATAATGGCCAGGTATATGAAAAGTTGCTCACCATCACTCATCATCAGGGAAATACAAAGCAAATCACCTCAGGTCTGCTAGAATGCTTATTTTCAAAAGACAAGAGTTTTCCTTCTTTGGGCCATGCTATGAACTGTCATTGTTTGAATCAGAATCTCTTCCTGTTTTAGACACATTAGCAACATAGTAGATGCTTTTTTGTACTCAAAAAAATAAAAATTTCCCCAAAGAAGGCTTTATTTCAAAAGCAAAAAAATTATACATGGCACTTCAAGTTTTTTTCCTCTGGCAGGAAATATACAGGAAAATATTAAACCAAGAGTCAAACTGAAGTGTCGAGCTCTTGTTATCAGGACAACAAAAATGTTATGGAAACAAATTCTTGGTTTTGAAATTTTTATGGCATGAGTTCTTATGATTATATACCAAAACTTTTATGACAAAGAGGCTAACTCATCCTCCAAAATAAAAATTAAAAAATGCTTTCTTACAAAGTATTTTCCTTCTTTCAATTTCTTCTGTGGTTTTTGAGGCCTTCTGAAACCATAATCATCCTAAAAATGCATCACAAATATTTAGCAAAAAAATAGGAAGTCAAATTGTCATTTACTTTAAATATTGCTTGAGAGTTAACATCCTGGATTATTCCTCTTTCTGATTTTTATCCTTGGCATATAAAGTCATGCAGTCTTTCTGCATGACTCTGAAGAAATTTGGAACAAAAGTCAGTAAAGAAAAAGTAGGATTTACCAGATTTAGGGAACTGAGTCATCTAAAATGACTAGGAACACCACCTACATTCCAGCTGCAAATGTAGATCATGTCACAGGAATAGAGTGGGAATTCTGGTTTTATATCCATCTAAAGTATGCTACTGATATATTTATTTTTCTTAATCTCTATGATTCTGTTTCAAATTTTAAAGAGTTGAAATATTATTTAAATAGTAATGAGTTTTCTTCTTTCCTATTTTTTTAAAAATTTTTAATGTTTAGTTTTGAGAGAGAGGCAGAATGAGAGTCGGGGAAGGGCAGGGAGAGAGGGAGACAGAATCGGAAACAGGCTCTAGGCTCTGAGCTGTCAGCACAGAGCCCAAAGCAGGGCTCAAACCCATGAACCTTAAGACCATGACCTGAGCTGAAGTGGGATTCTTAACTTACTGAGCCATGCAGACACACTATTCTTTCCTCTTTTAAGTGGTGCAGCTGAAATGGGGTTGAGTAAGTTCCAGTAGAGATGAAGAGAAAGCCCAGACGTCAGAATGCTACTTGATATGAGGTGTTCACTTGTGTAAATCCCTAAAGATTTTGGCAGAAATGGGGATGAAGAACAAATCTGTAAGAGCCTGGTTGCCAAATATCCATGAATTTGAGGAGAAATGATCAAAAGTCAGTAGGTTACAGTAATGGGAAAGGGCAGAGGTTAGTCAAAGATCTCAGAGTGAAGGGCTGATATTTTGACAGAAGCGGTAGAAAGCAGGGGAGTGCTGACCATCTATCTCACCTCACTACTTGGTTTGTTAGGTATGTCAGGATGATCAACTTCCCAGAACAGAGTCTTTTCATTGTCCTTGGAGAAGTCTCAAGTTTCATGTGGCAGAGGAGGAATTAAAAAGGAACATTCTCAGAAAAGTCAAAGATGTTGGAGAGTTTATTAACAGTCAAAATACAGGTCCATAGTAGACAGCATCAAGAATGGGGAGGGAGGTCAGAGTTGAAGAAGTACAGAGCAAGTACAAGGCAGGGCAGGAGTGTGCAGGTGAGGGGGAATACACCTTTTGTTTGGTGAGTAGCGAGCACATTAATTGGATGAGAACAGTGGTTGTCTTTCAGTTTTACAAGTCATTGACTGAGTGTATAATGCAGTGTCTGCTCTCAAAACAGAACATAGCGGGGCTGCCATGAGGTTTGAAGAAAGGCAATTAGGGTGGGAGGCAGTTTCCTGCTGCTCAAGGATAGAGGGAAGACTCTGAAGAGGGCATGGGGTTTGTTCTAGAAGGGCTGTCTTACAGTGCTTAGAGTAGGAGGTCTTGGATAAGAACTGACAGCAAAGAGGAACTCTGAGTCCTGGAGTAGTGGTCTAAAGGCCCTCCTCACTAACTGGGCTGTGACTGATTCCTGAATGAGTCCAGCATTGTGACAGGTGTGAAGAGAAACAAAAAGATTCTGGTTACAAGGCATTTTTTTCCAGACCAGAGACCTTATCATACTTTGTAGAAGAGGTACCATTTGAGAAGAAAGGATGAGAAGAGGTACAAGCTTTAATGACAAAAGAAACCCATAAATAAGGAAAATGAAACCTGAGACCTTCCAGAAATAGCTCACTTCCTAATGTGATAGTGAGGAATCTCCTAACTTTGAAGTATTGCATTTATAAATTAAGAAAAAATCCAAATTAACAAACCAAGATTAAAAATATGTAATGACTTATGTAACAAAGCAGATATATATTTGTAACTATTTCTACTGTTGGGGCTAATATACAAATGTAAAAAAATTCATTGGTAAGTAAGTATAGAAAAATCAATTGGTAAATGTTACAGAAAACTAATTTAAGCTCCATATGCAGCACACAATCCAAAAATAGATTTTAAACAATGGTGTGAGTTGACTTATAAGAATATAGACTTTCTATCATTGGAATCATGGTACTAACAATTGCTTATTTTCAAGAGTGTTGGAAAGGAAATTCTCATATTGCTGAAAGGCTAAATCAGATCAGTAATGAGAAATGAAGAAGAGAAAGAAACTCAACTTATGCCATGCTTACCATGTGTTAGGCACTTTGCATTTCCTATGAGACGTTATTTTCCTAATTTTATCAATATTAACTAAGCCTTAGAAAATGGAAGTAAGCGGTGCCTGGGTGGCTGTCAGTTAAGCATCTGACTTTGGCTCAGGTCATGATCTCATGGTTCTTGGGTTCAAGCCCCGCGTCAGGTTCTGTGCTCACAGCTCAGAGCCTGGAGCATTCTTCAGATTCTCTGTCTCTCTCTCTGCCTCTGCCCTGCTCGCGCTCTGTCTCTCTCTCAAAAATAAATAAAAACATTTAAAAAAAAGAAAATGGAAGTAAATTGTCAAGGCCACCATTACAGAGACTTCCACTCATCTACAATTTCCCTTCTCTCCTAATAAACCTCTCATTTCTTTAGCTAAATATGTGGCACCCTGTAATTAACATGAGTTTCCACCTCTCTTGCAGCTAGGTACAGCCTTATACTAAGGCTCTACCAAATGAAATATAAGCCATGTTGGGGGTAGATGTCTGTGATTATACTCAGTGATCTCTGCCTCTTGATATTCACACCCTTAAATAATCTCTTTCCCTTGATTTTGGACTAAACCTAGTTACTTACTTCTAATAAGTACCATACCGCAAATATGATGTGGTGTCACACCTGTGAATAGGTTACAAAAGATTAGAAATATGTTCCATCATATTTGAATATCTATAAAATACTAGACAGATTTCTTCCTGAAGGTGCCTTGGCAATGTTCATGTACAGAATATTCAGTTTCAAGCAACGATTGGCCACAAAACCAAAATGAAATGAATAAATGAGCTCCATCCAGAAATACATGCACCTAAGTAATGTGAATCTAAGTTTAGAATCAATGCATCTTAGCTTTAGTTTGTATTTTTTCAATGTTAATATTAAAAACATTGGTTTGACATTAAAAAAAAGAAAAAGATAAGAAATTTTATCATGACTTTGGTGAACCAATTATCATGTTCGAGAAGCCAATATGGCAAGGAAATGAAGACTTTAGTTCAACACCCCATGAGGAATTAAATCTTGCCAACAACCATGTGAATGACTTTTAGAAGTGATTCCTTCCCCAAATGATCTTCGAGATGAGACCACACCCCTATGTGATACTTTAATTGAAGTCTATGACAGATTCTGAAGAGGAGGGCACAGCTAAGTCACACCTAGTACCCTGAATGTGGAAAAACAAATGTGTGTTGTTTTAAGCCTCTAAACTTTGAAGTAATTTGTTACACAGCAATAGATAATATAAACAGTAATTCTGCTTACAAAACCTTAATCAAGGACTGTTTTCCAACCCAAGCATATTGTCTCAAATATTTTCTAGCAATCCAACAGTAAGTTTAGAGAAAGAGTGACAAGCAAAGCACAGAAGCCAATATGAAAAATATTGAAATAGTTAGGCTTAAAAACTATGCTCTCTGTACTCAGATATGGATTTGGCTTGAAGTGAAAGACACAATGACTAATAAGTTGTTAGGTAATTTTAAAATTAATGTAAGCCTAAATCTGGTTAACACCACCCATTTAACTCCTAAGTAATACCCACCACCAAACCACACAGTGAACATGGGATTGAGAGCTGTACAACTCCAAATAGGTCAGATTCTCCAATGTCCACCTCAGAGTCACCATGAAAGATAGTGGGCCAGGGAAACAATCAAGAAAGACATTTCTCCTTTATGATGGGTTTCAGATGGGTTAACCTCCCTCTTCCCACAGGAAAATTTCCCTCTGTTACTATCTTCATTATTTTGGCTTCATTATTTTTGTATGAAAATAGTCTGGACCAGCGACTGCTGTATCCTTCCAATTATTGTACTTTATAAAAGAGAATTTTTACTGTAGTTTTCCTTTTCTTACTCCATGATTTCACTGACTGGGTTGGGGACACATAAGTTGTATTTTAAGTTTAGAGATTATTAGATTGTCAGATTCACTTTAAATTCAGTGGAGATGATTACACTTCATCCCAAGATCGTGGACTTTTGATTGGAAGCATTGACTAAGCAAGACTGGGTTTGCTTCAGTTTATGAAGCAACCCAGGAGTTTATGTCTTCTATGAGTGGGAAAAAGGAGGGAAAGAATAATTGCTAGCCAAATGAGGCACTCTGCGTCTACCATTCTACTTTTTGGTAAAAGAGCTTCAATTAATTAGAATCAATATAACAAGTAAAATAAGTCTACTTTAGTAGTAGGACTGCCATGTTAGAAGTTCTACACCATCTATATCCTATCAAATAAATACAAATGCCTTTCACCAGAGTTGGGGAAATTCTATGGTCTTTGTAAGACATCTCTCACTTCAGGCACCAGCTACAATTTTGAGGGTCCCCCAGGCCACCCTCATTTCAGACCAGCTGACTACAAATTCCAGGGTTACCACAACCACCCATGGGTTCAATAATTCAATACAGTTATAATCACAGTCACATTTTTATATGCCAATGATACAAATTAGAACCAGTCATAGAAAAGGACACATAACAGAAAGTCTGGAAGGATATCAAACATAAAGCTTCCACCAGCCTCAGGATTTGTTAACTTCTTAGCACCAATGTATGATAATACGAAGATCTTGTATCCAAATATATCTGTACATATATCCACTCCATTTAATAAGCGAGGGTTTGTTGAAACCCTCCTATTTACCAGACACTGTCTAGATCTTAGGAGATAATCCTTTTTCTGTCTCTCATGTTTTTTCAAGTCTTCTGAGAATAAACATTGACAGTCTTTTTACCAGACTACCTTTTCAAGGATGTTTATGTTGCAGTGTTGGAAGAGAAAGATAGTGTATCTTTCCAGAGTAGAAGGTAGATTTATTTTATGTCCAGGATTTTAAAGATAATGCTGTCTCTGGAGCAGAGATTGAGCTGTACCAATGTGATACTTTTCACAGACCTCTCCTCAAACATCCCCGCTAAAGCCCCAATTCAGTAGCCAGACATGCACATTTTCTGGAATTTTTCTACATCTCTGACCTGCTCATCCCCAATAAGCTACCTTGGTTAATGACTTTTGATGAATTTCACTTCCCTGTTCCAGACTTTCACATGCCCAGCTCCTTTTACATATTTATAAGTTTTATTTTTTATAATAAACCCTTCTACCCATAATACTTCTAGAACTCCTGTTTATAGGCTGAACTCTAAAAAAGATACATGTGTTAGATTAAAATTTAAGTGATTATTCTTATAAAATAAACCACATTTTCACATTCCTTGGGTAAAACCTGGGTATTCCTCTCAAAAGTTCTCAGAATGAAAAGCAAAGGACTTAATAAAGTATTTACATGCACTTTTGGAATCTCTAGAAGCAAGACTATGACAGGATTTACATATAGCGAGTGCATATAGGCCCAAGAATTGTCTACATTAGCTACATACGTAGCTTCCTGTATGGACTGAATTGTGCCCCTGCTTCCAATTCACATGTTGAAACTCTAACCCCCAATGATTATATCTGAAGATAGTGTCTATAGGAGGTAATTGAGGCTAAAGAAGGTCATAAATGTAGCACCCTAATCTGACTGGACCTTATAAGAAAACAGAGGAAGAGAGAGAGAGAGGTAGAGCTCTGCCATGTGAGCACACAGTGAGAAGGTGGCTGCCTGCAACCAGGAAAAGAGCTCTCCTTACAACAGTCCTGGCACCCTGACTTTGAACTTCTAGCCTCCAGAACTATGAGAAAATGCATTTCTATTGTTTAAGCAATCAGTTTATGGATTTTGTGGTGGCAGCTGGAGCTGACTCAAATGCCTTCTATATGACCTCAGGCTCAGTTTGTCTGCAGAATCCACTTCAAATGTCCTACATTATATAGCATTCTTGAGTAGGTTTGTGTGGGGTAGGGAATTACAGAGGACACCCAAAAATTCCATTTGTATACAAATTTTCAGTCAGTTCTCCTCTAATCAGCACCCTGCCTGACCCTGGCGTGCAAAGGATATGGTGCCTTCATATCCTGTTCTCTGTGGAATGAACTAGCTCACTTTCTATTTGTCTCACCTATGTGAGTAGTTTAGGATTATAGATGGTCCCTGATGTTTGATGGTTCAATATACATATATATATATATATATATATGTATGTGTATATATATATATGTATGTATATATATATTTACTTTACAGTGATGCTAAAGCAAAATGCACTCAGTAGAAACTGTACATAAAATTTTGACTCTTGATTCTTTTCTGAGCAGCCAATATGCAGCATGATACTCTTGGGATGCTGGGCAGAGGCTCCTCCCAAGCAGGCTCATAATCACAGGGTCAATAACCAACACACTGGCAACAAGTCTGCACCATACAACCATCTTGTTTTTCACTTTCAGTACTCTAGTCAATAAATTATATGAAATTTCAACACTTTATTATAAAACTAGTTTCCTGTTAGATGATTTTGCCCAATTGTAGGCTAATGTAAATGTTCTGGGCGAGCGCATTCAATGTAGACTAGGCTGAGCTATGATGTTCGGTAGGATATGTGCATGAAATACGTTTTTGACTTAACGATATTTTCAACTTACAATGGGTTGGTCAGGATGTGACCCCATCGTAAGTTGAGGAAGATCTATATTTAAATCTTACTTGCGGTGATGGCTCCTTTTTTATTCTCTCTGACTACATTGATTTTATCTTTTTTTAAATGCTTTCAGCAGAAATCAGAAAGCAAGGTAAAAATGATAATATCTTCCTTACTCGGCAGTCCTGATTTGATATACAAAAGTCATTTAAAATAATTTTTGCTTGAATTATAAGAATTTGGCATATTTTATCAAAATCTTGGCTTTAAAAAGATATTGCTTCTAGTGTTACAGAACTTTGGTTTCTTAGTATAAATTATTTTGGGAGAAAAGGATATAACTTTGGGAGCCATATCTCTCAATAAATGAAGTTTTTAGTATCCTTAGTCACCTCTAAGAGCTAACTCAATTACCAAGATGGCCAAGCTAGCTTCTAGGATATGACCAACACACTGGAAGAATGTGATTCATTGTGTGCTGGCCTTTCCACTTTGGTGTTTAACATGGAACAAACAGGAAAGAAGCACACAGTCTAGTGTTTGCAGTCAAGCAGTTGGTGTTCAGTGTTCTGGGCAGTCTTCAAGGTTTTATGGGCTGCATCCAAGCAGCACAAGCTCATAGAAAGATCATGGAATCAGAACACCAGAATTCTACTTCTATGTCCAACATTTTAGTATAATCAAATGGAATGCAACATTGAAATATGAAATGTAATGTTTCAGCTAAATCAATGTTCAAGTTGGCAACTTATTATATGCAGCCTGTTCAGAATTGAGGAATTTGCTATTGTCTAGACCGTGCTCCAGACAGTGAGCCACAAATCCCAATATAGAGGCTATTCTGTTGTTACATAACTTTAATAAATTTCTTCTCCCAAAGTCATTGAAGAAAGATGCAACAATAATAAATCTCTAACAAAATTGGAACTCATGTCAAATAAAACTTATCTATAATCATATACAGTGACAGATGACCAAATTCAAAGCATCCTTGATATTAAAAATCTAAGATCAATCTGTATAAGAACCTGTCAAGCTAGCAAAGACACCATTGCACAGCATTTGTTAATTAACTATTTGCCAAATCCACTATATTGTATAGGCAAACCAGCAATATCTAATGAAATTTATGTTAGTCTAGAGAAGTCATAGTTCCTCATTGAGAGCAAGTTTGGGTCTAAAAACAAGTAATTTATAATAGTGATTGCAAATGTCATTATGTCAACGAGTTCGTGCAAAGAAAGCACTGAATTTTTCATCTTTTCTTTGGTCAGCAGGGAATCATTGAGACATGAGTACGCCATCAAAAATGATTCCTTTGTGCAGCTCACTAAATATATTTTGCTCTTAATAAATTAGAAAATACCATTTCCACATAAAGTATATATTATGATCATTTGCAATAATAAAAACTAAGAAAAGTCACAGAATTCGTAAGACCTTTCTAAAAACAAAAAAGGTCAGTTGGCAATAATGTTGTCTAATGGAGGAGCAGACCATCAGAACTTTCCTTGCCTTGCCAAAAAAGTTAGAAAGTTATCACCAATAATCATTTGTCCAGGGAAGTTAGCTCAAATTGCATAATCTCTAAGAGAACAAAGTCTGTATGCTATTAGTTAATTTCTTTAAACTATGTCAAGACTATTATAACTATATTAAGTTCTGAAGTTGAATGAGAGGTTGGAAAAGATGATCTCACAGCTGTTTTTCAAACTTTAAATTTTCTCATGCTGTGAATGTCTACTAGATTTAGAGTAGAATATAGATAAGGCGGGGGGGGGGGACAATAAAACTCTTTCCATAATGCCGACTATATTTATTTGATTTTTTAAAATACCAAAAAAAGAGGAAAATCTATCTTCATTGAATTTTCTTTTTATGTATTTTCAATACTAGAACAGTTGGAATACAATCTCCTTCCAAGCTGTTATTTCTCAATGACTTCAAGAAAATAAGAAAGAAATAAATGACTAATAAAAAACAATGTCCTAATACACACTACACATTAGGAAAATTGATTTTGAACTCTTAAATAAACTTCTAAATATATCTATTATTCAGAGACTGACAAATATAAACTGTGAGTTCCCATTCACAAAAAAATCTTTCTGTTCTTTTCACTTAAGAATAAAACAAAAAAAAAAAAAAGTTTAGTTGAATCCTCTGGTAAATTTTAAATTCCTGAAAGAAAAAATACATCCATGTTAAATTCACTAATGGGATTATATTCTATAACTATTATTGTAAGGAAAATGTAATATTAAACTATCTGAGATTTGTGGCCATGTGTTACTAGTAAAAAATTAATTAGATATTTATTAGGTGATTTGAAGGTATTAATTTCAAAATTTGTATCATGTTGAATACTCATTTCTTTTCCTTTCCTTTTTTTTCCTTACCAATTTCTCAGAAAGAGCATAATATTTGGAAAGAAAAGTTCTGGTTCACATTCAGGTTTTGATTCTTACAAATTATATGATCTTGGGAAAACCACTAATTTCTATACAGATAATTTTTCTTTTATAACAGAATTGTTAACATACATACATTATGCATATACAATGATATGTTTATAAGCACTTTATAATCTAGACAGACACATAAAAATGAGTCAATTAAATAATGAGGCAGAGATAGCTGCTGTCCATCAAAATTGCCTTTTCACTTCTGTTGTAAACTGCTATAGCTGCTTAAAGGAAACAGGTTTACATCACCAAGACAGCCCTAAAGCTAGCTATGGCCTTGTGACTAGTTCGTATCCATAGAATGAAAAGTATGTGTGCCATTTTCTGAGCAAGGTAATAATGTTGCACATCCTCTTTGCTCTTTTTCTCTTTCCACAAACTAGATAAAAATGATTACGGGGGAGCCCGGGTGGCTCAGTCAGTTAAGCGTCCGACTGCAGCTCAGGTCATGATCTCATAGTTTGTGAGTTTGAGCCCTGTGCTGGGCTCTGTGCTGACAGCTCAGAGCCTGGAGCCTCCTTCAGATTCTGTGTCTCCCCCTCTCTCTGCCCCTTCCATGCTCATGCTCTCTCTCTGTCTCTCAATAATAAATAAAAATGTTAAAAACTTTTCTTTAAATGATTATGGCCCAGGAACTGACAGAAGATGAGAGGAGTTTGGGTCCCTGAATCACAATATAGAAAAAAATTGCCACTAATCAGGAATACACACTAGGGACTGTTACTACACTGAACCATTATATCATACACTTTGCATATGTATTTTATCACTGTCTAGCATACCCTCACTAATAAGGAAATTGATACCTTGAAATAAAGTGCTAAGGTCCTAAAACCAAGTTTCATTTTCATTTTGTTAATTTAGTTTTGTTTCTTTTAAATCTCTGATTTGATGGAAAATCTGTACATCCTTAAATATACTTGCAGTGTTTACAAATCCATTACTCATCAAAGCAGGTTAACATGAAAACAGATGATTTATTATATACGATAATGTTTAAAATGTGATGATATATCCAATGTGTCACATTTTACAGTGCCATCAAATTACAATGTATTTTTTTCTTATATAAACTAGCAAAATATATGATACTTTTAGAGGTTTTAGGACTCAAGAACATGATGTATTTTACCTGATGTGTTGATTTTTGTCCTGAATGACATATATCTGAGAACAATTTGTTTGCCCTCCCCCCAAAATAAACTCTAAAATCACTTCCAAGGTAAGATTTCCTCCAAAATTAAGAAAATATTTTTGTCTGAAGATTTTTTAGATATGTGAAATACGGAGGGTTTTGTTTTGTTTTGTTTTGTCTTGAATATTGAGTTACTGCATTCTATCGGTCTGCAATGAAGATATATTTTAAAAGGAGAGAGAGAGAGAAGAGGGGTCCTGGGTGGCTCAGTTGATAAGCATCCGACTTCGGCTCAGGTCATGATCTCATGGTTCAGGAGTTTGAACCCTGAGTTGGGCTCTGTGCTGACAGTTCAGAGCCTGGAGCCTGCTTCAGATCCTGTGCCTCCCTCTCTCTCTCTGCCCCTCCCCCACTCACAATCTGTCTCTCTCTCTGTCTCTCTCAAAAATAAATAAAAGATTTAAAAAAATGAAAAAAGAAAAGAAAAGAAACTAAAACTGGAAAACATACATAATTGATAACTGACTTTTTACTTAAGAAATGGCACTATGACATCAAAAGCAGTTTCAAACTGGACTTAACAAACAATAAATGTCATACGAATACATCATCCTTAATAGAGTTGAGTGCACTTTTTTAAAATGTGAAAATAATAGCTTTTCTTGCAAAAAAGGACTAACTCTCTTCCTCTTTGAAACAGAAATAAAGCTTCAGAAGATTATATTGCTAATTTAATAGTAACAATATGATTCATGTTTCAGGATGGTTTGTGTTCTAGGCATTGACCTCAACCTTAGACAATGACAAATTGTATAATTACAACCTCATGTCTAAAGAAAACACTCTGAAATCTTACATCATTATTAGACAATACAAGATATGGATATGTAGAGAAAAAAAGCAAAATTCTGTCTCCCTTCACAAATATAATCTCTCCCATGGAAAAATGATAGATGATAAATAGAAGATAGATTTTTTTTAAAAAAGAACAAGGTAGATGATAGATGAATAGATAGATAGGTAGGGATATAACTTAAGAAATCAATAGTCTAGTATCTAATATGTTTATTTATTTTTGAAAGAGAGAGACAGAGTGCAAGCAGGGGAAGGGCAGAGAGAGAGGGAGACACAGAATCCAAAACAGGCTCAGGCTCTGAGTTGTCAGCACAGAGCCCGACATGGGGCTCGAACCCACAAACCATGAGATCATGACCTGAGCTGAAGTTGGACACTTAACAGACTGAACCACCCAGGCTCCCCAATTCTGGTATCTAATATGAATGAAGGAAACCCAAAAGAGGCAGACAATTGTATTTATGACAAATACCTGAATTTCAACTATATGTTAATTTATACATGACTATAGAATAGTGTAAAATTTGCACTTTTTTATTGTTTATTTGCCCTGAAAAATTTGAGCGGACACCACATAAGTGATGGGGGAAAGATATAATAAACAAGGCTATGACTGATGCAACATGTGCCTTGAAAATTAAGAAAAGCCACAATACAGTTGTAGGAGAGGCAATGAGTTACGAATCAAAAAACTTAGACTCTGGCCCAGAATCTGCTTGCTGACTGTGAATTGGCTCTCAGTCTATTCATTTCTCCCTAATTCTGTTTAGAAAAGTAAAAACTACATTTTCCAGACTCCCTGGTAGATACAGTTTTGGATACAAGATTCCACCAACCACAATTTAGAAGTCACAATGAGAAGGCAGCCACCTTCCTATTATTGCACAAATAAGTGTTTTCAGTGTCCTAACTAAAAGTTATATTTTCTAGTCATCAGCTTTACAAGTAGCAAAAACACTTTACTGGAAAGTAATATGCCCTTCTATTTTTCCAGATATTTCTATGACTTTTAAAGAGCCAGATTCCCTGAATTAAATTCCACTCTGTTTGAAACACCTAGAGTGGTTCCTCTTCCCTGTACTGAACCCTGACCCTTTCACTAATCATGAGTGACCAACAAATTATTTGAGCCTCACTGATCATAGATAAGTATTAATATTGTTTCAACTGAGAAGGACCATGGCCAGATTTATACTTTCCAAAACACTAAAGAGAAATAAAATGAAAAATTATATAAATATATAAATATACCAAAAGATAGAATATAAGAAGACAAAGAAATTTTAAAAATCATAAAGAGTACAGGAACAGAATAATAAGCATATATGCCAGTAAAATAAATTTAAATAGAATGGTCTTATTTCTTTTGATATAAAAGAAAACAATAGGACAGCACATGTGTTTTTTTATCTTCTTTTGAAATTGCACTAAAAAAAAAGTGAGGTTCAAAGTAGAGTGGAAAAGAAACACAAACCTAGAAAAGTGAAAATAATGAGAAGAGCTTCCAAATAAATAAGAGATATCAACCATTATCTAGAAGTCAGAAAGTGTAAAGAAATGAGTCGTCAGAGATAACCACAGGCCACATTCCAAGAGCTGTCTTGGCTCCAAGAGGCGGTGGGAGTCTGTCTTCCTAATGGAATTTCTGAGTACCAGGCTCACAGTTGGCAAGCAAGGGGGAGGAAAGGATGGAGTAATGAGGCTAAAACAGATATTTCATGTATGCTCTGCAAATATGTATTTGAGTATATTTTGCTTATTAGACTACCCTGTCTTCCAGAATGTCTAAGTGTCCAAAATCATTTTTAAATTTAACGTCAACATTGGAAAGGGAGAGAAAATGAGAGGCAAAGGGAGGTGGACCAATTAATATCAGGAATCAATAACTGTTTTTCACTTTTCTAAAGTGAGCGATCAAGTCTTACAGTGTTTGTATATGAAAGGAGACACTTACTCTGGGTTTAGAGGGAGGTTGACTTTTCTGGCATGGTCTTTGAGTACTTTATTATGCATAACTTTTATATGGTTGGGGATGGGGTTGGCAAATGCCTTCAAAGGAAGAATAGACCAAGACATGGAAGATAATTTTTTTAAGGAGGTGTTCCTATAATTTATGACTTAGGACCTAATCTTCCTTCTAAAATATGTCTACTTCTGGTGGGTCTATTTGTTATTCCTTCACTTTCCCATCCTAGGTCTTTATACATGTTGGCATCTATAAAAACATTGTAGCACACACACCGCTAGTTCTAACACCTATTGAAGAAATAAACTTTAGACAAATTACCAATGAATTGTTACTGACATAAACTTGCAATTATGATATTAGGTTTTACCACATATCCCATTATTGTTCTAATACTTGCAAACGAAACCTTTGTACATTGTGAGTTGATTCATGTCATGTAAAATTGATATGTATTTTTATGTAAATGTTGAGAAAATGAGGAACTGATTTTCATGGGTAATTAAGATTTGAAAAGCAGAAACACTTCAGCAGCATAAAGAACTCTGAAAATCTATTTCTCTATAAAAACTGTGAGAACACTGTCAGCACCAATGTATTTACAACTCTGGAACTTAATCAAAGGTATCCACTAATCTCTAGATTGTTAGTAAAAAAAAAAAGTGGGTCTCTGTAAGAACAGTTGATGATGTTTCTAATTTGCCCTATTCCCACTCTTCCATAATCTCACAGCTGAACAGCAGTCTTGAAAACCAGCGGCCTCACAATCATTGCAGCAGTGAAAATCAGCACCCTTAAGAGTCACTGTTAATTAGTCTATGTGTCTAACTGATACCACATGATCTTGATTACCGTAGGGTCTAATACATTTTGAAATCAGGTAGACCTATTCCTCTCACTTTATCCTTTTTAAAATTCATTTTAGCCATTTTAGTCAATTTTCCTTTCTGTAGAAATTTTAGAATAACCTTGCCTATATCGACAAGAATCTCTTGCTGAGATTTTTATAGGAGTTGCACTAAACTGTATATCAATTTGGGGAGAATTAGGTCTTTACCATGGTGAGTCTTCCAATCCATGAACATATGAATCTATGAATCCATTAAGTGAAGTATGTCTTTCCATTTATTTAGATCTTCATTGTTTTCTTTCACTAGTGTTTTGTAGTTGTCAGTATGGAAGTCCTGGAGAAGTTTTGTCCAATTTAAAACGTTCTATTTCATTTTGATTTTTGGAGCAATTATAAATAACATCGCATTTGAAATTCATGTATTCCTTGCTGGTATACAGAAGTATAATAGATTTTTGTATGCTGATTTTGTATTCTGTAAACTTGCTGAATTTATTAGTTCTAGGAGTTTTATTTGGTTGGGGTTGTAGATTCTTTAGCATTTTCTTTGTAGACCATCATATCATTTGCAGATAGGAACAGTTTTATTTCTTCCTTTCCTATCCATATGCCTTTTGTTTCCTTTGTTTGCTTTATATTGTTGTTGGCTAGACCTTGTTAGCACTCTATTGAATAGTGGTGGTGAAAATGAATATTCTTGTCTAGTTTCTGATCTTAGAAGCAAGTAGAAGCAAAGCATTCAAACTTTACAATTAAGTTTGATATTAAATATAGTGATTTCTAAATGTTCTTTAGCATATTTAGGGTTTTCTTCGTTCTTACTTTTCTTGAAACATTACCATGAGTGGATGTTGAACTTGCCAGATTTTCTTTAACTGAATTAGTAATATAATCTTGTGATTTTTCTCCTTTAGTTTCTTAATATGCTAAATTACATTGACTGGTAATTTTAATACTAAAAGATCCTCCCATCATGTGAATAAATTCTTCTTAATCATAGTATACAATTTTTTTCTATATTCCTGAATTTTATTTCAATTATACTTTGTTTTTGTTGTGTTTAATTGTACTTTGATAAAGATTTTTTACACCTATATTCATGAAAGATATTGGTCTATAGTTTTTGTTGTTGGTGGTGGTTGTATGTTTTTCATATCAGGATAATATAAACTTCATAAAATGAATTTTAAAATGTTCACTTATCTTTTTTGGAAGAAATTATGTAGAATTGGTGATAATTCGTTAAACATTTAGTAGAATTCTCTGGGAAACCATCCATTCTTGAAGATTTTGTTTTAGGAGTTGAGTTACAAATTTGATTTCATTACATTTCAATTTCCTTAATAGCTATAGGGCTACTCAAGTGATCTACTACATATTGGGTGAGTTGTGGCAGTTTGTGTTTTTGGAGTAATTAGTCCATTTCATCTAAGTTGAAAAACTTATGTAATTAGAGTTTTTGATAGTTCTCTTTTTTAAATGTTTTTATTATTTATTTTTGAGAAAGAGACAGAGAGAGAGAGAGAGAGAGAGAGAGAGAGAGAGAGAGAGAACACAAGCAAGAGAATGGCAGAGAGAGAGGGAGACACAGAATCTGAAGCAGGCTCCAGACTCAGCTGTCAGCACAGAGACCAAGACGGGTCTTGAACTCACAAACCTCAAGATCATGACATGAGCCAAAGTCTAATATACTTAACCAGCTAAGCCACCCAGGCACCCTGATAGTATTCTCTTAATATATTTTTGGTCGGTAGGGATTTTATGGCAATTTATGTCTTGTCTTCTCTCCTTTTTTCTCCTTTGTCAATCTTGCTAGAGATTTGTTAATTTTATTATTGAAAGAATCAGCTTTTATTTCATTAATTTTCTCTATTACTTTTCCGTTTTTAATTTTATTAACTTAAACTTTTACCTTTATTATTTTCTTCTTTATGTTTGCTTTGGATTTATTTTGCCTTTATTTTTCTAGGTTCATGAAATGAGGGCTTAGATTATTAATTTGAGATTTTCCCCTTTTCTAATATATGTATTTCGTTCTATAAATTTCTCAGCACTAAATTTCTGTGTTCATTTTGTTGCATTTCATATATATTTTTTTATTTTCCTTGAAACTTTCTCTTTAACCCATATGTTTTTTAGAAATGCACTGTCTCGTTTCCAAATATTTGGAGATTTTCCTATTATATTTTTCATATAAGTTTCTAATTTGATTCCATTACAATCACAGAACACACTCCATATGATTTTAAGTATCTTAAATTTGTCTATGTTCATTTTGTGGCGCAGGCTATGATCTATCTTGCTATATGTTCCATGGGCACTTAAAACAAATATTTATTCTCCTGCTGTGGGGTAAAATAAATGTTGACTAGATCTTAAAAGTTAATGTTGTTGACTTCATCTATACCCTTTCTGATTTTTTGTCTGTCTGTCAATTGTTGAGAAAAGGGTGCTGAATTCTCCCACAGTATTGTGAATTGTCTGTTTATCTTTTCATTTCTATTATCCCCTGTTTCACATATTTGCACCTTTATTGTTTCAATATATACAATTAGCTTTGCTATATCACCTTATTGTATTCACCCTTTAATCATTATTTAATGTCCTTCTCTGTCTCTGGTTATTTTCTTTGTTCTGAAATCTCTTTTATAACATTTTATTTTTTTTAATTTTTTAATGTTTATTTATTTTTGAGGGAGAGAGAGAGACAGAGACAGAGACAGACAGACAGACTGTGAGCAGAGGAGGGGAAGAGGGAGAGGGAGTCACAGACTCTGAAGGAGGCTCGAGGCTCTGAGCTGTCAGCACAGAGCCTAACATGGGGCTCGAACTCACAGACTGTGAGATCATCACCTGAGCCAAAATGCTTAACTGACTGAGCTACCCAGGCACCATGAAATCTCTTTTATATGATAATATTGCAGCCAGTCCTGCTTTCTTTTGATTAATGCTTACATGATATACGTTTTTCATCCTTTTACTTTCAATCTACTTATATTATTATATTTGAATTCAGTTTTTTATGGACAGCATAAAGCTCTCATGTTTTTAAATCTACCTATGAATCTCTGTCTGTTAAACCATTTCACCCCAGATAGGAGTCAAACCCACAATCCCTGGCTTAGGAAGCCAGTGTCTTATGCATTAGGTGACTCTCTGTCTTTTAATTGATGTATTTAAACCATCTACATTTAATTTATTATTAATGTGTTAGGGTTTAAGTCTGCCATCTAAGTCTTATTTTGTTTTTTGTCTGTTTTCTTTTACTTATCTTCCTATTGGTAATATGATACTTTTTTACAATTTCTTTTTTATTTAGTTATCAGGATTTTTTTAGTATATATTTTGGTATAACTTTATTGGTAGTTGCTCTAGATATTACATTATGTATACATAACTTATTACATTCTATCAATGTGGGGAGTTAAACAATTCAAGTGAGATGTTGAAACCTTACCTCCCTTTGCATCGCTTTTCCCTCTCCCCTTTGTAATTGTCTTAAATAGTTCTTATACATTTAGAATAACATCAGAAAGTATTATACTTTTTGCCTCAACCATCGATCATGACTTAAAAAATTAAAAAGCAGAAGTAAAGTATATTTTATTTACCATATTTTTGTTTTTACTATGTTCTTTCCTGATGTTATAAGATCTCTTCTTTTATCATTTCCTTTCTACTTAGAGAATGCTATGGACTGAATTGTGTCTTTCCAAAATTCATATGTTAAGACCCTCACCCACATCTCTATCTGTAGTTGAATCTGGAAATGGGGACTCTAAGGAGATAATTAAGGTCAAATGAGGTCACAAGGGTGGGAATCTAATCTGATAGGATTAGTCCTTATAAGTAAAAACACCAATGAGCTAATGCTGGCTCTTTTGCACTTTCTCTCTCTCTCCTCCCCACCCCCAAAAAGGGGTCAAGGGATCACACAGTGAGATGACAGCCACCTCCTACAAGCCAAGAATAGAAACCTCACCAGAAACTGACCAACCTGGCACTCTGATATTAGACTTGAAACCTCTAGGACCATATGATAATTGATGTCTGTTATTTAAGTCCTCCAGTCTATGGTACTTTGGTATGGCAGCCCAAGTTAATACAGAGATCTTCTTTAAACCATTTTTTTAGAGTATGTCTGCTGGTGATAAATTATTTTAATTTTCCTTCATTTGAAAATGACATAATTTTTCCTTCATTCTTGATGGAAATTTTTGTTATAAATAAAATTCTGGGTTGATAATTCTTTCTTTTCAGTACTGAAACAACACTGTGTCACTGATTTCTGGTAAGAAATCCAATGTGTTCAAATTTTTTTCTCCTACAAAGAAGATGTAAGTTTTCCATAGCTACTTTTCAGATTTGTACTTGCCTTTAGTTTTCAGAAATTTGACTGTGATGTCTTGGCATGGATTTTTCTGGGGTTTATCATGTTTTGGATTTTCTAATCTTCTTGATTATATATATATAATATATAACTCAAAACTTTCCAAATTTGGCAAGACAATTATTTTTGTCTGATAACACAAATGGTCGATCTTTTTTATAACCCCAGATTGGGTAATTTCTATTGCTCATTCTTCCAGTGCACGGATTCTTTTCTCTGACCTCACCATTCTGCTGTTGACCCTATCCATTGAGGTTTTTATTTTGATTATTATATGTTTAAATTTAATTTTTTTCATATCTATTGTTCTTATTATATCTCTTCATATATTCCGTTTTTTGCTGAGACTTTTTACTCTTTCATTTATTTCTAGTATGCTTATAATTGCTTGTCAAAGCATCTAATGCTGATTGCCTTGATAATTATAGCATCTTTGTAGATAATTTGTTAGATAATTATACTATCTTCATTGTCTTGATATTGGCACCTATTGTTTGTCTTTTTTCATTCAGCTGAAGATGTTCCTGGTTCTTGGCATGATGAAAGATATTTTATTAAAATCTGGACATTGTTGGTATTATATTTTGAGTCTCTGGATCTTATTTATTTATTTTTTTTAAACTTTATAGTTTATTGTCAGGTTAGTTTCCATATAACACCCAGTGCTCTTCCCCACAAGTGACCTCCACCAAGACCATCACCCCGCTTTACCTTTTCCCCTTCCCCTTCCCCCCTCAGTTTGTTTTCAGGATTCAAGAGTCTCTCGTGTTTTTTCTCCCTCCTTCTCCCTAACTCTTTTTCTTCCGTCCCCTCCCCATTGTCCTCTATTGGGTTTCTCCTGTTAGACTTATGAGTGCGAACATATGGTATCTGTCCTTCTCCGCCTGACTTATTTCGC
>CM053573.1:15599419-15614476 GCA_028646485.1 Cryptoprocta ferox | reverse complement strand
AAAAAAAAAAAAAGATTGCTCTACCTTTGTGGTACTTGACATCTGGTGGGGGAAGACTGAAATCCATTAAAAATCATATCAAAGCATATACTTGGATAAATGTTAGGAAAAAAGACTTATGTTGCATTGGGAAAGAACAGGCCAGGAGGACTTTATCTGTAGCTGATGAACACAAAACTCCATTACAAACACAGGTTCCCATGTAAACCGAAGCAGAAGGAAACCAAAGAGGCTGAGCTATGTAGCGTGTAGGTCTGGGATGTAATTTCCATCAGGCCCACCCCAAATTCTTTCAGCCCCCGGGCATATGGGATGAGGCAGTGTATTTCAGTGCCAGTATTGCTAGGAGTTACAGGGAATTGTTAAGGTGGGAAAATACTTTCTGGATCATTTATTGTGTATTTGCTGCAGTAGGAGCTGCTCCAACACGAGCCGTAGAAATGTATGTCATTGGAATGAAACATCTTTGAAGCCAATTAAGAGAGATTTAGTTAAGCCAAAATCTACATCTTCTGTGAGAGAAGAAATGATGCCACCAGAAACTGGTAAAATCTTGTGTAACTTCATTCTCCGGGGTAATGAAAGCTTTTCATACATCGTCATCAATTATAACACTACTAATATATTGATATTGATTGACAGCACAACATTCTTAATGAGGAAAAACACAACCAGAAGGTAGGTGGCTTATGGCATTGTGGGACCAACATTCTGTCTGAGTTTTGGAATTTTGCCTGGCAACTAGAAATAAATATGTAGATATACTAGATTATGGAAGCACTGATATCAGAGATGTTAACAATGGATGGACTGAGAGATTATGATAGCGTCTAACATTTATCGAATAGTTGTGTTGTCAAGGAGTTTGAAAATTTCTTTACTTATCAAAAGCACACGTTACCTCATTTCCTGTGCAGCCAATCTCACTCCCAATAGGTGCGTCTAATAAATTTTATTTCTGTACATTTCAGCAGATATTTAATAACTGCAAGGGCACCGAGTGGGACATTCACATTTGTATTTTTATGATCCATATATTTCAAAATTACCTTTTAGAGTAAAATAGGAATATTTCAACACAGAACCATTAAAGTGAAAATTAAAGTATGAAAAATAGACACGATACCTTCTTGAAGTATATTGAAAGGATCTAGAAATGCTACCTCTGTTGGACTGGAGTTGGAAAAAGAAGATGAAAAGTTCTGGAGATCAAATACACAACATGGTAACCATAGTTAATAATTATATATTGTATACTTGAAATCTGCTGAGAGAGTAGGTCTTAAGTGTTTTCACCACACACACAAAAAGGGTAACTATGTGAGATGATGGATATGTTAATTTGTGAAAATTATTTTGCAATGTATATCAAAACACTGCATTCTATACCTTAAATACGTATGCAATTTTTCTTTGTCAATCATATCTCAATAAAGCTGGAAAATTAATAAATATATAAAAATACTAGAAAATTGGAAGAATCTATGTATACTAGTCAGCATTAAGAGTTACTTTATTCAGATACTCCAAATGGTCCTTACTGGAAAGAATCAGCAGTGTAATTCCTCAATGTTGCAGGTTTTCATGAGATCCAGCATGGCAAAAGATAAAGAAGTCACACTGCTTCATTTTGTGTTGGAATAGTCATTATTTTCTATGAAGGAACAATTTTTTAGTTGGATGAATGCTAGGCTAATCAAACACAGAAACCCTTGGTTGACTGTAGGCACAAAGGGAAAGTCAGTGAACATGATCTTTAAATTTCCATTCTCTCTCCAGGATGAAATGTGGAATTGGTATTTTTTCTTCCATTTGAAGTCATTTGTGACATAACACTCATGATCTCCCCACCTCCACTTAAAAAAAAAACACTATTCTTGTTAATATGCTTCTCAGCCAGGAAAAATGACATTAGGAAAAACACAGTGTACAGGTTATGGGAAGGGCAAAAATGGCAGTGTCAGAGTAAAGTATTCTTCATGAAAAAATCATTATTTTACATCTCTTTGATGACAAAAATACCACGACCTTTTGGAAACCCTTTATATTCATTTTACTCCTCACTTCTTTTAAGAGAGCTGGGAATACAGATTTCCTTGATGGATAGACTTAACTACAAATTACCGCTACCCAGGTCTAGAAAATTTGCTCCCTGTTTTATGAATGCATTTTTAGATATTGAAAAAGTAAGAGGTCTAGTTCAATTTTCTCCTCCTCCCATAAATATCCATTTCCTTTGCTTCTCAAATGAAAATATACTTTAAAACATTTACACTTGTTTCTCACCTAGGATGTCTGAATTATGTCCACATATTTGCAGATTAAAAGTGTCTGATGTATGTTGATACATAAGCTTTATCTCATTTATCTCCAAATAATTAAGGGAACTTAAGGAAAAAGCAAATCTGTATTTTTCTCAAATTTTATCTGCTCTGATATGCAAAAGAAAAAATATCAAAAACCTTTCAAAGGATAGCTGTAGCTAAACCATTTGGTACTAGTTATCCTGGTGCTTATTAAAGTAAAGCTCAGTTTCCAAGTTACTCTTAAGTATTTTAAAATCCAGATTGTAGATGGGAACATATTTCTAATGATTTGTTTAGTCTGGTAATTATCATCAACCTTTAACATGGGCTGAACCAACCCTCTCTATGATTGGCGCTCTTATCATCTGCTACATTGTTATTAAGCAGACATGTTCTCATAGGAAACGCTAGGACAGTTACCCTAGGCCTTTCAATTAAGATGTCTGTTCAACAATTTAGTCATGTAACTGGATTCGAGGTTGCTCGGCAGAAGCCAGCTTTTCATCTGGGTTTTCCTTTTTGGAGCAGAAGACAGAGCAGGGTTCTTGGGGGAAAGAAATGGACACTGAGAATGTCTCAGAGGCTGTTTCCTTTTCTGAAAAAGAGCAAGGCCTTGTGGGATAAAGTATCAGTTTTGGGGGCTTCTTTATTGCTATATAGCTATCTGTGCATCCAGTCACCCCTCTTGAACTCCTGACATCTTAGATGAAGTCTGTGGGCCCCAGTCCTTGGTGCTTCAATTCAACCAAACAGCCATGAATGCCTAATCTGGGCAAGATATTCTAAAAGCATCTGAAAGAGGCGACAGTGACCTCAGCTAGCCTACAGTTGAGGGAGAATGCGGTGGTCAAAAGCACATTCAAAACAACTGTAATAATAGATCTCCATCTACTAAGTGCCATCTGCTAAGAGCCTCAGGAGAAGTTCCATGGAGGAACTGACACTAGAGAAGGATTTTACAGAGTCTCGAGTAGGCCTTCTAGGCCGAGCAAACATTTGGTTTTATTTCTCTATCAATTGACCCCAAGTTACATTTACAGTTTTGGTATTTGCTATTTAACCAGTCATTTAGTTAGACAGTGAGTCAAATATATGTGTGTGGGGGGGTTAATTATTACTGAATACCGAGGAAAATGACCCCAACATTCAAGAAGCTAGCAGCCTATCATGGGGAAAAATATCCCTGTCTTTATGGGAAATTCTCACAGAATAAACTCTCAGTTGGGTGGTCCCTATTGTGGGATGAGATAGTGTTTCAAGTATTGAAACCACTGGACTTGAGATCAGTTGAAATGGTCATGCTGAGGAAATTGTAACACACACAAGACTAGAAACTCATGAAAGAGGCAGACTAGGCTACTGCTTGCTTGCTTTATTCATTTTTTCACTGGACAAGGAGGTTTTGATTGTGGATCATGGGTCAAAAACTATGCCAGAAACTGGAAGCAGAGGAACTTGGCAAACAATGATATCTTTTTAAAGAATCCACATCTTGAGAGGGGAGACTGGGCCTCCAAAATCAAGTCTTAGCCTTGAGAAAAGAGAAGCATTTGCCTTAAGTATGGGAATGGGAGGTACCTCTTAAGAAACTTGTTTTGACTTGAAGAGCTAGCAGACACTGAAGAGCCACATGGGATGAAGTAGGTTATTCCAGGTGGAGGAAAGTACATGTAACGAAATCGGTGCAGTATGAGAGAACATGAACCACTCATTTATTCTGAGAGCTGCATGTGGACCAGAAGGTTGAGAGTTGCAGGCAAGAGTAAGAATGCTGTCAAACACAAGGATGGAAAAGATACTGGGGCTAGTGCATGAAGGGCTAATATGAGGTTGCAGCACACTCATGTGGGACTGAGCCACAGAAAGATTTTAAGATAGAGCACCATACATGCAATATTTGATGAGGTATATGATTATGGCCTGGAGAATGGCTGCATTCTAAGGCAGAAACTATGTGGAGAAAAGATCCAAGGGATAGATCTTTAGAGTTAAGTAATATGCATGGATATTGCTGGGGGAAAAGACCAGGAAAAATAAGCTGAAGGAAGCCAAGATAAAAGATTGTTAAGATTCTGTCATGGAAGACAAGACAGAGGACGGTTAACAGAAAGTGTCAAGCATGCTGAAGGAGTTCTGTATGATAAAAACAGAGAGGTCACCTGATATGGCAATAATAAAATTGTTGGTGACCTTTATAAGCATGAACTTGGTGCATTGTTGGAAATGGAAAGCAAATTACAGGGGGTAAAGGGGGAAGTAGGTGGAGAGGAAATAGATGTAATGGACATAGAAAATTCATTTGAGAAATCTGGCAGAGCTCTTGCCTGGCAATGAATGGCCAAAGAGAGAACAGAATTGGTAGCTAAATGAGGGAATGTGTTATCATTTACTCTTATACATAATCCATGTGTCAACCCAAATTACCTAATCTCAGTCCCTGAATGTGTATTTGGCATTTCCTCTTCTGCACCTAGCTCCCTAAATTGTGTTTCCCCCTCTTCTCTTTTCATCCAAAATGTATCAGTCATTTAATTGAAGACCATACTGGGCATGCAGTAAACGTCCAATAAATTTAATTGATTGAAAAGTTTCCTCTTTGCTTCATTGTTTGGAATTCCTGAAAATATAAGACAATTCCAAGAGAAAGAAGAATAAAAAGGATTAATGGCATCTTGGAAAGAAGAAGCATTTAAGATTTCTCACAAATGAGACATCATATCTCATCATATTGAAGGCATACATGAATTTTTTTTCTTGCTAGTTTCCTTAGGAGACGTGCAACTACAAACTATAATTTTAGGCCAGATCATTCACTGAGAAAAGGAACAGCAGGGAACAACTCACTTCCCCCAAACTACCTAAGGAAAATAAATTCATATTCTGAATTACAATTTACATGTCTTAAGACATGCAAAGACCTAGAAACTTCCCCTCTATTCCTTCTACAGAAATATCTAACCTAAAAAATTAATAACATTTCCAACAAGGGAAATAAAGGCTGATTTTGTGTCTGTTACATAACAGACAGTATGTTAGGAGTTTTTGTATAGGTTATCTCACTTTCTTACCACAACAATCTTGAGAGAAGGGTAATATTAGTATGAATTCAAAGATGAGTAAATTGAAACCGAGATACCTGGAAAGAGGTCTCAAGTGATCTTTAAGCCATATTGCTTCAACATTGACATTATTGTTATATTATATAATGATTTTGTTTCAGAGTTTATATAAGGAATAACTAAAATCTTGATTTTTCCAAAAAGACTGCTTACTATAAATGCTCAAAAGCTAAAGAAAGAAAGAAAGAAAGAAAAAGAAAGAAAGAAAGAAAGAAAGAAAGAAAGAAAGGGAAAGAAAAGAAGACAAAAGAAAAGGAAAGAAAAAAAAATAGAAAGGGAAGGAAAGGAAAGGAAAGGAAAAAAAGAAGAAAAGAAAAAAAAAACAGATTCCACTATGGGTGAAACACCATGTCATGGAAATATTAGAAATATCAACTACAAAAATAATAGAAATACTTATGATGGTGCTACTACCTTTCAGTCTATCACATAGAACAACTATGTGATCAACTATTTTATAAACCTATTTCCCCTCCACATGAGCTCTACTTCAGTTGTATGGAACGGAGTGCTGTAAAGCCAGAATCTTGCTGCACTGTTTTAACAAGAATCTTCTGGTTTGTAAAATGCACTGAACTATGTATGGTAGAAAAGGTTGGATTAACAAAACCTGTTTCTTTCTATCACAGCTGGCCAAACTGAACATGCAGAGATATCAGAAGACTGAAGATGGAAAATAAGAGCTCCATCCTATAGTGGGAGTTGGTCCTGTGGGTTTGGAATGTGGCTTGTGGGTCCCCAGCTCTGGAACACAGATGTCAAGTAGAGCTGGCCAGCTCTGGAAATTTTCAGAGATTTCTGGCTGGTTTGCTAGGGCCTGGCTGGCTGGCTTTAGGGAGGCTGTACTCTGGGTTCTCCTTGGTCCAGAGAACAGTGAGCAGAGCCAGCTGGCCCCCACATCTGGCCAAGTTGGCAGCTGAACTGATTCTACATTTGGGGGACCAAGAGTCAGAGAGGCCCATGATCAGCAAACCCAGGAGCAGGGAAGAAGATGATAAATTAGAAGATGGATAGATTCCAGTCACCAAGGGAGAACTGAGTAGCATAAAAGGATGTTCTGTTTTCACAAGCCTGACTCAGGTCCCGTAGGACTTGTATTCTAATGAGGTTGGTAATTAATTGGATCTCCATAAGGAATGAATGGGTTTAAAGTCTTAAAGTATGGACATTATAAGGATTCTAGGGGTCACTTAGCTGGGGTGCTTCCAGAACCTTGACCCATAGAAACAGTGAGATGAAAGTTTGTGATTAAGCCACCAGGTTGTGGGCTAATTTGTTATGAAGCAATACAGTGACCGACCTTTACTCATGTGATTTACCCATGTTTAGAGTAAAATATCCCTACCCATACATGCAGATCTTACATTAATGCATTATTTCTATAGATTGTTATGATTAAAGAAGATAAAGAAGGAATTATTAGGGCTTTTGTTTAAAGCAGAAGTTTCTTAACCGGCTGCTGCTATGGTTATAAGGGAAACAGATATTCCTGCTTTTATTTCTTCTGGAGAAATTCCATCTGTTTGGATGTATGCCATGGATATCCATCTTCAAATAAAATTCAAAATTCATACACTGAGGTCAGAAAAGCCTTTGTGATTCCTCTCACCTACAGTGCAAAATTATTTCCTAAAACCATGTGACTGTCAACTGAATCCACTTTCAAGTTCCTTACATGATTTATATTAATTCTTCTGTTTCATTGGAGAAGTCAATACAGATAAAAAGTACCACTTCTGCGGGGGACTTTCATTCTTCATGTAATCATGTACAGATTATTTGATCAGCAGGCCAGCTGTCCTCGCTGGGCTGAGCTCATCTTTCTTTGTACAGGATTCCCCTGTATTTATCTTACTTCCCCCATTTGATCAGATCTTAGTGCCCAGGGTGGATACCACCTTCACCTTGATTTCATTCAGACTGTGACACAATCGCCTAAATAAAAATACATTATCTGCATAAGCCCTCTCCATATAGTTAATAGTTATTTTGTCTACGGGCTGTTTGTCGTTTTTAGGCACAATATGCTCAACAGTCCCCAAATTGGGGGAGTATTTTGGAACTAGGTTTCCTTTCATCACTGCTGGGGGACAAACAGCATTATTAAATAGTATTACTTATTAAATTCAGGGAGTGTTAAAGAACACATTGCTCATTCAATAGTAAACATTAAGAAAAATAACAAGAACAACAAAATCCTTACACTGAGCTGTTTTCTCCTGTCAAATACTTTACCTGTGTAAGAACACAGTAACTTTTTGAAATAGTTGTTATTGTTTTAAACATTTTACAGATGACGAGATGCAGGCACAGAGAGAGATGTGAAGTTACTCTTCCAAGGTCACACAACTAGTCAGTGGTAGACCTGAGGTTTAAACCCAAGGCAGGCTGGCTCCCGTGCCTATACCAATAGCATCCTCTGCACGATGCTGTCTCAGATGAAGCTGTTACTATGTGCTCTATAAAAATAGGTAAAACTGTGAGTTTGTTCAGAGTAAACAACCTTTTCTTCCCTCTTCTTTTTTTTTTATATCCTTGTATCACCTGTCGGTAAGACGCTTAGGAACAGACTGTGTTTCTTGACCATGAGTTTAGAACCACTTCCCTATGCCCCCCTTCCCTGAAAAGCAAAATTTCCATTAGGTCAATCCCCGGATTGGTGGTTAAAAGATAAACAGGAATATTTTATGTGGTTGTATGTATGTATGTGAGTGGGTAGGCCTACATAGGTGTCTGTGTATGTGTGCATACTTATGCATATATATGTGTGTGTAGACACGTTGTTTACAGTTCAGAATGAAGTCTCAGCTTTTTTCATCAAAACAATCTCTAATTGTGGTAGGAGCAACACCCACCCCCACTCCTGGCCAAAGATATCCACAGTGGAATCCCTGACACAAGTGAATATGTTATTTTACATGGCAAGAGGGATTTTGCAGAAGGGATTAAATTAAGGATCCTGAGATGGAGAGACTATCTTGGATTAATCACGAGGGTCCTGATAAGAGGAAGCAGAGAGACTGGAAGATGCTATACTGCTGGCTTGAGGATGGAGGCAGGGACCATGATCCAAGAAAGGCAGGTAAATTCCAGAAGCTGGAGAAAGAGAGATTTTTCCCTTAGAACTTTCAGAAGAAATCAGCCCTGCAGGCATCTTGATTTAATTCCAGTAAAACCCATTTTGGACTTTGGACCTCCGGAACTGCAAGATAATAAATTGTGTTGCTATAAGCCATTGTTTCTAGTGATCTGTCAGTAAGTTAAGGCTCTGATTGTGGCTCAGGTCATAATCTTGCAGTTCGTCGGTTCGAGCCCCATGTCTGGCTCTGTGCTGACAGCTCAGAGCCTGGAGTTTGCTTCAGATTCTGTCTCCCTCACTCTCTGCCCCTCCCCCACTCATTCTCTGTCTCTCTGTCTCTCTGTCTCTGTCTCTCAAAAATAAATATTAAAAAATAATAAATAAATAAATAAATAAATAAAATAATTTAAAATTGAATTTTCCCATGTTAAAAATGAAGAAATCCAAATCAGAGTTTGGTGGCATCCATGTCTCTGTTATCTTGAACAATGTTTCACTTTTCTCATGCTTATTTCTTTTTCTCTGAGTTAAACTGTAATAGTTACTTGTGAACAGTTGACCCTTCTTTTATTGATCTCATTCACTTATCTCTGTTTCCTGAACTGAGCATCTTGTTAGTAATTTTCCTGGAAAAATAGTAACTACAATATAAACCAGGATGCAGTTCAAGAAATGATTGCCCTTTTTTCTCCCTCTTCATTCTTGTTCATTTAATTTAAACTTGATTTGTGTAAAGATGACTTTCATACCAGAGCTATTACAGAATGTATAAAATACATTTTGAGAGAAAAATAACATAAAACAGATACTCCTTTTCTCCTGATATTTAAGAAAGGAAAATGGATTGTTTCTGCCCAATTTTTTTGTGTTCATATAAAGTATTCTCAAGCTCCCAGTGCCTGTTCCCACCTTCCCATTGGCCTGTGATTTTCTGCATATTTTTGTACCCTAACTTCACCCTTTTGCTATGTGCTGTTTATTTAGATGTCTGAACAATGATGTTATTCAATTTATATGCAAAATGGTCTTACACAAGGATGTGTCATAAATCAGAACTTTAATTTTCCATGGAATCTAAAGTTCTAGAAGATGGTATTCTGATCTTCCAGCATAGTTATTTCACAAAAAAGTATTTGTCTCTGCAAAATCAACTTGGTTTTTATAATTTGTTCAGAGACAGTTCTAACCTGCACAAAATGAGTTGGCACTTTCCTTAATAAAAATTGAATCACTCATGATTTCTGACTATGGAATCATACTTATATATTTTATACACACCAATACACACACACGCACACACACACACACACACACACATTGTACTTTTTGAGAGTAAAGACTTGTGTAAAAGTAAGAAATCTTTTTTCATCTTTAATTAGCTGTGATTTGAAAAGATAATCTAATAATGATTTCACCGTGTGTATTCTTTTGATAAGCACCTCAGATATTTACAGTCATACTTTCTGAATATTAATTTGGTAAACTGTGGTTGTGTTTTTCATCTAGAAATAAGACAGGCCAGGTAGGGCTCTTGTGGGGACGACCTGGTCACCTTTGTTTGCCTTCTTTGTATTACACTTTTTTTTCTCAGAGGCTATAGATGTGTCAGGGTCCCTCCACTCTGCAATGGAACTCTTCCTAATTGAGGAGCAAATGGATGGAAAGCCTAGCACAGGGCATTATGGTAAATTACAATCCTTGATTGAAAACCTTCAGGGAAGGTAGGGTGAGTTTTAGGGATTGACCACCAAGCCCTACTCCATATTCCTGACAGCTGTTCCAAAGATACATAGATGTTATGATGAAAAGTAATCACATGTAAAGCAAAAGATCTAGAATACTACAGTATAGATGCTGGGAAACAGTTTAATTAACCAGAAATAAAGATATTATTCAGCATTTGTGGAAAATTTATGTAAGAATAACACGGTGGCCTTTTGTGGATGACGTTTTAAACAGTGCATTGGATATCGCCACTGTGTCCTAATGCATAGATAGCTAGGGGTCCGGGAGGAATGTCCCAGCCTGCCCAGAAATGCAAAGAATATTTTCTAAGCCATATCGAAGAAAGAGACAGCATAAGGAGGTGGAGAAGTATGGCTGGATCTCCTCCCTTTATGACTCTGGGTAAAACTGCTTGTCCTCTTAGTGACTCAAGAGGCAGAAAGTGAAGCCTGAGAGGCTCTTCCCTTTAAAACACAACAGCCCTCTTCCCTCCCAGGGGAGTCCAGTGAATATACTGGCCCCTCTAACAAAGATGGAGTAAGTGGGAGTTTTCTCACCCCTCCAGGTTAAGATGGAAACAAGAGAAAGGGGCTCTGGTCTTGCTCTTTAGTCATGACAATTTTATATGCCATGTACATGCTTAGAGGCTTAAAGGGCTGACAGGGATGATCTTAAGGGTCGTAGATTAATTATTTTTGATTAAACAGTAGAGGTAACCCCACACTTTGGTTGAATGACTGTAAGACCAGAAGCATTAAGACTGAGCCATTAAACCGAGGTCTTTAGAATGTTCATAAGTGGGGCAAATAGACTCACATTTCTATTTTGAAGGCATTATATAATTTACTGGTTTGCAGACACCGAGTTTGTGATATTTACCAAGTTTTATTTTCATATGATTTGCCATCTCTGTATCTACCTATCAATCATCTATCCTCATCTATCATCTACCTAACCAAAGAGTCATACAGACTTTGAATCTTAAATTTGAATGGAGATGGTTTGGATTTTCTCTTATCACCTGACTATACATAAATGAACCTTCCAGACATTTAGAAAAGTGTATCATTCTCTGGAAAATTCCAAATAGTTTCTAGATTTTAAAATTTGAATGTCACTTTTGGCTTGCTTTCTTTTTTAAACACAGGCAAATTAAAATAGAAGATGTAGCATCTATAATGTAATTTTAATCCATCTGAGATAATTGAGATAAATATTTTACTTCTGATATTAGCTTTTCTTAATTTTTCCATGAATTTAGACAATTACCTAGTCTTCTTTCATTTTATGTACAATCCTGCACTTAAATATGAAGACTGAATTCAACCTATGTATTGCAAAAATTCATTTGTCTTCTGTTAAATTTGCGCAGTTGCACATACTATCATTCTAAAAAGAGGTAAAAAGAATTTAGCCAACAATAGAGAAATGAATGATATAATGGTCAACTTGCAGCCCAGACTTTGCCTCTTTCATTTACTTAATTCTGGGGAAATAATTTTTGAGAATTTTATTAAGGTCTAGTATTAACCACAAAGGTATTAAGCAAAACATGTTCTTACCCAGACCACTGCCTTGATGAAAGTTTTTTGGCTTTGTAGAGGACCCCACAGAAATCTGAATAGCCTGGGATTGTTTTATTTGACTGTCAGGCTTCAGTGTTTTTTAATTTTCAGAGTGCTTAAACTTTTACTGCAAAGGGAGTGAGAAATCATTATACAGATGTTTGTAGTCCCTCTCCTATGTATACTTTAGTGTATCCTTAAAGACATTTTCAAATTTAGTAGGATTCTAAGACAACACCTCACTATTGTATATGGGATGACTTAGTGCCTGCTTCTGGAAGTCTGCATTTATCCAGTGATGGGGTGTTTGAACCAAGTCAGAAACACAATGCCGGAGTAATATTTTAGTCTCTTATTTATTTATTTATTTATTATTTATTTATTTATTTACTTACTTATTGTTTATTTTTATTTAGTTATTTTCCTTTTTAGTATTTAGCAGCTGAATTCTCTTATTGAATAAGAAACAGGCTCCAGATAAGAACACTACTTAAAAACTTAAAGTTTTTTCCTTAACAGTACAAATAGTAGTAAAATAAAAATTCTGATCTCTAGCCAGTGATGCATAATGTCAGTAAGAAAAGAACTATACTTGAGTCAGAACTGGTAAGATCCAATTATAAATTTTCTCAAAAAATATGGTTCTAGTTTTCTGATAGGTGTAAACATGCCCCCGTATGCATGTTCTATTTTGTGGCAGTTTCATAATCAAGTTTTTTTATTATTAAAAAATTGCATCTATTATATCTATTTTTAACAGATAAAGTCAGTGTTTAATACTTAAAAGTGTTACTGTCATGGCATAGGACTAGTCCTATACATCTTTCAAATAAAATATCAGATCTTGAGTTTACACCTTAGATTTTATATCTTTGATTAACTATATTTGGAGATAATATATCAAGTATTTTACTGTCTGTAATTCACAAAACCTCCCGAAGTTGAGAAATTGTTTCCATTCATGCATCTAACTCATGGCCTAGTTTTCAAGGCAGAAAACCAGAACGTGAGCTACATAGATTAGGTTTCATCTGTAGATGAAAGAGGGGGCTGTGAAATCGCAACAGATACACCCCGCAGTGATGAGACCCAGTCCCGCTTTCAGAGGATGCAGGCTACCTGGGAACCTTGGCAACGAGAAGCTCATGCTGTACTGTTCTCATAGCTGTGGTGTTCCATGACTGCAGTGCTCCAGAGCCCAAAGGGTAATCAGCAAGCATAAGAGCTCAAACTGTACAAAACTGACCTCTTCCTCAAAGAAGATGACTGCTTCCCCAAATGGCTGAACATTTTTTCATTCTGATTTTAGTATATCTTTCATGCATCTTTGCAGTATTTGCCATCCATTGTTTAAGGAAATCTCCTATTCGGTGGTGTATTCATTTTTATTTGTTTCCTACTTTTAGATAATGGGATTCAGTCAACTGAATCTCTTGTGCTCTATGAAAGAAGCCCGTTTTTCTTGAGTGATTTCACTTGCTAATGATCTATAACTGCCTGCTCTCTCTTTCTGACTCCAACCCTTGCATTCTTCAGTCTCTCCGCATTTTCCCCCCTCCTCTGTCTTCATCCACTTTAACCCATTAGCCTTCTTGCACCTATGTATTTCTCTTTTGGATCCTGTCTTCTGTCCATACAGTCTTTGTTCTCATTCCCACTACCTCTAATCGCCCCGAAATTCATTAGCACCTGTGTTAGGTCAGCCGTCCTTCACTGAGTTGTCAGAACACCCTGAATTTCCTTTACACTCAGCCCCACTCTCTTTCAATAGTCCTACTTTTATATCTCAATGACCTAAATACAGGGCCATAGATGCCAGATAGATTGGTCTTTTGCATGCAAGTCTTAGAAGCAGTTAACTTGCATTCATCTTAAACACCAGAGTTCAAGGTTTTTTGTGTTTTTTGTTTGTTTGTTTGTTTTTTTAGTCTTCCCACTCTGGAGCCTGTTTTTAGTGAGCAATTGTCAAAGCATGACAATCCATTGCTTTGGATTTTCAGTCTCCATGAATTTTTTGACAAGTAGAAGTGGCTTATGTATTTTAACCTGTGAATAAGGCTTTCATATTCAGGGGAAACTAGATATTCCAGGAATCTATACTTCTAGTGTCCTTTTCCTTTTGTCTATTTATTCATTTATTTGAAATACATAATTGGAAAGAAAATTCTGGTCTCATTTCAAATCAGCAAATGAATCTTGTGTGTCAGCCAATTGCTGCTGTTACTAGAATGTAGGGATTAATTTTCATTCCTCTAGCTAGGAAACATCCCTCTAGATCACAGTTTGGCTTGGTGACAGCACCTGTTTCTACTAGTTGATTGAGGTCAAAAGGTAGACAACTTGTATTATTTTTGGGGTCAGGTCTGTGACAGAATGGAGTTTGACAAAGTTAGCAGGTAGGAAGCAGAGTGGGTGTATCAAGTGAGATAAATCTGTGAAAACCAGCAATTATCCATTAAATAATCTTACTTAGATAATCATTTGAGCCTGGTTGGCTGCTGGGCATATGAGAGTGAAAATAGCCAGCCACTCTCTTCTTTAAGGATGATAAAGAAAGTCACAACTTCTAATAAAATGGAAGATAGAACTTGTCAAGCAATCATGATCAGAAAACAAGAAAGGTCATTCAAGAAACCATATGTAGTGTCTAATGGAGAATTCAAAAATTAGTAGTAGTTGGAGATGGCCTTCTATCAGTTACTTATGCTATACTAATGCTGCATAATAACTAGTCACAATGAACATTTATTTTTGCTCTTGTTTTGAGGATTGGCTGGATGGTTCTGCTGACCTAGGCCAACCTCAGCTGATGTTGGCCAGGCTCATTCATGTATCTACAGTCTGTTGGGGGGTCATATTCGGATTGGTTGATTGAAGGTCTTCAGCCAAGATGATCGGTCTCTGCTCCATACGGTCTTTCATCCTCCAGCAGGCCTGGGCTTGTTCTTGTGGCAAAGACAGAGTTCTGACAGTGTGAAAGCTCACAAAGTCTCTTGAGGCCTAGGCTCAGAAGTGGCCCACTCTCACCTTCATCATATACTAATGGCCAGCCCTGCTTTAAGTACCGGGGGGCATAAATGTCACATTTTAATGGGAGGAGCTGCAAAGTCATATTGCAAAGGGTGAAAGTAGAGGGAGGCTATTACTTGGAGTCAACACAATCTACTACAGGACTTATACCATAGCCAATTGCAAAGTAAAAAGTCACTGGGGAAAAATTTACCCCCTAATAAAATGGGACTGACATAAATTAGAAAATAGAG
>CM053573.1:15543724-15599319 GCA_028646485.1 Cryptoprocta ferox | reverse complement strand
ATGTAGTATTCCATTGTATGTATAAACCACATCTTCTTGATCCATTCATCAGTTAATAGACATTTAGGTTCTTTCCATGATTTGGCTATTGTTGAAAGTGCCACTATGAACATTGGGGTACATGTGCTCCTATGCATCAACATTTCTGTATCCCTTGGGTAAATCCCCAGCAGTGCTATTGCTGGGTCATAGGGGAGTTCTACTGATAGTTTTTTGAGGAACCTCCACACTGTTTTCCAGAGCGGCTGTACCAGTTTACATTCCCACCAACAGGTAGGAGGGTACCTGTTTCTCCATATCCTTGTCAGCATCTATAGTCTCTTGATTTGTTCATTTTAGCCACTCTGACTGGCGTGAGGTGGTTTCTCAGTGTGGTTTTGATTTGTATTTCCCTAATGATGAGTGACGCTGAGCATCATTTCATGTGTCTGTTGGCCATCTGGATGTCCTCTTTGGAGACGTGTCTATTCATGTCTTCTGCCTATTTCTTCACTGGATTATTCGTTTTTCTGGCGTGGAGTTTGGTGAGTTCCTTATAGATTTTGGATACTAGCCCTTTATCTGATGTGCCATTTGCAACTATCTTTTCCCATTCCGTCGGTTGCCTATTAGTTTCCTTGATTGTTTCCTTTGCAGTGCAGAAGATTTTATTCTTGATGAGGTCCCAATAGTTCATTTTGAGCAAGTTCTTTTAACACCTAGCTTAACTATGGAGTGTGATGAAGTGATGTCTGCCAAATCAGGTGTAATTCATCAGTCACAGCTGGGTTAGGTGCTGTCCTTCCTGGTACTGGTTGGAAAGAGGTGTTAACCCTGACGTCACACTGCCAAGCATTCCAGATCTGAATCAAACTAAGATATTAACCAGAAGGGTTTGGATAAAAAGAAGGAAGGAAGGAAGGAAGGAAGGAAGGAAGGAAAGATGGAAGAGAGATAGAAAAAGAGAAAACGAGAAAAGAAAGGAAGAAAACAGTGACTCAAATTATTAGGAATGTGCATAATGTAATAGGGAGGGCATGTAACACAAACATAAAAAGCTTTGAAGAAAGACAAGTACTCATTTGCCCATTAGGTAAGAACTGAAAGAGATAGGCTTAACCTGCAATAAGGAAATACAGAGTCATGGAAAACTCTGTAACTGAAACCAATATAACAATGGAACATTAGTGAAAGGTAAATTTGCAATCCGTGCCAGTGGAGAATTAAAGGCTAGATTTAAACTTTCTGCAGAGAATTTTCAGACAGTACACACATTATGTGTCAGGTGGTTGGCAGGATGAACTCATCTTAAGTGGTTTAGTGATTTTTTTTTTTGTATTTATATGGAATGCATCTTTCTTCCCTTTTTGATTTATCTTAATAGAGAGAGTTTCTCTTTTCCCCAAATATTCTTAGGGCCAACTTATATTTCTTTAGACAATTTCTTGCTTCCAGTTCTCTAGAATATCCATCCAGTAACATTCTAAAGTTTGTTTCTTTACATTTTTCAGAAGAGGCTTTTATAAAATCAAATGAAAGATTAACTATCAGAGAAAATATCATTATACCAGAGACTTACTGTTTATGGTTGATTGTGCAGCAGTCAGATACCTGGGCCTGAATTACAGATTTCTGTTTTCCAAGTTGTGTGAATAAGGCCAAATTTCTTCAAGGCTATATTTCTTCATCTGTAAAATGGCAATGAAAATAACAGTGTTTACTTATGTCAATTAGATACTGCAGCAGAAAGGGAAAAATTACCATAACTGCTTAAAAATAAGAACAGGAATTATCTCTTATCATAGGAAGTCCTAAGTCAAGGATGCCTGATTTAATGATATCAGAAGGGTCCTCTGTTCTCTCTACTGTTCTGCCATCTAGAGTTATCACCCCTAAGACATCACATCTAGAAATTACAGTGTTTAAATAATCAAGTGGAGAAGACATTTTTCTGGGTTTCTCCTTTTATTCATGCTATAAGCTGAATTGTGTCTCCCTAAAATTCATATGTTGAAGTCCTTACCCCAAAACCTCAGAATGTAGCTGTATTTGGAAACGGGGTCTTTAAGTTAAAATGATGTAATTAGGATGGGCCTGAATCCAGTCTGACTGGTTTAGGGGACACCTGAGTGGCTCAGTTGGCTCTTATCATGATCTCATGGTTCATGAGTGTGAAGTCGGCTTGAGATTCTCTCTCTCTTCCTCTCTCTCTGCCTCTCTCCTCCTCTCAAAATAAAAAAAAAAATTTTTTTTTAAAGAAGAGGAGATTAGGACACGGATAAGCTCAGGGAGAAGACAATGTGAGGACACAAGGAGAAGCTGGCCATTTGTAAGTCAAGGAAAGAGGCCTTAGAAGAAACCAACCTGCCACACCTTCTTGGACTTCTGGAGTTGGAAAATATGAGAATATAAATTTCTGTTGTTTAAGCCTCCACTCTCTGATACTTGGTTGAGGCAGCCCAAGCAAAGCAAAATAATGTTATGAGGAGACCTTTCTCTAGAAACCTCTTTATCAAGATCTCCATAACAATTGGTCACAATTGTGCTTTGTGTTCATTTCTAATTCACTCACTAGGAAGGGGGATGGGATGATCATAACTGATTTAATGAAGTCTCAGCTCTTTGGAAGACAGTGGATACGAGAGGGAAAAAGGAGGTGTTGTTAGAAAGGAAAAAAAAATAAATTCTAACAAGGAAGAATCAGCATCCAATGTTATCTCTACCTTATGGGTTGTTTTGAGGATTAAATAAGAAAATGTGTGATACATTTAGTACAGTGTTTGGCACATTAGGTGATGAGGATGAGAATGATGAAGATTGTTGGGCTTTATTCGGTTGGAATTCACAGGCACAATGCCTGTGATTCTTTAGAAGAGAATGTATTGCTGTTTTAGTAACACTCTTTTTGGGTAGGAACATATTTCATACAAAATTCTCTGAAAGCAGTGCTATAGTGTGATTCCAACATAATTCTGACAAGAAATAACAAGAATATCAGTAATTTTGTTTTCTCATTTGAAGAAAGGATTACATAATAGTTAATATATGTATTTTTATATCAATCCCATGCCTTTTTTAGTTTTGCCATGAAATACAAAGTCTGTAGTGAGTTGAATGGTGACTGATTATCAGATATGGCCATGTTCTAACCCCCTGAATCTGTGAATGTTACTTTATTTGAGAAAAGAGTCTTTGTATATGCAATTAAGGTAAGACTCTTGAGATGAGGAGATCATTTTGAGTTCTCCAAGTGTTTACTAAATCCAATGACAAGTGTTCTTATAAGACACACAGAGGAGTAGACAGACACACAGTGAGAAGTTGACGTGAAGACAGAGCAGACAGAGTTGTGGCCACTAGTCGAGGAATGGTGATAGTAGCTAGAAGCTGGAAGGGGGAAGGAGAGACTATCTCCCAGAGACTCTAGAGGGAGTGCAGACTTTGCCAACACCTTGATTTGAGACTTCTGACTTCCAGAACTGTGAGTGAATAAATTCCTGTTGTTTTAAGCCATGAAGTTTGTCACACTTGTTACAGCAGCCTCAGGAAACTAATGCAAACCCCATGCCTGTTGACTTCAATTATTTTGATATATTGTTTGGCATGTGTAATTCCTCAGCTATTATGATTTTTTAAAAACAATTTCCTGTGTTGATTTATCTAAGGAGAAAGCAAAAGATGAAATCAAGTTAAGATACTTTAGGAGTATGATTCTGAATGTCTAATTTGCCACATTTTTGCATGTTCTCTAAGGGCTTCCCTTCTAGAAGATGAGGATTTCTTTTAGATGTCAAACATTTCATGGACAATCATATGCTAGATATTCATTTTTAGTGTCCATGAGTGGGAAAATGTATTTTTACCCCATGCTACTTTGTAGAAAGCAATAATAATGTTTCTTTTTGCTAACTTTGAGGCTCTCCAAGGGTCTGTAGTCCATTGAGCCACTCGCAATTATCCACTCTACCCACCCCCCCCATTTCTGAGAGAGAGGGAGAGAGAGAGAGAGAAGAATGAATATAAGGATGCTATTTGATAGCTATAAGGTTATGGTTAAAGAGGAGAATTTCTTCCATTATTGGCTATCTTTTCTAGCTTTCAGATAAGTTTTACCTTCTATCACATATAGCAACCAAAAATGAAATTAATTAAATAATTGGGCAGTTTTATATGTGGTTTCCTGTAGCTATGTGCCTAACAAGGTATGAATACTTATCACATTGTCACAATAAAACTCAACACTTGGAAAAAAAAACCCTAAAGTTAAATCAGATTAGGCACATGTTGGCAAGTGCTATTACAACTAAGAAATAAAAGACAGCCCAGTTTGGAGATGCGCCAAAAAAAGCAGAAAGAAAAAATTGTCTAGAATTATAATATTGAATTATATAAAAACTTTGCTTTTTTTCATTTTGATTTTATACAGTTGACTTTTGTCTTTTGTCAGTTTAAAACCACTCCAGCAGGGAAAATAGTGGTGTTCTATTAATTGAAATTTTGTTTGACTCTGTTTCTTAGTGTTCTTGCCCATGTTCTACAGGCTAGGAGCAAAATGTTTCCTTAAGTAAGTATCAAGTTCATCTTAAGTACAAGAATAATAAAGACTTTTAAGAGTGTAGGGATAGTTTGTAATGATTAGTTCTAAGGCTCACAAATACCCACATTGTAGAAAACTCAAGTAATTCCTACTATTAACATGGTCTTTTCCCTTATTTGCTAAGGAAAAAAGGAAAATAAAAATGGTTAATTTCTTGCAGGCACTAAACTCAAGATAATTCACATATTAAAACCTTTATTTCATTACTTTCACTTGGAAAGTATTTCATTACTTTCTGGTCCCTAGCAGGATTTCAGGGTTTATCCTGCTTCCAAAGGAAGAGATCGTTCTGAGAATGCCATGTCTAAGCAGATAACCTCACAACCATCTGTAGTTGCAAAGAAAATGGGGAAACTTGAACTCTCTTGCAAAACTGATTTGCTGAGCTGTGTGTTTGTGTTTTAATTGTAACTACTTGCTTTCTGGTATTGGTTTTACTTTTGCTATCCTCACATCTCTTTGATTCTGTTTCTATGTGCTCGTCTCCAGTGGGGCTGTAATAAGAACAATCTGGCAGGTACCATCTCTAATAGTTTTACTTGACTCCCTTGCTTATTTGCAGCAATAAATCTTAGGAGGAAATGCATAGAAACATTTTGTTATGATTTTGATTTTAATTTTAGTTTGCAGCAGACAGACATTTGTATTTATATATTGAGTGTTTTGAAAACCCTATTGTGAGGCAGATGGGAGTTTTCTTTGGGTCCTTTTCAACACCCAGTTTGCCTATTCAAACCTAGTGAAAGTAAGGTCTTTATGTCGCTTCCTCTCCATCTTATTAACTTAGCGAACAGTGCACTCATCCCTAATATATACTTGTGTTAGCAAAACTAACAAGGGTAGCAATCTGTTGGTATGTAAGAAGTGTCTACTTCCATACCCTAAAGTATGATAAATCATGTAGTAGCTACAATTAAAGAAATGGGGAAAATGGCTTATTTTCAATGAGAAATACAGAGTAAATATGAGTAAACATGAAATAAACTGCATTCAAAAATAGGTAGGTAGAGTTTTATTCAGTAAATATGGAGGTAAGGGAGCTTGGGAAGAGTGCCTAAGAGTGGCAAAGGGCAGTTGCAGATGTATGTGGTGGGAAAGATATTTTCCAGAAAGGACAAAAATGGTATGGCTGGTTTAGAGAGTTGGTCTTGAAAAGTAGATCCAGGACAAGTTCTCAAGTACCTTGAGTAATTATTGATTATTAATTAAACAAGTGACATGAGTTAGTTTTCCTTTAATATGATTTCTGTGACCATCACTCAAAGACAGTGATGCATATGTGATCCACAGACCACCTGCATCAGAATCACATGGGGATGCTTATTAAATCTGCAGATTACCTACTATATTGGTGTATCTGTGGGATATAATGCTCTGAAAGTGGTTCTTATCCACAAGGAAGCTTAAGCACTACAGGAATAGAGGAAAATATGCTGGGAAGTTGAAAGACCAGTTAGGAAGTAATTAAAATATTCAGGAGAGTTTAAAAAAAAATACAGCTCATGTAGAGGAGGAGAAACATAGACATTGGATCAAGATACATCTGGGGTTAACACCATGTCTACCACTTTGAGCTTTGTATGACACTAGACAAATTTCTCTGAGCTTTAGTTTCCTCATCTATAAAATAACATTAATGTTTTATTATCTAAAATCTATAAAGAATTTATCAAATTTAACACCCCAAAAACAAATAATCCAATGAAGAAATGGGAAGACATGAATTGACAATTTTCCAAAGAGGATATCCAGATGACTAACAGACACATGAAAAGATATTCAACATCACTCATCGTCAGGGAAATGCAAATCAAAACCACAATGAAACACTACCTCACGCTGTCAGAATGGCTGAAATTAACAACTCGGGCGACAACAGATGTTGACAAGGATGCAGAGAAAGGGGAACACTTTTGCACTGTTGATGGGAATGCAAACTAGTGCAGCTATCCTTGAAAACATTATGTAGGTTCCTCAAAAATTAAAAATAGAACTACCCTATGACCTAGCAATTGCACTACTAGGTATTTATCCAAAGGATACCAAAGTGGTATTTGAGTGGATTTGAAGGGGCACATGGATGCCAGTGTTTATAACACTGCTATCAACAATAGCCAAATTATGGAAAGAGCCCAAATGTCCATCGACTTAGTGGATAAAGAAGATGTGGTATATATATATATATATATACACACACACAATGGAATATTACTTGGCAATCAAAAGGAATGAAATCTTGCCATTTGCAACAACATGGATGGAACTAGAGTGTATTATGATAAGTGTAATAAGTCAGTCAGAGAAAGACAAATACATAATTTCACTCATGTGGAATTTAAGAAACACAAGAGATGAAAAGAGGGGAAGGGACAGAAAAATAAGATAAAAACAAAGAAGGAGGCAAACCATAAGAGACTCTTAAATACAAAGAACGAACTAAGAGTTGCTGGAGTGGAGGTCAGTGGGGGGAGGTAAATGGGTGACGGACATTAGGAAGGGCACTTGGGATGAGCAGTGGGTTACATGTAAGTGATGAATCACTGGGCTCTACTCCTGAAACAGATACTACACTGAATGTTAACTAACTTGAATTTAAATAAATTAATTAAACAAATAACATTAATGTTGCCTACTCACAGAACTTAAAAGTGTTCAAAATTTGTGAGAATTCCTGCTTTTCTGTCCAGTTATTGACTCATTTCTCAATTTTGTTTTTTTAAAGCAAAACCCCTTACAGGTGTTATACGTACTCACTGAACTTACTTATTGTTCTACCTTTCTCTTGAATCTACTTTAGTCAGATTTTTCTCTCCAAACCTTCATCCCAACTGCCCCGATCAAGGCTCCAATGAACCCCATGTTGTCAAATCCAACCATGAATTCTAACTCTTGATCTCAATCCACAGTTGATCACTCATTCCTTTCAAAGCACTTCCTTCACTAAGTTTCTGGAGCACCATTCCCTTGGTTATTCGACCTCACTTACTCTTTTAATGTCATCTGTGGATCCCCTTCCTCTTCATGTTAGCTCTACGTTGAAGTGCCTCAAACCCCAGTGCTCTGTTTTTTGTCTATATCAACCATCATTCCCAGATAATATCATCCAGTCCTATAGCTTTGTAAACCTCTGGTGTCTCCCACACTCACACCTTCAGCTCAGGTACCACCCCTTAAGTTCAAGACTGATTTACTTTATTGACTAGTCATTATCTCTACTTGGATCTTACATGGATAAAAGTGTCCAAGAACAAATAATTGTTACCTTTTCCAAATTTACTCCTATTCAGGTTTCTATATCTCAATAAATGGCACAAATTTTCATGTAATTAAACCATTTGTTTAGTTCCATGGGAAATTCATTGAAACTTTCATTTAATGTATATCCATTTTTACTTAACCCACAATTATGAATCTTAATCATATTTTTCTCAATAAATAGCAGATAAACAGAAAAATAAAAATAGAAGAAGGCTTTTAGAGGAGGGCTTATAAAGAAGGCCAGAAAAAATTGCTGAAACCCAAAGAAGAGAGCTGATTCAATATGAAAAAAAGTGTAAAAGCTGATATTCATTATTATGTTGTTGCCATAAATAAAAAGATAATTTGCTGCATAACCATTTTTGTGGAAGTGCTGAATTCACTTGATAAAGCTTTCCATCAGAACAGTTATAAAAGTATAAAAATTGGGCATGTGAAGATTCAGGTTAAAAAGCATTTAATTTCAGCATCTAATTCCTTGACAATACTCTCAAAATAACAACATGAATTTATTTCTTCATTTTACATTATGCTATTTGTTAATATCTACAAGATAGACGTAATGTAAGTGGCTTACCAGAAAATCAACACTCCATCATTTTTTTTTCTTCCATGGTTTTTGATAGTTCTTTCCATGCATCGTTCTGTGACATGGGATCATGACTTCAGTTAAGTGTGCTTATGATTCCTGTTGTATTTTACATTTCCTTTCTAAGAATTCCTGCCTATACAATATCTTCTTTTGTTAGTGTTTAATTTTTCTTGTGCTCTGCTTTTGTAAATCTGTGACAATTATTTGGAATGATCTAAACTCTCAGCCAATGTAAAGTTACTTTATATATATTGGATATGCTAACAAACTTCCTCTGTTTCTTTTGAATGTAACTGTGCATTACAAAGAGGCAATGTGCATCAGCCTTATGAGTTTTATGGCGGAAGTCAGTCTTAAGTGTGTATGTGTTAATTGGATGATGGAGATCTTTTACTTCTCTTTATATGCCATCTGGCATGTTTACAATATACTTAAAATTAACCTTTCTATATAATCCCATTTACTATGTATTTATTGAGCAACAAATGGTGTTGTGTCAGGAACAATGGGAAGTGTAAAGGAAATGGAAACCATGGTGTTAGTTATTTGGGTACATGAGTCTAGTAGAGGAGAAAATGTACACAAACAACAAAGAGAGTTACCAAGGCCAAGTTGTAGGAGGTTAAATATTTGAATAAAGTGATGTAGCCAATAGAGGAAACCCCATAGTATGACAAGAGATAGTGAAATGACCTTAATATTATCTCTTTAAATTATGGCTACAAAGTGTTCTTACCTGGAACCACAGACATTTTCTCCAGCTGTTGAGGTTGAGAAGGAGCTGCTTTTTATTCTAATATACTGTGAAATCCAAAGGTTTCAATAAAAGAACCAGAAAATAGATAAAATAATTCTTCAAATTCTCTCAGCATAACAAAATATGAATAAACAATTCACTGAATGCCTTTGGAACTTTCAATGTCTTTTTAAATGTCACCATTGATTATACTATTATTCTTATAATTTAGACATTGGATTTAATTTCTGAAACAGCCAAAAAGTATTTTATCCTAAATAGTGAATAAGGTAAATCTGGAGACAAAAATATAGTGTGATTATGAAGCACTGAGGCTGAGCTTAGGGTAGTTTTGTGCAAAGAGCATTTTATTTTCAGAATTATGAAATCTACTGTTTATTTAACTCTGGTTATAAGCCAGTCTCTATGTCTTGCTCTCATCTAGTTCTTATAACAGTTTTGGAAGTTATTCTCATTACCTCCATCTGAGAAGTGAAAAAACTAATGGAGAATAGATTGTCAGTAAGAGGGAGGGATAAGTAGATTCCAACCCAAATCTGTTCTTGTTCTAAAGTTCATACTTTTAATTTTTATGATATAGTACCTCTGAATTAGTTAGAAAACCTAAAAGAAATTTCCTGTTTGTATTTTTTAAATGGGTTTTGTGATATTAGGCAGGTCTCTTAAACACTCTAATGCTTAATTTCTTAGTTTTTCAAAACAGGAAAATTACACCTACACTATACTTACATGATGAGATTATGGTAAGGATTAAATAAGACAATTACTAAAAAAAGGCTTTGTAAAATATACACGTATGTAAGATAATGTGAGGAAAACTAGAAATAAAGCATTTATTTATAATATTTTGAATAATGACATCGTTCACAGCACACAATGACATAGTCTTTGGTAGTGTCTTATCTGAGATAAATTATTTGGATGTAGATATACCTGCAAAAACAAACAAACAAAAAGCCTTATTATGTAGCATGCAGTTACCACCCAGGTTACATATGTTCACCAAAAAACCTTTCAAATTAATGCAAAACATAGTCAATCTGGTTATTTGTCTTCAAATAGATTAAATGGACAGATAGCTCTTTTATTTATTTTATTTTATTTTATTTTTTTACTGTCTGGGCAATTACATTAGCACCAGGTAGAATCAGATTCATGGATAAGCATACACACGGCAAACACACACATAAACATATATACACATATATTAACGGGTACAGGGACCAATAGCCAATGATTGTGGAAAGAGCATTTGGAGAGGCTGTTTTTCAAAACTATGATTAAGTCAGTAAGATTTTCCCTCATAAAAAGATTGGTAATTTTTAAGACTATACAAAGTATACTGGACATAATTTTGATGTTTGGATGTTGGTCCTAAGCATCCAAATGGTCCCCACTTAGTAGTCTGTGACTTGGACTATTCATTTAATCACATTTAATCTCTGTGAAAACATCTTAAAATGCTTGCTATTACTGCATCACAGTGTTTAGAAGTAAGCTAGTTCCTAGAAAAGAGGTACTGTATCTTATCCTTTTTGGCATCCTTAAAACCTACTTCATCATCTGCAAAGATAGATGCTCGAGAAGTAGAAATAAAAGCAATTTATAAACTGCATATATATTAATATTTTGCCTTATTCATTAAAAAAACATTTTTAAGTTATCTACTATGCTACCTGTTTCTACATGACTCTAGAGCAGTGGATAGTATTCAGTTGTTTCAACTCTGGATACAACCTTAGTAGTCATCTTGATATGATACATTTAGGCCATACACAGGTCACCTACTTCTTGTGCTCAGGCTGGCTCAAATGTCAGCACCATCAATTAGTGAGCAAGATTAAATTAGTACAATGCAAATCATATAGCAGGAGTACACGTGGTTTTCACTAAGTAATTAATCTTTTTAAATGAGGCCTATCATTATGTCATCTATTGATGTAAAAATCATTGAATGTCTGAATGGCGGGCTTGTCTGAAGCATGATTGTTTATTACCCAATGATTTTACAACTGGTCTAGCCAAATACAATAGTCTAAGGCTTATCCTTGAACTAATTGCTCTGATGATCACTAAATCACATTTTCTGAAAAAAAGAAATTGTGTAAAATGAGATTGTGATTATTAACAAAGCTTGTTTTAACTGAGGAATTATGTTACATATGCAAATGAATTCCTTTTTTTTTAAGCATAACAGTATTTGCCACAGGAAAGAAAAGCTTCCAGATCTCCTAATTTTGAAAGAACAGACTGAAAAATGATCAGAACTTTCAAAGTACCTGACTCAATGTTGTGTTCTGAATAACTGCCAGTTAACTCCAAACATCACTCTTTAACACAAACTTTTCTTCAGAATACATCTAAAAATATTGTCTTTTAAGGAAATTTAGAAACCAAAACCTTATTCTGATGCCCAAGGTTCAGGGAAGGCACTAACCATGTTTTTATCATAGACTTTCACAGATTTGGTGGAAAAACCATATTTTGGTTAGGATACAAGGTACAGGGCTGGAACACAAAACAGATGCTTTTTTTTTATTTAAAAAGAAATTATTTTATTTTTGAGAAAGACAGAGACAGCATGAGTGGGAGAGTGGCAGATAGGAGAGAGAGAATTCCAAGCATGCTCTGTGCTGCCAATGCAGAATCCAATGTGGGGGTTGAACCCATGAAGCTGTGAAATGATGACCTGAGCTGAAACCAAAAGTTGGGTGCTTAACTGAATGAGCCACTCAAGTGCCCCAAAGCAGATATTTTTTAAGCAAAATTCCCATAAGACAGTAATCAGTATGAGTCAGAATTGTCTTTTTCCCAAAACCCATTTCCAACTTAAGTTCATATACATTGTTTTAGTCTGTGTTTAAAAAGGAAATGTCCATTACAGGTTGGAAAAGTGTTGGAAATGGGAGTTTTTTATTTGGACAAAGATTTATTCAACAAGGATTTACTGCCATTCAATGAATGATGGCATAATTGCCTTGGTTACTTTTCTGGACATTTATTGATTAAAGGTGATCATGCATGTAACACAAGAATAAGTCAGAAAAATTTAGCCAGCATGTTCCTGATTGTTTTTTCCAAATCAACTCTGGCACTTTAGAGCTGAGAGCCCTGTCAGGGTTATGTCTCCTTCCCTTACTGGCAACATCATTGCTTTAGGTAATGCTCAAATGAGTGCTTTTACCAATGTGCAGTGACTTTGGCACTCTCATATACTCTGTGGGAATAAGAATTTCTACTTTTCAGGAAAGAAATTTGGCACTATTGATCAACATTTCTTAAAAAGTTAATGTCTCCTAGCTAGGTAAATTCTAAGACTCAATGTTAAAAAAAGAATTAGAGATATATGAAGAATGAAGAATATGGTCATGTGTAAGTGTTCAGAGGAATATTTTTTATATAAATGAAAATATGAAAAGAACTAGAAAATTCAAATAGAGGCAATTATAAAAATGTGGTATGAAAGCCTTTTGCTAGCAATAATCATCATGTGTTCAATTGTAAACAAATTTAATGTCTATCAGTAGGGGAAGGGTTAAACTAATTATGGCAAATCAGTTATCTGGAATATTAGGGAACCATTAAAAAAGAACAGAATTGGCAATCCCTATCAAAATAACACCAGTATTCTTCACAAAGCTAGAACAAACAATCCTAAAATTTGTATGGAACCAGAAAATATCCTGAATAGCCAAAGTAATCCTGAAAAAGAAAACCAAAGATGGAGTCCACAATTCTGGACTCCCAGCTATATTACAAAGCTGTAATCATCAAGACAGTATGGTACTAGCACAAAAACTGACACATAGATCAATGGAACACAATAGAAAACCCAGAAATGGACCCACAGATGTATGGCCAACTAATCTTTGACAAAGCAGGAAAGCCTATCCAGCAGAAAAAAGACAGTCTCTTCAGCAAATGGTATTGGGAAAACTGGACAGTGACATGCAGAAGGATGAACCTGGACCACTTCCTTACACCAGACACAAAAATAAACTCAAAATGGATAAAAGACCTAAATATAAGACAGGAAGCCATCAAAATCCTAGAGGAGAAAACAAGCAACATCCTCTTTGACCTCAGCTACAGCAGCTTCTTACTTGACATGTCTCCAGAGGCAAGGGAAACAAAAACAAAAATGAACTATTGGGACCTCATCAAGATAAAAGTCTTCTACACAGCAAAGGAAAACAATCAGCAAAACTAGAAGGCAACCAACAGAATGGGAGAAGATATTTGTAAATGCTATATCGGATAAAGGGTTACTATCAAAACTCTATAAAGAACTTATCAAACTGAACACCCAAAAACAAAGAATCCAGTGAAGAAATGGGCAAAAGACATGAATAGACATGTTTCCAAAGAAGACATCCAGATGGCTAACAGACACATGAAAAAGTGGTCACCATCACTCATCATCAGGGAAATACAAATCAAAACCACAATGAGATACCACCTCACAACTGTCAGAATGGCTAAAATTAACAACTTAGGCAATGACGGATGTTGGAGAGGATGTGGAGAAAGAGGAACGCTTTTGCACTGCTCGTGGGAATGCAAACTGATGCAGCAACTCTGGAAAACGTTATGGAGGTCCCTCAAAAAATTAAAAATAGCATTACCCTATGACCCAGCAATTGCACTATGAGGTAGTTATCCGAAGGATACAGGAGTGCTGATTCGAAAGGGCACATGCACCCCAACATTTATAGCAACACTATTGACAATAGCTAAATTATGGAAAGAGACCAAATGTTCATCGACTGATGAATGGATAAAGAAGATGTGGTATATATATATAATGGAATATTACTCAGTGATCAAAAAGAACAAAATCTTGCCATTTGCAACAGTGTAGTTGGAGCTAGATGGTATTAATGTGAAGTGAAAGAAGTCAGTCAGTCAGAGAAAGAGAAATATCATATGATTTCACTCATGTGTCTAATTTAAGTGAAAAACAGATGAACATAAGAAAAGGGAAGCAAAAATAATATAAAAACAGAGAGGGAGACAAACCATATGAAACTCTTAAATACAGAAAACAAACTGAGGGTTGCTTGCGGGGTGCTTGGTGGGGGTAAAGGGCTAAATGGGTGAGTTGCATTAAAGAGGACATTTGCTGGGATAAGCACTGGGTGCTATATGTAAATAATGAATCACTAAATTCTGTTTATGAGATGATGCCATTTAGATAAAACAATACAAGGACAGAGAAAAAGGCCTCATATATTTCTGTATACATGTATGCATCCATGTGCATAAATAGGATTACGTAGCCATAGAAAAGATATGGAACTATAACTACTGAGGTGAGTGTGGATTAAGTCAGGCTGAGGAGATGTGATATTGAGTGGAAGGTAAAGCAAAAGAAGAAAAAAAATATTTAAGCAGCACATGAACATGTTCACATTTAAAAAAATTAGGCATATTATATATGTCCAGTTAATTTTGTAAAGAAAACAAGTACAGTAAGTAGATCACGTTACCCTTTTGATGACCGTGGGGGGATGCTTAGTACAGTGGGGGAATGCTTAGGATCCTAGTGTATAGAAAAAGGACACAAAATCTTATTTGGGCTTAGTCCCCATCCTTCCACAAAGACTATTCTTATTAAGGTCACCCATGACTTGTATGCTGCCAAATGCAATGGACCCACATTAAAAAAAATTATTTTAGGTACTTTTTTTTTACAGGACTGGACAATTATGACCACTTCTTTGGTCTGGAAACACCTTCCTCTCCTGGCTTGCCTGACTCCACACTTTTCTTGAGTTTCCTTTTCCTTCACTGGTGTCTTCATACCCATTTCCTTTACAGACTCTTCCTTTTTGTGTGTGACCTTTGAAATATTGGCATGTCCCAGTGGGAATGCTGAAATCTTCTTTCCTCTTGTTATAGTTCTTCTTCTGTAGTCCTATGGCTTGAAATTCCATCTAAATTGCTGACCAATTGTAAATCTTTTCCCAAATTATCAAGGTATACTTATCCAGTTGTCTACTTAACACGTCTCCACCCATCCACTGTCTCCACCCTCCACCTCTCTGTTTTCTGACATGATTAGCTAGCACCTATGTATGCACTCACTTGTATCTAACAATAATTCAAGTGTTACCACTGACACTTTTCCTTACATCTATACTGGGTGGCAGATTTTCAGTTCACACACTCCTTTGTGTCTTACTTTTGCCATTTTTTTGTTCAAATTACCCTTGTCTCCTCTGAACAGGACCCCAAATGGTATTGTGATTTATCTCCTCATTTGCTTTGGCCCATTAATATTTCATTCTTTACCCACTAGTCAGAGTGATCTACAAATGCAAATCAGATCACTTTAACTGGGTTGCCTACAGCACTCCAGTGCTGTCTCATTTCACATTGACTAAAACCCACACTTCTTTGGCTGGTTTACCAAGCTCTACATTATCTGGTTCCTTTGACTTCTTCTTTCCCCTGATACCATTTTTCCCCGCATCCACTGGCCATCCTCAGCTGGACTGACAATTCTCTGGGGTCCTTAAACATACCAGTATCTTTGCTTCCCAAACCTTTCATCTGACTGTTGACCTTGTCTGGAGTAAATGGCTGGCTGATACTTTCTTCCCACCAATCCAATTTAAACTAGCTACCCTATGTTATATCTCCAAACTATTCTTATCTTTATATGATATCTGTCTTTACTGATTTGTTTATTATCTGCTTTTACAGGGGAGAAGCCTGTGTAGGATTATTTGCCTTGTTTGTCTCATTGACCATACCTTGCCACAAAAATGCTCAGTATCTGTTATCTGTTGAATGGATAAACAAGCATTGGATATTAGAAACCCTTTCCTTGTCTGTAATTAATCTGATAATAGTAGATGCCTATATAGTACTTGTACCTTTGAAGACAAGAATCATTTATTGAACAATAACTATGTGTCCTATAGCATGTTTTGTACATTTTTATTAACCTTTCCCAAAAAATGTGTGAATTGACCCTAGTCCTCCTTATTTTACATAGAAAGAAACACGAGGCTCAAAAAGCATAGGTGTCCAAGTCACCCAGGCCAATATTTTAACACAGGTTTATTTGCTTTCTAAATCCATGCTCTTCTCTAAAACATCATGAAACCTCCCTGACATTGTACTGCTCCTTATTTGTCAGTGATAATACCCCAATTACCTGAATAATACTCCAACTTAAAAATTTATCTGCTACTATTTTGTGGGTTTCAGATATTTGCCAGGGACTGTCTTGAAGCTATTTTGATAGGCTCCTCCACAAACTTGTGCTATATCTCTTAGGTGAGTCTTCATTGTTTTTCCAAAACAGTTTTCTTCATGTTTATGTTTATTTTCCTCCTCAATGGATTCTTTTTCAAACCCTCTTTGTATTCTCTAAAAATATTTTCCCTTGTTTCAGTATCAACAAGCTATCTGAATTTTGCTTCTATTTACCCAGTCTTTGATTAGTTTTCAAGAGTACGCTGAAGTTCAGGACAGTCTATCCTTGACCTCCTTTCTTCTCTTTTCTATGCTTTCCCTATTTATACTCATTGCCTCAGTAACCATGTAGTGGTGCATCACACACAGAGAGTCGGGACATGGAAGCTTTTCTTTCCAAGAAGCAGCTTTATTTGTGCCATCATGGGCTCAGTGGGCTAAGACCCAAAAGACTGAGCTCTGAGTGCAGCAGGGGCTGCCCTTTGTACAATTGTTGCTCCTTTGTCTCCCACATATGGTAATGTACAGTCTGAATGAGAAGTCTATGTTACAGAGTCATGAGGACTGTCACGCACACGCACATAGTCAAGTTGCCTTCCCTCGGCTTGATGTTTTCACCACATTCCTTAGGGAGGGTCTCTAGCACAATCAGGGTGGCGTGGATAGCTTCCAACTTGTTAATACATGCCCTAATATCTGGATATATCTATATGGACACTTCTTAACACAAACCAAAGCACATCAATCATTTCTTCTCTCAAAATGACCTCTGCCTTTAACACTTCTCTCTCTTACTCTTTGAAGTGTTATTTTTGTTAATGATTGTCACTAGCACTACCACTCTTCAGCCAACAGAGTGTGGTTTTAACAGCACCTTCCTTTTGAGTCAGTCTTAAATTTTTATGTATTCCACCTTTGCTTCTTTGATTTTAGAAACTGAACATTTTTGGGTGACCTGAGTGGCTCAGTTGGTTAAATCTCCAGCTCTTGATTTCAACTTGGGTCATGATCTCATGGTTTGGGAGATCAAGCCCTGAGTCAGGATCTGTGCTGAGAATGTGGAATTAGGGGGAGAGGGCTCTCTGTCTTTCAAAAATAAATAAATAAATTAAAAAAAATTGAACATCTTCACTAAATGTAACTAGGAAATGTCAGCCAATTTTAAACCGCTTTTATTCCAACATTACCTTTACTATCTGTCTATGGGAGGCAGTAACAGACTTCTCTTCCCTGCCATCTTGGATGGAGAAACATGAGTTAAAATGGTCAGAAGATAACTTTTTTAGTTATAAGAACCAGGGGCTTGTGGCTTAGCTCTGGAACTTCCTGTGTTCATTTCCTTTTAATGAGCCTTTTAAGCTTTATCTCTAAAACTACACGACCTTGACCTTTTGCTTCTTTAGGCTAATAATTACCTAATTAACTTTGAAGGCAAGTCTCATGCCACAATTTATCCCTTTCTCACAAAGACATTTGGATCAACATTATTTCCACCTTTTCCTACCTTTGTGTGCAGAATTCAAATCTCAATCTGCCAATACAAACATCCTTTGCGTTTTTAGTTTAGCCTGAGGAAATAAATGCTTGAGCTTTCAGGCACAAACTCTTTTTGCACTATACTGAAAGAATTTATTTCTGATGATAAAATTAATAAGTGTTCATTGTAGAACAGTTGCCAAACACCAGAAATCTCTCTCTCTCTCTCTCTCTCTCTCTCTCTCTCATACACACGCGCGCACGCACACACACACACACACACACACACACACAGCCTGTATCCTACAACACAAAAAACAATACTATTATGACTTTCAGGAGAATAATTGTATGTATGTGTGCAGAATATGTATATTTGCAATGATACATGTTTAAGTAAGAACACCATATATGTTCTTGGAATGGCTACTTTTTAACCTAACATATTTTCATGTAAATAAACATACTTTTGTAACACTATTTCAGTGACTATAATTCACTGTTATGTAGTGATTTTATAGGTGATTTAATTTAATTTAATTAATTTTTTGAGAGAGAAAGAGAGAGAGAATGTGTGTGCACACAGATGCGCCAGTGAGTGGGAAAGGGGCAGAGAGAGAAGGAGAGAGAGACTCTTCAACAGGCTCCAAGCCCGGCACAGAGCCCAACTTGGGGCTCTGTCTCACTACTGTGAAATCATGACTTGAGCCTTAATCAAGAGTAGGATGCTTAACTGACTGAGCCACACAGGTGACCTCTATCATTATTTTTTATCTGGAGTTACTTTAATTCATATTTTTAATAAAAAATGAAGTTGAAAGTTTTGAATATATTGATCATGCATTTCCATTTTTAATTCAGTGAACTGTATATTTATTATATTTTAATATTGAAGTTATTCATTTGCTTTCCTGAATGATTTGTAAAATTGTTATAGATTAAAAGATACTCTAATGAAAAATAATCTTTCCACTTTTTCAGATGTCTTTTAATTTTAATGTAATATTATTAATAATCCAAAGCTTAACATTTTTTATATAGATGGCTTTTTTTTAACTTTCTTTTGTTGTTTTTGTTTTTCTGGGATGACCTAGTCAATGGATAGATCGCACAAATATATAAATTATCCTAAATAAGTTTTGTTTAAAAAAAAAAAAACAAAATACATGACTATTGTTGCATAGTATGACATATGGATCAAATTTATTTTTTTCTCAATATCATTATTCAATTTTCTAAGACCAGCTGTCAGATAATTCATGCTTCCTAGTGATTTGAAATGCCACTTTATCATATATTGAATTCTAATATATAAAATAATAATATATGTAATTTGTTTTTTATTATGGTGGGGAGTTGTTACATTTTTCCTACTGCTTTATCTTCTTTTGCATAACATATATGTATACATATACATAACATATATATACATGCATACACATATACATATACACACACCTGTATACATACATATATACACACATAACATATACATATATACACACATGTATATATACATATACACACACCTGTGTGTGTACATACACAGATGCACAGATGCATATATACACAAATACATGCATATATATTTTCAGACACACACAGTATATACATATATACTCTCTTATTATGAATGTTTATCAATCTTTTTAATACTTTCACCCATTCTTTTCTTCTATGAGTACTTAAAACAATGTTAAGTTAAAGGGAATTTCATTGGGATTTTGAGATTGTGTTAACATGTTAATTGCTTTGTAAGGAATTTGCAGTACTGAATCTTCCTATCTTAAAGACATTACATCCTAAAGGAAAGTTGAACATTTTCCTTTTTATACTACTGACTTTTAAAACTTTAATCTTTGACATTTTGCAAAGGTTTTTACTATTGTAAATAGGATTGTTTTTGAACAATTATTATGAAAGAAACATAATTTCTTAAATGTTCCTTTATTTGGTCCAGCCATTTTACTAACTTCTATTCTTTCTACTGATTTTTAATGGACTGTTTTGTTTCCAGAGAGGAGTCTTTTATTAGCCATTACCAAAATCTAGCAGCTTCAGGACACTGAACTGTTGTTAGCCTGTGAGAAGCCCTAGCAGGGCAATTTTATCAGTATAGTTCATGTTCATTTTGGTGACTATGCTGCTCTAGGCTAGGACACTGCATATTGAATTGACTGGATTGTCCTCTGTCCACTTTGATATTAGATTGAAAAGATTGCTCACATTTGACCATTGATGACCACCTATCATCAGAGCAGAAATTGATCCAGAATTCCTCCTACTCTTCTGTGGTGGCTTCACAGAGAAGCCATGAAACATCAGAGACAGGTGCCTAAGGACTGAGGCCACTCTCATTAGCTTTCCATTTATTCTGTCCATTCTTGTCTTTGGTCTTCCTGAATTACTATTTCTATCACTATATTCTGAATTACTAGTCTGTGAAAAGGATTTTAAATATAGTGTTTAAATACTACTTTACAGCCTTGTTTCCTAAATGCCATTTAAAAAATTCTTATTTTACTCCTTGTGTTATTTCAGGGGGTTTGAGAGCATTTTATTGAATTTTCTGGAAACCCTCAGTTAATGTTTCTGCGTGAATGGTCATCACCTCCAAAGGCATTTATTTTATTTCTTAAATTGCAAACTCTTGTCTCTTAGGTAATTAATTAGAAAGCACTTTAACTCTATGTTTGACTTTATGGAGATCTGTCATTTTCTTTCCATAAACATACACTAAGTCCTTGACATATTCTAAGTGCCAAGGTGGGAATACAAGCTTGGGCAGGGCTTGTCAAGGTGAAACTTCAGAAGAAGACAAAGTCATGTAAATGGACACTTACAATGTCATTAATGTGCATCTGCAGTGGAGATGATTGGTGAGAATGTGCGCAGAACAGTCATAGGCTTTGTGTTGGAGAAGTAACTTCAACCAAATCTTCCCAATGGTATTGTCACCTGCGCTGAGCTTTAAAAAATGCATAGGAGTTAGAGATGCACAGAATTGAACTTGGTGACAGTTATGATTTTGTCTATGGAGCTAAGTGTAGAATGAGCTATAAATTTGCCCTCTTGAAGTAGGATGGTCCAAGAGGTACTATGTGAGCAGTGTGGCTCATTTTACAAACTAACTGATTCCTCACTCCTTCGCTATTTGATAATGCATGTGTGTGTAACCAGTGGTGAATGATAAAATCACATATGTGTATTTTTATAATGCACAAAGCATTTTAGATCTATCCTTTTAGATCTTAATATTCAATTCCCCCTTCTTTTAATCATTTACTAAATAAAATAAATGGTTTAAAAAATTCACTTTCAAGAAACTGTTCTTAATAGCAATATCTGGCTGCAGTCACTTTTACTTTTTTCTAGAGACGTGATTGATCCTTATTATTAATGGTAAATATTAAATATGCTCTTCTTAAGACCGTATGGATTTAGGATAACATGAAAGAGTATGATAGTACTTTGAAATATTCAAATATATATAGAAATATTAGGTATTTGTGCTATTTTAAAATCTCCATAAGGTCAGGGACACTTTATATAATGTTTACTCTGTGTAGTATTTATGTAAATCAGGCAGAATGAGGGATATAGCATTTATTATATTATTCAAAAATCATAGAGCTCAAAAGAGTTAAAAATATATCTAGTAGTGAAGCTACTCTTTTTAAGAGATGTGGAGATGAAGGTCCAGAGAGGACATGTGTCTAATCGTAGGGCTGATTGGAGAGAGAGCAAGACACTAGACCCTGTTTATCTTCATTTTGATGTCCTTCACAGTGATCTCAGGATATTTCTCATTTAATGCAGTCATTCTGTATTATTAAATCAAGAATCAAAACAAGATTGCATCACATTCTAGTACAATTCCCTTCAGTGGAAAGAACTTTTTCCAATAATGCTAAACAACTTATCAAAATTTTAATTTATATTTATAATTAATTATTCCCATAATGGAATGTATTTCCCCCTTAGTTTCCAGGAAAATGTGGCTAAAGGCAGGAAAACCCACCCTCCCAGGACCCTACATGTTCTTTCCATTCTGAAATGTCTCAGGGAAAGAAGACAATGTAAAAGAAGCTATGTTTGTAAGTGGAAAAAATGTTATATCTTGGGGGAAAGGTGGAGGGGGGTGCTGAATAGAAGAAAGTTTGGAGCCATTTGTGTATTCATTGTTTGTGTGTGTCTATGTGTGTGTGTGTGTGTGTGTGTGTATTCTTCATCCAGATTGTCCAATTTATCTGTCTCCACATGGAAGGTATTTCTCAGACTGCTTTGAAATCTAGATAACTTTATCAAATGGGACTTGGTAGTCCTATCTAATGACACTACTCTTAGATGCTGGGGCTAAGACTTACACTTTTCCAGGAATTGATAGGTCATTCATTCAACAATTCTCACTTACTCAATGTACATTAATTCATTCAACAAATATTAATTACCTTCTCTGTGCATTGTCTTCCAAGAGTTTCTATTCTAGTGTGGGAATTCAGACAGCACAGACTAAGTAAATTGTACATTGTGTTAAATAAGTGCTAAAGAAGAATGTAAACATAGAAGACAATAAGAGTATGGATATGGGCAAGGTGGCCTTTATTGACCTCTTTGCCAAACATTCTTTTATGAGGGTTTTCCATGCATTCTCTGATTTATTCCAGGCAATCACCCTGCAAACATAGAAAGAGAGGCACTAAGAGGCTAATGACTAGGTCACACAACTAGTTAGGAGAGACCTGAAATCAAAATGTAGTACTCTTGACTCCAAGAACCCTTGGCCTCTGTAGTATAAATTCAATTTGGAGAAAGTCAGTATGTAGAGACCTGTAGAATACAATGGGATAAATGGTGGAAGGTGGGTTCATAGAGTAGTTGTTGGCAAGCTACTGCTTGCTGTCCAAATCTGCCCTGTTTCTTGTGGTTGTAAATAAAATTTAATTGGCACTCCACTGCATTACTATTTAACCCATAAATGTGGTGGCTTAAAATAGCAGACCTTTTTTTCTCCTCCACTTCTGGATGTCAGACGTACAAAATTAGTTTCGCTGGGACAAACTCACCATGTCCTGTATGGAAGATCTAGGGGAGACTTTCTTTCTTCTCCATCTTCTTCTCCATGTGTTCCTTGGATTGTGGCCCCTTTCTCCATCTTCAAAGCCAGCAGCATAGCATCTTGCTTCGGTTTTTACATTGTCTTCTGTCTCTGTGTTTAAATGTCTCTTTGCCTCCTTCTTATAAGTAGACTTGTGGTTACAGTTAGGGCCCACTCAGATAATCCCAGGTAATCTCCCTATTTCAAGATCCTTGGTTTAATTACAGTTACAAAATTGCATTTGCCACATAAAGTAACTTCCATGGGTTCTAGGGATTAGGACCTGGATATCCTTGGGACCGCACTAGACATTTGTTACTATGTTGCCTATGGTGTTTTCTTGCTACAATGGCAGAAATCAATAATTTTCAGCAGAGAACATATAACTTAAAATATTTACATGTGACCCTTTACAGAAAAAGTTTGCATTCCCTTGTTGCAAAAAAGAAGCACCTGCCTTGAAGAAAGGGGAGTTTCTGACATCAGAAACCACTGTCATCTGATAGAGAAATGAGTTAAACCAAAGTTCAATCACATCAACGTTAAATTAAGTCAAAATTCTCTTCACCTACAGCTATACACAGGTAGGGTCTTCAAGCCACCGGAACATTTTCTTCTGTTGGTCCACATGACTAAAACCTTTATTCTGATCTCCCTGGAGAAGATATCCTTTCAGGATTCGAAGCAAAACAGTAATTTAGAGTCAGTGGAGTAAAAAATTCTAAGCTGTACTGATGGCATGTGCCAACATAGTTTCCCAATGACATTTTGTTAGCAAAGCGAAGCCCACACTTAAACTAAAATATTTTAATTTTTTTCTTTTTTTTAAACTAGCACTTTGGACCCACATCATGTCAGTCCTATTATTGTACAAACGGAAATTTAAATTTCAGGTTTACACAATGTTTACAATCCAAATATCATTCTAACTGCTATAAGAGTACACAGTACATCTGGGAATACAGTGCTGTTTCTACAACTATAGTTTTCATAGTATCACAGCCATGCTATCAGTAAATATATAATTATAACTGACCCCCAAGTTTGCAAATACTGGCAAAAACATGGAATCTTTCTGACAAAAGAGAATTTTTCATGTGACTGAGTTTTGTGTAGAATTCCAAGATTTGTAAAGATCATTGAATGGTAGGCTTATTGTACAGAGAGAACAAAAACCAACTCTTTGTTTAGAAACTTCTTCATTTATTAACCACTCAGGTTTGATTTTGTGCATCCTTACTTTTCAGTTAATGACATCTGAGGGGTAGTCATTAAGCTCTACAATACTTACATAGAGCTTTTCATGGATCAGACGATGATGCAAGTGTTTCATTTACATTGAGGCATTTACTTCTTTCAAATGGAGCTATTATTGCCACTTTACAAAGGTAAAAATTGAGGGACAGAGGGACTAAGTCGATTAACGAAGATCACACCACTAAATAACATAAGAGTAAATATTTGAACCCAAGAATATAAAAGCTATCCTCTTAACCACTGCGCTGGGCTGCCTCTCACATGTACATTTATGCCAAAGAGCTCTTGATCTCTGAGATATGCAGGAGATGATAAGTAGAGCATTAAGACAGCAGCCCTGCCAGGCCAGAAGAATTTTCTTCTAGAAGTTCCTGAAAGTCTTCTAACAAAGAGTTACACATTTATCATCATATACCAATATACCTAGAATTCATTTCAGATTCATCTTGTTAATTTTAGGCTTTTGCTAATCAGCTTTTAACCTTGACTGCATATTGAAATGTTCGACAAGCTATTAAAAATACTAATGCCTGGTTTCATCCCAGGCCAAATATGTCAGAATTTCCAGAGATGGGACCCTGGTATAGGTATTGAGTGAAAGCTCTCTGGGTGATGCTAGCATGCTGCCAGGGCTGAGAACACACTCTGGTCCCTGACATACATCATAGAGGTAGTGCTGAGGTTTCAAATACTTCACCATAAATCACTGCATTAGGTGTTAGAGATGAGAACATTTTCAACTACATGACTATTAATCAAGACTGAGAAACAGGGTGCATGTGGATAAATGCTTATATATTTTGGATTCAATCTCTGAGTTTTTTGATACTTTCAGCATTTTCCAGAGCCAGCATTCTGAGACTTCTAGCATAGCTTCTGCATCAGAGAACTAGCTACATGGAAAGAGATGGAGGAATTCCTCTCTGGTGTGAGTCCAAATCTTGCAATGCCCGCCAACCCAGAAGTAGAGGGAATATGTGTGTGGCTATCCCACTGGACTGTGTTGTCATGCACCAGCCTGTTACTATTTGCCATGCTGCATGGTCTGTTTCATTTCTATTAAAGAAAAAAAAAAGGCTTCCAATTCATAAGAAAAGCATAGGCATTTGGCCAAACGTTTCCCGAGTTCTAATTATGACACTGAACAGATCAACAGACTCTGTTTCACTTCAAGCAATACTAACGTCTAGCTCTGGCATAAACTTGAATTTTTTTTTTCTTGAAGGAACAAGCCTCAAATAGGCCAGTCATGGAGGGTGTATGGAGGACGTTAAAATTGTTAGGGCTCATTAGCACAGTGAGCAGGCTGGTCAGATATAGATGATGCTGAGATTTTCTCCCAGTCCAAACGCTTACACGTGCATGTGTGCGGGCGTGTGCACACACACACACACACACACACACACATACACACACATACACACACACACACACACAAACACACTGAGAGTTCAGCTGGAGGAGTCTGCCAGTTTATTAATAACAATGAAAGAAATCATTACATATGAATGTGTAAAAAATTAAAAAAACACAAGTAGTTTATTCCCTTGAGTTTAGTGTCACTGTATTTATTAATTCTAGGAGAAAGACACACTGGGAGGTGGCATGTCATAATAAAAGATACTATGTTTTCTCATCATTTTTCATAATGAATCATAGAGCCTTGTTGTGTCTGGCTGGCTGGCTGGGCATCTACGTAAATTCCAGAGGCGTTCTTTGCCTTTGTCCTTGGAGATGCCCTAAAGTGGGTAGTTTCATTTGACAGCATCCTGGACTGTTGAGGGAACCAAGAGAAAGAGTTGACAAGATGATCTAATAGACCTTTTATGCTTCCTTCTTCTTTTATTGGGTGGAAATAGTAAGCATGTATTCAGAAATGGACTCTGACCTTCAATGGGTGACTACAAGCTGCCCATATTTGTGCACACTTACTCTAAATATCCTTTCATGCATGAATTTCCATCATTGTGGAAGAGTAGAAAAATCAAAGAACGGCAGAAATGCTGGGACTCTGGCCAGAAGTTAAATGTGGCCATAATAGCTCATGGGGATGAGAGTCCATTGGCCACTGTAGAATTCTTTAAATGGGAAGCTGGGTTTGGGCCAGTAAGTTTTTCTTCCAGACTTACTTCATCTCTCAATACTTTTTTTTTTTTTTTTACGTTGCCTCCTTTGGAATGGAACACTGGCAAACACCACTTTCATGGTCATCAGAGACTCTGGTATTTTTCAGAATACAAGGGTCATTACTATAACTGGGACAACATTAATTTTAAATCAGGGTAGGGACATATCAGGATCATGACTTGACATTTTGGTAAGGGCATAGTTAGATGTTGCTTGACTGTTTTTCCTTATGACTCTAAGTCTAGGATGAAGACAAGATGGTTTCTCCTAGAGTTTTGAAAATGATGGGATGCATGAGATTATGTGGAAAGAATAATGTGATGTGCAACTGTAGCCCCATCATGGTTACAGAAGCTACTCAATCCAACAAAGTTGCTTTGTGTGAAGGTCTTTGGCATGATGGGCAGCTGGCACAGTTTTATGTTTCTTTCACATTCCTTGTTCTCAGTTTCTAGTCTCCTCTTAACAAGCCCATAGCAACTTTTGATTGTGTTTTGACTTCTGTTAGGTGTCCTAATTCTTTTTCTATTCCTTTTTTGAGATCATTCCTTCCATCTGAAACACCTGCCCCTTCCTCTGCTAATTTGTGCTTCTTCAAGACAATGAATATGATCACTAAATCCATCATTTCAATTATTATTCACATCTGATCACTTCTTTACATTTGTTGGCATGTACAAGTTAAGACATTGATATATTATTTTGGAAATAATAGGTCATTTTATATATGTTTCTTCACAACTAAGTTTCAATGTCTTTAAAGCAGGTCTATTGACTTCCAAACCTTCTCTCTTTCCTCCTCTGTACAGTGTGAATGCCACCTAATTCAGGATGACATACTAATTGCTTGGTGAATGAATATGAATATGCTTACCAAAATTTTTAGCATTTTAGAGAGAATGATAGTGATAGGAGAAGAATATGGAAATGCATCAAAATTTATACAAATTATGTATATATCCATTGCATATGGTCTAAAAAAAATAAGAAAACTTTATGAAGAAACTTATGCTTTGAGCCCAAATAAGCCTTGTAAAATTTCACAGTTGTTTGTTTTAGAGTACTTCTAAATGTATGTATTAAATGATTATATATCACTGAATGAAAACCTAAGAGAGCTCAGAGATAGTTATTAGAAAATAGTAAAAAAAATGTTAGGCACTAGCTTATTAATGTTTCCAAAACTCTAATAAAATCATTTTTGAGCCCTTAAAAATTGGCCACATTGCTTTGGCACTTTTAGACTTTGATTTTAATTTTTTTAAGTTATTTATTTATTTTGAGAGAGAGAGAGTGCAAGTTGAGGACGGGCAGAGATGGGGTGCGGGAAGAGGATCTGAAGCCAGCTATGAGCTGACAGCACAGAGCTGATGAGGGGTTTTAACTCACAAACCATGAGATCGTGACCTGAGTCAAAATCAAAAGTGGGATGCTTAAATGACTGAGTCTCCCAGGCACCCCGATTTTAATTTTTAAAGGTAATTTTGGAAAGATACTACCAATGAGGAAGAGCTGTGATTGAGGAAAGTATCTTCTTAAAATTTATTTTTAGTCACAGTAAAAAATAATTCCCCACTTAAGAACCAACTTCTTCCTTCTGAGTGTTCAAAATGGTTAGAACCTTTTAAAAATGCCACATCTGAGAAAATAGAAGAGTTGAATATGAATTCCATGGTCTAAGAGAATCACTGTCTTTCCCCCAAATCATACTCGCTTTCTGGGAGTAGCTGTAATGAATTTAGTACCCAAACGAGTAGCTGTTCAACACGTTTCTGTGTAACTTTCTTAGACGGAATTGAAAATCTTGCTTAAAACAACTTAATTCTGTTATCCTTGTTCAGTAATTAAAGCAAATAGTTTGTATGCTATTTGTTATCCAAAAATATTTTTAGTTTCTTTCATTTGTTTCTAATTTCAATAGCTTGCAAAGATGGAGAAACTAAGTATTTTAGAATAAGATACTCTGAGGAGAAAAATTGGTTCTTGTGGAACTAATGAGCTCATTCATTCTTGATCTTTTACCTAGAGGAGAATCTGAGAACTATAATGCATTACATTAGCATATGTGTTTATGTAACTTAATTTTATTGGGTACTTGAAACCCATATTTGTACATGCAAATAGAGCCCTGAATATGTGAATACATTTGACTTCACCATGAAAATATTTACTTGTGCATACAAATGAGATTTCCTACTCATAAGCTACACAGCCACAAACTTTCAATCTTAAACTAATATACAAATCTCTCTATTATACAAAAGAAATTAAATGTCCATAGATAACAAACATATTTAAGAAATAATCCTTTAAACCAGACTTTAAATCCAAAAAACAAGCAAAGCAAAGCAAAACAAAACAAAAACAAAAATAAAAGACAGCCTAGACAATTTTCCTAAGAAGGATAAATACAATTCTATAGTTTTCAAAATAATAACAAAACAATGTAGAAAACAATAAATGTATTAGGCTAAGAAAATAAAATATTTATAATATTAAGAAATGCTATTATAACTTTATGAAAGAAAACATAACTGGCTGGAGTAAAATAAAATACTGAGACTATAATTCTTATAATTCTTCCTAGTTTCTACCAGTTTGGGTATGAGGTCAAGTACTTTAAAATCTTCCAAAACATAGCTTCTTTAAACTGACAGGGATGGGTCTTATTACTCTGAAAGTTAATCTAATATAACATGGTTGAACTCGTTTAGATGATTATCCTACTGTAGTGATATTGGATATCACAATCCTACTATAGTGATAAGGCTAATATTCCTTATCAAGGAAAATTTCCATTTCTGCATAATCAGCTTTCAACATTGAAATGCTCTGAGATGGATCTTGATTGTTTTCAGTTGGCTCCATAATATCTTTTAATGATTTCATGTCGTTTGGGAAGAGTATATTTTTATGAGGCCATTATGTCAAAGATCAATATGCATTTGTTAGTCAGAGTTCTTAGGCTTTCACATCTTCAATTTGGCCTCTCTTTTCCTACCTGAATCCATTCCTACATTGACTTCCCACTAGAAAGCAAGGAGAAATACTACCATATAAGTACTGGGAGAGGATCTGAATCAACATTTTTTTTTTTTCTGAAGGATACATGCAGATGGCCAACAAACACATGAAAAAATGCTTAATATCACTCATCATCAGGGAAATGCAAATCAAAATCACAATGAGATATCACCTGACACCTGTAAGAACAACTCAAATAAGAAAGATAAGAAATAACAAGTGTTGGTGAGTATGTGGAGAAAAAAGAACCCTTGTGTCCTGTTGGAGGGAATGTAATTTGGTGTAGTCACTGTGGAAAACAGTATGGAGGGTCTTAAAACAATTAACAATAGAAATATCATGCAATCTAATAATTTCACTACTGGGCATTTACTAAAAACAAAACAAAAAACAAAACTGAGAGCACTAATTTGAAAAGATATATGCACCCCTATGTTTATTGCAATATTATTTACAGTAGCCAAGATATGGAAGCAATCTGTGTCCATCCATAGGTGAATAGATAAAGATGTGGTATATGCATATACAACGGAATATTATTCAGCCATAAGAAAGAATGAGATCATGCCATTTTCAAGAACATTGATGGACCTAGAGGGTATTATGCTAAGTGAAATAAGACTAAAAAGAACAAATACCACATGATTTCACTCATATATAGAATCTAAAAAACAAAATAAATGAACAAACAAAAAGTAAAATCAGACCTATTAACACAGAGAAAAAAACCTGATGATTCCTCCTGGAAAGGGTTTAGGGTGATGGGCAGAATGGGTGAAGGTGAGAGGGAGATATAGGCTTCCAGTTATGGAATGAGTAAGCCACAAAATAAAAGGCACAGAACAGGGAATATAGTCAATGATATTGTAATGAAGTTGTATGACAGATGGTAGCCACACTTTTGGTGAGCCTGGCATAATTTATAGAAATGTTGAATCACTAGGTTGTACACTTGGGACAAATGTAACATTGTATACCAACTATTCTCAAACATAATTTTATTTTATTTTATTTTTTTAAAATTTTTTAGTGTTTTATTTATTTTTGAGAGAGAGAGAGACAGCATGAGCAGGAGAGGGTCAGAGAGAGAGGGGGAGACACAGAATCTGAAGACAGGCTCCAGGCTCTGAGCTAGCTGTCAGTACAGAGCCCGACGTGGGGCTCGAACCCACGAACCGTGAGATCATGACCTGAACCTAAGCCGGACGCTCAACCGACTGAGCCACCCAGGCAGCCCTCAAACATAATTTTAAAAAAAGAAGGAAGGAAAGAAAGAAGGAAGGAAGGTAACAGATGTGATGGCTGGGAGAGGGTGCCATGGTAGAAAGGGCTCTGAGCCTGATGTCCTGAAGGCTGATTTCTATTCTTCTATATATAAGCAGGTTATTGAACTCCTAGAATCTCAATTTTGTAAAGGGACGATGTTCTCTTCTTTTAGATTGCTAAATTATTTCTTTAAGAGTCAACTTTCCAAGATTACGTGGTAAGAAGGACGGCTCACAAATTTCCTGGATGGGGATATATTCAGACGAACTAAATCTTGTTTTTCTTAATTTACTGTAACTGATCTTATCTTCCTCATTAACAGCTGCTTTATGACTAGTCAGGGGAGCCTCAATTGCAACCTGGAATTAATAGTATTACAGTCCCTTCCAGTTTATATAATACTTTTGGATGCGTTGGCCTTCTTTGAGCGACGGCTTAGGAGTTTAGGTTTTCTTCTCTCTCCCCGTCTTCTCTATGTGTGTATGTATGGGAAGGGAGAACTGAGGTGGCAGCGTTCTCCGATCAACAGCGTGCCCTCTGAATCCTGCTGGTCTCTGCTGATTAGGGGGCTTTTCTGGTCTCTTCCTTGGACCAAAGGCCAGTGAAGTGCTTCTGATCTTATTTGCTAGGTAGTTAGCATTCTTGTCCCCATTAGTGAAGTCCATAGTCAGAGACATTTGCTACCGGTGGTGACATTTTTGCGTATTGCAGCCTTTTCAGCCAGAGTCCCTTAAGACTCCTGCTTTTTGACGTCCTTTGTCCTTTGTTGCTGGGCACATGGAAACTTCTATGTGCCATTTATTCTATGGTGATAAGGAGGGGCCCTTGGAATTATTGACCTAGTTATCTCTCCCAACCATACATGGACATAAGTACTTGAAGTCTTTCCAAAGTACATTCTGGAAAGTACCAACTATACTTCCCAATGATACTGCGTGGGTTCTCTCCTCATTGAGCTGGGGTTTCTTTTATATCCCTCCTTCTGTCCACCATCTGCCTTTTCACACCAAAAAGAATTCCCTCCTAATTCCCCTCTTTTTTTTTTTTTTTCCTTTAGAGTTTTCCACATTTTCTATCTGGAAAATTCTTCCCCTAGATTTTGTCTGTATTTTGACAACAACCTGAGATATGCTTATCTCTGGATCTAATCTGAAGTCTGAAGAATTAGTATGGTTATGGAGGGTGATGATGTATAACTATTACCTTAAGGAGAATAATGCAAAATGTTTTTGGAATTAAAAGAGGAAAAAGAAGCAGGAGAAGGTGGAAGAAGAAGAGGAAGGAAAAAGAATATTTGAGATTTGAAATATTTCCCTGTTACCCAAAGAAAAACTTTATTAAAGCTACTGTGTTATTTTAAGTCATCTTATAGAAAGAATTTTCCCTTTCAAGTATTCACATAGTGAATAGCGGTCATTTGAAGGAATGTATAATTAGCATAAATTGATATTTAACTATGTACACAACTGTCTTATCTCTTTCTTCATAATATTTACAAATTCCCTTCTGCACGATAAAATTTTACTCCTTTAGAACACAACAACATCAGCAACAAAATGCCTCCTTGGAACAATACCGATAAATGTTGAGCAAACCAATTATGGTAGATTGAATTCCCCACATACTCTTATAGAACTTTGCCTTTTCTAATAAAGATAGAGAGTTTATTTCCCATTCCCTTAAATCTTGGGGGTACTGTGACTGTTTTGGTAAATAGAATACAGTGGATGTGGCATTGTATGACTTCTAAGGCTTCTGCCTGTTTTGTCCCAGAACACTTGTCTTTGAAACCCAGCCACCATTTTGTGAGGAAGCATAGAATCTGAGTGTAGGTTTTCTGATTAACAGCCCCAGGTAAGATCTCAACACGTAGCCAACATCAATTGTCCCACATTGAGTTAACAAACCTTCAGATGATTCTCAACTCCAGCTTTGAAGCCATTCCAGTTCATTATGAGTGGAGCAGAGACAACTTATTTTTTGACAAGCGCTGCCCTAATGTAGATTCCTGAGGAGAATAAACATGGTATAAGAAGGATTACCCTTTTCCCCCTTTGTTTTTTAATGTTTATTTATTTTTGAGAGACGGAGATAAAGCGTGCAAGGTGGGGAGGGCAGAGAGAGAGAGGAAGACACAGAATCTGAAGCAGAATCCTGGTGAGCTGTCTGCAGAGACCTGAACACAGGGCTCAAACTCACAAACCATGAGATGTTGACTTGAGCCAAAGTCGGATGCTCAACTGAATGAGCCACCCAGGTGCCCCAAGAACCCTACTCTTTTTTGACTCAGTCCTATTAAATTGAAGAGATGAGGTGAAAATTGTGATCCAATAAACATCCTAAGCACAACATAGTAGTAATTGAACACCCAGAGAATGGTTTATAACCTCAGGTAGAAATGGAGTTATGGGAAATCCTTAGCTTTCTGTGATAATATTCCCTAAGCTTAGAGACAATTTAAGATGAAATTAGCCCTGTAACTCATTAACCCACATTTTATAAATGAAGCTGAGATCTAAATATTATATGCTTATATAATATTTATTATATATAATATATATAATACACATATAAAATACATTCAGTTAGATAGAGGTGCATTCACCTCTACAGCTTCAAAATTAAAGCTTCCATATTGCTCTGTATTTCACTTTGCCCTCTGCCATGGCCCTTGAAAGCTTTATAGCTATGATTACTGGCTAACCTCACCAACTCTTAGTTGGACCAAGATATATTATACTTAAAAACACTATCTTTTCTACCACTACTGTTTTCTACCCCTACTATTTCCACTAGTAAAAAATTATACTGGAATCCTATTGAAAACAAAATAAATATCAAAAGATCTAAGAAAGAGAGAAACATACCAAAACAGCAAAAGCTTTTAGAATTTAATAGTCCTGCTTCTTTCACATTTTCTTTAATTTTAGGATTCTTATACATGTGCATTTAGGGACATCATTTGTTTTGTTTTGTTTTGTTTTGTTATTGCAGAAAAAATAAAATTTATTGGCATTTTGCTGCACATGAAATAGAGAATGTTGTCCCCTTTTTGGAATTACTCTGAGGTGGAGAATGTTGATCTGGAAGAAACCAGCCTGAGGAGAAAGTCAGGCTAGAGTGCGGACCCAGAAAATAATGTCATGAGGTTATGTTGTTGTATTTTGCCATTTGAATTAGAATGTGAGTCAGTAAAATATAAACTTATTTTAGAATTTAACTAATTTGAAGGAAAGGAAAAATACAACTTTCTCTTTTTTTCTTTTTTCTTCTTATCAAATCCCCACAAAGAGTAGATAAAAATGTAAAGGCTAACCATGGTTGGCCTCAGCCAACCACACTGTCTCAATGAACTTCCAACATCTTTAGAGGGTTAGGCTGGTGCCCTCTACTTGATCCCCAAAAGGTGTTGCTTTGATACCTCTATTACCTTATGGTATCCATAGTTGTTTATCTCTCTTTGATGATGGAACTGATCACCAGTTACTTGGCTTGAATACATATAATTTTTTCCCCAGGTGATTGACAGCTAAGAACAATCATAACAAATAATATCTGTGCATTTCTATTCTTTCCCTAAGTAATTTCATCTGGTCTCATCACTTTAATTAAATACTACCTAAAAATTGATGACTCTAAAATGTATATTTAAGTTCTAACTACTCTTCTGGGATGAAAACAGAATATCTAATTGCCTGCATGTTGGTTATTTATTAGAATGTTAAAATCAATCTGTTTGAAACAGAACATTGCAGTAAATGGGGAAATCCAGTCTCTTATATAATATGTAGAAGTATTAATACTAATTATCAGGTACAAAGTGATATTCCTTTTTTCCTTTCATAAAACAATCTAAATGTTGGTCTGGTATTTTAATTTCACAATAATACAAAAAATGTGGCAATAATTAGTGTCCCAGTTATGCATCACAGATTGGACAATAATTTTTTTTGTTTCCTGTTTTCCTGCCATTATTTGAACCAGACTTTATAACTAATTATAAGAAGAAACATTCACAAACTAAATTCAACTCCCATGAGCTGAATGGATTTACCTGACTCAAAATAAACTAGAATCATTTGTCTCCAGATACCACAAACTTGGGGAGTTCCTGTGTTGAAAAAAGTTATTTTTATCTATCAGCCTCTCCAACACCAGCTTCATCTGCTTGCATGTTTTTTCTTCTGTTTTGCAAACTGACTTCATTTTAAAACCAGATTTAGAAATGTAGTATTAAAATCATTAGAATGGGAGAAGTCTATTTAAGAAAAATTGAAAAAAAAGAAGCAAAAGTTAGAAAAAGTACAAGCAAGAATATTCTTGAAAAAGAACACATATGGAAAAGAGGGATGGCAGCTTGTAGTAAAGCCTTTCCCAGCATTGTCAAGCCTTTATTTGGGGGACAAAGGCAGTCACTTCAAGTCCCCAGCAGCTGATGTCACCCCAGGGCCACCTAGGAATACAGATTAGGACCTATATTCCCTCTCACCCTCAGTGACTCCCACAACTCTCAGTTTTATTCAGCTCAACAAATATTTATCATATGCTTATGATGTAATACAATGAAAGATGGATGACACAATGACTTTTCTCTTAAGAAACTCATAATTTAGTTTAGAGTGACAGAAGAGCAAAGAAAGAAAGAATGAAAATAAAGGAAGGAAGAAAGAGAGTGAGAGACATAGAGAGAGAGAGAGAGAGAGAGAGAGAGAGAGAGAGAGAGGGTGCAAAGAGGAAAGGAAAGGGAAAGGAAGAGAAAAGAAGGAAAGGAAGATTTTAAAAGGATCAAGTTATCATTGTGATAAAAGCCTGTCTACAAGGTAGAGCTACAGCTCATGTAAGGCATATTAGCTATTGAGTTGGGTTGGTTTGGAGGTTTGGTTTGGGGGACATCTGAACGGTGACGATTGAGAATATAGTAATTGAATTATAACTAACTCTCAACAAGTAACTGAGGATGATAACACTTCCTTCATTTACATTTCTTAGCACCGCAACTGAGATGTCCTGTGAGGTTCCTGAGAGCCAGTGAGTAAATCAAACAGTTGGACAGATGTTCCTAAGTCACCATATGATTCTTGGCTACCCTGAGAATTGAGTAGTGCTGGAAGGCAAGGACCACTGAAGGGGAAAGAGAAGCTTCAGTTATGGTCTTCTCACAGACCTTGACTTCAATGGCCTTTGCCCCAGTGACACCCCCTAGACAAAATGTATTGGTGGCTATGTTCTGGCTCCAAAGCTTTGCCTTTCCCTGCTCTACTGTGAAATTCTCCCCCCAAATCATGATGAGCTTACCAGCCCTGGAGTCATTTCCTTACTGTACTGTAATTGCTATTTAGTGTAATTCCTTCATCCCTTTTTAAAGGATTTTATTATTGAAGGCTTATTTTCTCTTCTTTTTATAGCCAAGTTTCTTTCCATTGCTTTCAGCTTTATTGTCTTTAGAAATCTTTTAAATTCTATGACAGAGAGCTAGAGGAAATGAGGCAAGAAACTGAGTATATATCACCGGAAACCAGCCCAAAGTTAATGCCTACACCATTTCTCTTGAGTGAACGTCTGATTTTATAGCTTCACCCAGAGCACATGTGATGAAATGAGTTGTGACTGATTGGAAAGGAGAATTCCAGGAACCTAGCTCTCTCTCCAACTACAAAAGGAGGTGGGAAAAACTCTCTGTTAGGGCTGGATGCAATGGGGCAAAGGCTGCATTTCTCAAACACTCATGGGCTCTTGTAAGGGCTCCGAGAGGGCATCCCTATTCTTAGGCTGACTGACTAACTTCAGAGCACACAGCCGGCTGTGGGGAAGGGAGGGTGGTGGGATGAGAAGGAGTAGCAATAAAAGGGCAGAGAAGAGGTTATGGCTCAGGAGTGTGCTTTGAAACTAAATCTGATAGAAATATCCTAGATTTTACCACTGTCTCAGAGGACTCAATTAACCCATAATGGTTGGAATAACCTGTGAGTTTTATTGAAGATCATAACACAGCATTTAACAAATGCCAATGTATACTCTTTTTGCTCTCTGACTCTGAAATAAGTGTAGGGAATTCCAAGTCCTTTTATACTCAAACAACTGGAAGAAAAGCCTATTGTTCTTGATGAAACAGAGGCAAATTTTAGTGTCATAGGCTTGCCTTTGTCCTATGGAGCATGCTAGTTAGCTGTTAGTGTGGAAGATCCTGATCATCAGGTATATATTTCTTTCACTAAGGGAGAATAATCTCTAACCAAAATGATGTCTTCTTCCTAAAAGGAGACTGATTGCAATTGTTTTTAGAAATCAATTTATTTTTATAACAACCACTATAATTAGGAGATCCTGAATATCTAAATTGCATTTCTCCTGCAGAGGATGTAGTTTGAGCCCTTCTATTTTCATTCTGTCTTCAGAAAAGACAGAGAATGGTAGGTCACCATCTTTAATAAAACAACTTCATATAATTGCTAGAGATTATTAAGCCGTTCATCAGCTTGAATCTTTATCCTAATATGGAAGAATCATTGTCTATTCATATGAAATCATAGCTTTGAACTCCAGTCAAGAGTCTTAATTTATCTCTTTTGCCTCTCTGCTCTAGCTGTCAGCATTTCTTTCTTAAAGTCACAGGATCGTAGGCAACTGTACTATATCAATATTGTCAATCCTTATCACCCCAACCCCACAAGTGCTCTCCTGCAGAGATGAAACAAAAAAGTAAAAATGATAGATGGAAAAAAGGCAACTATCTCAAGACTTGAAGCAACTTTACTCTTAAAGATGCTGGCCTAGGTCTTGCCTCGTATGTCATGTTTGAGAAACTTGGCCACGAAAGGTTGGCAATAAGAATCTTTTCTGATTTGCTCCCTGGGTGGGAAAATTTGAATCAGTAAGAATGAAGAAAAAAAGTCATGTTTTTCTAACATTTTCAATGAATTAAATTGGTGAAAGGTGCTGGGTTTGAAGTTCTTAAAAGTAATTCTCTCTCTAGAATAGACATACTGATCCAAGGATGAAAAAAAATTGTGACTGCTTGTAGCCTTAAACTGCTATTCACTGGGTTGCAGTAGTCTTGTTATTCTCACTCTGTGGCTTCTGCTGAAACTATAAATTACAACCCAAAATCAACCTAGAAGATGATTTTCAATCACGAGAGAAAGGCTCAACTTGCCAAACTTGCATTGGTTTTATCACTTGTTATCTCCTTCTCACTGGGGTATTCTGTTTCCTGCCTTTGCCCCATTCTCATCTCTATTGGACTATCCCTGACTTTCTCTTCCAGAAACTCCTATAGCACCTAAACATGTTAAAGAGCCACCCAAAGATTGCTCTACAACTCAAAGTTGTTCCTATAAATGCAGTATTCCTTAAAGAGCAGGTAAAAAGAAAATAGAAGTTTGTACATTAAGTCATTTTTAGTTCTTTTAACTCTTGGATTCTGAATTGTTTTTACCCTTCTTATATCGCTGATTATTTATGTTTTGGTAATTTACTGCAAACTCATCACACATTTCCTCTCAATAGGAATTTGATAATCCTAATTCAATGGCCAAATGATACAGTTTTTGCTTTTGTTTTTGAGTTGACCCTTAAGGCTTTGGTCTTTTGGGGTTTTAAAATTCTTTTTATTTGAGTGTTAGTTGACACACTCAATTCATTAGTTTCAGGTGCACAACAGTGATTTGACAAGTTTATATATTATGCTACATTCATCACAAGTATAGTTACCATCTGTCACCACACAATGCTATTACAAAATCTTTCACTTAAATGATATAGTTTTGAATTTGAAATGGGCCATTATCTGTGGTGAGCAATCCCTGTGGTGCTTCTACAATATCATCTAGTGCTTAATCTCATTAGTGCACTAATTTTCAAATATGATGGTGGTATCAGCATCTTTATTATAATATGACAGAGTCATAGGTGGAAAACAATGATTTCAATGCCTAAAAGTATCCCAATAACAACAGTGTCAATTGTCTAATTGGTATCCATGTATTTTAGGAATATATTTTATTATAAAATAAATAATTTTTAATAAGAAAACTGTGGTCTATGGGTATATTGATATTTTTTAAAAAATTTCTTAAAAATGATTTCTTGTGATATTTCAAATGAAATTTTGAAACCTTATTAAACTTTAGTCAAGTAGAAGATAGACTTGATATATTTTATTATGTATTTGAAGATTTTCAGGGGTACCTGGGTGGCTCACTTGGTTAAGTATCCAACTCTTGGTTTTGGCTCATGTCATGATCTTGAGGTTTCTTGAGTTTGAACCCCATGTTGGGCTCTACGCTGGCAGTGCAGAGCTTGCTTGGGATTCTTTTTCTCCCTCTCTGTCTCTGCCCCTCCCCCACGCATGCTGTCTCTGTCTCTCTCAACTAAATAAATAAACTTAAAATAAAATAAATAAGAAATTTCCAGGTTCAAGAGAGCATAAACATTACCAGAATTTTGCACACACATAGTTGCCAAAATTTTAAAACAAATAAATAGAACAAAAAAACATAAACAATTATTGCTTAATTCTGGGGACACTAGGCCAAAGAAGAAAAACTTTAATTAGCTATTTTTTATACTTCACTGATTATATCCCTCTTAGACAAAATACTATTGATTCAACACTGATGTTTAATAAGGATCTATCCAAATTGAAGCAGATAGTACGTCTCTCAGGAGAGTTGACCTACAGGACTGTTTAGTGGTGGGAAGGACTCTATGGCCTTATTCTGAGATGGGCCCTTTTTGAGAGCTGCTCAGCACCACAGGGATTCATTTGAAGCAGCTGCAGGCCCTCTGCTTTCCCATCTGTTGGCTTGGACTCCTTGTATTTTGACCAATGTGTCAAATTCATGGCTCGTGCTGTCTTCCTAGACAAATCTTTCATGACAAAGGAAAAACACTGCTGTAGTATCTCAGATCTCTCTGACTGAGCTTCAAAGGGCAAACAGTTAGAAGCCACATGGCAAAGTCTGCTTTCCGTTAGATCTTTTGTTGGTCATTCCACCTTCCAGCTCTAAATGATCGTAATCCAAGATTCTGCTCACTAGCAAGCCATGCTGAATTGCAGAGGATGTGATCAAATCAAAACCCTATCTATTGTGTCTGGGAAAAAAAAAGTGACATAATGCATGTAGGGCTTGATTCTAACTCTATGTCTACAGTCAAGTTGCAGGCGAAAGGCTCTTTTCCCTTAGGTATAATTTTAAAATATATGACCTGAGTTATTAGTAAGTCAGGTATAATATATGATTCTAAGTTATGTGCCTTTTATTTTTCAAGGAAGTCCTTTATAGTAGATATGAAGCTTCCTACTTAAACCAGCAATTAGAAAATGTTTAAAAACGGAACATAAGAAAATACCTCAATTTCTTAAAATACTGGTAATATGTGTTTAAGATGTTGGTAAATTTGAAATAATATTTCAGAATATTTGTAAATTCTGTACATGTATAATATTTGTTGATAATGCAACTTATAATAATTTCTGCCATTAATTGAAAGACTTGTTTATTTTCTGATTTAAAACTATTTTTTCTGGGGCACTTGGGTGGCTCAGTTCATTGATTTCTGCTCAGGTCATGATTCCAGGGTCATAGGATCAAGTCCTGCATCAGGCTTGGCACAGAGTGTGAAGCCTGCTTGAGATTCTCTTTCTCTCTCTCTGTCTCTGTCTCTGTCTCTTTCTCTCTTTCCTTTTTTGCCCGACTGCCCCACTCATATACTTTCTCTAAAAAAAAAAACCCAAAAAATAAAAAAATAAAAAAAATAAAATTATTCTCCCTTTTGCACTTGAAATGTTTATCTAACAAAACAAGTCAATTATTCAAACTAGCACTTCATATATCTATCATATATAATATGTATATTATATAAGAAAACAAAATAGACACAGCCAAATTTTCAGTAATCTGAAATAATTTCTTTAATTCTACCTTATAACCATTAAGTTTTCTATCATTACAAATAACTTATTTGATATTTTCCTTCTTACTATAGCTGTAATATTATAAAAATGGTTTTTTTTTTTTTTTTTTTTTTTTTTTTTTACATGAGAAACTTCATATCTGGTAGATCTGAAGGGATACATGGAGTTTCTCAAACTGTATCTTTGGAATTTATTGTGGAATAGTTAATTCAATGTAAATGTGATAAAGCAGGGTGGTATATGTTTTTCTTTTTAAAAAGATTTTTAATGTCCATTTATTTTCGGGAGAGAGAAACAGACAGAGTGACCAAGTGTGAGTGGGGGAGGGGCACAGAGAGAGAGACACAGAATCCCAAGCAGGCTCCAGGCTCTGAGCTGTCAGCACAGAGCCTGATGCATGGCTCAAACCCACAAACCCTGAGATCATGACCTGAGCCGAAGTCATACACTTAACCCACTGAGCCACCCAGTTACCACAGAGCAGGGTTGTATTTTTATAGGCTTAAAAAGCAGTGGAACCCACTCTTTCCCTCTTAATGCTGAAAGAAATGCACCAAGATCTATATACAGAAGTGTGGAATCATCCAGTTAAAATGCTAGAAAGGTCCAGAAGAAAAGCATCTTAACTTTTATGTCTTGGATGATGATCTGGAGCAAAGTTTTTTTGAACATATGCTATATTTTGATGTAAGCAACATTTGCCAGTTGAAATCTCTCTCTCTCTCTCTCTTTTTTTACATTTCCCTATCCCAGTCCCACCATTGTATCCAAAGAATTTGTGCCATCTTTATAACCAGTCAGGAACCAGTGGTCTAATAGGGCCCTTCTTTGAGTGAGGGCATTTCTCCTTCCAGAGTGGTTGTGTTGCCCATTGTAGGTTCAAATCTCTGATCCCAAAACCTTGAGACCAGGCAAGTTTTGGGATTCAGAAATTTTAGAATTTTAGACTTAGGTGATATGATATGTATACCCCCAACTTGTAATCAAATATACTATTAGTTTTGCAGTGAAGTGTGGGAACTAGTTGGGAAAAAGTAAATAAAGACTATACATAGCTTTAGTTCAGACTTTGTTTCCAAATGAATTAAGGGTGAAAAAACCAAGTTTCAGTTTCTTGGACTGTAGAATGGCAGATAAGTGTCTATGGACCTATGAAAACATCACAAGGAAACACAACTAATTGAATGAATTTGTGGGGTTGGAATGTGAAACAGTGACACATAGATATGAGCCTTCCCCCTTCCAGTGTTTTTCAAAACACACTTAGGTTTTTCACCTTATCTATAGGGAAGTAGATACCGATGGTCACCCGATTTGCTCATTTCAAAGACATCAGATCCTGCTTCCTTTAAAAAATTCTTAAGGCGTGCTAACACTCCAATCCACCCCCTAAATACACAATATGCACACACACACACACAGAATTACACATATGGAAAGTAAATGATAATAAACCTATTTTACAACAAGATACATTCTTAGCAAATGACAAGGAAAATTTAGTTTAATTGTAGACTACAGGTACTGTAAGGAAAGCCCAGTTTTGTTGAAGCTTTTAAATTATAGTCACATTTAAATGTAAAAATATTTGGTCTGCTTTCTATTTATTTTTTTAAGATAAATACTAATTAAGGAAGGAGGAGCTTTTTAAAAAAATTGTATGGAACAAAGAACAAATTTTTCTTTGGTTCTTTTGGAAAGAAATTGATATTGGCTTTTGATATGACTATAGTCAGAAATATATTGAGATCAATCAGGAAGAGCTAAATCCATGTCACCTTTAAGAGATGAAGAAGATTTCAGGTCATAAAATGTGGTTTTGGTAAATAAGTAACAACAAATGACATTGTCTGTAAAAACACAGGGTGGTTAAAAAATATCCATGTGCATTTAACTACTTTGGAATGAGTATGAGACATTTTTAAACAAAAAATACTCCTATACCAACTTAAAAATTCAGGGAAAAGTACAATTTTACCATTCATGTTTATAGTCATACATTTTATTGAAGCAAATCCCATGGGTGCAAGCTTGTTCTGCATATCAATTTTACTGACTTCAGCACAGGAATAAAACCACTAAGAGCTCCATGAAAAATTAACAATGCTCCTGGGAGAAATATTGCAGAGAACATTGGAACTGATATTTTTTCTCTCTAATACAGAGTGGATTGAAAAATTGTTTCAATCTCTTCAAGGTGCTTTGGATGCACAAAGAGCTTATCCAGAGGCAGAAAGTAATTGAGCTGCCTTGACTTGATCCTGGCCACTGGATAGTGTTGGAGGTAGAGGATGGGCACTTTGGTTGTAACTGCATTGCTCAGTGTAGCCTGGTCAACCTGCTGGGAAAATAATCCCAAAGTCCTCGAGAGTGGAGTCTGATAGAGACCTTGAAATTTTGTGTTTCTTTTCTTCCTTTCTTTATCCTTCTTTTGTTCTTTTTAATTTTTTTTTGCAAGGCTGGTGTTCTGGACATTGTTACAAGGGAGGTCCTAATGGTGAGGAAGGGGTCTAGAGTAGTGCAGTGATGACTGAAAATTCACCGGGAGTCACGTCAGTGGAAGGATGTAATAGGTTAACATCAGGTGGCACAAAGAGAAGCTTCAAGTGAAAATCCAGCCAGTGTCATTGGAAGAAGAAGGGATGCTGCAGCTGCAGAATCAGGTCATAAGGAAGTGGAGTGGAGAGCCCAACCACCACTGGAAGGAACGAGCTGGAAAGATTGCCAAAGAGAACATCTCTGCTCTTAGTCTGGTGTGGCTGGGGAAGCAAGGGGCACATAAACAGACCCCTGGTGGCAGGAAACTGGTCTTTTGAGGTCTTTTCCAGTACTGTTTTTGTGATTTCTAAGCAAATTTGGGGGAGGATGTAACAAAATCAAATTTCCACCGTCCAAAATGAAAGATTTTTATGCCTGAGCTCTTTTGTTATGTGATTACTGAATTTTCCGCTTCTGCACTTTGTTTTCATTGGTCAAGGAGCATGAAGTGGAAGGAAACATGGCTGTACAACCATCTATCAGTTCCTGCAGCTCTTCCTTTGAGATAGGCATATCAGATGGGCAAACTCAGAACAAGGCAGTGTCCCAGAAACAGTTCTGCCAATTCAGAGAGCTAGCCTGCCCTTGGGCAAGAGATTCCAAAAAACAGGTACAGGGCACTGATTTCATAGATGTTAGTTAATGGAAGAATCTGACTGGTTTAGAAGCAAAACCTTGAGTCCTGGCATGTTTTATTTTAACTGAGGTTCCTGTTGGAGATACTTCTTAGATGCCTTGAAAAGTCCTATCTTATATAGAAAGCCAGTGTGGGATCAAAGGCTAAGACAAAGGGTGAATTAATCCAGAAAATATGAGTAATGCTTTTCAAATGAAGGTTTTGAATTAAACACACCTGTCTCTACCACTCTCATGCCCTAGGTAAAAATATGAGGAATTTTTTTTTACCTGAGAAGATGATTTTATTTGTGCTTATTTTTATACTCATTAATTCTTCTTATTCTTTTAACTATAGTGCTATATTATGATTCAGAATTCTACCTCTAAAGAAGAGCAGTTTGAAATCTAGCAGAAGCAGCATCGAGTGATGTCCTCTGCACAAAAGCCATCAAATCAGTGTTCTGCTACTGCGAAATAAAGGTTCAAGGCCAGTTCCCCGAATCCGTTTTCAACCAAAGAGCTACTTTAAATTCCCTCTTAAGTAGAAATTCCGTGTTGGTTGGAAACACTCCCATGATATCTGCTATAGTCTTTATAAGTTTTCCTGAGATAACTTTGTAGTCACAATAGTGAGAAAAAAATTTAATATTTCATCCTTCCATTGTGCTCCAGAATACACTTATTACTCAAGACTGGTTGCCAGCTCTCTCCAATCATTCACTCATGTAGTTGACAAGTTGATCATATTCAAAAATACATAAAGGGCCATGAGTGTGTGGAATTGGCAGGTTAACACTGAATTGGCAGGTTAACATTGGAACTTTTGTATTTTCTTCCTAATGTTCTATGACTGATCTTACATTTCTTAGATTTTAGGGATATTTAAGAGCTAAAATCACTTTCTGAACACTTACATACAGTAGTGAAATAAACACATATCAATTTGGCCATACAACTAGAAATCACAAGGCTGAAAAATTCTTTTGATTTTATGTAATAGACATGAGCATTTTTTTCTCTTTGTAATTTTTTTTTCAAGTTGAAATGCTTAAACTTTAGAACGTTTTAAAGTTTGGCTCATATTGGATGACTATCCAAACCTTAGAGAAAATGTTAAGGCTCCAAGATTTGAAGATTGCTTGCAGCATCTCAATGAGATAGTGACATCTTGCCTTTACTTGTAAAATATTACTAGATGTCCTTTCTTATGGGATTCCTGCCAGTTTTAATTTCTGCTCTAAGTACAAGAGTCATTTAAAACTATTGAGGACAAATCATTAATTGTGAGGAGGCTGTGCTTTCTGAAAGCTTTTGTGTAATGAAATTCTAGTGAGGCTTTAAGAGATCCACAGAGGTAAATTTACTCTTCTTCTATGTTGTGTGTCTACAGAACCCTGAAGTCTGGATTCAGAAGGTTTCTGAATCCATTGTTCCAACTAGCATTCTTGATGAAAACAGAGATACTAGCTAGACACAAGATGGCAGTAGTAGACCATGTAAATAGTTATGATTTGATTACAAGGATTAGAGTTGTGGAAATTAGAGACATTTTTAAAGGATTATTTTTATCTTTTTTTGGGAGAAGGGGTCATGAACCCCTTTGAGAATCTGATGAAAATGATGGTTTCTCTCCACCTCAACCATCATATATATATATATATACACACACACACACACACATATGTATATATATATAGATAGATAGAAAGACAAAATCCTTCCGTGACTTTCAAGGTTAATAACACTTGATTTTAAGTTTGGTCCTATAAAGAATAACATATATTCTCCTTTAGAAAATAGATACATGAAAGGAACGGAAGGATATAAAGAGTTCAATAGTTCAGGTATCAAGGAAAGAAAAGACTAGGCCAATATTTGTGGCATTCCATCTCCTTTTCTGTCTTTCTAGGGAAGAATGATAAAATTGGAAACCTTGAAACAATGTATTGGTTCCTAGCACTTTCCACTGTAAGAGTAGAGACACATCAATTAGTTTAGTGATTATCTCTTTGTTTCTGATGGGTTCTTTTTTGTTTGTTTTGTAACCTCATGAATGATAATTTTACAAAAATTTGAAGGTTTACTTCATTTAATTATTTGAATTCAAAAAACACACACAACTTGTCCTAAGTCTTAAAAGTTGCATTTTTTGGGGAGAAATGTAAGCTTTTTTGTTCTGTTGTTCTTATACTTATTTTTTTAAAAAATATAGTACAATATAATCTCTGTAATTCAGAGTATCAACTAGTAATTCAGCAATTCAGGTATACAAATACATCCTGAATTAAAAAAAATATGTTTGAAATAAAATAAAATACAATTCCAAGCAGAATAACATATGGTTTCAATTAAGGTTTTGTTATTTGGCTTTACAAATCTTAGTAAAAATCCTGAGGAATGAGTCCTAACTCTGGCACAGGTACAGATAAATTTACCAGTTTCTATGATTGGTTCGTGCAATCTTGGGGGTGGGGTGGGGGAGGGGCACAGCTGATTATTCTAGAATTCTGATTCAGAGTTACAACTTTCAAGTTGGCAAGAAACTACTGGTGATTTCCCAGAAGCAAGCAGGAACTCCAGATTTTACAGGACACCAGGTGGCAGAATTGCTCTTTTTAAGTCACTGATCTTTAACTTCTTCAAAATTTAGAAAATTTAAAGAGAAACAATTATTGAGATACTAAATATCTACAAATGTTAAGGTGATAATACATCTTACAAAACAAAATATTAAAATGAAAAGCTCATTATATGAGCTTTTTGCAATTTATTTAGAGAAAGAAAAGTGAATGTATCATGATTGGTTTTATCATTAAAATGTGTTTAGTAAGTTATTAGAAGATTATTTAGTGAATCTTTCTTATAATTTAACAGTGACTTGTGCTTTTTAGCAAGTTGCAATAATGGTTTTATTATTCACATTTAGAAAAGGTGCACTCAACAGGTGTCATTTTGGTATATAATTTTAGTTGAAATTTCATCTAAAGGCTAAAATGTATATTGACACCAGAGTTTCCCACCAAGAAAATAAATGTTTTTTATTAAACAAATATATCAAATATCTTATAACTATGGAAAAGATAGCAACACAGTATATGTGAAGACTGTACAACTTCAAAATGTTAGTTAACTGTGAATTATGTAACCTGTGGTAAATGTTAATCATTCTTTGTAGACATGGCACAGGACATGTTTTGGAATATATCTATAAGACTATTTATCAATAATACCAAAAGTACCAATAGGAATCAGTACTACCACTAAAATAATTTATATTGTAGCAGAGAATGTCAGAGGTTGTGTATTAGGATTAACAGAGCTCTGAAAAATTAAATCCATTGATTGATCAGCTATAGGCAGCCTCTATTTTATTTTCATATTGAATGTTTATGGAAATGTAATTGGAAGTAAAACATCTGGAAATCAAACAATAGACTCAGGAGAGTTTAATTTCTAAGACCTGAAAAATGTTCTCGCGTCATTGGTTTTGGAGTATGACAAGGTAGTGTCTTTCAAATCCTTCAGGTGGATGAGAGCCCCAGGGAGAACCAATGCCCAGGATTCTGGAATGGGCCCAGCTTTAATGACATCATCCACAGCCACACACCATTCACCTGACTGTTGGGGAAACTCAACTGTGCATTTTTCCTTTCCACAAGTCTGTAGCTATTTCTTGGCCTCCGGCCTCTCCTGGGAATCAGAGGTAGTAATGTGGGCAGTTTCCAGCCTCTCACCTCAGCATCAGGTTACATGCTTTACAAAGAATGAGGTCACAGAAAGATACAATGTTTGCTCCACCCTGCAACCTGTTCAGTGAGTTTGAGGCCTTCTTTGTCCACGTCTCACATGGGCAGGGTTTTCTTCTGTCAATCCCTGTGTTTCCTATCACTTCCTGCTGCCCTACTCTCATCCCAATGGGAACAGAAGGGAAGGGATCAGGACTAGGAAGGAGGACACCACCCTGCTGCACAAGCCAGTTTCATGTGCCTCTTGGGCCCATATTGGCCCAGTGGAGAGGAAAGCCTTTCTATTTGACATTAATCTTTGTTCACAAATACTCTCAATTATCTGGGGGTAGGGGAAGTTCTACTCCCCTATCCCAGCCCCTCACCCCTAGCTGCATGAGATATAAATAAGGTGTTTGTGAGAGTCTATCAATTATCAGATTACATCTGAAAATAATGTACTTTAAACATAGATTCAGTTTTGTCAATGTACAATTTATATAGGAAAGAAAAGGTCAGAATATCTGAAAGATTTAGAGTGACCCATATGTGACACCTGTCTTATGGAATATCACATATAGAGAAGTGATACAATTTTTCTTTTGACAAAGGAAAATTTATATATACTGATACACCCAAAGTTGCCACTTTGGTGTGTGGGATGTGAAAGACGTGTGTGAGGAGGAAGAGAATTAGAATTTATTGAGGATATATACCATGTTCTATGCACTATGCTATTCATTTTATTCCCTTTATGTTGTGATAGCTACTCAGTAAATACTCATCATAAAGTCTACAATGGTTTGGTCTCTATAAGTAGGATTTTAACTTTAGCTTATTGACATTTTTTTCTCTCTTTTCCATAGTCAACTGCTATTCAACAGAGAGTAAAATGGTGGTTACCAGAGGCTGGGAAGCTGGGAAAAATGGGAGATCTTTGTTAAAATATACAAACATAGTTATAAGATGATTAAATTCTGGGGATATAATGTACAGCATGGTGATTATAGTTAATAACACTCTCTTATATATTCAAAAGTTTCTAAGACAGTACATCTTAAGTGTTCTCACCATGGAGAAGAAATAGTAAATAGGTGATATGATGGAGATGTTAGCTGATGCTACGGTGGTAATAATTTTGCAATGTATGAGTCTATTAAATTGACACATTGCACACTTTAAATTGTATGAGTCTATTAAATCGACACATTGCACACAGTGTTATAGGTAAATTATATCTCAATAAAGATGGAAAAATAAACATAATAAACTATGTATGTCATGTCACCACATTAATTTTTAAAAAAATTTTTAAATGTTTATTTATTTTTGAGAGAGAGAAAGACAGAGAGACAGAGTGCAAGCAGGAGAGGGGCAGAGAGAGAGGGAGACATAGAATCCGAAGCCAGCTGCAGACTCCAGGCTGTCAGCACAGAGCCTGACATGGGGCTCAAACTCATGAACTGCGAGATCATGACCTGAGCCAAAGTCGGATGCTTAACTGATTGAGCCTCCCAGGCACCCCACCACATTAATTTTTTAACACATTTTTCTAACATGTTGCAGATGAATAATTAATATGGTACAACTTTACCTACCCTTACAGTGAGGTCAATTTAAGTTAAAAGAAAGTGGGCCTTACTTCTTTTCTTTGAGGTAGTGTTCAATCTTCAGTCTCTGAACTCTGACTAAGTCTTCGAAGAATCCCTGTGCATCCTAATTGTGCAACTCAAAAATTCTCAGGTTCTCACTGTATCCACGAGTTATTGTGAGTACAGCTGATGTACCAAACACCCCTAATGGTTTAACAGAGCACAGAACCCTGAGAGATGAAAGAAGCAGACTAGTGTTTAATGCGCATTTTGTTTTGATTTATAGTACCAAGAAGTCTCAAGTAAGATAGAAAGGTACTTTTCAGATTTATTCCAGTTAAAAACTGTAAGATCTCTGTTTAAGACTAAACATCTCCCTGAATTATGTTTGCCAGATTTTATAGTTTTAAGATAGAAAAGCAGTAACAAAAGATCCTTGGTAAACACTATTTAAATCATTTAACTATAACTTATTCCTTGACACATTGCCAGAGTTTTCTTCCAAAACAAACATGTATTTCAAAATAAAAGAGGGTTACATTTTAAATTATCAATAAAAATGAGAACATTTGAAGCAAATGTCCTTCGGCTTGAACTCCAATACACTAATTAGTCTTTTATCAGTCCAGTATGTTTTGCCAAAACAATCTTCTACTTGATTTTTGGTGTTGTTTTTCAGTGAAGATCAACTTTTGGATAACTTTCATGAAGAACTAGAAGGAAGAATAAGGAAAACAAAATTGAACACAGAGGTTTTTGTCTAATATTACAATGCAAAGGTCATTACTTCGTTTCAAAACATGATATACAGTTTTTGTACAATTCTAAATGATGAAGACTACACATGGTTATTTCTGCTTGAATTGAAAGCAAACACATTTTTATTATAATACCACCATGGTAATTAAATTCTATGGATTCTTCTACAAACCTCTGTTCTTTCTTATTAAGCCTAGCCTACCACTCTCAGAATACTGGAAGGTATTTATGGATGTGAACACAACTAACCACCTACAATATCTAGAGAAATTATGGGAAAGAAAAAAGAAAGCTCAAAGGTCATGAAGGCAATTATATAAGAGAATGTCCCTGTTCTTCAGAAATACATGCTAATGTACTCAAGAAATAAGGAAGTATGGTATCTGCAACTTAATCTGAAAGGGTTAGATTTATAAATATATATTATTATATAAATTACAATATGTAAAGAGAAAGGGAGGAAAAGAGAAAGGGCACAAATGAGCAATATTGGTAAAATGTTAATTGTTTAATAAGGCTGAAGGATGTAAGGGAATGTTTTGGGTTTTTTTTTTGTAAATTTGTAACAACATTTCTGTAACTTAGAAGTTATTTAAAATAAACCACTAACGTCTAAAAAATGGCGGCATGAAGAAAAGCCATTATGAGTTGAAAATAAAAAACAGAAGTTATTTGGCATTTAAATGCTTTTGACATTCAATTGCTTCAGGGATGCCCTCTTGGTGGCTTAGAACTCTTTGTCCTCTCATCAGAAAAACTCTGATATCAGACATAACTAACAGCAAATACAAAACAAATAAACGTGGAGCTAAGATGAACTGGAAACAAACTGGTATCTATGTAAATAGACTTTCCAACAGGGTCACGTGGTGTGATGTAATTATGTCTCCTTTATTACAGTGTCACTGAGACAACTCCATTGACACTCTTAGGAGAATGTTCGAATTGATTCTCATTTCGTTTTATACTCCAAAGTCTCAAAATCATGACCCATTTGGATTTCCTTCATTTATGTTGTTGCTGTTGTTATTATCTGGGGTTTCTAAGTGGTTTTGTTTTATTTTTACTTTGTTTCTTGTTAGAAAAAGAAACACACTTTCTATGTCATGTCCCTAATATCATCTAGATATTTGCTTAGTCTATCTATTGTTTAAAATACATTCCATTTTTCCTCTAGAAGGTTGTCGAATTTCTATTCTGATTTGGACATGTAACTTGATATGAAGGGCCATAATTGCTTAGGCAGATGTTTGTTATACTTGGAGTTTCTGATTCATTTCTTTTTTCCTTTTTATTTCAGGTTTTGATCCAGCATTGTCTTTATTTTTTGACAACTCTTCCTTCTTTTTCTGCAATTTATTGTGTCAGTTAAAGTTCAATCAGAGAAACAGAGCCACCATAGACTAGAGAACATATTATTGGAATGAGAACACACATAATTGTGAGAGCTGGCAAAGAAGTCTATGGAATACTGTTGCTATGAGTGTTTTTCAGTAGGAACAAGTACATTTCACCTGGGAGGAAAACATATAGCTAAAGTTAAAGGAGGAGATAGAGTAGGAACTGGAAGAACCAGGGATCTGGATGCTTCTGCATACCCCCAAGGTGATTCAGCAGGCCAGGGACAATCTGTATGAACTACAAAGGTACCTGGTGCTCTGTTGGGGTACCTTTGACTTTCAGGGATTAACAACTACTGCTTGGCTTCTGGTGTCCAAATTTTGTGCAATTTTATTTTTGGCCTGCCACAATCCAAAAATGTATAAAAAACAGAATTGTAGAAGATCTAGTTCTAAGTTAACTAAGTTCGCATCATATGAAGCTCCCATAGGGCTCCCCTTGTCAACTTGATATTCATATATGTCTTTTAATTCTCAAATAAAGACATAGAAAAATCATGTTTTTGTCTAATGAATGAACCCAGACCAACTATCTCATCTTTGGTCATCTTTGAGTGATGCCCTTTCCTTTTCTATTCCTTCCTGGATACCTCCTTGGAGCTTAAATACTGAGATATAAGATTAATTGTTATTAATACATTTGATATTAATAAAGAATGGAAGAGGAAAAATTTTAAAAATCAGTTAATATATATGCTAATATATTCATGTTAAAATAATGAAGAATATTCAGAGCAGTATAGTTCTAATTTCTGTAACTTGTCCTGTTGTCACTACATAGTTTTAGAAATAACAGTGTAATTACTTGTCTTCCTCCCCAGAACATGTGCTCCATGAAAAGGAGAGAGTATGTTGGAATTATTTATTCTTCTACCCCTGAGCACAACAGCTAATGCAGAACATTTAGATGGTATTTAATTCATGTTGGATCAGTGTGTGTGTGTGTGTGTGTGTGTGTGCGTATGTGTACACATGCACACATGTACATACATGTGCACATACATACTTTGATGTCTCTTAGTGTTTTAATAAGAACATCCTTCAAAATGAATGCTCTCTGAATAAATAAATTTACATGCCATATAGACATAATTTCACATACTGTTTCCCACCATCCACACTAACAATTGTCTGCATTTGCTCCTTTGTGCCAGTGTAGTTTAGAAGCATAGCCCCTTGGAGTTCTGCTGTCTAAGGGTTTATGATCATGTTGGTGTGAATTCCCCTTCATAAATATTTTCTTTCTTTTTGTTACTTAGAGTTACGCTGTGAGGTACTCAGAGCAGCTATTATAATTATTCTAAGTTGCAGATGAGGAAAGACTCAGTAAAGTCATAAGTTGTATCATCAGTTCTAGTAAGAACTCAAATTCAGATCTTTTGACTCATACTCCAGTGCTCCGACCCCTACTGCATCCTGGTATTTCACAATTTAAAATGTTTATTAATGGACCAAGCTTAAACAATACACTAGTGGAAGCATATGGATTTCCTTCTCCTACGGCTGTGGTTTTGTATCCATGTAACATTGCTCAAGGGACAAACTAAAAGTAGGTTTTTCTGCTCTTGTTCAGTCAGATGACATGGGATTAAAGGTATATAAAAATTACTAACAAAGATAGTTACTAAAAGTATTTCTAGACAGTTGACATGACCCATCTTAGCACTCTAAACTATTTTTGAGTTTTGACCTTCTTTTGTACAGGATTTGGCTCTGTCTTGCTAGCCCGTACATCACTAATACTGACTCTCTGTTTGGATATGTGCTTCAGAGTCCCTCCCTTACATTTCTGTGCTTTGGAAAACTGAAAGGGGCATCTCATTTTCTCTACTAAAGGACATTCTTCATCATTTTGAAATGCTGATGACATTTATTGAACATAACCCTGAAAGAATAGCCATATGCTTTTGGTTTGCCAAATTCTTATCCAAAGCAAGTATTCAATATGCAAAAAAGACACTTTTTAAATGCCAGCACAGTCATTTTTTATTACTGGATATTCCTTTGCCAGGAAGGTAAGTTTTCACATTTTTTCATGTGTGAAGTTATACATTAAGATGCTCTAGCACCTTCTAATTAAAAAGCAAACGAAACTTTTCTACTTTATGACTAGAGTAGGGAGAACTTAAGCTTCACATTCTAATATTTATGTTGTTGTGTGGGAGCAAGTCATCATTCCATTAAATCTTTTCCTCATTGCAAAGGGGTATCTATTACCTGAATAAATATTTTCAAGGTCTTTTTTCCATGTCACCTAAATCATGCCTTCACCATAAGCCAGGGCATCATGGCATTATACAATCCAGATTATCCAAAGGAACACAGAATCATAATTTTGAGGAATTTTAAGAGGAATCATAACATAGTGATGATTTTGTTTATTCTCAAATTTTATTTATCATCTTAAAAAGGAATTACCTAGATTGACTTTGGCTTCTTGTGTTTCTATATTTTCAAAATTCCAGAATGGATCCTTCTCACTGGTTTAACATCCAGAAACAAAAACAGCGGCTCATGAGCATGTGACAAAAACAAATTTGGGTCAAATAACCTAGTACTAAATCTTGCTGGATTTATAAACCAGTATTAAGCAGATGGCTTCCAGGGATTTGATTGTTCCTGTTCATGGTAGAATCCAGAAAGATACTGATTGTGTGGTTTTGCCCTCCTTGGGCTCTAGAATTTTGACTTTAATAGCCAGGTAACTCTCTCCTCCTTAACCAGTGTAGTTCATACTGATTTAGTAAGCCCCTATCTTTTCTGTGCTTTGATCTTTTTTGTCTCAGTAAAACCATCATATTATATTTGCCCTTACATGGGTCATTTCCTTCTCTTAAAGTCTTTATTTTAAGTCATATATGACTAACTATGTATGCATTTGGTCAAAATTTCCTCCAAGTATGATTTTGAAAATCAATCTCTCTCAAAAAGATTTCTGCTCCTGGAAAGGTGGAGTAGACATACTCCTACTAAGTACAGCTAAAAGCTCTGGACATTAAACATAAAGCAAAAATAAGAAGACTCTGAGAGACTGAGAGAAGGCAGACTAGCTAAGAATATTGAAGCTCAAGAATGACATGGGTGGTGAGTTCCTATGTTTTCTTTTTGCCTCATGTATCTCAAACTTGGAGCTGAAGAAGCTGGAAATCCACATATGCCAGCAGTTGTAGGAACGAAAATCCCAACAAAAGCCTGCTCCCTGTAACCAAAGGACCAGGAAAGGGACAGACTATCAAAAACCAAACCAAGTCAAAACAAATTTTTAGATAATAACTGCTCTACTCTGGCCAAACATCACAGAAAAGAACTGGCCTCACCCCACCCCAGCCAGCAAAGACTAAGTGTGGTGGCTAGATTTCCACTCTTGCAAGGCTATAGAGAGATACCCCAAATTCTCTCTAGGGTCCTGTCAGAGAAGACTGAACAGGAAGTTTTAACTTTAATCTCTGTTAAGAGTAATAACTTACCCTTGCTTCTTCTGTGGTATCAGTGAAGATCACATGGGGAACTTGGGTTTTCACCCTGACCTGGCGATAAGGAAAACCTCTCTATTTCTGTTCTGAAGAGGTATCAGAAGAGGTCTAAAGGAGAGTGAGGACTTTCACCATGGCTCAGTTACCCTCTCTGTGGTGTCAATTGAGGCCCCACAGGAAACTTAATAAAGCACACCTACTCTTCCCAGCCAGAAGGGTATCAGAAGATGTCTAGTGGAAAGGTGGAACTCCCGCACTCATTCAACAGTAACAAGCTCCTCTCTCCCTTGAGTGTTAATGGAAAGTAGGTGGGAAACCTGGAAACAAGGACACACTACCTCCAGTCTCTGTCCAGGGAGCCAGATGAAACAATTTTAAATAAGATCCAGAGATATCTGCCGAGCGCCGGGAGAGAAATCCGTCCCATCTGGCCGGCGAGTTCTTCCTTGGGCGCAGCCGCACCGGGAGCCTTGAAAAGCGGCAGTGGCGGCAGCGGCAGCGGCGGCTCCGCAAAAAGGTTAGCCCAAGCCGGCCGGGAGGCCAGCCACCAGCGGGAACGCATCTCATCCCCGCCCGTCTCCCCATATATAACTGCCGAGAGCCGGGAGAGAAATCCGTCACATCTGGCCGGGGAGTTCTTCCTTGGGCGCAGCCGCACCGGGAGCCTTGAAAAGCGACAGCGGCGGCAGCGGCAGCGGCAGCGGCGGCTCCGCGTAAAGGGTGGCGCAAGCCGGCGGGTAGGCCAGCCACCAGCGGGGACGCATCTCATCCCCGGTGACGGTGTTGAACTGCACGGACTGGGATACGGAAGTGAGGCGGAGCTTGGAGAATACAGTTTGGCTCGCCCGAGGCACAGGGAGATCGGACTCAGAAGGGCCGTTGCAACGCTTGGTTCCGGCAAAAATTTGAGGCGGCGCCATACTTCTCCCCGCAACCA
>CM053573.1:15502398-15543224 GCA_028646485.1 Cryptoprocta ferox | reverse complement strand
CATACGGGCGTGCGCGGATTACAGAGCTCCCTGCTCTTCCGCCATCTTGTCCTCCTCCTCTTCGGTAGAGCAATCTTTCTTTGTTGTTGTTTTTTTTTTTTTTTGGTTGGTTGGTTGGTTTTGGTTTTGATTTCTTGTCAGTTTTGCTTGCATTGTATCCCTATTATATCTAACAGTAACCTAGAACATGGTAGGTGTTTAAAAACATCTGTTTAATTGATTAGTTAATTAATTTCATTTTTACGATTTCTTGTTTCCTTAGGTGACGTTCTCTGAAAATACTCATTTGACCCCCTCCTTCTCCTGATTCCTTTGCAGAACAAATGGTTTTGTTGGTATTAACATATTTCTACAAACTGGATTTATGAGCATGCTCCCACCCACAGCACCACCTCCAGCTCCATTACCACCACCGTTCTTGTCTTTCGTTAAGAAACCACATTCCTTCTACCTTTTCTTCTGTCCTGTTAGGCTTTCTTCCCTGTACCAACATTTGCAGTGGACGAAATGATGTGGGAGAAATCATTCTTTGACCTTCTACATAACAAAATTTTCTTGGTTCTTTTTTCTTTCTCCAGAAAAAATGTTTATGCCATTTCCAAAACATTGCAAATGGCTCTGCCAATCTTGCTCTTCCTTAGCTGTTTTTCTAGCCAAAACTGGGCAAACAGAGATGAAGGCTCAAGATCTCTCATGTTAGAGTAGAGAGCACACGGGTAAACAAAAGTTACAACGTGAGGAGATAGTTGCTATTATGGAACGTAGGTTTGGAGTTCTGCCAGACCTTAGGAGGGGACATACCCAGATCCACATAAGAACTCAGGAGAAAACTCACTGGGAAAAAAGAACAACCTTTGAAAAAAGACTTGAGTGATAAGCGTGCATTTGCTGGGGAGAGGGAAGGACATTTTTGGCCAATAAAGCAATATATGAGCAATAGAAAAGAGTCTAGCGTGCCTGGATGGCTCACTCAGTTGAGTGCCTGACTTTAGTTCAGGTCATGATCTCATGGTTTGTGAGTTGGAGCCACTCATTGGGCTCACTGCTGTCAGCTCAGAGCCAGCTTCAGATCCTTTGTCCCCCTGCCCACACTCTCTCTCTCAAAAATGAATAAACATTTATATAAAAAAGAGAAACTACTCAGCTAATATGAGCAATTCAGCAGGGTGTGCGTCCGTGTGTCTGTGTGTGTGTGTGTGTGTGTGTGTGTATTCACACATGTGTGAAGGAATGTGTGAAGGAGTTTTAGTGGAGTGCTAGGGGATTAAATATCAAAAGATGAGTGTACATGAGTTATCAGAGTTCAGCTAAGTAAGTATTACTCCACCCTATGGGTAATCATATCCATTTTATGTTTACTGGTCAATAAGATTTCAGACATTAAGAAACAGCAAGTGAAGAATAAGACTAAAAGCAGAGAGAATGGTGCAGCAATTGAGGCAAGAGATGCCTCCAGTTGATGACCTGATGCTCCAGCAGAGCCGGTGGAGAAGATATGAGGAACTTAGTGATGGACTGGATGAATGCTGGGTATAAGGTAAGAATGGCAATCAGAGTGTTGTCTAGGATCCCAGGGAAGATGGTAGGAGAAGCTGGAGGTGAGGAGATCAGCTCAGTAACACGATGAAAGATGGAGATATCCAGGTCAAAACAGAATATTTTTCTTTGGGGCTCACCTAAGGAATCTGGAAGGAAAACAAATTTGAGACCCATCAGTAACTGAATGCAGATGAAGGTATGGAAGAAGATAAAGTTAGCCTGGTGGCATGACAAGAAAAGAGAACGAAGAACAGAATGCTGGTGAATCTCAACACTGGCACCAGAGGAAGAAGAGCTACAAAGAGCATTGCAAAGTGGCCAGATTGTAGTGGAGCCAGAGGCGAGTAGCTGGCCCCATCTGTGATGGGGCGGGGGTGGTACAGGAAGGCTTTCACCAGACTGCTACTCAGCAGGTGGGGTGTGGGCAGCACTACAGGCAGTAGAAACAGCACAGGAACGGGAGTTTGCATTTCTGAAAGTGCCTTATTTCTTCTGTCTTTACTTCTGCCCCAGCTATGGGATGCTCCTTATCACAGCTTAGCTTTTTATTGATGTCACACTAGACAGCAAGCCATGTACTTCTTGCTTCCAGGAAATATTTTTTCTGGGAAAGTATGAAAGGCATCCATGTGCTCTCTAAGCTGCCCTGTCCCAACCACACAGCTGGCTCCATCCAAGATCGAGAGGATTTTCAGACGTTTCTATTGAGGTTGGGAGATCTATTCTGCGAATCTCCAATATTTTATTTCTTTAATATGAGGTACATACTGCTCTTCCTATGTGTCCCAACCCTTCTGCATCATTGTCAATATTAATTCAGAACACCTTGTAAATATTAACTAATTTAAACCTCAGAACAACTCTCTGAGATGAATACTGTCATTATCCCAATTTTTCAGAAGGGGAAAGTGAAGCCTTAAAAAAGTTCGGTTTGTTACTAGTCTCAAAGCCAATAAGAAGTAGAGGAGGCACTTGAACCTAGCAGTCCAGCTCCAAAGTCTGGGTTTTTACCCCCTATGTCAAGCTGTCCTTTAATGAGCAAATACTTACACTGGGGTGCCTGGACGGCTCAGTGGAACAAGTGTCCCACTTTGGCTCAGGTCATGATCTCACAGTTCATGGGTTCGAGCCTCGTGGCTGGCTCTATGCTAACAGCTAGAAGCCTGGAGCCTGCTTCAGATTCTGTGTCTCCCTCTCTCTCTGCCCCTTCCCTGCTTGTGCTTTCTCTCTCTCTCTCTCTCTCTCTCTTTCTCTCTCTCTCTCTCTCTTTCTCTCTCTCTCTCAAAAACAAGTAACTAAACATTTTTTAAAAGCCAGCATTTTATGAGGAAATTTTCTAGATAATCCAATTCCTTCTTATTATGTTGTAAACATTTAAGAAGAATTGGCAACTAATGATTTCAATTTTGTTATCTTCCTCACAGATTATATACTGGGGAGCTGTACATCAAAAAGTTGGCTATTTTTTATGCTAGAGAATGTTTTCTCCTTCCTCTTGAAATATCATCCACATCGTGGATTTCACCATGAGTCATAGGACCCTAGTGGGCTCGCTGGAGGCCAAACCTATTTCAACTCCTTCTATTTCCAGAGCAGGTGTCTACCCAGTCAGTCATAGTCACCTCTGTTTTGGAAGGCTTTTTGAATTAAAATAAGACTATCTACTATTAATCTTTATTCCACTTACTATATATATATAGTAATCAAATTTACTTATTTCCTTATTTGTAGCCAATTACACATCAAATTTACTTATTTCCTTATTTGTAGCCAATTACACATCTGTGTATGCATTATTAGTTGCCATGGATTTAATTTTCTATTGTCATATATCTATGCATTTGTGCCTGGAAATGATTATCTTCTGTTTAAAATTCAAACACATTGTTTCTTTAGCTAATAACCTACTCTGTCTTCAACAGAGAATGTTTGTTTAGTTTTTAAAGAGAAGGTTGTGGGATTTGGGAAGTTTTATATTTTGACCACTGAGTTGAGCCAAACTCTAAGCACATTTTTAATGGAAACCCCTTTGATCAAGAGATAAAGTATCATGTAAACCTGTAGTCTTTGGATTTGAAGTCTAAACAAAAGGATAATGTGTGAATTTGCTAATGATTTCCTGCTTCTGAATTAGCTAAGCTTTTTGCTGTTAGCTATAGAGGCACACAGCTCACAAAATGTTGTCTCTTGGTCACCAACAAGAAAGAAATGATGAGTTTTTAAGACAAATAAAATTTTAGAATGGTGCCAAAAAGAAAATGAGGAAGACAGTTTGACAATGGAGCAATTAAAATTCCGTTAAGAAGAAGACATCTGACTTGGCATATAATTAAGATAATATTTTCTACTATGATATTGGAAAAATATAGAGGAATGAACCTTGAGTATGCAAAAAAAAAAAAAAAATAAAACACCAGATACAAAAACTTATTTCATTTCCCCTCTGCAGGAGAGAGAACAGCCTGCCTGAAGTATGATGGACAAAAGTAATTCAACGTAGTCCTAAGCCCAGATCTGTTACTTATACTCTAGATAGCATTTTTCAGAAAAGGTTCATGACCTTGAATATAGTTGAAAATATCATTAGTAATGAATAATGGCTTATATGACTGCCACAATGTACTTTTGGCAAAGCCATTCATTCATTCATTCATTCATTCCACTAAAAATTATTTGTTGGAATGCCTAGGTGGCTCAGTCAGTTAAATCGGACTCTTGATTTCAGCTCAGGTCATGATCTCACGGTTTGTGAGTTCAAGCCCCGCATCAGGCTCTGTGCTGACAGTGCTGAACCTGCTTGGGATTCTCTGTCTCCCTCTCTCTCTCTGCCTTTCCCCACTTGCACTTGTTCTCTCTCTCAAAAATAAATAAATAAACATTAAAAAATTATTTGTTGGGCATCTACAATGTGCTTGGCACTGACTGCATTAGGTAAGAGAGCAATGTGCTCTTTACTCCCACTGAATTTCCGCTCTACAAAGGAAGACAGATAATGACGTGTAATTTTAAGTGTGATTACATGTATTAGGAAAAGTTAAGTATAAATTACTATTGCAGCAAATGCTAAAGGGGACTTAGTCTTAGAGCTCATAATAGACTCTGTTGCTTGTGAAAAGAAATGATTCAAAAAAGAAATGTTAGTGTACTGAAAAGCTCTATACCCACCTAATGTTAGCCACAATTTTTAGCATTCATCACATTCTATGTGTATGTATTTCTATTCCACTAAACATAGTCCTTAACTCTGATTATGTATGGGGACCACTTGGAGAACTTTATTTATTTATTTATTTATTTTCGATGTTTATTTATTTTGAGGGAGAGAGAGACAGAGTGTGAAGGGGGGAGGGGCAGACAGAGAGGGAGACACAGAATCTGAGGCAGGCTCCAGGCTCCAAGCTGTCAGCATAGAGACTGATGCGGGGCTCAAACTCACGAACCATGAGATAATGACTTGAGCTGAAGTCAGATGTTTAACTGACTGAGCCCCCCAGATGCCCCAATACTTGGAGAACTTTAAAAAGCACACTAGCACTTAAGTCCAAGCCCCCAGATACTTTGATTTGAGTGGTCTGCATGGGAGTCCAGGTAGCAGTATTTTTTAAAGCTACCCATGTGATTCTACCACACAGCCACTATCAAGAATCACCACTCGAAGCCTTGAGGAGAGATACATCTGTTGTCCCTCTATTTATGCCTACTGCAAGGCACCATCAGTTAAACAGACTCAGGGTACAACAAATACTTTTAAATTGGACTGAATTGATTTGACAAGCTCCAGAAATGCATTAGAGACCTCTTCTTTGGAAAAGGAAATCTTACTATTGTATGTCCCTCATCATTTTCTATGATAGCAGCATAAACATGACGAAGACATCATACCAATCTGATGAATCATCTGCCTGAACCCTCAGAGGGAAAATAAGATTATGAGTTTATCGTTAAATAGCTACAAGGAGTTTGGATTAGGAAATATTCAAATTCACCCATGGCCCATCTAGTTCACTCAGTTGAATAGCTCATACCATCTCTTCCCATCAGCCAGCCATAAGCCACGTTTACCCACCATCAGCCTGCAGAAAGTACGCAAACTCTGAGACTCAATGATGCTCTTCACCTGGCTGGTCCTATCAGCACTTTGCACCCGCCATAAAGACAAAACGTTCAGTCAGCTGAACTCTGTGAATGGCTGAACTGATTGAACTCTCCAGATATTTTGGCTAGGAAGAAACAATCCCAAGCTTCCCCCATAAACACAAATTCCCATGGAAACCAAACCAGAAGACAGAGTATATTCACTTCATTTTAGGTCCAGTGATCCTCATGAGACCTTCCCTGAGCGAGTCTGCGTTCTTGGTATCCAAGCCAGTGCTTTTCTTCATGACTGGCTATCGCTTTGAGCCATCATTTTAACCGAGCTCAGACAGCACTTGTCTTGAACGGGCTCCAAGGAGTTTTCCATGGAGAACTTACGTCTATAGAACTGTCTGCTCACCCAGACTCCATAAACCTTTTGTCTACCCAGACAAGGAAACACACACACACACACACACACACACACACACACCACTGTTATTATTATTAAATTCATTGAATGCTATTCTTTATTTTTAAAGTACAGCTGCATTCTTCCCTTACCACAATATATCAGGGCTTTGAAATTTTATATGTGGTTTTTAAGACTATTTTAAGGACATCTATGATTTATATCTTAGTCAAATATAAAGTGACACTTATTTTCCCTAACAGTTGAGTATTATGAAATTTTAAAAAATACATTTTACTATGAAAATTTACCTTCTAACTTATCCTATTGTAAATTGGGATTGGGGCATACCGGGTCTTTCATTATGTGATGAGGGTGGAAGTGGAGGTATAACTTCAAAGTGTTAATACTGATCACTGGTAAAAGTGAAATGGAAGTTTGTGTTCCAAATATTCACATCTTTATTTACTTGCCTAATGTCTTAGGAAGAATTCAGTGCAGGACAGAAAAACTACCCTAAGGGTTTTAAACAGCAACAGATTTAAAATAGGGAATTTGGTGCTTACAAAATCATTGGAAAGGCTGAAAGAACAACTTCTAGTCATGACCCAGAATGACCTTGGAAACAATCAAAACTGGAATGACCTTGGGAACAATCAAAACTGACCCACTGACTCTACCCATGGAGTGGAAGGAAGAGGCCCAGCTGACCTTCTCCTGTGACCTCTCCACATCCAGGAAGCTCAAGAATGGACAATCGGCAGCCATAATTCTGAAACTGAAGGCTAGATCAAGATGTCACCACCTCTGTCTCTGCTTCTTGACACCCTGGGAACCAGAGGATGCATAGTGAAAACCTGAAGAAAGGCATCCTATTTCTCTGACCTTGCTGGCCTGCAGCAATAGACTGGTTTCTCTCTTCCATCCACTTCGAAATCTTATGTGAGTGAGGCAGATTGGCAGTCCTCATTCCTTCTAAACCCCAGATGCAAAGAGGTCTGAGAAATATAGTTAATAGGTTTCCGACCTCTTCAACCAAGGAAGGAAGGGTAGGAGTTGTGAGTATCTATGGCACAGATATAAACAATGATAGGCACTATCCATTACCTTGTTTACAAACTGAAATTGGATACTGTTAGATTATACATTATGATGAACCAAAGTCCCACTGCTACATTGTTTTCAGAGGCAAATCAACACTATACTGTATATCTGAAACTAATATAACATATGTTAACTATACTGGAATTAAAATTAAAAACTTAATAAGAATAAAAATTTTTTTAAATAGGCAAATCAAGGGCATGAAGATCACCCTTGACCACTACTCCCAGATTTCCACCTACTTGAATTTTCTACTATGCAGCTTAACTTAGATGTCTCATTTTTGCCACTAAATTAATAAAGTTCACTCTCTACAAGTTTTGTGTTCCATAGGACAACTGTTTTGTGTTCTATAGGACAACTAGAAACTCACACTTGAGTTAAGGAACACGAGATAAAGTTGCCTTTTAACATGTCCATTTTTCTGAATGTATTTCACTCATAACAATAATAACTGATACCTCAAAGCAAATAAAATATTTTATGATGTGGCTTAGTGGTTTTATTCATGTTTCTTCAGGAAGTCAAAAGACCACAACACAAGTCTGAAAAAGAATTAGCCTCTGTTTTTGATTAAACATGTATTGCTTCAAGCTATGGCAAGAGAAAAAAAAGTTACTGCTAATTCATATAAGCAATATTTTTTCAGGGTCTGTTAAATAATGAAAGCTATGAGCATAGTGGCAAAGGATAAAAGAAATTAAACACAAGTACTTCATTTTAAAAAGCAGTCTGCAAGTGTTTTCATGCATAGTCTTTTGGTTTTTCTTATATACCTTAGGCACCCAGGAAATAAAATGTATCTAGAAAGGTCAATTCATAAAAGTTTATTACAGAGATGGTTGAAACATGCTTAAGCTAAAACATTGATCCCAAAATCATTTATTCAGTAGAAACTCAGTAGGGCGATTCTTAACAAACTTATATGGCTACATATTAGTGTTTCATCTTTAAAAATCACTTTTTAAACTAAACTAACAAAAAAAACATTTTCACATGTTGCAAATTAATCCAGTGATGAACTTTTGGTCCTTATAAACCATTCACTTCTACTCTCAAATCTCCTGGCTTCTAAATCTACAATCAGAGAATCCATAGAAAGAAGGAGTCTTAGGTATTATTCACATAGTGCAATTCTTTATATATTTAATTTTTAAAAATCTGAAAGTGTTTCATAAGCAAAAATATTCAGTTTACTAAATCTTGATAAAGTGCACATAGAATATCTATGAAGATGAACATTTTATTGTCAAAATAATTATCCTTTACAGGCCTATGATAGAAATAATTGGCTTTTCATGATACACCCAGAGACAAAAACTGGAAAAATCCGGCAAATATTTGAATATTTGATTCACAAAATACCAAGTATCTGCATAATAAACATATAGATATATTTGGGCTTTTAGTTTCCATATGGAAGTTACCTGCAAAAACATCATTTTAGTTTTTCTAAGTATATGCCAGCAGTTATGGAAAATAACTGTGATAATGATTCTACCCCCTAAGTCCCCAAAGTTCAGGACTTAGGCAGGTTAAAGGGGTCCTCTTTAAGCCCAACTTAAGATTGAAGTTTAAACTGCTGGAAGAAGAGTCTGAGGCTCCCCCAAAGGCTCGTTTGTCACTTTCCAAATCTATGTGCATCAACCAAAAGGGCTCTCCTTATAGAAAAAGCCTCCTATGGTTATAGTTTTTACATAGTCTTTTGTTTTGTTTTGTTTTGTTTTAATGTTTATTTATTTTTGAGAGACAGAGAGAGAGAGAGACAGAGCCTGAGCAGGGGAAGGGCAGAAAGAGAGAGAGAGAGAGAGAGAGAGAGAGAGACAGAATTTGAATCAGTCTCCAGGCTCTGAGCTGTCAGCACAGAGCCCCACTTGGGGCTCGAACCCAGAAACTGTGAGATCATTACCTAAGCCAAAGTTGATCGCCTAACCAACTTAGCAACCAGGTGCCCCTGTTTTGTTTTGTTTTTTAAATAAAGAAATTCAAGTGGGAAATTCCATCTATATTTTTTACTCTATATGACTCATTATGGAAATGTGTGTCTTTTCATTCAAAACTGTTATTATCAAAATCGGAACACAGATCACATATTTAATATTACCCTGTGTTGTTGTTTAATAAGAGCTGGACAGGGGATTGATTTATAAGGTTTCCTAATTTCACAACCTGGTGCATGCTGCCATGGTCTGAATGTTTGTGTTTCTTCAAAATTCATACACTGAAATCATACCCCTCCCGATGGTGATAATATTAATAGGTGGGGCCTCTGGGAGGTGAGTAGATCATGAGGGTGGAGCTCTCTTGAATAGGATTAGTGCCTTTATAAAAGAGACACCACAGAGCTCTTCCCACCATGCAGGGACATAACAAAAGGTCTGTACCCAGAAGAGAGCCCTAATCCTACCATTCTTGGTACCCTGATTTGGACTTCCAGCCACCAAAACTATGAGAAATAAATTTCTATTATTTATAAGCCACTCAGTCTAGGGCGTTTTGTTGTAATAGCCAAAAGGACTAAGACAATCTGCCAAAGTTTCATAAATAATTAATGACGGGCTATTTTATTAATTATGTGAAAATTTGTTTTAATTGTGCTTCCTATTGCTGTTTTTATGCAGAACAAATTGAAATAGGGATTTAGTAACTTTCTAGAGAATTTTTTCAGTGTAGACCACCAAGCTTATTAATTCAACAGATGCTGGTGGTCTGAATTGATCAAATGAATAGATGGACAGCAAATTCCTGGTATCTTTTCTACTGTAGAAATGAAGTTTAGTAATTTATACTAATTTTTCTTCCTTTTCTTATTCATGAAATATATAGGGAAATTTGTCTACCTCCAAAGCCAAAATTAAAATTAATGTAATTTAATTACTTTAAATTCACAACAGATATTTATATTTCTCAAGATTAACGCAGTGTAGATACAGACCTTTTAACCCACATTTCACAATCACATCAATCAAGGCTTAAATGATATACACATATGGAATTTGGGGCAATATACATGTTTTCCATTCCACACCATCTTCAAGGTCAAGGAGGCTCTCTATATAAATGGCTGGTCTCCTTTGCAAAATAAAGGGGGGGGGGGAAGCTTGTTGCTCCATCTTCACAATTATAGAAAAAAGAATATGCATTTGGATAAACAAATAGAATCCAAGATATCTGAAAGTTTCAATGTTCTTGGAAATGCAATTTTGTTTCCCTGTATTTACATAATTATCTGGACTACATGATCTTTTTTTTTAACCTGAATAATATAAGGGAGCATCTATAACATCTTGAATCATTGAACTGCAGTTTCAACAGTCACTCTGTAATGCTTTCTCAATATTCACTCACACATTCATTTAAGAAATGGCACTACTTATGGAGCTAGGAACACAGTGATGAACAATACAAAATTCCTAACCTTGAGTTTTATTCTCTTTGTGGAATAGAAAACAAGAGGTATCATTAAGTGTAAAATGTGATATAAAAGAAATGTATGTGCAGCATAGTACAGAAGGATTGATAGGGATATCTAACTCATTTGGTGGTGGGGCTAAAGGAGTAAAAGTAACACTTGATTTTGATTTTGAAGGATAAATAGAAGAACAAATAAGTGTTGGTTGAGCACTTGGGAAAGACAGTAGTCATTGCATGCAGTGACAGCACGAACAAAAGCACAAAGGAAGACAAAGCCAAGTATATTGGGGAAACTGCCAATAGTTCATTATGGTTGAGAAAGACTGGCTATCAGCCAGCACTTTCATATGCATAGAAGGATCAGCACTTTCATATGCATAGAAGGTTGAACTTCCTTTGAACGTAATTTGGAGCCAATGAAAATTGGAATGATTGACACGTTTAACAACAGTGTAGGTGGAATAGGGCATGGGGTCTGGGAAGATCTGCAGCCTTTTCTATGGCAACCTGGACAAGCGGTGATTCCTTTCATCCATGGATAACAGGAGAGTAGGCTTCACAGGGAGGTAAAAACTTTAATTGTTGATGTGTCATTTTAGAGATGTTGAAGGGCCATCCATGTGGAGATATCATCCAATAACACGTTTATACCAATCTACAGCTCAGGAATGAGAGTGAGGCAGAAAACCAGCCTCATTCACAGACCACCAAAAAGGATTTACTTTCAGAAAGCTAATTTAAGAATGTCACAAACCACATTTGATGCACAATATTTGTCCCAGTGGGCTATATTTTATTTTTTTGGAAGCCATTCCTTCAAAGGTTCAGAAAAGTGGCAAATTTGTATTGGTTTACTTAGAGCATTAATTTGACTGGGTAAGCAACACATTAGCTACCCTAATCAATTTTGCATTATTCAAAACTTTTCATAGTCTAAATTCTTATGAGACTGGACAAAGGTGGCTACATTTTTGTTAATGGAAAGGAAGGGTAAAAGGGGGAGCATTTTGTAAAATACTGGTAAGGTCCCTGAGCAAACAGGATCTGCACAAGGAGAGGGAGTGACTAAAAGGTCCATGTACAAAGCAGTTTGTTTGTTTGTTTGTTTTAATGGTTATCATTGGCAACTGCAATTCCCATCGCTATTTTCCAAATCTACTTCCTCTTGGATTTATAGATAACCAAAAACTCCAAAAGCTGTGATCCGAAAAGAAGCATACTATCTCCTTTTCCAGCCAAGAGTTGTCTCCTAAGCTCCGTGTGTTTTCTGTACCCTATGCATGGAATTTACAAAGAGAGCATGTACACACACACACACACACACACACACACACACACACAAATCTACAATGCTTATGGAGGCAAGAGTGACAACTAATGCACTAAATACTAAAAAGAAGACCATTGTTCCCAGTGATAACTTGCCAAAAATTTGACCCTTGAGTCCTCAGGGAGTCTGTAAAGCAAAAAAATATTAATCTCAAATAGCTTTACTTCTTCCTTCCTTCCTCAGGAATGCACTCTTCCCTTTCAGCATGGGATGCCCAGATGGCTTCTGTAATTTCCAACTTTTCATTCAAATTGATTCTCAGAGATAAATAAAAAAATAAAACAGTATGTTCATGCTCCATTAAAAAAAATTACGCATACGTCTTGAATGTTATGCTCTCCTGACATTTGCATCACAACACAGAAACATCAAGGGAATCATTGTCATAATTTTTTAATTTTATTTATTTACTTATTTTGAGAGAGACTGTGAGAGAGCACAAAGTTGGGGAGGGGCAGAGAGCGAGGGACAGAGGATCCAAAATGGGCAGATGACAGCAGAGAGCCAGATGCAGGGCTCAAACTCATGAACCTCAAGATCATGACCTGAGTTGAAGTCAGACACTTAACCAACTAAGCCACCCAGGCGCCCTAAATCATAGTGATTTTAATGATGGAAGAGGAGTAGGCAGAGGTCCCTTTATTTTTTTTTTTAATATTTATTTACTTTTGAGAGAGACAGAGAGACTGAGAGAGCGTGAGCGGGGGAGGGGCAGAGAAAGAGAGGGAGATAGAATCCCAAGCAGACTCCAGGCTCTGAGTTGTCATCATAGAGCATGACACAGGGCTTGAACTTACAAACTGCGAAATCATGACCTAAACAGAAGTCAGAGGCTTAACTGACTGAGCCACCCAGGCACCCCTGCAGAGGTCCCTTTAAATCTGTCTCTGCCCACACAATGTGGATTTCTTCAGTGTACTTATTGGTGGATTTAAAAAGCAACAGCTTCACATCATCTGGACTGAGTGCAGGAGCAGGTGAGAGCAGAATTAACTAGGACAGGGAGTTAGAAAGACATGGTCATAAGAAATCATCACTGAGAACTTAAAGAGGGGCAGCATCCTTGCCGTACCTGATTCCCTCCTCAGGAGATAGGAGGAGCCAGGAGAGTTAGTTCCTGCTCTCAGGAAGCCTACACTTCAGAAGGTGACAAAGCAAGTAAACACAAATGGCAAGGTATTAATGATTATGAAATAGAGGGAAAGAGGAAGGCATGTCTTTGGAAGAGATGTTAAAGAAGAGACTCAAGTATATGAATGGGACAGCAATCTCAAAATGAGAAAAGAGCTCAATCACATACAAAGGACATAGCAAGGACTCTGAGTTGGTGGTCCCTGAGCCTCCCCCACCAAGACTAAATACTTACGACTTCATCCCCTCCATAATGTGTGTACAGGAACAGAAAAACATCATTATTGACAGCCAAACTGTTATAGGAAGAAAATCCCTCTTTGTTCCAACAGTTGCCTGTGCTGTTTTAAGCATTGACAAGAGGATCCCTATTAAGACCAGAGAAAATGGCTAGAGTCTAAATTACTTGAAACCACAAAATGTCCATAATCTGAGTCACACATGGCACTTTCCTTCTTAGTCTGACATTCTTAGAGGGAAACATTCTCCTCAAACTCAGGTATATTTCCCAAGAGTTTATTACTGAAAGTTTCCCCATACTTACCAAACCGAGGCCTACAGAAGAAAGTCTGAGGGGAGGGTTCCCTCTTATTTTAACTTCAGCATCTCTCAGTTTCTTTACTCTCTCTAAATATCACTTAATTATACAACTATACATGCACATGCCTGTGTGTAGTACATATGATTGGCAGAACCCCAAGATAGTCCCCCTCAGTTCAGTCCCTGATGTCCATTCATAACCTCCCAGTTATTCCATCAAACTCTAATCTGCATGCTGCTATGAGGAGATTTTGCAAATGTAATTAAGGGCACAGATCATTAAACTTTCAGATAAGCGATTATCCAGATGGCCTGACTTAATCACATGATCCTTTTAAAAGCAAAGAGTTTTCTCCAACTTATTACAGAAGGAAAAGTTAGAGATTTGAAGCATGACAAAGATTTCGTGCATTGTTACTGGCCTGGAATGGAAGGGCCATGTGTCAAGGAACTTCAAGGATGTCAGAAGGCTTTGAGGCTTTGAGAGTAGTTTCTGACCAACATCTAGAAGGAAAATAGAAAACTCAGTACTTACAGCTACAAGAAAGTGAATTCTGTCAACAACAAATGAGTGTGATGAGGACCCCATCCCCAGCCAACACTTTGATTAAGTCCTGAGCAAAGATTCCATCCAAGCCATGCCCAGATTTCTGACCCACAGAAATTACAAGATAATAAATTCATGGTGTTGTGATAATTTGTTATACAGCAATACAAAACAAATATATTACAGAATAATAACAATAAAATGAGAAGAATTCTGTCTTCCTCTTTTTATCAAGCTTTGTTCATAGTTTGTGGGTAGTCTTATGTGTGACCATTTAGATAATTTATAGTTAATACTTTTTTTAAATGTTTATTATTTTTGAGAGAGAGAGAGACAGAGAGAGAGAGAGAGAGACAGAGAGAGAGTGTGTGAATGAGTGGGGGAGGGGCAGATAGAGAGGGAGACACAGAATCTGAAGCAGGCTCCAGCCCCTATGCGGGGCTCAAACTTACGAACCATGAGATCATGACCTGAGCCGAAGTCGGATGCTTAACCAACTGAGCCAGCCAGGAACCCCAGTTAATACTTTTTTTAGTATTAATCTGTTAAGTCTTTGGGGGGGTGGTTGCATGATGGGAAAAACAAAATTCTCTTTTCTTTAGAACTGAGTGACTATAATTCATGGTAAAAGCCAATTTGCCAAGGGGGAAAAATGTAGATGTAGCAAGGGTATTCCAGAGAACAGTACCAGCCAGTTCTAGTAGTACCAAATGTAGGTGAAAAGAAAGAAAGACTAATTGGAGTTCATGCCTGCCTTGAGGAGGAGTGATTTCCTAGTACCAACAAAATACCAGGTGTGGAAAATCACAGTAATCAACAGACAGATAAGCAGGTTAAACAAGAGTCTTTGTTCCCTTCAAAGATCTTTCTCCTGATGTAAATTGGGCTTCATTTTTCCTCTTAAAGCAATCATAGCAGGAAAAAACCATATCAACATTTTTAGTGCCAGGAAATTTAGGACAAACCATTAACAAGCTATTCTTTTAAAACAGCTGCTATTTTTAGTCTTTGCAACTTATTTAACTTCCTGGAAAAAATAACATATACAAGTCCGCATCTTCCAAACTCCATTTTTTGGGCTTTTAAAAACTGTTTAAATAAATGTACAGTAGTTTTAATAAAAACGTGCCAAACTCACTTTCTTTTACCCAATGTTTATGAGTGCTTCTATATAACACTATATCATCTAAAGAATTACTGTGGAGGAAAAAAATGAGATGCCATAATATTTTCATATTTAAATGATAATATTTTTTAAATAGTGGTATCATGGCCCAAAATGCTGATTATGTTATTTCCATTCCATCCTTTCTTAGGACACAGATTAGCTAATGCATATATTCATGGACTCTTTGAGGATCCTTACCATCTGGCCTATTAATCAATGTGGCCATTGTATAGGTAGAACTGAAGTCCTTGAAGAACTTTCATTTGAAACCATGGTGGCAAAGGCTGATGAGGGAACTATTTTTAGGTGAAAATTTTTGTTTAAAGAAGCACAGTAAAATTTCCCATGTGTATATTCTGTTTACACCAAAAAAGAAGCTTTAGCTGTTCCCAAGCTCTTGGTTTGGAGCAAGAATATGTGGAAGGCAGTAAGCTCACTTCCAATCAAGATGGCAAGATTCCATTTCCACCTGGGATCTGTATCTGAGCTGAGTGTGCAAACTTTTTCTGTAAAGAGCCAGATAGTAAATATTTTTAGCTTCAAGGGCTAAGAAATATCATGTTAATACTTCTACAGTAAGAATGAAAACAAATTTCCACAATATATTTATTGATGACATTTGAAATATAATAATTGAATATAATTTTTGTAATATAGGCCTACTAATAAGAAAAACAGGATTCCTTGGGGTGAGGTTAACATTTTGCTTAATGAAGTTCAAAGGTAAAAAGCATTCTTTGTTTGAGGGACATACAAAACCGTCAGTGAGCTGGATCTGGCCCACCGGCCATAGTGTATTCACCCCTGCTTTTAAGTGTGGCACCGTATAGCACAAATGTCCTCCCATCTAACCACTGGAAAATCCATGCTAGGTTTCATAAGAAATTATATGTAAGATGTAATACTCCATAAGTAAATAAGCCTCATTAATTTAAAGCTTGTAGTAAAAACAGAGGTCATAGTACTACCACTGAAAGAAGCCCAATCCAGCAAATTGAAAATGGTGCTGATGGGAACAGCAGGAAGAACTTGAGTCATGACAACAATGTATCCATGATCAAGAGGTCCTGAGAAAATGAGTCCTTGGTCCAGCCTCCTTTTGTGTAGATATTTATAAGGCAAAGACATTTAAAATTGTTCTCAGGCTATGCAACTGTGTCCTTTGATTGCCTTCCTTCATGGAGAGGGCCCTAGAGGAGGAAGGTCTTGTATTATGTATTCACACTTTCATAACTGCTTTGTTGCTTGTCAAACTTTCAGCCTCTAATGCTGAGATTCTCATGAGTGTCACAAGGCTTTATCATTCTGTTCTAATTCTTTAGAGGTGATCCATTTTTTGACAAAGAAAGAATATAAGGTTCTGGGACATAAGGCCAAGAATTTTTAAGGGCTTTTTTTTTTTTTGTCGGGGGAGATGAGGGTGGGAGGACAGTATGGAATTTCAGACACGGACAGGGACTATCCACTTACCAAATACACATTTGCTGAATGGATGTTCTAGAATTCATGGGTCATGCCATCAATGGATTGTTTCTGATGGGGTGCAATAATTCTCAAGAGCCCAGTGGGGAGCTAAGATTGTAAGCCTCAGAAAGGTTGCTAAATAGAAATGTGGGAAGAGTCTAGAGATAAACTTTGCTTCTGGCAAGAACTATATCCATGGTTGGAGCTGGTCAACACAATGCAACTGCCACCATCCTATTGAACAGTATTAGCTTTGAGGATGGATCACAAAATCTTTTGTTCACTCGAGATAGTGGTTGCTGGTTTTAGAATGTGAACAGAACCCATGACTGACTCTGCATCCCTTCCTCTGGCTCCCTAGTCATAATATTAACAGGCCCTTGCAGGGGCATGTGAGAATAGGAAAGCCTTGTCAAGAATGATGGGACCAGACTTATTGGTTATCAGGTCAGCCTTGGTCCAATTTCATGGAGACTATTGGAAGACCCTGGACTCCTAGATCAAAGAGAAGAGACTTTATTATTCATGAAATAGAAAGCAGCATGAGCTTCTTTTTCCCATGTTGATGCTGCACATACAGTAGATTTGCATCATAGATGAGCAACTTCTTATTTATGAAACCTCAATTTTTTATACTGAGCTACAGGCAAACTGCCCAATCTTTATCCCAGAGGAATACATTGCTTTATTAGACTGGACAGTAAGCAAACCTGCCTTCTCCTCCAGAGAAAGAAGCTATTTCTATCTTCCAAGACTGTTTGCTATACATCTTTGGAAAGATCATTTGGAGTGATTAGCATCAATGTCTTTGGAAGATATGCAGAAATGTGAGGGACACATGGAAAATTGTCTCAAGACAGACTCAGACTTGCTTATATTTATAAATGTTTCATTCATTCCCTATTGAGCTTCCAGATAATAAATAAACTGTATCTAACTACTTTTCCCTTTCTATTTCCCATCACACCAGCATTAACCGATCAGTCATAAAGTGTGCAACCATTTATTGAGCATCATTCAAAGATTTGTATTTATTCCTTTGCCATTTAGTATTTATGAGAAATATTGAATGAGTCATGACTTCTAACCATTCCAAATAAGGAGACATGAGCCAAGCCATTCCAATTTTTGGATTCAATTTTTGCTTACATCTCATTGACCAGAATGTAGTGACATAGCCTCACATATGGGAGGAGGGGCTGACAAATGAGTACATTGCCTAGAGTAATATATCAGGATTCTCCTACTAAGGAAGAAGAATGAATATTGGGTACAATTAACATCTTTGACACAAGAAGGAAACTTATAAACACTATCAGAGATGATATGATTTTGAGAAATTATTATGTTGGTACAAAACCATTTTTCTCCCAATATGAAATTAGGTATACCTGCTAAATGTTAGGTAATTATCTAACAACCACAAAAAGTTAAGAAATTTGGTTAGACCACATTTACTTATTCCATTATACAGAAAAATAAATTGAATCAGTTTAGCATTTTTATGTGGCATTAACATGACAACCGTCATGTAATAGTAATCTGAGAGTACCAAAGATTGCTTTAAAATTAACGTAAGATCACCAAATTCTCAAATGGCAGGAAAGTGCCAGAAAATTATAAACTACAGACTCAGCGATGCTAAAGACTGTTTCAAGAGATTCTTCTAGAATTTAGAAGTCAGAAATAAAGCACCAGGAGATAAAAACAACAAATAAAAAGATAAGTAATCTAAAAAAAACAGAAGAACTCTCAAAACTGTGTATTAACAATTGCTGAAGGAGATACCATGTTAATGGAGAATCAATAATCAAAGACATAGTAGTTAAGAATCTTCATTAGCTGAATAAAGATTAAATGCTAAAAATATTTAACGAAAATGGAAACATAACTAAGATGGAAAATATCTGAAGTTTCTCCAAAGTAAAAAGAAGGAAATAGATGGAAAAAAAGAACAGGTTAACATATTTCTCTTCTGAAAAACTACAACTTCAGAATTTACTGGAGCAAAATTTCTACAGAGTGTGGTGGGGTAAACTTTGTGATCCAATAATCTATGGCCAATCACACTAGGATTTATCTGCAAAGGCACTGAAACAGCATTATCTTTCATATAAGGATAAAACTATCCATGAATCCTCGTGGAAAAAAAATGAAAAAGTACTTTATCAGGTAGGTAACTGAACAGAAATAAGATGCCCATGACATCCTGAAAAGAGGAAATGGAAAATGCAAACTCAAAACATGTTTTATAAATGAACTCTTTTTGTTTAAAAAAAACTGTATATCCATGTAGAAAAGCCTAGAAAAACATAACCAACATTTTAATAGTGGTTTGGGTTTTTTTTTTTTTTTTTTTTTTACTGGTGGGAGATATAACTTTTAATGTCCATTCTTGATACATGTGCCATCTACTATGGTAGCCACTGGCCACATAGGCTTAGTTAACTCTTGAAATATGGTTACTCCCAGAGAGATGAAAGATATGCTACAATGCACACCATATTTCAAAAACTTAATATGAAAAAGAATGTAAAATAGCTCATTGATAACTTTTACATTAATTCCATACTTATATTAATCATGTACTGATGTATTGGACTAAATAAAATATGTTATTAAAATTATTTTCACCAATTTCCTTTTGCTTTGTTATAAACGTGACTTCCAGAAAATTTTAAATTACATATGAGGCTCTCATTTTGCAGCTTACATTTTATTTTTATTTTTTTGGACAGTGCCCATCTATGCTTTCTGCCTTTTCTGATACTTTATAGTGTATGTCTATTAATTGCATAATAAAAAATAAAGGTCTTTAAAAATATGCTTAGTTAAAGGTTCAATAAAAGCAATGCAAGCTGGAAAAAGCAGCAGAGATAAATGAAAATATATGTGAAGAGTCAGGTAGCTGCATGGCAGTTCTCTAGTAATAAAAGTGGAAAAACATGCAACAATATTTTTTTAGAAAGATTCGTGCAGGAAAACTAATTCAATTTACATTACAAAAGTAAATGTGGTCAGTCAGGTAAGTACAAAAAGATTGGTCCGTAAGAGTTGTTCCCAAGATCTAAGGCATTTGCAAAGGGTTTACTCTCTACAAAACCACTGCATGACTATCCATTCAATTCTTTCACTGATGAACTGGAGAAAGTAAGGAACCTTCCTTTCTCATTATTACCTATATCATTCAGACAAGAAGCAAGTACAGAGATTTAATGAAAAATAGTCAACTTCATAATTTCACATGGTTCTAGGACGTAACATGGGCCTTTGGTTCCACATAAATTATTCTTTTCTTTCTATCACCCTGTTCTTTGGTGGCATTTTATGCTGTCCTCCAGCCTCTCAACAAAATAATAAAATTATTTTCTCCCTCCAATGAATAGGAAGCCTTCCTCATAGAAATTTGTCTTGATTGATTTGGAAGTTACACATTGCTTTGTTAGTCACCTAAGGACAGAAATTAACTTTGGGAGTTCGAAGACTAGAAAAATCACAGGACCTTCCCTACTGAAATGACCACTAACAGAGAAACCTACTGCTCAATTTATATAATTAATGGGGTGGTAGAAAATCTAATAAAAAGTTGAATTTTTCCTTTCAGGAATTTAGCATAGTTTAACTCATGGCAGAGGAGGTGGAAAATTGTGCCTTGATTACTGTTGTCAGAGAATCCAGTGAAGGAAAAGCTCGTTGATGGGCTAGATAGTTCAAGGCCACAAGGAAATGAGAGAAAGTGATGATTGATTAACTTAAAAAAAACTTCAAAAAGAAAGAAAATTATGGGGGATAAATTCAAGTATCTGTTATGTGGAATAAAATAGTGGTATTTGAAGGGAAGTCATTAAAGTTATAATGTTTGGCTTTATCAGACAAAGGGCAAAGGAACTAACCATGTAAATTTCATTCTTGACCAGTGCCAAGTGGGCTGAAGCCTTCTTAGAAAATAGAAGACTGGAAAAACAAATTTTTATCAAATTTAGAGTTGAGACTGACAAATGTGATTGTAATATTGTGGGAATTTAGATATTCAGACATGCAAGTAAAATAATTTTTGGTCAAGGTTGATTCAAGTCTTTAGAAATAAAGAAAATGTGGAATTACATTTACAATGAATGCTCCTAACGATTTGTGGATAAATACACTTCAATATGGGTCAGTTAAATTTCTTCTAACAATCAGTCCAGTACAGGGAGGGGGGAAAATGGGTTTAAGACTCTAGTAAATAGCTGTAAGTCATAATAAAGTGAACACTTAGGACATCCTGGGGGTGTGTTCAGAAATGTAAACTGTATATACTTGTTAAGACTTTTATAAATAGACAAAGTTGTACTAAGTTGAGTCTTCTCTCCGATATGTTAGAAAGAAGCATATATATCCCCTGAGTTTTCCTGAAATGATGGAAGCATTGTAACTCCTGAAGAAAAGACAGCAGAGGATAGGGGATGCAATCCAGGTTGAAGTCCCAAAGACTGGGCTTTGAATTCAGGCTTTCTCATCTATTAGATAAGTTCCTTTGCACAAATTAATAAAACTCTCTGTACTCAAGGCTTTTTTTTAATCTAAAATATATGTTCCACTATAGGATATTGATGTGAAGATTAAATGACTTTACCTAAGTAAGAAGTGTTGGCAGTTAACAGGCTTTGTACCAGTCAGAGTTCCAGGAAATAAATCATATACTCCAACAGAATGATTGAGAAAAGTTAAATAAAGGGTCTATTTACAAATGGTGGGCATGGTTAAGAAAAATCAAAAAAGAACATTGAAACACTCCAGGCAAGAAAAATGAGGAGCTAGAGCTGAAGTGGGAAGTAAAGATACAGTTTCCAGAACCCAGCAAGCTGTGACTTCAGTGGTGGGTGTAAACGAGACTGCTTGCAAGAGATGGGTAGCCTGCAGTCAAAGTGAGAAAACAGCCCTATCCTGCAGCCAGCGGTGTGAGAGCTGGGGAACCAGCCTCTGTCCACTGTCTTCTACCATCTTTAGATCTCTCACTAGAAATTCCCATTGAGTTTGTTTAACCAGAAATCAGACAGCAAAGGGAGCTCAGTGCATTCCCATTATACAAGTCAGAGGAGGAGAGAAAGGGAAGTACATTATAACTGTTGACCCAGTTCTAAAGAAAGCTTTGTTGGCCTCAGGTCACAGATGCTGTTAGGAACAGAGGCCTCCACTGTATGGAGGAAAATTGCTATAACAATATGGCAGTCATTGTGTCCTCAACACAGCCGGCCACCTTGCCTCATCTACATGCACATTTCAAAATCAGGAATTTAGAAAGAGACAAAGATATCTGCAAACTGAGAGAAGGGGAGAAGGCGGGGAAGTACCAGGCAATAAGAGGTCTGTGTATGTTTCCCTTAATTCTCATAAAGGCCATATTAGGTAAAGTTAAGACTCAGTTTCAAGATAAAAATCACTTGACTGCCGCTAAAGTCATATTCTTCACGTTGAGAATTGTGTCAAGTCACAAGTAAATTGTCAGCCTCCTTAGCCACCCCCACAAAGGACTGATTTCTGGACTTTAACAAAACAGACAGTAAGCTTCACTGCAAAATGTACCTCAGATCTTCTTTTTTCATGAAGCCAATGTCATCACATGCAGGAATATATGCAGGAATATCTCCCTTTTAATTCCTCAATTCATTTACTCATTAAGCATCAACTGAGCATTCGCCCTGTGCCCAATGATATGACCCTGGGACATAAAGACAAATGTGTCTCAAAGGGGCTCAATCTTGACTGAGAAGCACGTGCCCAAATTCATGCCATTTAAATCAGTGTTGGGACATGATCTAAGGTCATGTCTATATCTCCTCCCTCACTCCCATGCACAAATGTGGTCAATGGAACTGAGCTCAACATTTTCTTAAATTTATCATTACACCTTATATTAGGAGCCTTCTTTTGCTAAAGCAATGCAAGTCTTATTGACATTGCCACAAGTTTAAAAGAGGAATTCATAGCTTATATAGCTGGGAATACCATTGGTATGATTCATTAGATAGAAGAAGAACTACACAAAACAAATGCCTCCCACTACCCATCTCCCAGCTCTATCTTTGACTGGCTCCCTTCTGCAGGCAGCTTCTCCCTCTCTAGCAGGAAACATGTTTGCCAGCCACCCAATTTCATATTCTTCCAAAGGAAACACAAAGTTTCTCTCCATATGTTGATGTTAACTGAAAAAAAAAATTACCTTGTTTGGCCCTATTTGGGCCAATAAGAAGCCCTGGACTATTATTTCTTCTGGCAAGGTCTGAGTGACATGTGGACAGGAGACCATAGGAGGGTGAGAGACAGGTCATTATGGCCCACTAGAATCACTCAAAGTCTGAAAGCTATTATTCTATATAAATGTTTTGTGAAGCGAAATGTTATACAGAAGTCCATTATGACTCACATTTTGTCCACATACAAAAGTCTGGAAAGTGGTAGAAAATAGAAAGACTGAAAACCTATTTCAAGGATAAAATGTACTAAGTAGGATTTTGTGATCTGTTTTCATTCTTGTTAAAATAGCTTCTAAGAAGGATTATATATGTTTTTGCTCTTGTCTGTTTCCACTACGGTCTGGCATGTAAACTATATACCTGCCTCTTATATTTTGTGAAGCAGAGGCCCTGCTCTCTTTTTATTATCTTAAACTTTGAGATATCAGTAATTATAAATGCTTCCAGGATTTTCCCCCTATTCAAAAGCTCTGTGCATGATGCAGAGAGAGCCCAAGTGAGAGACATCCCTGCAGGCCAAAGGTGTTTTCCTGCCAGAGGATCAGGAGGAGGAGGGTGGGTGAGAAATGATCAAGAGAAAGGTTTGGTGGTAACGGAGCTTAGCGCAATCACAACATTTCAGCATTTAGCTTTCTGTCTCCCTCCCCTGCAGAGAGCCATCTCCTTTACTACTTAGAGTGGAGAAACACAAATGTGCTCATGACTTCCTGGGATGATTTTTATTGTGGATTAGCTCACTAATAAATAATATGTCCTAGCTGTCTCCCCCATCATTGCATAACATACGCAGCACATGAAGCGAAATAGCAACATTCCCCTAGACATTACTTGATCATTTCTATGTTACCTCTCCCTTAAGTGCATTTTCCCCATATTTGCTCAATAGAAATGTGTAATATTGAGAGTAAAGAGAAAGAGGAAAAGAAAGAATGAGAGTGAGGGGAAGTATGTCCTTTCTTATTTGCATCTCTGGATCTCTTGTCACCCTTCTCCCCCTACCAAACCCTGGCTTACATAACCATTTTGTAACACCAGCACTTCCTACTTCCTAATGAGTAAATAATTACTTCTTATCTTCTGATCTTTTATAATCTGCCTCCTTGAAACCAGGCAGATCTAGACGAGAAACTAGGAAAGACTTGCAATGTAGCTTAACAATGTAATGTAATTACATCGCATTGTTAATTAAGGCAATGTAGTTTTTGGACTCTCCTAAATCTGGTTTAACTTTTTGCACTTATAAAGGCCTTGTTCACTAAAGAAAGCACTGTTAACAAATAGCAAGTAAATAAGGAGTACAGGGAACTTGAGCAGTAATAACTCAGAGAAGGAAAATATCACTTTTGTGACAGCACAAATGAGGTCATTGTGGCACCAAGGCTGTAAGAGTCAGAGCACTCAAGGTGGTAGCCACAGGCCTTGATCAGAAATTTCCAATTAGTCAGAGGCATGACCAAGGGCAGAGGGCAAAGTATTAAAGACATATCAGCAATAAGTCTGAAGCAGAAAAATGGAAAAGTTTTTAAAAAATAGTAACTCGGCTTGGAAGCCAGAGATGAAACCAGGACCACTGGTCACAGCTGGGAAAAATGAAGCTAAAGTTGGAGATAACACGGAGGAACTGAGTCACAGGCCAAGGAACAAAAGCCAGGGCACAAAGCATGGAACACCATGAGTCAGTCATTCTCTGGATAATGAGCAAGGACAACCTCTTCATGGAAGAGCTTCCCTTTAGAGGTGCCGGATGGCTGTGCCTCTGAGTCTGTACTTGGTAATGACTTGGGGCTGCTTTCAGACCTGTCACCTGCCACATGAGGGTCTGGTGGACACTAGGACCCCACTGGTAGTAACTTTAAAAGAATTTACATCTCACTAAAGATGAAGGAAGAACACTATTCCAAAATGTAATCATGTAATTTAAAAAAAGATACCATCTGGGAGCAGACATTGTATGATTTTTCCATGTAAGCTTGAGAAAAATGTGCATTCTGCTGTTTTTGGATGAAGTAGCCTAAAGAGGTCCATTATATCCAGTTGACTGATGGTGTTGAGTTCAACTATGGAAAGGAAGGAAGGAAGGAAGGAAGGAAGAAGGAAGGAAGGAAGGAAGGAAGGAAGGAAGGAAGGAAGGAAGGAAGGAAGGAAAAGAGAAAGAAAGAAATAGAGAAAGAGAGAGAGGAAGAAGGAGGGATGAAGGGAAGGAAGAAACAAGTTGAAAAGGCAGATAGCAAAGGACTACATTTCCAGGTTGTGGTTATATCAATAAATTCAGACCTTAAAAGTTCTTCTTTGGAAAAGTGGAATAAAATCATATATGCTGAACCAAGAGCATTTTAAAAAAATATTTTTTACTGCACCTTGAAACTTTTAGAAATCATATAACAGTAAAATTCATAAATCTTATAAACTGCTACAATAATGCAAAGTGAAAGCAATCAGCAAAAAATGAAACTTTTTCCAACATTCTCAAACATGGCTCCTCAAGTTCTTAATATGTATTAATAAATATATAATTAATAATTAATGTATATTCTTATACATAAGTACATACATTTATGTGTGTGTGTATTCCAATAAGTTTGAGAGAAACTAGGAGAAAATTTAACAGATTTCTTTACTTCAGAACTAATGTCATTTAAATCCCCAGGAAGGGGATCCATTTGCATCCTCCCCAATTGTTTGACCTTACACAAATTTTTCTTGAAATACATAGTGCCATCTTTCCTAGAGTTAGCATTCATTGGAACATCAGTTTGGGAGATTCTATTCTCATTTACTGGTTTGTTCCTAAGAAACTAAGTAGTTTGACTAATTCTGTTCACTGAATGGGATGGCTTGGAATGAAATCAATCATCAGGGGTAGAATCCACCATCTCCAAATTGCCAAATTTTGGTATTATCCCTAAAAAAGTGTTTCATGCATAGTACACAAGATGTCTTATGGAGACAATGATGTTCTGCTTTCAAGATTCTAAAGACACATCAAGATCTTTTGTTCCTTTGTGGTAACAACTTTCAAATTCCATTTTGCTGGTAAGACATAGAAATCCCAAGTTTTAAAAACTAGTTCTTAACAGATACACACAACTTGAGTGTATGTATCTTATGCAATGAGTGTGTTTTCAGACACCCAAAAAAACAGGACTAGGATGTAGCTGTTGGAATACATTTTAGTTTTCTTTCAGCCTTGGTCATGAATCAATGGATCATGTTGATCCTTGGAGTATCAATATAAATGAGTCTAACAATCCTATTCTTCCACTAAGATGAGTCAGAGGTAAACGTATTTTGGAAATTGTTTAGCTCTATGCAAATGCAAATGGTATTAATCAGTAACTTTTGGTGTAAACAATGCAGTTAGCCTCCTTGTTAACACCACCTAAAAATACAGACATATTCTTTGGGTATATCTCTACATAAGAACCAAATCACATGAGTATGAAAAATAAAAGTCAAAATTGCCATAGGTTATCATTCAACTTGTAGTCACATTGTGTAGACCTGCCTAGATATCAAGCTGAGACAACCAGTCCATTCACCTTTAATCCCTGGAAAAAGAGGGGGAAAAGATTTTCCCCCTAGGGTTATGTTATTCACTGCATCTCATAAACATTTTATGTAAGTGATTCACTCATGCTGTTAGCTCTAATTTCTTGTCTACCACATCCTTCTATAAAACTGTGACTGGAATATAAAGGGTGAGGATTGGATACAATGTCTGTGATACATAATATAGACTCAGAGTTGACCTGAGCACAGATTCCGAGTATGTTTATGTTACTCTGCAAATTAAAAGCATGCGGTTGATGCTTTTAATCACAAAAGCACAATCAATAAATCAAGCATTAAATCTTGGATTCCTTCCCCAGTTGTCCACTTTACCAGGGTTTCTAATGAAGGTCCATATTCTGAATCCAGCTCACTGAGACCTCAAATCTGAACATAGTTTAATTGTTGAACTATAGCTGTTGTTAAAAATTCACAGCTAAATGTTAAAAAAAACAGGTGCTTAGAAGTGAGCCCTGTTCATGAGGCACTTCTATCTGATTTCTAAGAATGTAGTTGAGCCTGGGTGGCTCAGTCAGTTAAGTGTCGGACTTCGGCTCAGGTCATGATCTCACGGTTCATGGTTTCTAGCCCCACAATGGGCTCTGTGCTGACAGCTCGGAGCCTGGAGCCTGCTTTGGATTCTTTGTCTCCCTCTCTCTCTGCCCTCCCCTGCTTGTGCTCTCCCTCTCTCTCTCTCAAAACTGAACAAACATTAAAAAAAAATTTTAAGAATGTATTTGATAGGGTTTTGTTTTGTTTTATTGTTTTGCCTATTTGTAAGACTCTGAAAAAGAAAAATCATCAACATTTACAGCACAGAGTTAAAAACAAACAGAGCAATACACTAAAACATGGTTTGATTCTACTAGTTGGCTGAAAAAGCAACCAATTTTCAAAAAATGGGTAACTAGAAAATAAGCTTCAATCAGAGTTTAATCTATATGTTTTCAAAAGCTAGAAAAATAAAACAAAACGAGAATATCCAAATATTTTGCAAACACAGCCTAGACATTTCATTTGGTTCACGTCCCTGATTTATAGACATTATAAACAGTTGGGCAAAGCAATAGACTGCTGGGTTTTCTTCAAAAGAATGATGTAAATAGCAGGAAGAAAATTAATAGGCAACAGATGCACACATGAGCATTCTGTGTGACTGGCTGTGAGTACAGCATGTGCTGTTTTGTTTGTGCATGTGTTTCCCTTTTACACGCAGCATTTGTATCTGTAGATATCAGACCAAAAAAATCACCATCGCCAAAGAGGCTTGGATTTTATCAATTATTTAATTCTAACAGAAGCAACAGAGACAAGCACTCATAGTGAAAAAATATATTCTTCATCTCGGTGAATACCCCTTTTACTTCAAAAACAAGCAAGTTAGGGATAAGAAAAGGCAAAGCGATGGTTTGCCAGAGAATCAACCGATGCATGCAATTGAGAGGCAGTTTGTAAATGTGAAAATCAGTGCCATCCACAGGTTTACCTTTGTTTGAAGCCATTTCTTTCAGATGTATTGAGTGGAATTTTCCAAACAAACAACTTGTGGTTGACTTTGAATAGGTATAACTCCACTTGCTGTCCATACATATACCTTTTCCATGTCCATTCACTTATTAAAAGCAATACAGAGCTAAGAAAGATGTAGCCAGGGTAGAAAAAATAATCAGATTCAAAGTACTTTTCTCCAGTGGGGTGCCTGGGTGGCTCAGTCAGTTAAGCATCTGACTCTTTATTTTGGCTCAGGTCATGATCTCATGATTTTTGAGACTGAGCCTTGCATGGGGCTCTGTGCTGATAGCAGCGAGCCTGCCTAGGATTCTCTCTTCCTCTCTCTGCCCCTCTCTTGCTTGAGCTCTCTATCAAAAATAAATTTAAAAAACTTAAAGAAATGTACTTATCTCCATTAAGAAAAAAAATTGAGGATTGAGTTATTCCCATCCTACATTGTTGTCTTTATTCTTTATTCATAAATTCTACTGGTCACCAGGTATCTGAAGCTGGATGTATAATGACAAGAATGACAGACACAGTTCCTATATGCACAGAATGTGCAATCCAGCTCATAAAACCTAAAGATGAAATGTATTCAATAGGAGGAATGATAAGAATTAACATTTATAAAAATATATAGCTATTAATATTTAAAAATAGTAAATTATTACTATATTGTTATATATTGCTATGTATTATTAATTATTAATAATATGTATATTCAGCACATTAGTTTTGACATCCATCTACTGAATAATCTTACTAAATCATTTATTGGACTCGTTCAAATATTCGCATATCATTTATTCCACATTTATTCTTATTCTATGCCAGATGCCAGCATCTTAACCCCTGAAGTAGATACCAAAAAGCAAAGATATCATTGCTTTGGACAAGTTCAAAGTTATGTAACAGATAGACAAGCAAGCATGTACTGATACAATGTGGTGAATGCCAAGCACATAGTAGGTGTTGAAAGGAAAGCATGGCTTTGTTCTAACAAAAGTGTGGACACAGAGGAATTGGCTAGTTCTGCCTGATAAAGCTGGAAATTTTCCCTAGAGGAAGTGGCATCTGGCTTGGGTTTTAAGGGATGAATACACATTTCCCAGATGGCAGAAAGCAAAAGGCAGTTCTGGGAAGAGGCAAGATCATGAGCAAAGGCAAGGAGACCTCACTAAAAATGTGTAGAATAATCGCTCTTGCTCAATCTCAAGTTCTCCTTGTGTGAAATTTTAGTACAGATGGATTTACTCTGCACTGTGTCCTCAGGGGAATTTTGATTCTGTGCACATGAATTTAAGGTCCTTCCTGCTGCAGATAATTAGAGAAATAGGAAACTAGAAGTTACGAAAAGAAAGAAGCAATACATCATAAGGTAGAGAAAAAAAAAAAGGAATGCCATAAAACAGTAGGAGAGAGACAAGGAGCAGAGGGAGACTGATGCCAAAAGTGCAACTGCACTTTTTGGTTTATGGGTGGAAATATTCCAGAGGTTATGGGGAGAAGGGACTTTATTATGCAGTTACCATGTTCAGAATTCACACCACTCAGCCCTGCACTGGGAAGTGGAGGTTGAGAAAAAAAAGACTACCCCAAGCTCGTTTTCCAACTCAGGCATGCACGGAAGTGTCTGCAGAAATACTGCAAAACCAAGGTGATGAAAAATAATCCCAAATCATAAAATCAGAAAGGCCTTGAAAATGTAGATGGCAGACTGACACAGGAAAATTTCTGTACTGAATATAAGCAACATCACACAAAACAAATTTATAGAATTATAATTAACATATGAAAAGGAGACATTGAAAAGTTACTAGTGATCAAAGAATATATGAATATGTACCCATTCTATGCTATTAATTACCAAATGAAGGTACATGAATTATACAATAGGTGATGGGCTGTTGTTATGGTTCTACTTTGATAAACATAAACCTTATGCACCAGAATTTTGATAGTTTTATTCATGATTTCATTGCCCTACCTCTATTTTTCTCCACTGTGTTTAAAGTTTCTCACATAAGATTTATAGAAATCTAACCTAAGGTATTGAGAAAAGACTGCTATATTATTTTCATCTAAATTTACCAAGTCCTATTTGGCCAGATAAGAAGAACTTAGGGGAAGAAAGACTTCACCAGAAAAGTTTTTATAAAATGCTAGTTTTAAAATATATTGAGTCTCATTCAGGACACAACCAAAGTTTTAATTTTTATTGAGACTGTTTGCATTAAGGAAAAGTGATGTTACATGTGTAAGAATACAAAATAGCCAATGACATAAGTATAAGAGTATAAATTCTTCATGCCCAGAATACAATCTACTTTTGGGCTCCTGGGTTGAAAAAAAAAGCCTGTTTTAATAACATGCATTACTTCTTAGACAAATAGAAATTCAGCAATCTTACGTGCCAAAGATTCAAATTGTCACTCCTGAATCACAATGCCAAATGCACTTAAGGGAAAGAAGGAAACAGCATTCTGGCATTATGCACCAATCATATGTAAGCCATATACAGTAGTAATCTTCCTGTGCCAGAAAAGCTCAAAGCCACATGAAATAAATCAGCACCAAGATGACATTGTCTACTCAAAACTTCCCATTTATTCCATAACTATTTGACACTGTAATCTTTAAAGCAGTTTTCCCTCCTGTATGTTGCTAACTGAACAAAATTTTGTACTAAAGTAACATCATTTGTTTAACTTGTTTAATGTTTATTTGTTTGAAAGAGATAGCATGAGCATGGGAGGGGCAGAGAGAGAGGGGGAGAGAGAATCCCAAGTAGGCTCTGTGTCATCAGCATGGAGCCTGATGCAAGTCTTGAACCCACAAACCGTGAGATCATGACCTGATCATCATGATGATTACCTTCTGAAATCAGGAGTTGAATGCTCCATTGACTGAGCCACCCAGGTGCCCCTAAAGTAACTTATTTTTTTAACTTTCATTTAGATTGTTGAAAGAAAATAAAATGTAGTGATTTATTCCTTTAGTAGTAATATTAATTAACATTGATATTAACTAATTTATAATTATCCATTTAAAAATATGCATACATGTTCATTGTGTGTCTTCTTCAATGACTAGATCAGCCAGACTCCAAGCAAGAAACAATGGCACTCTCAGATTGGATAATTTCAGTGTGTTTAATAAAAGATCTATTTCTAAAGGTATGAGCAAAACCAAATGTGATAGTGCAGTGTCTCAGGAGTAAGAAGTGTGGAGAGCTCTTAACCACTCCAGATCTAAAGGGAAGAGAATAGAGCAAGGTCCCCAGAACCCAGGAAGCGTAATTGAAGAGCAAGCCATCTACCAGGCGACTTCAGTAGAGGGGGCAGCCAATCCATGGTGACCAGACTAAACATCACACCTTCACTCTTCTGCCTCCCTCTGAACTCTGCCCATGCCCAATGCACTGGATCACTGCAACTAGGAGGTAGGAAGATAGGAAACTTTCTGACACAATCCGTGGTGCGCAGCCCCAAGCCTAAAGCAGGGAAGGGAGGGGTAAAGCATGGATCTGGAGCAGTAAAGGGAAGATATCTAGTGCAAAACTCCATGAGGGGAGAGACATGTTTATCTTGTTGGCTGTTGATCCCTGAGCTTTGGAAATACCTGGCTGTATTTGTTTCCCAAGGATCTGTAACAAATTTCCACACACTGGGTGGCTTAAAACAACTAAAATTTATTCTCTCACAATTCTTGAGGCTAGGAAGTCTGAAATCAACAAGTTGGCAGGGCCATATGCTCCCTGAAGCTTCTGAGAGAGAATACTTCCTTGCTTCTTCTTAGCTTGGTGGCTGGCTTTCAATCCTTGTGTTCCTTGGCCTGTGGCAACATAACTCTACTCTCTGACTTTGTCATCACATGGAGCTCTCCTCTTTGTGTGTGTCTGTAACCAAATTTCCCTCTTCTTATAAAGACACCAGACATATTGGATTAGAGGCCCACTCTAGTCCAGTATGACCTCCTCTGAACTTAAGTAATTATGCCTGTAACAACCCTATTTCCAAATAAGGTCACATTCTGAAGTACTGAGAGTTAGGACTTCAACATATCTTTTTAGGGGGACACAATTCAGTCTACACCACTAGTAGATCAAAAAGCATATTAAGTAAATGGCATATTATACCATACAACATACAATAAGCAATTTATTTAAAAATTCTTTATTGTCAAATATTGTGCTTAAGTATGAAGGTAGGGATGTATATACATAGCATATTGTCTCCTTTATGGAGCCAGACTCTAGTAAAGGAAATGCATACATGAAAAATTAGGCAGGCAAAGTACAATGTGAGCCTGGGGCAGACAGAGATTCAGAAAGGCAGATTTTCAATACTGGGGAAGTCTTGCATCAGAATCAAGTCCTAATTATAGTTATTAGGGCTCATAGACTCAAATTTCCAGGTTTTGAGAAGATCTTCACGGGCATAGATCTATGGTGTTCTCAGAAAATCTCCTGGACAAGGGCACCTGGGTGGCTCAGTCAGTTGAGCATCCAACTCTCAATTTATGCTCAAGGCATGATCTCATGGTTCATGAGACTCACGTCAGACTCTGCACTAACAGCATGGAGCCTCTCGGGATTCTCTCTCTCCCTCTCTTCTCCACCCCTCCCCTACTTGTGCTCTCTCTCTCTCTCTCTCTCTCTCTCAGAATCAATAAATACACTTTTAAAAAAAGGAAAGAAAAAGAAAATTTTCTGGACAGCAAATTAGCATTGGGGAACAAAAAAATGAGAACAATTCAGTTACTAGCAGTGTAATAATAATAATAATAATAATAATAGATTACTGCTGCAGAGTTTACAGAACATCTCCTTAAAACAACTCAACAGTGCTAGAAGAAGATACTAGATGTTAGCTCATTTTACATATAAGGAAATTTAGGGAAGAAACCTTGTGACTTGCTTCAGATTTCACAATCAAGGAGAGAAACAATCAAGACTCAAGTCCAAGACTTTCTTCCTACACATCATACTATCTCCCTAAGTACAGTCTTCCCCCCAACTCTTATCTGCAGTTTCGCTTTCCAGAGTTTCAATTACTTGTGGTCAACCGAAGTCTAGAAGCAGACAATCTCCCTTCTGACATCTCATCAGAAGGTCCATAGTAGCCTAATGCTTCATCACAATGCCTGTGTCACTCACCTCACTTCATCTCATCACATGGGCATTTTATCATCTCACATCATCACAAGAAGGAGATTGAATCCAGTGCAATATTTTGAGTGCATGCAAGAGAAGCCACATTCACATAACAGTATTACAATATATTGTTATAATTGTGCTATTTTATTGTTAGTTGTTGCTGTTAATCTTTATGACGCCTAATTTATGAATTAAACTTTATCATAGGAATTTATGTATACAATTATGTATAGGAAAGAAAAAACATAAAAACATAGTATATATAAGGTATGGTACCACCCGTAGTATATATAAGGTTTCAGGCATCCACGGGGCGGGGGGCAGCTGGAACATATGCCCTCTGGATAAGGGGGAACTACTGCATAAACTGGACGTTTAGGTAAAAGTTAGATAAAGGATATAAACTAAAAACAGCCTAATTTAGGGGCTATTGGGTGGCTCAGTCGGTTAAGCGTTTGGCTTTTGATTTGGGCTCAGGTCATGATCTTGCAGCTCATGGGATTCTGCATCCAGCTCTGCACTGACAGCATGGAGCCTGCTTGGGATTCTCTCTCTCCCTCTCCCCTCCCCCCTCTGCCCCTTCCCTGCTTGTATTCTCTGTCTCTCAAAACAAATAAACATTAAAAAAAAGAGCCTCATTTAGGATCATTGGAAATAAGACCAGAGTAGAACCAACTGTAAAGCAAAACCAGCTAGCCTATGGCAGAAAGGCATTTGAGTCACAACAAAAATTTCTGTCCCTGAGGTTAAGGAGTTGGCTGAGTCAAACAGCAAGAGCTATGTGGCACTAGCTAAAGTCAATGAGGAGAGTTGTTTACAACCATATAGAAAGTCAAAGGCATGAACAGTCTGAATATTGAAAAGTTAGATTTTCTAAAAGAAGAGCAAAGTTCCCTTTCCTTGAAACTTCTTGTAGACAGTCGTCAGTTCTCCCTTGGCAGTGGGGGCACTGCGAGACAGATTCTGATGACAGGTGCTCCACTAAGAAGCCTTCGTTGTGTTTATGTGAGGTGAGCATATTTGGCTTTCCTTTTAGGCAAGATGATGAGGACAGATTGTGATGCCCAACACTGAACTGGAGAAGCCGCATGAAGTCCACTTCCAGGAAAACTGTGACAGAGCAAAGTGTCAGAATATTGCCACTTGATCTACAGTGCATCATGTATGCAATGCAAACATGGAATTCCATGACTTTCCACACACTAAATCATCCCCCATGTCCTCTGCTTTTCTTCCCATAACACACACAAACACACAAACCCTCACACCCATTGCCCATCAACTGTAATTGTGTACTGAGACTAAAAAGGAAGTTGGATTGTTTAATTCCTTTCTTTCTTTTTTTTTTTTTTTTACATTTTTATGCATCTAAGCATTTGTGAGCATTAAGTCTTAGGTTTCATGGTTTCCCAGGTCATAGGGTCTCTTCATTGGTAGAATGATCCCAGTGCTGGCATAGGAAATGGAGCCTATTACTTGGGAAAAGCCAAGTAATCACAATGAATGGTGAAATTAAAAACTGGAGGGCACCTGAGTGGCTCAGTCACTTAAGTTTCAGACTTTGACCCAGGTCATGATCTCATGGTTCATGGGTTTGAGCCCCACATCGTGCTGTTCACTGATGGCACAGAACCTGCTTCGGGTCCTCTCTCTCTTTCTGCCCCTCCACCCCTCTGTCTCTATCTCTCAAAAATAAATAAACATTTTAAAAAATTTTAATGGGTTTTTGTCTCAGCAACTTGTCATTAAAACTGCCACACTGAGTGAAGTCGGGAAGAGACTCCATAAAAGAAGGTATATCTCTGTAAAATCTTTTCTTCACCTTTGTGCAACCAATAAATTTTACCTTCAAGATAACAAAATTAAATAACTATTTGAAAAAAAATACTGAAGGAAGGTCCATTTTAAGGATTACTAACTGAATCGATTTCTTTGCATTTTTATTTATATGCCTTTCCTCTTGCTCAGGTGCTTCTAAGTAGTTGCTGAAGACATAGATTCAAATGATGTTAATACTGCAAAGGACCTAGAAATCATCTAGCAACCCATTGGCTACAAATTATTGTTTCCAAATAACACTATGTTTAAAATCAGTAAAAATTGGGGTGCCTGGGTGACTCAATCAGTTAAGCATCGGACTTCGGCTCAGGTCATGATCTCGTGGTTGTGGGTTCAAGCCCCACATCGGGCTCTGTGCTGACAGCTTAGAGCCTGGAGCCTGCTTCAGATTCTGTGTCCACCTCTCTCTCTGCCCCTCCCCCGCTCATGCTGTGTGTGTGTGTGTCTCTCTCAAAAATAAATAAATGTTAAAATTTTTTTTTAATCAGTAAAAATCTAGGGGCGTCTGAGTGGCTCAGTCAGTTAAGTGTCTGACTCTTGATTTCGGCGCAGGTCATGAACTCATGGTTTGTAACTTGGAGCCCTGCATCAGGCTCTGCACTGAGAGCACAGAGCTTGCTTGAAATTCCCTCTCTGTCTGCCCAGTCCTTGCTCTCTCTCTCTCACTCTCTCTCAAAAATAAATAAATAAACTTTAAAAAAATTAAAATGAAATCAGTAAAAATCTAACACAGAACACGGCATTATCCTGGTTGAAGTCCCCCTGGGTTCCTCTGCTCTCCCAGCCCCAATCTGTAGTGGCTCCTGGGGGGGAGATTCTGGATGTGCCTCCCACCCCTGACCCCCGGTGCACTGGCCTACAATGGTACCTCCGTGTTCACAATGGAAAACACAAGGCTGAAAGGATAAAAGGATCCAACATCACTAAGGTGGTACACAGCAGTCAAAAATTTCTTCCTTGCTTTATCATCTCCTAAATTTGTCTTCTCATTGTTAATTCATTTTGTAAGTCTGCAGAATGACTTCCTAGAGGAGGAAATCTACCCCAAATAGCTGAACACTGATTTACTTTCCTTTCCCTTCATTTTGAGAAATCAAAACACCTGGTTGTGCAACACAATTCTTTTGAAACTGGCATGTAATCGAAGAATATTTAATTATGGCTTACTTTACTGACGGTATCAGTTTTATGTGAACTGTTACATGGCAATTAAATTTCTCAAGTTACTATTTTTTTATAAAGTCCTCCCATATGCGTCAATGGCAAGAGATCCGTTTTCCAAACCTGTCTTGTTTCCTTAGTGAGTCAGTCTCTCAGAGCTTATATTGCAGTCATTGTTTGCATTATAAAAGTAATTAATCCCTAAAGTAGGAAGAACAACTACATATAGCCTGTATGAAATTCCTAGCCTAAAAAGTCATTTCAAATGGCTTGCTTTCCTAAGTATTGCTTAGTATTACCTAACTGTGACTAGCACTGTACAAAAATATAGAACACATGGGAGAAGCCAATGGCAACAGTGGAACTTGGGAAAGTATGTGTATTGGAAGGAAAAAATACAATGCCGGTGGGCAATGAAAAGAATACTCTTGGAAGAAAAAGAGGAGCATATAAGAGTTTGGTGTATTGTGCTTTTCCAAACGTATGGCTTCATTTAGCAAACTTGGGACAGTCTTTATTTTTTTCCATTATTATTACTTATGTGTCAGCAGGCGTAGCTTGGCCTTCTCCTTCACAAGCCTGATGCTGAGTCAATGCTTACTGTCCAAACCACACATAAACTATTTTTCCCTTAGAAAGTACTCATCTGATGACTTAATAAAAGTGCTTTAATGGTTGGAAAGAAAGAAAAGTGTTTGCCTTCTTCTTTTACACTTAAAGCTGATTAAGATTTCTAGAAAATACTGAGGTCAGCATCATTCAAAACGGAGTTTAGGGGATAAAATCTACCTACCTCTACTTTACTCCTGCCAATCATATTCTAACCAAATAATACATGTAGCCAGAGTGATACAGTCAAATGCAGAACATAAATTATTATAGGAAGTATGGCACAAGTGACCAGTTCCTACAGGACACTGACTGTCAACTTCTGGGTGAGTTTCTGCCCCTAGGACTCTGATTTACCAAACTGCCCTGAGGTCAGGACAGTTGACCACTGACTCCAGTCAACTCATGCAATTCTAGCAAAAGCACAGCAAGGAAGAGTGAGAGACTGTAGCTTTGAAGTCATGAGTAATAACAATAACAGCACAAGTCATAATACAACAACGTCTTTTGGACATTTACTACATATCAACCACTAAGCTAAGGACTGTGTACATTGTTTCCCTTATTCTTGCAACAACCTTTTTCATTTACGATTTGCAAATGTGGAAAATGAAATTTAGGAAAGGCAGGCAATTCATCCAAGTTCACAGAGTTGTCAATACATGGAGTCAGTATTAGGACTCTGTCTTCCCTCCACCCCCAAATTCCAACACTCTGCTCATGATCAGTGAGCATTTTGCTGACTCCTATCTGTGAAGAGAAGTTGGACCAGGTGATCCGTAAATTCGAGGTGAACTCTTTTGAGTTTTTTATTTCATACCAAAAATTGTCTCCCAAATCTCTACTAGCGGAGAAATAGCACATCATCTCCCACAACACTTGGGAACACAATCGACAGCAACTTTCCCAATCTCATTTCCCAATGCAGCCTGTTCACAGGTACCCCGTGCTCCAAGTGAACTGAGTCTCATGCTTCAGGTGAGCAATTTATAAGGACTTTTCACCTCCCTGACTTTGTATTCACCATAGTGTTTTGCTATTCTCACTATCATCTCCTTTCTTGCACCTATACCCATCAAAACCCAAACTAAACTGTAACTTCCAGACTGTATGCTAATTTCTCCACAAAGGTTTTTCATCAGATGATGTCTGCTGTGTGCACAATTTCCAGTTGCCACCCATGTACATCCATGCTCTAGCCTTCTTCTTCCCTATAGACCACACACATGCAGGGGCCATACATTTAAAAGGAACAAAACTGTATAATACCTCTGTGTGACTACTGTGGAGGTGGCCAATTCTTCTCTTACCCTTACCTCCACATTAATTTGAGTCAAGTATAGCCAATGAGGTCATAATGAACTATTTATTTGTAGTAGTTTCTAAAACATTTTTTTAAGTGTAACCCATCACGTATAGACACATGTAACTGTAAAAAAATTATATAAATAATAAGCAAGCAATTTCAGGAAAAAATGCCACTAGAAAATAATTTTGTCCTCAAATTCTGAAACAATAGCACAACCAAAGATTCATGTATATAATCATTTGGGTTGCAAGTTACAGGCATACATTTAGCACTTCTGGTATTTTACACCCTTGAGATTGCATTTCAACAAGTTTCCTTAGCAGGAACTTTATAACCAGTGGTCAAAGCTAATCTCAATACCATTGATCTAGGCTCAAAAAATAATAATCATAATAACACTAACAATAATAATGATGATGTAGAAAAGAGATTTTGTGTTATATAAACTTTTATCAAACAAGGCATCAAGCCTGTCATAAAAAATGCATCTGGAAATTTCAAATGGCAAGTGCAGAAATTAAAGATTAAGGATGTACAGGGTGCCCAAGATAGACGTAAATGCAGGCCAGGAAGAAAGCTATGGAGAGGGGTCAGTGAGTCAATCAATGTACAAGGATCAGGAAACATGGATTCCAAGTCCTAGATGTAGGCTCCTCAACCCTCAGCATTCTTGACAGTTAGGCCACAGTGGGCTCAGCCAGGCTGGAAGACCCCAAAATATCACCTAGATTTTCCCTTCTTGCAGGAAAGAATCAGAAACGTACAGCTGCATTTTCATTACCGTGAGACCGATGTGAAAAGCTTGCCCTCTGGAGTTTTATAAAGAGTTGTGCTTTCTTTTCCTTTACTCTGGATATATTTATATGAATTACTTTTAGTTTAGTGGATTGGTCAGTAAGGATGTCTTAGCGCTAGTTGTCTTATTCATAAAAATTCAACCTCTGGGGCACCTATGTAACTCAGTGGTTAATCATCCATCTTCAGCTCAGGTCATAATCTCAAGGTTTGTGGATGTGAGCCCCATCGGGCTCTGTGCTGACAGCTCAGAGCTTGGATCGTGCTTCAGACTCCCCTCTCTCTCTCTCTTCCCCTCTCCTTTTCTCTCTCTCTTTGTCTCTCTGTCTCTGTCTCTCTCAAAAATAAATAAATATTAAAAAAAGTTTTTTAAATGCAACCTCTAACCCTTATTACATAGACCACACTTCTGGGCATGGAATCATGGTGGGAGGGACAGCTATGGGGTGAGCTCAGCTTCTCATTCGTCATCGTTATGGTGTCTGAGTTAGTGCCATAACAAAGAATCTCACAGTATAGGAAGGTCTCAACAGAAGGCTTGAGTTCACAGCCCAATTATTTCACCTCTTTGAAAGATCTCAAAGGTCCCAAGGCAAAATAAGGACAATAAATCATCTGTGGATTTAAATGGGTTAATACATGCAAAGAACTTTGTAATTCAAATTCATTGAATCATTGTAATATTCCAGTTTTCATACTAAAGAACTATATTGTGTTTTATTAGAAAAATAAAGCTTTGGAAATGTTAACATTTCCCTTTGCAAGAAGCGTATAGGTTAGATTTGTCTTATTTCATTTTATTACTCATTCCTTTGCTAATATATTAATTTTTTAGTATTTAGTAGGCATATTTAGTTTAGGGTTTCTCTATAAAAGATGGACACATTAAGTTAAATTTCTTTCAAAGTTTAGTTTATGGCACACTATTTTGAGGCATAACTTTACCCTTTGTTAAATCACTGTTTTATGAAGTTTGTTTCTAAAATATCAATCTCAGATGTATGTCTCCCTTAATATGTATAACTATCAACTGTAAAACAAAAAGAATTGGATGTCTAAGTTCAGGGATAACTGACCTCTTTAGTCCTACAGATAACACTGAGGATAACTAAACCTCACAGGTGATGTCACAAATCCTTAGTAGTCCTAAAATACAGGTAGAGGGAAAGGGAAAACAAAGTAGAAGAAGAGAAAAAGAGAAAGGGTGAGAATGGAAGCTTAGAAAATAAAGAAGAGCAAGTGCTAAGGATGATGGTAAAAAGTCATATGAAGAAAAGATATTTCAGGGGACTTCTTTCAGGAAGACATACACATGGGACCATTCCTCATGGACATATTATGATTGGATCTATACTTCAACATGAGAAACATCCCAGTATGGCTTTGAACCATTTTAGTCTAGCAAGGGAAACACTAGCAAAGGCATTCCAGGATAAGAAATGCATTTTCCAGATGAATGCAATAAAATGAAGAGTCACCTCTGAACTAAGGGTTTACATGGCCCGGAGCCAGGACTAACTAACTCATGGCCCTGGTCAGCTGTGTGTGGTTTTGCAGTTGCCTCAAGAATTCTCCTGACAAGCCAGGCCACTGGTAACTTATTCCAAAGATATGATATAGTAACCTGAATTCTTACTCTTCACATTGCTAATCTTTGATTAACCCTATGAGCTTAAATTGTAAACCCCACTTAATGGAACTGGGTTAATAAAAAGCATCTTGCTTTATTATGGAAAATAATAAAGAAGCTTCTTTATGTAACTCAAATTATAAAATATTTAATTTTTCATAAACTTCATATAGAAGTAACATGAAATAGTCCAAAATAAATAAACTTGTTAAGATACAAAAAGGTAAAACACATTGCAGGAATATTGGGCTAAGCCAGTGAGTCTCAACATTTAGAATGACAATTTATTTATTTATTTATTTTTTATTTTTTATTTTTTTTTT
>CM053573.1:15436223-15501898 GCA_028646485.1 Cryptoprocta ferox | reverse complement strand
GTGAGTACTTTGTAGATTTTGGATACTAGCCCTTTATCCGATACCAACATTCATTTCTAATATTGGTAATTGGGTATTGATGTGTCCCTCCCTCCCTCCCTTCATTCCTCCCTTCCTTCTTTCCTTCTTTCCCTCCCTCTCTCCCTCTTTCCCACCTTTCTTCCTTTAAAAAAAATTGGTACTTTTGGGAGTTTATAAATTTTGTTAATCATTTCAAACTCAGCATTTGGGTTTTGATTTTCTCTATTGCATTTTCCTATTTTAATAATATTAACAAGTTTTTTATTGTGTGCCTACCATGTACATCATGCATTTTATAGAATTTATCTCTAATTCTCAAAAGGGTATTATCACTTTTAGTTCAAATGTGTGGAAAATAAGGTGCAAAGAAGTTAATCATTGTATCTTATAGATGTCAAGGGCTATATTTGAATTTAGGTCTCTCTGATCTCAAAGATGATGTCTTTTACTACATCATAGTGACTCATGGCAAAATTGTAGAGTGTTTGCATATATGAATTATGATTCTAAGTCCAGTTCTTGCCACAATACTAATTAATACCACTAAACTTAAGAGAATTGATATATTTGGGATTCCTAATTTGCATAGCTCTGAAGCCTACTGATCAAACCAGCATATATACTAATTACATCTAGAGACAATATTGGTGTTTTATAATTTGCAACAGGTAGTCTTATCAAGGGTAAAAACAACAAAATTCTTGTAGGAACTCATCACAGAATGGAAATATAGAATATTTGCCTTTTATTTCTCCATGGTGGTTACTCCTACTGAAGCACTATATGCTCTCCCTCTGTTCTCCTCCCTCTGGAAGATTGAGTTTTTGGAGTTTGCTCTAATGAGGCATTTCCCATTGGATCCAATCCACAGTGATGACCTTTCAACCACATTTGATGGATTGCAAAATGACCCCAAGTCTTTACCCCTGAGAGACTAGTGGACCACATCAGGCACCCACGTAGGTGTCTATACCTCTACTCTAAAGGAATATAAATGTTGGAGTGAGATGTATATCAGTAAGACTATTTGTTCTACAAAGATAAAGTGATTTTATTTTGGAGAATTCTTTAATATGTTGGAATAATCCTATGGTAAATACAAGTAATTTGAAAAGGCTACCTCAGATCAGTTTTCTGTTTATTACATCATTGTCAGTGAAGTAAATGCAATAATGGTTGGTCTTAGATCTCTACAGCTTTATTAAAAATGAATAAATATGGCTACCAGGCTTGTCCCTATTTTTCTTGAATGTTTCATCTGCATGTGAAGTATGTGTCCATATAACCCTCTGACTCTTCAGATGTTCCTGTTTAGTGCTTGTAGCATGAAGCATCCATTCTTGATCTATTCCTGACTTTTTACATCTCTGCTTCCAATTTTCTTTTTTTTAAATTTATTTATTTAAATTCAAGTTAGTTAACATACAGTGTAGTATTGGTTTCATGAGTAGAACCCAGTGATTCATCACTAACTTACATATAACACCCTTTGCTCATCCTGACAAGTGTCCTTTTTAATATCCATCTCCTATTTAGCTGATCCCCCTACCCACCTTCCCTCCAATTTTCTAATACAATGTATTTATGTGTTTTCCAATTCATATGAATTCTAAGGTGAGAGAAGACAGTCAGGTAACCAATTCCACTTTATTGATGTCCTATAACATTTTAACATACACATACACAAGTACTTGAAAAAGGTAATAATGAAAATATAACTACTAGGTGGGGGCTATTTCAGCCAATATATAAGTCCATATATAAATTTTACAAAGTGTTCAAACTAGGCTGACAAAGTTCAAATTAGTTTAATGTTAATTGGGCTTCTTAATCTGTGAAATCGACACAACGATAGTATTTTTCTTTTAAGTTTGTCACAGTGATAAAAATGAGCTGACATATAAAAAGTTATTAGTTCGGTGCTTGTGCTATATTAAATACTTAATAGTAATTAGCTACATTATAATTATTGTTCTGGAAATTTAGCAGTTTAATATGTAAATTGAGGTAAAGGGATCAGAGTTTAATCTCTTTTTGAACGTAACATCTTACCTAGGGGAAAAATGCATTCGTAAGAGTAAACATGTACAGCAGTGTTTTTTTTTCCATCCTTTGGGGTGAGCACTGTCCCTTTTAGCAACGTATAATATCTGACTTACACATTTCAAGTGTACCTTATAGCATCAATTGACCATATTTCATTAATAAGGGTATAGGTTTACCAATAAAAGCTCTGACTTGAGAAAACATGAGAGGCAAGGTCATAAAGAAGAACAAGGAACCTCCATAAATCAAATAAGGCTGACAGTTGGGCAAGTGGGAGCCAGATGAGGAGAGAGGTGGCCTCTATAATACAGACGAAAACATTTCCAAATACTGACTAATCCACATTTCACTTCCTTAGAGTGGCATATAGTAGTTTTTATAAATGTTATGTTTATAAGTGCCTTTATTACAAAACACAAATTTCTAGACTTATCATCATGAAGATACAAAATACACAAGGAATTAATAAACTCTCAAGTCTACACTCTATCGACAGACACATAAACATATTAAGACAATATGGTATGGCTGAGGTGCTGTGACAGCCTGGAAAAGAAAAGTTAAACTTTTCATGGGGGCTTTAGTGTGTATTCTGTGCTGGAGAGGACACTGGATTAGGATTGCAAAGCATAGTAGGAGTCACTGAGTAAGGAATTGGTAGTTCTGAGAAAGTTATCCTTTACTGAACTTGCCTACATGTTATCCTCTGATATTGTAATAAATGTCACCTGACTATTGTCGTACTTGAACCATTTAACTGCTATATGGGTGGATATTTTATCCTCATTTAATAGGTCTTGAAATTGATGGTCATAAAGAACAAAGTCTCAGGTTTACACAATTAGCTAGAGGCAGATGTGACTTCCAAATCCAGGGACTGTATGACTTGATACATTTTTCATTTCTAAAACACTACCCTGAGGACATTACAGGAAAAGATCCTGGGGTGGCTAAGTTATGGCATTTGGGGACAGAGTGGTGAGTTGGAGAAAAAGTAGGTCAGTGGCACTAGAACATGTAGCTTTGGGAAAGGAAAAGATATTGTAAAGAAATGAAGTTGAAGGATTTTCTCCTATTCTGTTCTCTCTAAGGCCTATCCTTTCATTTCAAGGATTATATTCACTCATATCTACTCACTTATGCAAATGTCACCTTCATTTCTCATACATATCATCACATCAAGCTACAAACGTGTGTTTCTAAGTTTATTCTCTCTCTCTTTTCTTCCACTCTCTTGTATCTTCTCCATCTTCATGAAAGAATTGTCACAAACATAGAGGGCTTTTAGCTAACTATTCATATAAATATGTAGACCTTCTGTTTCCCCAAACTCCAGACTCCATCTTATCTTGAACTTAAGAATGAACTTTAAATGAACTAATGGCACTGACCTGTAGCTACTCATGTCTTTTAGGAGCCAACTTCTTAAACTTGATTTACACTTCTGTTGAAAAGCACTCTGGCCAAAATAAATTAGAGGCTAAACTTTCTAGTTCAAAATCCACTGGCTTTTTAATTTGCAGTGGTGTTCCATTTCACATAAAGATGGTTTAGCCAGCCCTAGTCCTGATCTATGCTGCTCATCAGAAGTTCCATGACACTGTTTTTGAAAGAAAAGTATTAAGCCTAGAGTTTCGGCCACATTCCAGGTTAGGTCATTGGGTTCTGCCTCTTAAATTCTCTCTGTGGCTTTTGATTGTATTCTTGGTTATTTTATCTGTCCTCTCTTTTGACTGTTGGGAAGTTTGCTTTAATAGTCAACTGCACACATACACTTATGCATGGCACTGAGATCCAAGTCATCAGGTCAATAGGTTTGGAAGATTCCTATAAAGGGCTCTTATGTTAATAACTGAGGAGTCTCTGGGTATCCTTCTATTCCTGTAATCTATCATAGTATTACCGATCATTCCAGAATTTAGTAGCTTAAAATAAAGACAACATTTATTTTACTTAAATTTCTGCAGTATAGGTGGAGCTTGTGGAGACAAATGTTTCTGTTTCACTTGGCATTAACTGGACCAGCCCCAAAACTGGGGACTAAAGTCATCAGATGGCTTTCTCATTTGCATGTCTGGCTGTTTGCCATGGAACTATGGCATTGGATTTATTTAGGGGAACTGACTTGGAGGTTGTACTGCATCATTTAGTTCCCTTTCCATGAGGTTAGGTTTCTCTATTAAAAAAGTTTTTCTGAATGAATGATGGTTTTATTTCTTGCTTTGTTAACTAGGAAACTGAGAATATAATTATAGATCAGCTATATAAATAGGATTTCATATTATGCAGTTGGGGGGTATAACTTTAACCTTGGTCATTTGTGGTGGTTAATTTTATGTGTCAGCCTGGCCGGACCACAGTGCCCAGATATGTGGTCAAACATTGTTCTAGATGTTTGTGTGAGAGGTTTTTTTTTTTTTTTATGAAATTAATATATAACTTGGGAGCTTTGAGTAAAGCAGATTACCCTCCATAATGTGGGTGGGCCTCATTCAGTCAGTTGAAGGCATGACTAGAAAGAAAGATTAGTCTTCCCCAAGCAAGAAGAAATTCTGTTAGCAGATGGTCTTTGGACTCGAACTGCAGTCTTGGCTCTTTTTGCATTGCTAGCCTGCTGGCCCATTCTGTAGAATTTTAACTTGTCAGTTTTAATAATCTTGTAAGCCAATTCCTTAAAATAAATCTCTTCCTATTATAGGGTTAGGGAAATCCTGGGCTAATAAATCAGTATTTCCTTTATACTTATTTTCTCTTTACCTCAATTTCCTCACCCTATATTTTATACTTCATATTTTTAAGGCTATCAAAAATTCTTTTTAAAATTAAACATGGAGTAAATGTGTAACTCAGCAAGTAAAGCACAGAAAGGATGACTTCTAAAAAATATTCAGGTGCTCTTCCAGGGCACCTAGGTGGCTCAGGTGGTTAAGTGGCTGGCTCTTGATCTCAGCTCAGGTCTTGATCTCCGGCCACTAGGTTGGAATCCTAAGTTGGGGCTCTGCATTGGGGCCTGCTTTCAGGCCCCACATTGGGTGTGGATGTGGAGCTTACTTAAAAATAAAACAAAATAAAACAAGGCTATTCTATGAGTCTTGAAAGAACAAACATCCCTATTGGGGGGAGTGTCACATGGCAGGGAATGGCAAATAGTTTCTTGTTTCTGGGAGCATCCCCCAAATGACAGCCAGCAAGAAAGTAAGGATCTCAATCCTTTAGCTACATGGAACTGAATTCTGCCAACAGCCAGTAAGCTCAAAAGAAGTCCACAAGCTTCAGAAGACATAACAGCCCCATATGACTTCTTGATTTCATCCTAGTGAGAGCCTGAGCAGAGGATCCTGCTCTCTGTGCCTACACTCCTGGCCTGGGAACACTGCAAGATAATAAATTTAAGCTGCTATCTTTGTGGTAATTTGTAACACAGCAGTAGAAAACTGATGCAAGAAAATCAACCCAGATATGCCAAATCAAGATAATTAAAAAAAATTTTTTTTAACATTTATTCATTTTTGAGACAGAGAGACAGAGCACGAATGGAGGAGGGGCAGAGAGAGAGAGGGAGACACAGAATCTGAAGCAGGCTCCAGGCTCTGAGCTGACAGCACAGAGCCCGACGTGAGGCTCAAACTCACAGACTGTGGGATCATGACCTGAGCTGAAGTCGGACGCTCAACCGACTGAGCCACCCAGGTGCGCCGTAAATCAAGATAAATTCTAGAAAAATGAATTAATAATGCAGATTATCATCAGATTTGCGTGCATCAGTGCTTTATGTGAGGAGGTAGTGGAATAACATAATTATGATATTGAAGAAAAAAATAGGAGCCAAGAACTTCATATTTAGCCAAACTGCACTTCAACTAAAAAAACTGTAGATAAATTGCTATGATCACGTGAGAACTCATGAGCCCTTTCTGAGGACTCTACTAAAGAACAATGTTCAGGCAATCAAATGACTGGAGAGGTACTGAAGACAGAATTAGTTGTGAGCTTAAAATGTATACTGACCTGTAGTATTCAGACTAAATGATGACCAAAAACAGAGAAGCAAATATATGTAATAGTTATATCCTTTGGGAATGTAGATACAATACAGATATAAAAAATGGAGGCAGCATGGGGAAACCATATAAAATATAGAATACAATTTTTTCTACCTTATTATTAATAATTGAAAGCAAAGATTATACTTCAAACTGAATGGTGAGGTAGAGGGAAAAGACAGGAAGAAGAATATACTAGATAATTTTAATTTTGTTTGCAGTGGGAAATTCATCAGCAAAGTACACATGGATTCTATGTATTATATTTATATTGCTCATAGTAGACATCACTTGATAATGACCAAAAATAGAGACTGATGGAATTATATAAAGATTGTATATAGGTTACCCTTAGGAGAATCAAAAGAAAATTTTGTACATAATCTTTATATATTACTCTGGAATAATTGCCTGAATATATTATATTATTAAGTGAAAAGGTGAGATGAAACCAAGTTTGTGGTGTGGTGCAGTTCATCTAATACATTGGGAGATACAGATGTATCACACACATATATATCTGCTTTTATTTAAAAAATTAAGGCATAAATCATAAAATTAAAAAAGTGACATTGGAAATTGGAAGAGAAAGTTAGAAATTAGGCTTCTAAAAATGACTACATGTCATATTGCAGACATGATTTTGGCATTTACGTAATTATAAAACAGATTTCAATTAAAATTGGTTTCTAATCAATTAAACTTATAAAAATAAAAAAATGAAACACAACAAATGAATGTAAAAGTGTATCCAGTTGATGCGAAATTCTACACAGAAGAACTTTTCCACTTGGGTTTTATCCCAGTTGATTCGATAATCCAGTTGGGTTTCCACCCCCCTCATGGACATCCATGGGATGTAGTCTGAGGACCAGATGAAGTGACAAATAAATTTTCTCAAATTTTTATTGGGCATCCATCTGTGGTAGTGTTGGTAGTGTCATTTTGTGCTCTCTGGGTGTGGCCTCGTACCTGAGCTGGCTTCATACGCAGTTTGATTTAAGGATGCAATGCTAGATTCAGATGAGTGAAAATTCTCTCAAAAAGTCCCTTTCACAAAGAGTAAAATTAAAAAAAAAATAAACATAATTGGAAAGGATTTTTTAATGTATTTATGTATCTATTATTTCTCTCTCCTATATTTACCTCTTTTCTGTTTATCCTGTCAGCTTTTTTTTAATGTTTATTTATTTTTGAGAGAGAGAGAGACAGAGCATGATCAAGGAAGGGGCAGAGAGAGAGAGAGAGAGAGAGAGATACAGAATCTGAAGCAGGCTCCAGGCTCCAAGCTGTCAGCACAGAGCCTGATGCGGGGCTGAACTCAGGAATCATGAGAGCATGACCTGAGCTGAAAATGGACCGTTAACCAACTGAGCCACCCAGGCGCCCCTATCCTGTCAACTTTTAATTTCTGTTCCTTGGTTTACGGAGTATCTAGTCAAGACTTGTGACATTAGGAAGGGTCTTCTACTGGTCTGGGTAGGAGAATTCTGATGTAGGAGGGGAAAGGGAAGGATATAAACTGCAGCAAAAAGCTACGTAGATATATTGATCAAAATATTCCCCATGGTTTTCCTTTCATGTTCCTGTGAGTTCTTTTTTTCTTTTTCCAACATATTTCCCTTTTATATTATATTACTGAATTGAGAAAAGGGGGAAAAATAAAGCATGTTTCTTTTTTGGTGTCTGCCAAAAAGCCCCTTATCTTCCTCCTTTCCCCCCTGAATTCCTCAGGTTTTAGAGACCTACCCTCCCTTGGAGGGACCAACTCATGCCAGTCTTGCTGTGCTTTTACTTCTTTATAAGTTGTTTTAGAGATTGCATGGAGATATGAAAATCTTGCTCACTACATTGTCCTTGCAAGACATATATCAAGTGTATGTCAGTTTAGTTGTTTTTATAAAATAGTGATTTACCTAATCCAATGAACAAAAATTGCTAGCAACTATAATCGTATACCCTATATAGTTGTGAAATGCAGATGCTAGAGACAAAACAAGCATCTGAAACTATTATTGTGGTTTGTACAGTTGCCTTTTTGAAAGGTATGTGCTGAATTTCATCTTAAATTTTTTTTCAAGCAGGAGCTTGAAGAAAATGAATATTGGAAACTGTTATTCCTTTGGATGAGACCAAGGCCCACTGATTTAATTGAATGGGATAAGGAAGGGGGCTCTTCCCCAAATATTTACCCACTTAAGAGATGATTTATCTCACCAAATGGGATAAATGTAAAAGTCTATCAGCTCTTTCTTCTCTTCAAGGCCTTCATTACTCGTCCTGGACCCATCTCATGTTGTCTTGTTTCATGGGTATTTTGAGGTGTTCCCCCAGCAATCTTGCTCTTTGCTGCCCCCTTTACCCAAACTTCCAGCTTAGAACAACCCTTTGTTTTTTTCTCCTCCTTCTGACTGTAGGATTCCTCCATGAGCACTCAGCTAACACTTGGCAGTCAAGAAGCAGAGAGGTCTTAGAGGTGTTGTGTGAGAGAGTTGAGTAAGTTTTATATGTGGAGAAGATGTGAACTGTTGTAGTAGGATGTCTGCAAATATGGCTGCCAATTTCCTCATGTCTATGGTTATATGCTACTCTGTCTTCAAGAGGGGGGATCTAGTCCCCTTCCTACTGAATCTTGGCTGATTCTGTGACTTTCCTTGGCCAGTAGAATACAGAGAAGGTGAAACTGTGTGATCTTAGACTTGGGTCTTAAGGAATATTGTTGACCTCTTGAGATCCAGAACATGTAAAAAGGCTTACCTCCATCAGCTCCCAGGATTTTGGTCACACAAGGTGAGTCACCAGATATCAAGAGTAAAGCCATCTGAGAGGTTCAAATCCAATCCAGCATCCTGTGGAATGCACTGCAGTACATGAGATGCAAACAAACCACCTGGCTAAGCCCAGCCAATTCAAACAATTATGAAAGCTTGTTTTTGTGTTAAGCCACTGAGTTTTGGGATGGTGTGTTATGCAGCAACAGAACTCTGATACAGTCACCATATCCAAACATGATTTTGCTTTCAGACAAAGTCGGGGGGGGGGGCGGATAGAATGTGGTCTAGTGAAGTAATTGTTGGGGATAATGGAGCCCTTCCCCAGTTTCTCCCCCATATATTCCCACATATCCTTGTTAAAGAAGAAGAAAGCTTGTCACTTGTTATAGGTGTCAAAATTGATTATATGCAGACTACTGCAGTAAAGGAGAGTCTCCAGTATAGACTGAACTCCTCTCCAACTGAGACAAAGTTGACTGAGGGTTTTAAAGGGAGAACAGTGAGAGCACAAAAAATGACTACTGGGAAGTGAAAAAGGAGAGAGCAGGGGAGGGTCTACAATGTGGAAAAATTACCAAAGACGTAAGTGGAGAATTGTCAACTGAAACTGTTTTGGCAAGGTGGGTTGGGACAATGTGTATTTTGCAGTTTGGCATCATTGCATTTTCTTAGGCAAATATTCAGCATGGGGGCTGGGGTTACCTTGAGGGGCATGGCTTAGTGAAGGTGGAAGCCAGGTTACAGTTCAATCAAGTCTCTTCTCACAATGTTGGGCCAAATCCTCCATGTTAGGTGGGAGTTCACAGTTTACTCCCTTTTATGCAGATGACCTCAAGTCCTTCTTCATAGATGACAGGGCATAAACCCTTAGCCTCCACACCAGTACATTCTTCATGAAGGTGATGAGGTGTTCTGTTTAAATTTTCCACCCCTTCCCTTTGTTTTCTTCCATCTTATTTCCTTATAGATTTTGTTTCATGAAATAACACTTCTTCCTCTATTTTCTATCATAACCTCTGCAATAGTTCTTCTTCAACATCAAGTCTCTTCGCTATTATTAACTCTTCCTGCATGTTGAACTCTTGCTATCTTCTCTTCCTTTTCTTTGCTTCATGACTGAGTTCTTCAAGGTGATTTTGAATACACACTTTCCTCACTTCTTATCACTTACTCTAAGTAGATTTCTTTCTCTGCTGAACCTTTGCTGGGGAAGCTCACCAATGATCATTGAACTTTTTAATCTAGTAAAAATACTCACTTCATCTGGAAACTTTTTCTTCCCATTCCTTCTTTGGTTTTACCCCCTTGTCTTTCTGTTTCTTTCCAGGCATGTTGATGTTTTAACTGTTCATCAATCACCTTTTTAATGTAGGAATTGTTGACCAGGATTTTTTCCTTAGGCCCCCTTCTCTCATTAGACTCTCCTTTGTTTAACTCATTGATCCTATGTTATATGCTGACAATTATCAAGGTATGTCTTTGGTCCTAGTCCATGTTATGGATTTTTCTACTCCTTTTTGTAGTTGTCTACAAAAAAGAGGCAATAGAAACCAGTAATTCTCTGTTACCAGTACTGACCCTTGCCGATCCTTGGCTCCTTCTACTTTGCGTTTGGTGGCACAATCCTTTTGCCAAATCAGGTATATGGGCTTGATCTTACTTTACTATGCTTTTTCTTACTCTTTAATGTGATTAGTTTCTGTGTCTAAAATATATCATGATTTCCTCCTTTGGTCCTCATTTTCACTTCCACCATCTTAGCTGAGACTTCTTGCCTGGACTGTTTCAAGTCTTCAAACTGCTCATCAGTTACTTTTCCTTCTTATTAATTTCCAGTATCTCCCTATCTGTACTGATGATTGTTCCCAGATAAAAATTTTATCACCCTGTGCTTTACTCTTCAGCTACACTCATGGGACAGCTGATGTGTCATTTCCAGCATGAAGCACCCACCGCATTTTCTCACTCTTCACCCTCTTTGTTCCCTACACTCTACCTGACACAAATGTCTCTTAATGCCCTTAGCACACCGTTTTGCAGTTTACATGTTTCAAGGTCTTAAAGCCGGCAGCTTCCATTGCTTACTTCTTTGGATCCAGCTTGGGCTCAGTGAGCCCTCCGATGTTTCGTTCACAATGGATGAGACACCACATAATGAGAATGAAACCATTGTAGAAGTTCCAGTCCTAATCATGCACCCTGTTGATTGCAGCTACAGGAATGACTCCAACCAAATAGTGGGAAGATATATTTCTAAGTTCTTTAGTGAAGGAATTGTTGCCTGATTTTTGCTTACCTATTATCTATTAAAGGGGTTGGTAAACTATATCCATGAGCCATATGCAGCCTGCTTCTTTTTGTAAATAAAGTTTTATTGAAATACAGCCATGCCTATTTGTTTTACATATTTTCTGTGCCTTTTTTTCATGATACAATTACATAATTGAATGGTCACAACAGAGCTCATATAGCTCACAATGCCTGAAATAGTTACTATCTAGCAGACACTTTATCTTACAGAAAATTTTTGTAACCTGTTGTGAATGAATGGATAAAAAGTGCCATGAAAAGGATGAATCACATTATGAATAAAGGATGGTATGTAACTTAGGATAACTACAGCTGACATAACAGATAAGCCCCAATATTTTTATAATTTAAAAAAAAGCAATGTTTCTGTGTGGTGCATTGAACACTTGACAGGTTAGCCAAGAGCTTCCTCCATGTGGTCAGTCATTCAGGAAACCTGACAAATATAAGTTCTTCAACAACTTACATCCAAATAACCCTGGATGTAAAAGAGTCAGTATACCCAGGAAGGAGAACAGAACATGATATTTTGGCAAGTAGATTATCAGACTCTTCCATAATTAGTATCATTGCCATTGGTATAATTTTATTAGCAGGTGTCCCCTCTATACTTGTTCAAGTTCATTTAGTAAGTGAACATTCATTCACATTAATTTTTTAGTAGAATTCTTTTACAAATATCAAGGCAAGATAAAGAGCACTTCGGTAAGGATGGTGACTTTGGTAAGAACTTAGCTGGGGGCAAAAGCAAGTAACTTTTGGAGTGAGGAGCATTGTGAGGCTTTTGTTATTCAGAAAAAACATTAAGGCCTTGGGTTCTTAGGGGGTTGAAGAGAGAGGCGACCAGAAGAGAAAGGGAGACAGAAAAGGAAATATGAGGTTGTGCAAGAAAGCTTCACATCTTTGTCTTGGGCTGTTCATAGCACAAGGTTTCAGGGAATGTGTAGCAAAGATGACCAGGCATTTAGGGAGTGTCCTGGAGAAGCAACATTGTGAGGCTACCACGAAGCAGGATCCAATCTCTTTTTAGGCAAAGTGACTCACTTTTCTTTTGACCAGTTTCCCAAATAATAGTAATAACAAAAGTGATGGAGAAAGCAGATTATAGAGTTCTAGAATTTCAATGATAGGAATGTGAAAGCCATTAAGTTGAAAATACTTTCTTCTGGAAGATCAAGCTCTAGTTATATGGTGTAAGTTCTCCATGCTCATTGAGTTTGGGGATTCACTGGAGTTGAGCATTAGAGAAAGAAACACAGGAAAGATAGACTAATTCCTAAAAAGAGAAGTTATCTTTCTTTTAACATTAGGGGGGAGAAAGAGTGGTAAGTAAGGAATAGGCAATTTTGAAGACTTCTTCGTCTAGAAATTTCAGGTTCCAAATTGGTTCATAAGCTAATTAATTATTTATTGAGCCAAAAAAGAAAAGCTAAAATATACCATCTCCCTTCAAGTAGTTTAGAAACATCAGTTCACAATGTAAGACAATGTACAATGAGGTATAAATGTATAGGACTCATTGTAAATATATGGTAAATTCTCTGAGGAAATTAGAGCATGTGCAAATCAGTTATGTATTGCCAAAATAATGCTGGACAGCAAACTACCTCAAAACTTAATGGCTTAAAATAAAGATGATTTATTATTCCTCAGAAGTTTATAGTTTGGCTAGATGGTTCTTTTCACAGATACCAGACATGTCTGCTCTTGGCTGGATTTATTTATGCATCTGTGGTCAAATGGTGGGCCAGCAGGGGGTGGCCGATCTAGGACAACATCAGCTGGGGTAGCATGGCTTTCTTCCCTGCAGTCTCTCAGCCTTTCTAGTTTAGCAGTTCTCGAACTTTTTGGTCTCAGGACCTCTTTACATTCTTAAAAGCTACCAAAGATTCCAAAAACCTTTGGTGTGTGTTGGTTGTAATTATTAATATTTAGTTTATTAAAAACTAAAATTGAGATATTAAAAAATATTTATTACTCTATTACAAATAACAGTAACAAAAAACAATAATAAAACATAATTGTTTTATATTAATGACATGTTTCTGTGAAAACTATTTTTCAAAACAAAAAAGTGTTTTTTTTAAAAAAAGTTTTTTACAAATCTTTTTGATATCTGGCTTAATAGAGCATAAATTACCTTTTCTGCTTCTTTCATCTATTTTAATGTTTTTGATTGAAACATAAAGAAACTTTGGCTTCACACAGATCTTTAGATGGAATAGGTAGGAAATTGCAGACTCACTGAAAAGGTCTTGGAAATCCCTAGGATTCCTTGGACCATGCCTGGAGAACTCTTCTATTCAAGTGCTCTATAAAATTTATCATGGCAAAGTTTGGGGAAAAAATGTTAAGAATGCAAAAAGAACATACCTTATAACAAATTGTGATTTTTTTTTTTTTACCTCGAAGTGGGCCATTCACAGTGGTTGGTATAAAAAAAAACAAAAAACCTATTTCCCCTAATTTATTAATATGTTGTAACAACAACAACCAAAAAAAAAAAAACCCTATGATTTTTGGGCCAGTGCCCCAAATCACTTAACCTTCATGCCAAAAAAATGCAACAAATAAGAATTTTAATCATGGGAAAAAGTTTCAAAGGATCTGACTAAATGCCTAGGTTGAATTTGATAAAGCTATGACCTTAACTCCCATATACCTTGCTTTATTCAAGGGATATTTTTTCACCACTCAAAAAATCCCAGCCAATTTCATTGAGATTCTTCTTGTTCCAGAAACTTCCTCAAAACTGACCTTTCATTCCCTAATGACCTGGGCAAGAATTTCTCAGAAATCAAAAGCCTGGCTGCTCTGTCCGTTTGGGAGTGGCATTTCCCAAAGTTTTGATTGGAAAAGAAGCCTTGAGTTCTAACAAATTAATTTCAAAAAGAATGAACTCAAGTTTCTTTGCCAAATGCCATATACAAAGTTCATTACAAACTCTTGATAAAAGTAATGCAGTTAAAGAATACAAATGTGAATTATTCTGGTTTTAAAATCCTATTATATTATTCATATATTTCTACTCTACTTCAACAAGTAGCTAATAATATTAATATGCATTCCAACCCTTATTTTAGGCTACATATTAAGAATAAATGAATTTAGGGGCACCTGGGTGGCTCAGTCGGTTAAGCATCTGACTTCGGCTCAGGTCATGATCTCATGGTTCGTGGGTTCGAGCCCCGCATCAGGCTGACAGCTGGGCTGACAGCTAGCACAGAGCTTGGAGACTGTCTTCGGATTCTGTGTCTCCCTCTCTCTCTGACCCTCCCCTGCTCACACTGTCTCTCTCTTTCTCTCAAAAATAAATAAAAACATTAAAAAAAGAATAAATGAATTTAAATAACAAGGACCTACCTTATAATCAAATGTTAAAGCCCAAACAGTTTAACAATTATGAAAAGCACACAGAAGGGAAGATAATCATAGACAATCTTCTCCAAAAGATACCACTGTTACCAGTTGATTTTTTCCCCCCAAAGCATTTAATTTTGTGGGTATTACTAATAAATGGTATCTTACTCTGATTTTACAACTTTCCCTTTTTAGTTAAGATGTATGGTAATTTTTTCCCCTTGTGATTAACAGTAGAGGTAGTTTTTTTTTTTTTTTAAATAAACAATAAACATACAGCATGCTTACTGGGAGGGATTCTCTGTTTATGTAAGAACAATGACTGTGGAAGGCATTAAGAGTGACGTCAGAGGGAGAGAGATGGAACCAATCCCTAGGAAATCTTAGATCCTCCCAGGCAGCCATGGCTCTGTGTTTCCTTCCTACTGCCCTTGAGGGGGACGTGTGGTTTGTGTAGTCCTCTGGGTTTGGGCCTCCTGGGAGAATAATTCTGTCATTTCCATTAGGAAGATGATTTATTGAAGGCAGTTCCTTTTTAGGATTGGACAGGAAAATCAGCCTTGCAACCTGATGGTGCTTATTTCCTTTGTAAAGCCCTTCAGTGATGAGGTGGTAGCAATTACGTTGGCCTTAAACTGAATCACAGACACCTCTCTAATTGCTTCCGTAACCCTATCTGCTAGCACACAAAGGTAACCGCCGTGTCTTCCTGGTTTGGAGTGAATGAGAGGCTGGGGATGTAGCTCCCAGATTTCTCACTAGAGAGCATCTAGCCCCGTAATAGATATGCCCTAGGGTTATGCTGGAGAAGCCGGATACTGAGGGGGTTACGATTGCACATTCCCTTGTAAAAGTGAATATGACTGCAGCTGGAAAAGAATTTTCTATGAAGGCACATGGCAAAACAGTTTGCTTCAGTCTACCAATATCTCTGCATGCCCTCTTTCTACTTCGCAGAATCTTAGAGAATTTGATGGTGGTTCAGTTTAAAGGCACAAGTGAAGGAGGAGCTCCTGTACCCCAGCAGAGGGCAGTTTCCTCAAGCCATTGCAAGTCTCCCTCTTGCTTCTCAGATGTAGTCGTTCACACCTTGTTCTGGGGAAAAGTAAACTTGTAGTCAGGGATCTGGTTCCACAGCAGCTTGGGTTGTGCTCAACTGGTCATTCACGCAGACACTTCCTTTGAAAAACAAAAGTGAGTGCAGTTGTGGTTGAGAAGAATGTGCACCGCACGGAGGGTAAAGAGGTCTATGTTTCTGGCCTTGGATTTGTCACCAAGCAGTCTTGTGATAGTAAGCAAGTCATGTGAGCTCAATTCTGCATCTGCAGAGAGGGCTTTTGGATTGTATGACTAAAGATTTTACTTACAGTAGAATTTTCATGAAATACCTCTATAGCCTGATAAAAATACATTTCAAAGCTGAGAGTTTGAAATTAATTTCAATTAAATTAATTTCTTTAAAGAAATAGTGATAGCTCTTTAAAGTCACACTGATTCAGAGAGTTTAATTGATTCATAAGAGAAACTTCATATCTTGTCACCGTCCTATCTATGATATAGTCAAACTAAACAATCTTTCATTTTAGAAAAGCTCAACTGGGCATGACATTATGAGAGTGAGACCTGATTTCTGGTCCTGTATTGGCTTCTCTCTAGCTATCTGCCTGGGCAAATCACCCCAACCTTCCGATTCCTAGCTTTCTCATTAGCAAAATGGGTGGGGTGAACTAGATCAATGGCTAAGAAAGGACCAGTAACTCAGTAGGTTTGGAGAAAGAGGAGGTCAAGATAAACAGGGGTTTAAACTGCAGCAAGCTTGAACCCTTTCCACAGAGTCATTCAACACATACTGTTGGGATTCTTTTTCCAGAGTGACATTCAAAACATTGGACAACTGGTCAACCTGTCACTGGCCAATCAGAAGGAAGCCTGGCTGCAGTTCTAAAGCTGCTCTAGAGCCCCCCAGTGCCATCAGCCAATTGCTGCTGGGTTCTGGGGAGGTCTGGAGAGGAGCTGGATTACTGAGGAGAATGGGCATTTGTTCAATAGCTGTTTATTAGTTTGTATGAAGTACATGGTCCCCCCTTATCCATGGGGGATACATTCCAAGACCCCCCAGTGGATGCCTGAAACTGAAGATGGTACTGAACCCTATGTATGCTATCTTTTTTCCTATATACACGTATCTATGATAAAGTTTAATTTATGAATCAGACACAGTAAGAGATTAACAACAATGAATAATAAAATAGAACATTTATAACAGCTTACTATAATAAAAATTATATGGATGTGGTGTCTTTCTCTTTCTCAGAATATCTTATTTTTATTATATTCACCCTTGTTCTTGATGTGAGATGGTACAATGCCCATGTGATGAGATGAAGTGAGGCGATTGACACAGGCATTGTGAGTTTTAGGCTACTGTGGACCTTCTGGTGATATGTCTGCTTCAGACTACAGTTGCAGCAGGTAACTGAAATCATGGAAAGCAAACCCATGGATAAGGAGGAACAGTATTGTGTCCGTATTTTCACAACTGGCAGATGCTATAGGACGTGCCTGCACACTGTCACCTCTGTACTGCTCTACCGCACAGTGGTCTCTATAACTTTTCTCAAAACATGGCTGCCACATCAGCTGCAGCAGAAGCAGCCCCTGGCAGTTCCTTAAAAATGAAAACTCCTGGAGTCCCTTCCAGCCCTCTGGAATCAGAAGCTGCGTTGTGGCAGGATTTCTGGTGGTTAGTGTGCACCTTACAATTGGGGAAGTGCTTGTATACAGAACAGGTCTGGCTTATAAAATGCACAGGGATTTTGGATGGTGCCTACAAGCAAGTCACCAAGAAGAGCATTTTCACTGAAGAGAACATATAGTGACATCTGCTAAGTCCTTCAACTCATCTCTCTGTTGGTTGTCAAGCACACAAAACATGCCTTTTCTTTAGTTCCCTATGCTCTGGCTGGAGACTGTGTACCTTGGGCTGCTCTTCTGTTTCACTGTGGTTCTAGTTAACCAGGCAAACTAACCCCAAGGAATACAGCTGAGTTTTTGCTTACTCAACTCAAATTGATTTGGGGTTCACAGAAATCCTTCTTGAGCATGACTTTTATTCTAAGGATTCCTCAATAAACACATACTTAAAAAACACTTCAGAAAAAAAAAAATGTCTCACAAAATGGCAGCCTGGGGCTTGATCTTGCTTTGAGGTGGGATTTTGCTTGAATGGCATTTTCCTATCCTCCCAAAGCTTTTTTTTTCTTGGCCAAAAATTCCATCCACTCTACCTCCCATTTTTTCTTTTTTCTTCCCCATCTTAGGAGAATCAAGATTCATGGAGACAGGAAAAAGATGAAACAAGGGGAATGAAGAATCATGTACAAGGTATTCTTTCCTACTATTGTGTCTCAGCCAAGTTCAGACATTCTGTATTTCCATTATCATTTTGACCTACCATGAAAGAGGTGAATTTTTACATCTGCCTATTATGGACTCTATTTACATGCTACAAATTAGTGTAGCACTAATCTGAATAAAACACAAATGACTGTTATATTTAAAAATTTTAGCTTGGACATCCTGTTTACATTATGATTTCTAGCCAGTTGAATATGTTTGATTTTCTAAGCCTTTGCTTCCTGTTGGAATGATTTGTAACCTGGATAATTATTTTAGTGGGTTCTAGTGGCTAAAAAGAAAAAAAATTTGAGGAATGAAACATTGCTCTTTTTATAATTGATGACTTTTCTTGAACACTTCAAGATCTTTGGGTTTCACTGGTGTTCCCATTTCTGGAGAGATGATTGAAAACTAATGATACTCAACTTCTTAGACAAGCCACTGCTCAACTTATATTGCTATATTTACCTAAAATTGACTTTTCACCTATTTGTAATTAAAAGCTAATATAAGAAATAATACTTGAAATCCATTTCTTTTAGTAGATTATATATATGCCTTTACATATAAAAAACTTTATAAAATTATCATTTGCTCAAGACTCAATTTTATCAGTCAGTATGATAATCTACTTAAAGGTGTTTAGAACTAATGTTTTCTTGTGAAATTTCTTTATAATAAGGTGCTTGAATTCATCTGAGCTACTGGATAAACATATATACATATTTTGAGGCAAGAGTTGGAAATATTGACAGTGGGCCAATTGGACCACAGCATCTTGTTGGTGATGTTTGTCTTTACAGTTCCAATTCCTAGTCATGACACCTCGATATGTTTATTAAATAAGATTTTACATCCTTTTGATTTACCACTGAGTACCCTTTGACTTTGATACTAAAATTGGTCTATGAGGCAGTTTTAGGCCTCCCATGCCAAAGGCTAGGTGTTGCCAAAGGTCTTTAGAACACTTTCTGAGTGTTAGCATTGTGTTCACAGCACACCCAGGGTGTTTCCAGAAAGGCAAAGATATAGAACTTTGCAGAAATTATCTGGGTAATTCATGGAACAACAACCACCACAAAGAACATGGATGTTGAGGAGAAGAAAGGGTTAGGGCCCGAGTTAAGTAGACTATGTGTGATCTATTAGGTGGTTACTGCTTTTATTCTTAATAATTGTAATAAATTACTTGAATAATCACTTAATTTAAAAAAAAAGTTTTTTGGTCCTAAGTTTTATCTACACACAGCTAAATACAAAGACCTTAACCTCATGGATCCTATCAATTTGATTAAACCCAAGCCATATAAATGATCCATTTATGTCTTCATTTTGTGCAGTCACAGAGCTAGTCCAGGGAAAAGCAATGCCATTGGATAAGTTCTCATCTCCTCCCTGCCCTTTCTTCCATAGGCTGCATTATTTTCTTGGTTGACTGTGTTTCCTGGTGTGCTCTTTCTGGCACTCCTGGCATTCCTGCTTGCTTACTTTTTCCTTAATGTGGAGAGAGAGGCCAAAGGTATAGAAATGTTGCCCATGTGAAAGCACCTTATAGCTTGGGGAAGCCCATGTTTCAGGTAATTCGGACATGTATGCCAGGATATTGAAAATAACAATACAACAACAGTAACTCTAGGTGTTTATGCTTTGCACATTTTTTTATTTTTTATTTATTTATTTTGAGAGAGAGAGAATGCATGTGCCTGGGGTGGGGGGAGAGGCAGAAAGAGAGGGAGAGAGAATTCCAAGTAGGCTCCATGCTCTGCACAGAGCCCCACATAGGGCTTGCTCTCACAAATCATGAGATCAGGACCTGAGCCGAAATCATGACCTGAGCCAAGATCAAGAATCTGCTTAACTGATCAAGGGAGGCTTAACTTACTGAGCCACCTGGGTGACTCTATACTTTACACACTTCAAAATACCAGATTCTAAACTCTGGAAGTTACTGTAAAGATTATATAGCCCAGTTGCTCATTTGATATATGAATTTTCTCATCAGACCCTATAATAATGTCTTCTACTTCACATTTGAAAGTCTCTGGTGAATGGAAACTTATATTGCTTAAAGTTCTACTAGAAATGTCTTTCTTTTTATTGACTCCAAATCTATTTCTCTGTTATTTCTGCCTGCTGATTCGTGTGTGTGTGTGTGTGTGTGTGTGTGTGTGTGTGTGTATTTGAGGTAATATGGGTAGTAGCTCTAATCCTGCTCAATGGATCAATTCTTGAAATATTTCTATTCTATCCAACCCAACTTGTCTTTTCTCCATGGTAAATATGGTCAAATCCCCTCAACTATTCATTGCATGACATGGATATAGTCCATACTTCTAATACTTTCAAATATATCATTTCAATTTATTTTCACAATACCCTTTTGAAATAGGTAAGCATTTTAAAAACTACATTCACAATGAGAAAACCGAGGGGCAAAGATATTTGCTAGAAAAGAAAAGAACTGGTTTTATAGCTTTTTATATTATGACCTTTTTGTGGCATCTTTAAAAAAGCTAATTCTAAGAAAGGAATGGTTTACCTTGGACATAAAATAGAGGTCACAGAAAATTACATTAAAATTTTAATTTTTAGGTGTCTCAGTGTTCAATCAAGTATATAAATGTTGGGAGTTCCTGGGTATTAAGTTAGTAAATCATAAGATAAGAATGTGGATGAGCCATTAGTTTTATTTAGTGTTCTTCAAGAAAGAGGTTTTGACTGGATTTTTATATTCCTAGAAAATTTTCTAGACTTTAAAAATTTACACATACGACTTCCTTAAATAAAATGATCTGTCTTTGCTGTATTTTTACATAGCCTTGATTTGCACTGCCTCTTTTTTTTTTTTTTTTTTTTTTTTCAACAAGAGTCCCGGAGACTTTGCTAATGAGTTCATGAATTTCCAGTCATTTATACATGATGAAATAGAGAAAGAATACTGCTGGTCTCTTTTTAAATAGAAGGTGTACTTTCTCATGGGAAAAATACTTTCACCTGAGAGGTACAATTTCATTTTGTAAATGCTCCCTTCTAAATGTTACTTTTCATGCTGTAATGAATTCAGGAGGAAACCCTACCCTTTCCTCTAAATGACTCATGATGTAATGCCTTTATAGATTAAAAGCACAATTTGACTAATGGTCCTCATTTTTACTTGTAAGGTTTTATACATTTCATCACGTTCACCCTATTGGACACACCATAGACTACATAACTTATTCTAAAAATAGAATGTATGAAAAGGGTTCATTCAAGAATCAGAGGTCTCTTTCTGATTGAGTGCTTTAACCTGAGATTGAAACATTAATAATGATAAATTATAAATCATGTAGTTACTATTATGGATGGGAGAGAGCTAAAAAACAAAATAAAAATAAATTCAAATTTTGGAATTGTTCAAAGTAAAGATTACCACTGTGAACTGTTGGATTAGAAACAGTAATCATAAGCCAGTTAGCAAAATAAGCTCACTTGAAAAAATGTCTATTTCCTGATATATTGATTACTTTGATTTCTTGTATGGCTGGTAATCTGTATTTATTTTGAGAATAAAGAAGGCTGTTTAGATAGCTTATCATCTGCTATTTTACTGTTGATACATCTGAACCAAAGAGTTCACAATAGTTGATATACTTTGAAGGGAATCATATACCATAGTCTTAGACATAACTGTAGACCAAGCAGAACAATTAAAACTATGTAAGATCTAGGGGCACCTGGTTGGCTCAGTCAGATAAGCATCTGACTTCGGCTCAGGTCATGATCTTATAGTTTGTGAGTTTGATCCCCATATCAGGCTCTGGAGCCTGCTTTGGAATCTGTGTCTCCCTCTCTCTGTGCCCCTCCCCAACTCATGCTCTGTCTCTCTGTCTCTCTCAAAAGTAAATAAACACTAAAAAAACTCAAAATAACAAAAATTTTTTTTAAAAACTATGTAAGACCTTAAAGTATGTCCACAGTGTGGATGATTTCAATATTCATTCATTTACAAATAGACTACATACCATTACATTTTATTTTTAGCTTTCTTTCATTGTTTATTCAGACAGGATTCATCCAAGGAGAGACAACCTAGTTTTTTGTGTGTGAGCTTTGTTTTTTTTTGTTTTTGTGGGTTTTTTTGTTTTTGTTTTTGTTTTACCATATTGGTTAATATAAAAGTTACAAATTAAATGTCTTCTTATCTTCTGCATCCAGGAGTAAATCCATGAAATTCTCCCATAGTAATCTAAAACAATAGGTTCTATTAAAAATAGCCAAAGTGAAAAAAGACCAAGTAGCCAGCCTGATCATATCTTTTAAATTATTCGAGCCTTAAACATTCTGAATAATAAAATAAACTGAATAAATGATAAAAGGTCAGCAAATAAGGATGGGGAGAAGGAGGGATTACATGGGAGTTTTGGGGGGGAATAGTAGAATAGTAACACATTATAATTATAATAAGGGTACTTAATATCATTATTCTTTTTTACTAAATAATTACCTATGTATTTAGGGAAATCAAAGAAGCAAGCAAACATTAAAATGTTACCTAAAGTATCAATGTTCTTCTTGCCATGTAGTTCATTTAGTTCTTTCAAATATGTTAATATTCTATTTTTGTATTCACTGCTAAACATAGTTTTTCCAATAGCCATAAAGTAAGTCATATTTAGGAATTTCAGATACTTTGCTTAGGTCACTGAAGAGTTGCTTCAATTTAGAAAAATGGATTGTGATCCTTCTTGAAACATTCGAGCAGAGGTATCAGGCCAACTCAGATATGGAGGAGACAGAGGAGGAAGTCTCCTGGGCAGTAGTGAGACAAGCTGGGATTGTCTAAAAAGTAGTAGATACAATCTTATAAAATCTCAAAGGGCTTTTACAGAAATGACAATTTGTACTCTATTTACATAGTCAGTGGAGAAAAACTGCAGATTTACGTCTTTTTGTCAGTCCTCCAGAGATGAAGGGAAGCCAGATCTATAGCTGTATTGATTTCACTTCCATAATGAGACGGATGATAATTATGAGCTTTCTGTCTTTCCACATTCTGACTCCTCTCTTCCTTCTATTCAGTTTACTGAGAGTTTTATTTAGAGATTTTTTTTCTAGTAGTTGTATTTAGCATAATTTTCTGACACTTCAGTTTTATAAGTAGCAGTGAAAGAGTGAGGATAATATCCAGTTAAAAAAATGCAACAGTAATAGTATTTTGTCCTAGAACTTACCTACTCATGGTTAATATTAAGCAGTTGCCATTTATATTGGGTGCAAATTCTCAAATCCAAATGATGAGAGGTGATGACCAAATATTCCTCTGTTAGGGTACCAGTATTTGCTGGAACCAGGATGTTCCTGCTTCCCCTGAACACATTTGGAAAATGATTTCTATTTATCAGAGAGGATTTGGAAATTTCTGTGAAAAGATGATAATTATGGAATATTAATTGCTTATTAGTAAACTATTCCCAGTTGAAATAAGAGAAAACTCCCGGAAACTTGATTAAAAAGGGAAAGCTCCACCTGTCCCCTCCCTTTTTATAGATCCTTGGAACGGGTGGGGACAGGAAGATGAATGATACGTGTTCACCGTTTTCATTAGAATGGAATATTAAATTGAACACATTGCTTCCATCTGAGCATGGGTGGCAACAATTCCATTATGTACTGACCTTTAGAGGAAGAGGTGAGGGAGGCTTGAACTTGGGCTCTAAGACAAATCAGTTCAGGACACAGACTTTCTGTACAGGTACAGGCTTATCCCAGAGAGTCACAGTAGAAAAAAAAACAATACAGAATGCAAAGGAGGTCAAACCAGGGATCTGATGAAAGACCGTGGTGCCTACTTAACATAAAATGGCTTGTTGAGAAGCTAACCACAATGTTCTCATAACATCACAAGGATCTAACTTCTGTCTGTGCCCCTTGCAATATTGTTCTGTTATGTATCTAACGGTGTCGATTTACAAATGTCAAAAGATGGTCCTGTGCTTTGATTATCTTATAATCTAAGACACTTATCAAACTATTTCCTGTCAAGGGAAGGAACTTTGGAATATTAAGTTGCCAGGCTATGTTGTATACTACAGTACACTGTGCTCGGAATCAGCAGATTTACATGCTTGAGAATTGTCATTTGTTAACTTTAAGCAAGTTACTTCATCTTTCTTTGCCCGATTCTTATTGTAAAATGGAGGTAATGTACAAAATAATGTAGAAGAAATAATATACTCAAAAGTTTTACATAGTATTACCAACCTTGGGGATGAAAAAACTAAAAAAAATTACCATAGAATTGAGTTTGTTTATCCAGTGAAGGGAAAATGGAGATATGATTGGCTCAAGCACAAGTGGGAAGATCAAAGATCACCTGGGTTGTAGAGAAGCTTTTTCCCAGGATGAAAAGTGGTGTAGGGGTTTGTCATTAAACGTTTACAAATTCTCACCTGCAGAAATGTAAGTTTAAAAATAACTTCTCTATACCTGAACCTAATGGTGACAATTTAAGTTAATATACTCACTCTGCATTTATTTATTATACTTATGCATATTATATATATACATATATGTACATTTATTACATTTATTAATTTAGTATTTACATTTCATCGATTCAAGATTCTTTATTTTTCATTTCCCTTCTTATTTCTTGGAAATAAATGGAATCCTAAGATGGGCTTATGTATCATTTTGGCTTTCATGACATTTGCTTCTGCTCCAGATTTACAAAATTTATCCAGTGCTTCAAGTAACTTTGTTCCAGACCAGTATCTCTCCAGGATTGCATAAGAAAGCCCTCACTATTACTTCAGTGATTTCGGGAAGAATATAGTAAAGGAAATGAAAAACTACAATTGCAAATAATTAAATATAAAAATACTGTTATTCCTTAGAGGGAAGAGAATTGACTTTTTTTCCTGAATCTATTCATTGCACCACTGTGCCAAGGTCATGGTGATGCCTAGAGTCTCTGGCAGTTGATTCCTTGAGATGGACCTGACTTGGAGAGTATAGCCTTATGTAGAGGCCTGGGGAAGGAGACAAGGCTTTGCAGAAGCTCTGTAATTGCCATAGAGAGGGTGGAATGGAACAGTGATTAGTTATTAGTAATGACCTCTCCTTGGGAGAGACAGCAGGGCTAGAAGAGTAGAGGTGGGAACAACAAGGTTGTGGAAGCAGTAAGGAAAACTCACTTCCACTGATACCAGAGCAGTTCATCAGGAAGATCTTCTCAGTGATCTGGGAGTCCAAAGTCAGAGAAAGCTTGATGGGTGACAAGTATTTAATGTAATGCAATTGCTATATGTTTCTTCCTTTCAAACAAAGCAGTGATTCTAAGATGGGACTGATTTTGCCCTGTAGGGGATGCTTGTCAATGACCTGAGACATTTTTGGTTGTCAAAATTGGGGCAGGTGGTGTTTAACTGGCATCTAGTAGGTAGAGGCCAGGGATGTTGCTGAACTTCCTAACATGCATAGGACAGCCCTTCACAACAAAGAATTATCCAACCCAATAGTGTCCAGGGTGAGAAATCTTGACCCAGAGGAAGATGTTCTCAAGGGCCTAGACTCTACTGATCTGCCTGATGGGGTTGTAAAGATTTGAAATACTGAATAACTTTTTTAGACAATGTTAGGCAGGAGAGTACTTATTATAAATACTCAACACAAACTCAGATGTTTAATTTAGACTCTGTCTGCTTAATGTTTTAAAAATGAATAAGGAAAAAGAGTAGTCAATGATCTGAATGTTCTTTATAAATTCCAGAAGAATCAGAATCCTAATGTAGACCTGAATATTTTCTAATTTTGGCCACTTATCAGAATTACCTGTGGATATTAAGAGTATCTCAGAAATTCTGAGTAGTTTAAGTATAGAGTCCACGCATGAGATTCTGATGCACAGTTGGGCTTGAAAACCACTGTTTCATAGCCACATTAAGAAAGTAAACTGATTTAAATAACCTTCTCACTCTTGCTTCTGTGCTTACAACCTGGGAGAGAGCATTCTGGATATGTAGAAATGCATACCACTCTCCATTCTGTGTCCTCTTCAGCGCCTAAATTTAAAGAATATAATGGGTTGGGGATATATGGATAGATGTACCAATAAAATCTCTTCTCTTTCTTGCTTTTAACAGTGAATTCTCCCCTGCAAAACTGTGTGGTCCATTCAGATTTGATTAAATATTCAGGCAATCTAACATTACTACTCTTAAAGTTATGCCTTATATTTCCCCTTTCACCCTCTTGACCTCTGTATAACTCCCTTACCTTCCCTCATTTGAATACAGTTACTGATGAGGAAACAGGGCACAGAGCTTAAGGTCTCCAGGTTACACAGGAAATCAGGGGGCAGATTGGGATCACATTTCCAGCAACCCATCCAGAAATCCCACCTAAGTAGTTCATCCGGAGTTCTGTAAGGACAGTCCTGTGCCAAAGCAGGTTTCAGATGAAAGAAAGTACAAGCTGGTTTGCCCATTTGAAGAAAACACACACACAGAAAGGCGTCCACACACATGTAAGGGTTTAACTTTTCATTTCACTTCTCTCCATTGTTTATTATTTCTCAATTTCAATAGTTCACTGCTCCAGACAATATCCACCAGATTCAAATGAGCACAAGATCAACTGTTAAACATCTTAAATTAAGTCTGTTCTAATGACGATGCTTTTTTTCCTCTTTGTTTTTCCTGCTTCACACAGAGGTGTTTTTGTCTTTTTCCTCTTATCTTCTGGAAAAGCAGATCCCCTGATGTTACCAATACTCAGGAATTTTAGAGGGGGCATCTTTAATCCTTTGAAAACAAACACAATATTATTGTAGATTTTGCCGCTGAATCCACTGCAAACACAGCTCAGATAATTTCAAGGCTTCCTCATTTGCATGGAAGGAATGGCTGAAAGTCATTAATGTGAGCTCTGTGAGAACTTTTGATGACAAGTTTATGGGAAATGTGTATATGGAAACTGCTATCATTTCTGTTTCTAAAAGCCACTGCCACGAAAAGAGTGAAAAACATTACTGAGCCCAGAAAAGCTTTGCTTTTACACCAGAAAATGAAATTGGAATAAAAAGGCAAATCAATATAAACATTTTGTGCTCCAGATGAGCTTTACCACATGACCACAGACAAGTGAGACAGCACTCTGAGAAATAAGTGTCAGAGATTGAAGCAATTTAAAACATAAGCTTTTTCTGTATTGTCTAAAGAAGAATGTCACATTTTATCTTGTGACTCTGGAAAAAATGGTAGCGGATGAATATACTTTACTGTCAAATGCCAAAGGCAGATGTGACTGTCAAAATGCTTCTCTTTTGCCATTTGCTCTGAGACTTATGAGCAACCAGGATAGGCCAGTGGGTAAAGAATTGCTTCTTCACTTGGTAGCTCTAAAAATGGGCATACTCTGAGGGTGCCTGGGTGGCTCGGTCAGTTGAGCGGACTCTTGGTTTTGGCTCAGGTCATGATCTCATGGTCATAGGATTGAGCCCCATGTCAGGCTCCAAGCTGTGTGTGGAACCTGTTTGAGATTCTCTCTCTCTCTCTGCCCCTTGCTCACACACACTCTCTGTCTCTCTAAAGTAAAGCAAATAAATAAAAGAAAAATGGGCATAATCTACATTTTAATCACTCTTTATAAAAATTTCAGGCAGATTGGAAAATGCAGTAAATGTAGATTGCCCAGAACATGGGCAATTACTATTTTGGTAGTTTATTGCTTTGTCAATAGAGAACTAAGGGAGGCCACAATTATTACTGCCTTCCACAGTTAGTAGGTAGGGTAGCTCTGAGCCACTAACCTGGAGTAGAAGATTCTTAAATCTGGAGATGTCCCTGGAGACTATATAGCCAAGCAATTAGGAAGTTTCTAAGAAAAAAAGGAGAACATTTGGTATGTCTGGATATCAGGAGCATATTTTAGAGCTTCTGAACCCATCCAATTTGTTCCAATTTGAACAATCCATCATGCAAGGCCTCTGTTTTGATTCATGCTAGTGTGTTATGTTTGAGAGAGCTTGTATGGAGAGCCCTGTGGCAGCTTTCTTTGTATATAAACTCAAGTGGAAAGGGTAGAGGTTATTTCAGAGGCCAGGAAACTGTAATTCATCTCCATAGAGCTGATGAAATTAGAGTTCCAGAATGCAGAGCAGAGCCTAGAGCCAGCTACTGGGACTCTCAAATGTAACTTTAGCTTGGTTAAATTCTTGGTAGAGAATATGGCATAAGAAAAAAGGGCTATGGTCATATAACAATGATTATCTTTGGTTTCAAAACATTTACTTACAAAATGATCTTCAGGGGCTTGTAGTCACTGTGAAATTATAGTGTAAGTTTCCAATCAAACTGTATATGATCATTAAAGCAAAGAAAGGAGTGAAGGCTATTCACTGTGGATCTGTGAGCCAAGCTTGTAGGAAAAGACTGGATTCTAGGAGTAACTGATCTTCTGCTAACTCCACGTTGACAGTCAAATCACTACACTTACCTGTGCCCAGTTTCTTCGGCTGCAAAATCAACATAATGATGTGCACACCTCACTCAGAAGACCTTTGTGGGGCTAGGAGTATAAAAAGGCATAGGAGTAATTAGGGCTTACTGCTCACCTACAAAATAAAATATATTATTTTCATTAATCCTGCCAAGCGACTTGTTTTTTAAACTGAAGTATATGGTTGCACACAAGGTTACATGAGTTAAACTACAAAGTGATTTTTATATTACATTATTTTATAAACGACTATATGTTCTGTGAAGTGTCTGGCTTAGAATGTGCCTTATTGTTACAATATTTTAATAGTAAAATAATAACAGCAACAGTAATCATTACTTGTGAGTTTTATAACACTTTGAACACTGTGTCAGACACTGTGATAGCATTTTGGGAGCATTATCTCATTGACTCCTGAAAGCAATGGCAAAGCAATCTGCTGAGAAGAGATTATGGTCTCCAAGTGTAGATGTGGAAAAACTAGGGGTGCGGAGAGGTGTAAGTCGTAGGTGCAAGATTCAAACCCACCTCTGTGTACTTTCTGAGCCCTAGATGGGCTGAATTGCATCCTTTCAAAATTCTTATGTTGCAATCCTAACCCTTCGTATCTCAGACTCTAACTGTATTTGGAAATAAGATTTTTTTTAAAGTTTATTTATTTATTTTTAAGAAGAGATAGAGTGCAAGTGGGGGAGGGATGGAGCAGGGGAAGGGCAGAGAGAGAGAGAGGGAGACACAGAATCTGAAGCAGGCTCCAGGCTCTGAGCTGTCAGCACAGAGCCTGATGTGGGGCTCAAACTCGTGAACCAGTGAGATCATGACCTGAGCTGAAGTTGGATGCTTAACCAACTGAGTCACCCAGGATCCCCTGAAAATAAGGTCTTTAAAGTGGTAATTAGATTTAAATAAGGTCATTAAGGTGGCCCCTAGTCTAATATAACTGATGCCCTTATAAGAAATGAAATTTTGGCAGATACACTTAAGGGGAAGACCATGTGAAGACACAGGGGGAAGACAGCCATCTGTAAGCCAAGGAATGAGGCCTCAGGAGAAACCAACCCTGTCAACATCTTGATTTTGAATTTCTAGCCTCCAAAATTGTGACACAACATATTTCTGTTGCATAAGCCACCCAGTCTGTGGTATTTATGGCAGCCTTAGGAAACTAATAAACCACCATTATATCTTGTCAGCTCATTAGAGAGGAAAGATGTCCAGCCTGGAAATCCTTAGCTGATCTGAGAAAAATCAACAGGACAGAGGCAATAATTTCTGCTCTTTTCTATCTCTACCTCATGTCATCTGAATGTAGAATCTTCTCATACTTTCTGTGATAGATCACCTTATTATTCAGCAAATATTTACTTTCCTCATCTCCACGGGAGGAATATACCTCTGCCCTACTTACCTTTACTTGGTCATGGGACTTAGTTAGGTGTTAAAATGATGTGATGTGAGCAGAGGGTTGAAATGTATTTGCTCACTAACTTTGGCTTTCTTGCCCTCGAAAATCAGGCCTCAGAACAAATACATGTGAGAGCAGACTTGAATCGACCCTGTAGCCTGAATGAAAAGTCCAGACTGCCTCAGGCAAGTTGCAGCGGACACTCAGACCTGTGACAATAAATTACTATTGTTCTCAGCTACTGATACTTGAGGTGGATTTTTTTCATTATTGTGGCAACAGCTGATGCATCTATTATTATTTTAACCCATGATATCTGTTAACATGCTATATCTGGGTCATATTGTGTAATGAAAGTCTCCACTGGTTTTTCTGTTTGATTTGGGGAAAATGCATGCCAGCCTCCCTCCAAAAATTTCCCACATCCTGGAGTTCAAGGCTAAAGATTCATCCCATTAAATTTCAATACTCTCTGGTGTTTTGGAATCTCCCTCTAAAGAGAAGCTTGGGCAAAGAGTAACTTCCAAAGACCAAATCAGCAAATCTTATTGTTATTAAATTGTTACAGGATAAAACTTACCAGAGGAAAAATGCATTGAGGCAGGAAGAAAATATTCTGTGGAAAGCCTAGGATAGGAGGGCAACATCAAAGACAAACTTCATGCTCTTTACTCTTTTGTCAAGGATCAACCCTTGTCCCAGGATAGCATGGCCCAAAGTGGAAATTACCAAATATTGATACACCCACCGGAGAATGAATAAAATAAATTCATTGGAATACTTTGTAGCACTCGTTATGGTTTTAATTGTGTTCTCCCACAAATTCTTATGTTGAAGTCCTAAACCCCAGAACCTCAGAATGTGACCCCATTTGAAAATATGATCATGGCAAAAAATGTAATTAGTTAAGAAGACCCAGGTTGGGTCCCTAATCCAAAATGACTGGTAGAAAGAATGCCTTGTGAAGAGAGATACAAAGCAGGAGAATGCCATGTGAACTTGAAGGGAGAGAACAGAACAATATATCTACTTCCAAGATCTGGAGTGCCAAAGCTTGCCAACAAACCACCAGAAGCTAGGAGAGAGGCATGGAACACATTCTCCCTCACAGGGTATGGACTTTGCTGACACCTTGATCTTGGGCTTTTAGCCTCCAAAATTGTGAGACAATAAATTTCTGTTAAGCCACCTAGTCTGTGGTTAGAGCAGCCTCAGGATACAAATACAACAATGAAATGAATGGACTTTTATTGCATGCAACAACATGCAGGATTCTGTTGACTCTGTTTTTGAGTCAGATGAAGCTAGACACTAAAGAAAACATAATATGAAAGTCGATTTATACGAATTTCAAACACAAGGAAAATGAACGTATAGTGGTTTCCTTTAGGGCTAGGGGAATAGTATATGGACTAGGGTAGAGGGAGGCTTCTGGGTACTGTCATATTCTTTTTCTTGACTACATAGTGGGTACATAGGTGTGTTCATTTTGAAATAATTTATTGAGGTGTACTCTTACAATTTGTTGTGTTTTGTATGCATACTATGTGTCGATATGAGTTATTTTTAAAAAGATATTGACGGGGAGGAAGAGATGGAAACCAGAGGATTTAGAAGAAGTACTTGACAGTGTAAATAAGAACATGAGGAGGGGGCAGGAAATAGCATCCAGAGCACAGTGGAGGGTTTGGCTCAGGTAGGAAGAAGGCACTTCTGGGCCTGATGAGAAGGCCCTAGATGCATTATAACAGAGGTGGGGTTTGTGAAGTTTCCACTTATCATGGCTCTCTTCTTTCCTTTGTCTCAAATAAAACCTGAGTTTAGCCTTTCAAAAATATTTTTTTGGCAAGTCTCTTGGCATTTTCCGAAATTCATTTGAAACGCCATCCATTACTGTGGCAAAGCCAGGGAGCCCTTGTGTCCATATGACATGCCTCCTGTTGCTATGGTAATTGAATGTTTACTAGAGAAAATATTACCAGTTAATAATGGCTTGGATGGAAATAATAGCTACTGCTAGGCCCTTCAGGGTTACACACCATCAATTTCCAATTTGCTGAAATAGGTGCAATTGGCTTTTTGAGTTTCAAAGTATGACTTTTTCCAGGCCTCTGTGATCCTTCCCCCACATCATGCACCACAGACCCACACCCACACACCCAAATGCTTCTAAAGAATGTTCAGCTTGTCCAAAATGATGATAGAGAGAAGCTGTTATGTTGGAGCCTTGTCATAATTTCAACAGTAGGAATAATGAATAAATTAGAAGGTTACTCTTTACTGGCTTTGGTTAATAGTGAAATCACAGAGGGAATAATCACAGAAGGAGAGTATAATTCATACTATTTCTTACACTCAATCTTATCCAGAATCTCATTCCCAAAGAGCAAACCAACAAGCAGATGTGTTGAATTACTTTGTCAAAAATCATGCCTGTGCATAACAAAAATGCCTTTCAAGGTATTTAGCACACGCTTTTCCTGAGGCTGGGTTATTTACATATTTGTTCATTTATTGATTAACTGCTTCCTTCCATTATTAATTAATTCAGCAAATGTTTATCGAGCCAGTCATTAACCTAGCTCTCAGGGAAGCAGACCCTGCCTCTGGTCTCAGAGGAGCTTGTGAGATAGTGAATGCAATGTTTCGATGAAGTCACCCCTCTCCAGCCTTTCCACCAAATGCCAACAGAGTGCAGCTGGAAGGACACGGCTCATGACTCAGGTTCCACGTCCTCCCACAATTGGACACCTTTCACCCACATGTGGGAAGCAGTGTGAAAGTATGGAGGTGAAGGCAGTGCCTAGGCTTGTGGAAGGGAAAACCCCTCCTTCAAAAGTCGAGAGAACAAACAGCCCCCCTGTGAGTCCAAGCTTATGCTTCCAGAAAGAAATGTTCAGTTACCATGACAACCAGTTTTATCCACTACATCTAAGAGGGTAGGAAAATCAGTGAGGGGACCAGTGTGACATCTTGGGAACATGAAACAAGAGGAGCAGGTTGTCTTTGGAGATTGGATCTCTCCCTCCAAGCCAATGATATCCTGGACAACTCAGTATACAAGAGAATCACTGGGTGGAGGGGGACAGGGGTTAAGAAATGGAGGAATGCATCTTTCTAGGCCCCTCCCCACTAGAGATTGTGATTCCAAGAGTGGAAGCCAGGAAAATGTGTTGTAACTAGAGCCCTGCTTGTTTTGGTAATGGTGTTCCCCAGGTCACACACCTGCCAAAGGGGAGAGGTTAGTGTTTTAGACAAAACACTCTAATAGGGGAGGGCACATGAAATGGGGGAAACCGGCTGGCAAGAGATATCAGTTTTAAGAAGCATGTTCCAGGTGATAGATAAAGAGCCTGTGTAGCAGCAATGGTTTTGGAGAGGAGGGATGGGCTCTGAAGAGATTCAGGACTGAGAAGCAATGAAACTGTGAGAAGGATTAGGTCAGGAGGTAAAAGAGTTACAAGCCTGACTATCAATATTGCCAGGGAGAGAAGTCACAAAGTAAGGACTTCAGCTTTACATTCATTGTCTGGGCCTGTCTGGACTGCCTCCCTCCTGGCACCTAGCCATGGCCCCCAGACTCTTGCATACAGAGAATTAAACAGAATGAAAGAAAAGTGCCCTATCACTCAAGTCTGAGGGAGATGCACACAAGGTAACTCTGCACTGTAGACTTTTAAACACATGTAGAAATGGAGGGATTATTATTATTATTATTATTAAAGTTTATTTATTTTTGAGACAAAGAAAGAGAGTGCAAGCTGGGAAGGGGCACAGAGAGAGAGAGAGAGAGAGAGAGAGAGAGAGAGAATCCCAAGCACACTCCAGGTTCTGCACTGTCAATGTGGAGCCTGACATGGGGTTTGAACCCATAAATCATGAGATCATGCATGACCTGAGCCTAAGTTGGACACTTAACCAACTGAGCCACCCAGGTGCCTGAAATGGAGGGATTTTACATTTTTCTTTTTGTTTGTATGTTTTCTTTCTTTCTTTCCCTTCCTTCCTTCCTTCCTTCCTTCCTTCCTTCCTTCCTTCCTTCTTTCTCTCTCTCTCTCTCTCTCTCTTCTTTTTTAATGTTTATTTATTTTTGAGAGAGAGAGAGAGAGAGAGAGAGAGAGAGAACAGGGGAAGGGCAAAGAGAGGGAGACACAGAATCCAAAGCAGGCTCCAGGCTCTCAGCTGTCAGCACAGAGCCCATCATGGGGCTCAAACTCATGAACCGTGAGATCATGACCTGAATGGAAGTTGGACGCTTAACTGACAGACCACCCAGGTGCCCCATTGTTTGTATGTTTTCTTACATGAGCATTGGTGACAGGTTATGCCAGGAACCAATGTTTGGGAGGAGCAAGGAGAACAAGGTAGAGGCCAAAAAGTGTGAGACACCCTGACCATTAATGTACAATTGTTGAGGAGTTTCCGAGATAGACACACTGACTTGACACTACCTATTCCAGAGTAGTGTGACCTAAAAACAACTTGAATTGTAATTTTTCTAGTCCTTCATATTTCCTGGTGGATCTTGCTCCTGATGGTTAGAACAAAAACAATGACAGAAGTTCTGCAGTGATGGGTTCAGAGCAAGGGGAGAGAGTGGGCTCAGCAAGTAGTCAAAGGAATAGTCAGAACAGTTAGAGATGGTGCATTAGGTGGGGTTGGGATACAGAAGGTAATGATGGGGACTGAGTTAACTCTGAAATAGAAGAGCCACAGTCTGGAAGTCTTTGCACCAGAAACCATGTGCCATCAGCTCCTCTTTCTGTCATCAGAGCTCCATCCCCTGTCACTCCACTTGAGAGAGAAAGTGGGAAGAGTTGACAAGCAAGCCACTCTTCCACCAAGGTTACCAGTGAGAGCTGAGCCTGCTCACAAATGTGTGTGCCATAGGGCAGAGAACATACTGCATTTATTCAAAAGTGTATGTCATTTTTACTGTTTGCTTTATAAGCTGCTTGTTAGATACGTAGTTTTTGTCATAGGCAGGATAAAAGTCAAGAAAATAAGAAGGTACTGTCAAGTATATTGTTCGTTCTCCCATATCCCTATTTTGTTTTCCATGTATCCCTATTTCGATATTTTGTTTTTAGAGTAGAGATTGGCCAACTGCAACATGCAAGCCAGGTCTAGGCATGTCCATTTGTTTACATATCCTTTGTGGTTGCTTTCTCCCTACAACAGCAGAGTTTCATAGTCGAAGTCATCGTATGACCGGCAAAGCCAAAATAATTTACTATCTGAATTTTTTTTTTTTACAAAGTTTGTCAACCTCTACTTCAGAAGAATCCTTGGGGCACTTGGGTGGCTCAGTCAGTTAAGCATCTGACTCTTGGTTTTGGTTCAGGTCATGGTATCATGGTTTTGTGGGTTTGAGCCCTGCATGGGCCTCTGTGCTGGCAGCGTGAAGCCTTCTTGGGATTCTCTCTCTCTCCCTCTCTCTCTGCCCCTCCCCAGCTTGCACTGTCTCTGTCTCTCTTAAAACAAATAAATAAAGTTAAAAAAAGAAGAATCCTTTAAAAGGCTAGAATCACCAGAATGTATTGTCCTAATTGACATCAATGAGGAAAATGATAAATTTCCATAATTAAGGTGACTAGTGTTTATAAATTGCTTTCACATACATGTTAGCCACATGATCACCACAAAGGGGCTTTGAGGCATGTACCCTGAAATCTATTTCATGGATGAAGAAATGGAGGAAGAGATGAATTAATTTGTTTGACTCTTACTTTGGGGAATCCCAACAAGGAACCCAATGTCCTAAGTCTAAATTCATGTAATTTCCATCATTCTAATTCCATCCTAGAGCTGAGTGTGTCTGCTTATAGAGAAAATCCATCCCAAAGTGCTGAGCAGGCTTTGAGCCCTCAGACATCTCAGCCCAAATCCCAGCATTAGAAATCCATTCCTCTGGATCCACAGGTTCCTTTTTAGAGATGTAAAATGTCCCCAGGAAGAGCATGTTATGTCTGCTACAAGTCACTTGCATTTTCAGACAAATTTCAGTCTTAAGTGAATGCTGTACTCCTAACAAGGAGGTACGATGCCCAGTGGGGAAGGGAACTGCGGGTGTGGAAAGAAATATTTCTGTTCGTGGCCAGGAATGTAGGGAGGCAGATCTGGGAGGGGCATCAGGCACTCAGGAGAAATGAAAAGGGCAAGTCTCCAGAAAGTACGAAATCTACTCCTTTCCTTCTTCACAATTCTTGTTCTCATTGATACCACAGGGAGAGAGGTGCACAAGCAAATGGATCATGGGTCTTTTTTTTTCAGTGATTCTTACATTCTTATCATCTTTTTCAGGCTGCCCTATGACCAGTTTTGTGTTTCATCTCATAGTTGCCTGGATACTCCCAGCCTGAGTGCTGACAAGCTTCCCAAAGATGAGTTTAATTTTGTGAGAATTTTAGAATTATATCTCCAAGGAGGTTTCTCGCCACCAGAGTGTCCCTGGAGCAAATCTGTGGACTCTAAGTATTCTCCAGCAGATTGTAAATTTTGGATATGGTGCTAGAGAAGAGAAGAAAGGACAACAGCAAATGTCAGGACCACATGGTTTCCAGTTAGATTGTAGTCAATGTGATATTTTGTATGATACACTGTGTTCTCTGCTCAAAGATGTTCTTGGGAGGAAGAAGAAAGATTGAATGTTTCTTTTGTGCCAAGCAATGAATAATCAAGGGAAGAAACTGGGATGGAAAATCAGTTTTGTTGAATGTTAGAGAGAGAGAAGCTAGAATTGTGAACCCTTATGTTGGTGACACCATCTTAAGAAAGTAGAAATGAGTTTTTCTGTCTCACTTTGCAGTGGATGACAGAAAATGGCTTTCAAACCAAACATAGTATAGAGATTTCCATTTGTAAAAAAGAATCGTCTGTAAATAACAGAGTTGAAATATTTTCCCTGAAAATATGAAATTGATTTGGTAAGTGGATTAATTTTAGGACATCAATTATTAAATATAAGGAAAGATGCAACTTTCATAAATGAAACCCAACAACCATAGAGTTTCCATAATGATACCATCTGTCTCTACTTTTTGGAGATTTCATTAATGTGTGGGAACCTTGCTGCATATGGTAGAGAGAAGACTGAGCTGAGAGTGACATTCTTTGTGTTCCATGTCAATTCTTGTTTGTAATCAGATAGTGTTAGGTAGATCATTGTGTTTTTCTTACTTGATTTTCTTATATGTACAATTAAGAGATTGAATTAGACACCTCCTAAGTTTTCTTTGCTCCTCAGAATGTAATTCTTGGCTTTACTTGGACAACAGATTCTGGTCAACGATCCTTTTCTTGTGATCATCTGAAATGCCATTTTCTTTTGACCTGACTCTTTAAAATTAAATTATAGAACCTCAGATCCATCATCTGTCAATCATTTTCTTTCCAGTCCTTTTACCCTCTGTATTAGGATCTTGACATCATAGAATTTGAAAACATATAGGCTAGAATCTCACCTCTTATCCAAAACATTTGTGATGAATCATGATCCTGATTCTTCTCCAGGAACAGAGAACCAGTGACTTCCAAAGCTCCGTGCATTTATGCTGGCTAAATTTTAATCGTGTCAAATATGACTAAAATCTTATACGAGTCTCTGTCACATTCAATCTAGTTAAGGGTGCAGCTATTCTATTCTTTTTAAATCCACTTATTTGGGCAATATAATTGGCTGGTGGCTTCTTCAAGAGTGTATCACACAACCATTCTGACCAAAGCTGATGAATCATTGTGATTTCATCAAGTTTGAAGAGAAGGAATGGCTGACTGGTGGTATGAATCAATTCCAAAACAATCATAAAGCACATAGCTCTGCTTTTAACATTTGTGAAAGTGTTACATGTGTAATTTGCTTCAAAGAAAGGGAGGGGAGGAAGGCAGGAGAGAGACAGGGATAGAGAGAGACAGAAGGAGAGGGAGAGAGAGAGAAAGAGAAAGGAAGAGGAAGAGAGAGAAAACTAGCTTAGCTGTAATGGTGTGTTGCACACTGTAATGGAGGGGGAGGTGATCCAGGCTGCCCTGAAGAGCCCATTTGGAGTGAGATGTCTGTTGATAACACTGTGTCTGTATCTATATGAAGCCAATGCATTATATGATTTTGCTGCACATAATTTTCCCTTCTTCATAACAATTGTCCAAAAAGCATGAGTGAGAGTAAGTCATAAGCCCACAGTTACATAGCAGCGTTTAACCAAAACAACATTGCCAGTTTGGAAGCTCATTTGAGGGCATACTAGACTCATCTCTGCCTTTGAGAAAAGTTTCTTCAGTGCTGTGAAGAATCCTGGGTTTCCCTGGGAAATGAAAGCTCAGCAGTGGTGTATATACATGAGCAGTGATCAAACTCTTGGAAACAAAGTCTTTGAGGAAGTCCAGCCACCCTCCTCAGACTTCTTTCAGTCCGAGAAACTCCTCATGTGCAAGCAGATTGTTGACCAGGCTGGCTGCGTGAAGGTGAGACACAGTGATCCTGATTGACCATTTTGGTTGCAGTCTGTCTACTGAAAATGCATCACTTGATCTTCAGCCCTGTGGTAGTATTTGAACCAGACTGTTTCACATAATAACCTAAGTGTGCTACTAACAGTCTAGTTTAATGTCAAAGTTCCAAACCCCATGTCTGAAGACATTCATCTTCTTTTCTCCAAAACATGTATGCGTGTGCATTAAAATGCATATCTGGGAAAGGAAACAGACCATCCATTTGGACAATTCAGAGTGAAATCCAGAGGAGGGAGAGTTCATCGAAAGCTGGAGTTTTAAAACTGGGCCTTGAAAAAAATGACAAGCAGGGAGGAAGAAGCAGTTCAAGGGTATCAGGACAAGGGTATCTTAACTTCTGATTTATTTCAACTTTAGCTGACGTGGGAGCATGATACAATTCTTCCTAGTCTACATTTGTCCCACAAATGTTTCCTGTATTAAAAAAACGAGAGGCATCTTGGCTGTGTATGTGTGGGGGAGGGTGGTGGAAGATAGCATTTCCAGAGGGTTTTGCTTTTCTGCCTTTCAGTTTTTTTGCAATCTGTGTTATAGTTATTAAGTGTTGATATGCCAATCTCATTTGCTCTCAAAGTGGGCTATTTAGAATGTCCATCTTTATGGTCAAACAGATTTTCTTGGCCACCTCACCTAGTTATTCCCCAAAATAAGAATCCCAAATAAACTCATATACAGTAATTAGAGACAACTATTTTCAGCAATTATACTAATCTATAAAACAGATAACTTGGGGGTCACAAATTTCTGTTGGAGTGTACTTTAAAATTTTTCATCTCAAGTGAATATTTTAATTGCTACAAAGTTGAAAAATGAAGAATTAAAAATGGACAGATGGACCGATTTTGTCAGATTAAAAAAAAAAAAGGCTTGTATGTGATTCAATGGTTTATTCTACTGTTGGAGAGATTTTAAATTAAGAATTTGGAGAAAACCTGGAGATTTGGGTTATTTCCAGGCAAAGATTCAAGGTTTGCTTTGTTACTGTATTTTATTGATTTTGGACATGTGGTGTTCATAAATGGGAGAAGGAAAGGATGAAGAATCTGTAGCCTTCAACTGGAAACCGTGTGGACCATTTACAATTCTGATTAGAATTTTATCCTTGGGTGGGTTGTAGCTCTGCTGAGAACCAAGAAGCTGTTAAGGTCATCCCTTGTTTTCAGCCTCTGGGGATTTAGTTCCAGTTTTCTCTTTTCCAGAGGTCTCCTGAGCTGAGCCTCAACTTGAGAAGTTTCTTCTCTGTACCTTCTGCCATCTGGAACACACTCTGCATTTTCACCCCTCATTCCACATCTCAGCTGGGATCAATCATTTCTACCTTATTTTTTGTCACTCAACTTCCTGTGTATGTTAAACAAGTGCCTACATCTCCGTGATCGACTGAGTCCAAATTGAGTGAGGCCTGTGTGCTTTGCAGGGAGCTGGTCCAGCTCCAGCCATGACCCAGAGCCCCTGGGCAAGAGCTGCCGACAGTCCAGGCCTTCCCTTTGGTAAGCACTCTTCACTCAATATTTTTGGGAAAAGATATTAATTCAGAGGACAAAATTGACTTCGTAGGAATCAATGAGAGGGCTTTGCGACAGGTATGTGGTAACCAAGATTTCTGGGTGTCCCCATCCTCCTCTAATCCCCTGGTTTTTTAGACACAAGAGGAAGATGCACCTCCCTTCCCCAGAGCCTGTCCACACACTCCTGCTTCTGTCTTTTGTCATCCAGACTTGCCTCTTAGATTTCCTCTGGTTTTGAACCCAGTTTAAGTTTTTCCTTCTCAAGTCATCCTGGGTCTGTTCCTGTTGTCTCTTTCTTGGTCATGCTATGTTTCTGCATATTTCTTAAGTATATTTTTAGTTGTTTCTGGTAAAGACATTCACTTTCTGCTTAGCTACACACATTTCCCCCTCTTCCAGTGGGCCTCCTGGAGCCTCCATTCCTCCTGAAGCAGCATTTCAGAAGTGCCCTATGGCAGTATTTTTGTCTGTTTTTTTTTCTGAACTACAAATCAAGGTGTACTGCCCATCCAATTTTCAATCCTGCTTCTCTATAGTAGTGCTTTTCATAGTTGAATGTGTGTGTGAATCACCTGGAGAGGTTGGTGAAAAGCATTATGAGTCAGTAGGACTGGTTTAGGTCCCACAGTGTTCCCAAGTGACACAGTGGCTTCTGGGCCCAGGATCACACAGGGAGTCGCAAGGGCTCATTGTTCTGTATTTTCATTCCTTAGAATCTGTAGTAGTTTCTTAGGACTGTCATAACAAAGTACCATAAACTGGGTGACTTAAAACATTAGAAAATCAGTGTCTTACAGGTCTAGAGATTTGAAGTCCAAAATCAAGGGCTATGTTCCTTCTAAAACCTGTAGGGGAATTCTTCCTTGCCTCTTACCAGCTTCTGTGCATTGTTGGCAATTTTGGCTGTTTTTGGACTTGTAGATGCACCACCCCCAATCCCCTAGCCATCTTCTCCCTGTGTGTCTTCATGTTGTTTTCCCTCTACATGTATCTCTGTCCAAATTTTTCCTTTTTATAAGAACATCAGTTGTATTAAGCTAGAGCCCGCCTTAAGGACCTCATTTTATATTGCTTATCTCTATACAAACCCTATTTGCAAATAAGGTCATATACTTAAGTACTGAGGATTAGGATATCAACATATCTTTTTTGGGGAGCCATTATTCAATCCAGAACAGAGGACTACTTCCCTTTTTTAAAAAAATGGGAAGTATAAGACTTTCTTTTTTTCCTTGCTAGTTATTTTTTTTCTCTAAATAGAATTTGCTGCTTTGATCATCAACTGAAACACTAGAAATTAAGGATGTTTAATTTTGAATGGGCTAGGAAATACACATCTGGGATCACCAAGAAAGAGGCGAGAGAAAAAGACTATTTAAAAAAGTTTTCATGCTCTGTTCTCCCAGGATATAATAGTAGAAATAGCAATAGGCTTTCAAGTAGGCCAGTTCTAAAATTTGAATCCTGATCTGTCACTTATTACTTCTATGATTTGGGGGGTGACCTACTTGCTTATGTTTAACTTCTATTTCCTCATTGAAAAAGATGAGTACAATGACTCCTAGGAAATAAAGGATGGTTGAGAGGATCAATAAGGCTTCTGAAGCACCTGGCATGTGATAGACATTGAACATATGTGATCAGTAGTTCTGTAGTGAAAGTTTGCCTTCTGAATACTGTGGCAGGACTATCAGTGATATCTAGCCAGGTCACTCAGTGGACCCTTCAGGGCTAAGTCAGCTGCCAGGTCAGCTCACAGCAACCTCTGCTTCTCTCTTCTCCTCCCTCAGCTGCAACAGTGGTTCAGAAGAGCAAAAAGGACAAAGGGACTGCATTTCATTGTTCTTCTGTATGATTTCCCATCCTGGATGTAAAAGAAAAATACTGTTTTCTCCTCTGTGCCTATATTTTAATGTATATCATCATTTTCCTTGTTACATTTACATTAAAAATTTTTTTTGACATTTATTTATTTTTGAGAGACAAAGACAGGCAGAGCACAAGTAGGGGAGGGGCAGAGAGAGAGGGAGACACAGAATCTGAAGCAGGCTCCAGGCTCTGAGCTGTCAGCACAGAGCCTGACGTGGGGCTCGAACCCACAAACTGAGATCATGACCTGAGCGGAAGTCGGATGCTTAACTGACTGAGCCACCCAGGTGCCCCTACATTTATGTTTTTAAATAAATGATTTTTCCCTAAGTGGATGCCATACAGAGATCTTTTCATCTTCTGGTTATTGTTTATGTGTAAGGATGTATGTTTGAAATGTGAGTGCTTCTAAGATGAATCTAGCAGGCCTTACTCTAATAGAGGTCATTTACTTTGGAGCTCAGATGAAAAATGAATTTTTATTTGTCACTAGTCCAGCACCTGGACACTCATGGTTTGGTCATCTATGTTAGAGACAGGATTTCCAAAGTAGATTTTGCATGAAAAATGGGAAGAGTTGAGAAGGGTAAGCTACAGTTGCAAATAATCCATTTGTTTTCTCGATCTAAGTCTTACACTGCAAAAGTAAAAAAGACAATTAATGCCTCGGCTAGGCTGGGGTTCCAAGCTGAATTTGGCACAAATATTACTCACCTCTCATACGCCAACCACAATGGATACTTACATACCCAAACAGTAGTGTATGTGAAAATGGAAAACTTGTCCTCACGTTTCTGTTCATGTTAAGGCAGACATCATTCCTGAGCTGGCCTATTATTATACGATATAAACTACAGTGAACTAAGAGGATGTTGAGTGTGTGTGGGTGAGTTGAGTATGCAAACAAGGCAAATACATGTAATGTACATACTTAAATATTTCTGTATTATTTTATGATTGCCAAAGAAAAAAAAATCTTGTCTTTAAGGAATAAGAGTAAAACATTTCTTTAAGATTATTTGATTTCTCCCCAGAACAGCTAGTAAGGGTAGGAGGGGTTTTTGAAAGACCGTCAGAGGAAAAGACACTCCCGGATGAAGGTTTACTTGAAGTGATGTGAAATTCAGTTGTTTTACAAGTGAAAGGAGCTGAAAGGAACTAACAGGGCATTTCGAGTGCTTGCATCTGGTTTGATTCAAATGGTTTCACATGCGTGGAGTTTCAAATGAAAATAAAGTTCATAGCAAGAAGAAATGCTATTTAAACCATGTGAACTGGAGCCAGTGAAAAAATTCATCCTTATAACCACAATGCATGAAGTTTTGCTTGGTAAGTGATTTTTCAGAGAAGGTATGCAAAATTAAACCACATACACCTGCATGCTTGGGTTAGTTCTTGGGGTTGAATTAGGTCAGCTTTTCCCATTTAGTGTCTCAGTGTACAGTTTGGTCAACTTTCCTTTGTCTAACAACTATTTATGGAGCTTCTGCTATGTGTGATTTATCGTCATGGGTATGTTGGTACTACAGGGATGGTATATGAAGCATATGGTGCATGCCCTTGAGGAGTGTACACTTTAGTGGTAAAGACAAAAACACATGTTTTTACGTGGTAGAATAATTTACTGAGTATTATTGAAGCTGATAAAAGAAGGGAAAGAAGTAGACTTGGTTGCTCACCTCCTTAGGCAAGAGTCCTAGAAACAGATGGTTCTTTACAGTGACTTCCCCTCCCTCGGACAAAGGGGATTATTTTGTACTGAGACAAATGGAGATTATCACAGCTATGAAAACCCTAAACTGCTCCTTTGCAGGGTTTTGGGGAAAACTCTTCTATAGCCAATCACAAAAGCTACCTGGATCAGGCACCCCCAAATAAGCATTATCTCTGTATATTAGTCAGGGTTCTACAGAGAACCAGAACCAATAGGATGGAGAGAGGGAGAGAGAAAGGGAGGGAGAGGGAGAGAAAAAAAGACTTAAGAAATTGGTTCACATGATTGTGGAGGGTGGGGGGGCAAGTCCAAAATCTGCAGAATGGGTTGGCAGCCTGGAGACCCAGAGAAGAGTTGCAGAATTCCTTGCTCAGAGGAGGGCACTCATTACTCTATCCATGCCTTCAACTGATTGGATGAAGCCCACCCACATTATGGAGAAGTGTTGTTGTTTTTTTTTACTTAAGTAAATAAACTTATTTTGAGAGAGAGAGAGAGAGAGAGAACACCAAGCAGGCTCCATACTGTCAGCACAGAGTTCATAAACTGTGAGATCATGACCTGAGCCAAAATCAAGAGTCAGATGCTTAACCAACTGAGCTACCCAGGTGCCTTGGAGAACAATCTGTTTTAATCAAAGTTCACCGATATGAATGTTAATGTCCTCCCCCAAAACACATCCAGAATAATGTTTGGTCACATATCTGAGTACCATGCCCAGGCACATTGACACATAAAATCAACGATCACACCATCTTTGTTGGTCTGGAGCACATGTGGGATATGTTGTCTCAGAAAAGACCAGAACCCACAACATGCTTAGAGAGACTCCTGCCTAGTTTCAGAGGGAAAATATTAAAAGGTTCGGACTTAAATTTGCTGGAAGATAGCACTCACAAAGGTTAACCAGAGATAGTAATGTAGGAGCAAAATATTGATGGGTGTCTCAGGAAACTAAAAAGTGATGAGATTGTGGAGCTGCTCTGGTCACACAGGAATCTCAGGTTGGTTTGCACCTTTTCCATTACTTACTTTGGAGAGGCAAGGTGAGATGATTGGAGCTAGAGATGGGGAGCCCGACCTGGTGAGTAATACTTGTTGCAGGGGTCAGTCTTTTACCATGCTTTTAAACATGACCTTCCCACCTCTTGATTCAAGACATTTCTTGGTACAAGAAAGGTCTTAACTTAGTGCTAAAGAGTTATGGCTGAAGTTGGAGTCAGGTAGAGGACTAGTCCACCATTTGTTAGAACTGACTAAATACCTGGCTACTTTTAAGCCTCAAAGAATTGTTCACCCTCACCCTCCACCTTCTACCCTCTACTTTATGTAATTAAGCAAAACATCAAAGACATATCTGGTCAATAAGGCTGGAGCTCTTATGGGCACCCAGTTTAAAATTTTTCCACTTCCCTCCTTCTTACTCTACTCCCAGACCCTGCCAGATGAGACTTTAAGGAGATCTTCTTTTTGATTAAATTTTCTCCTTAGAATTTATTCCTATATGATATGCTGTATAGTTATTTATCTATCTATCTAAATATTTGCTTGTTCACTGTCCTCATCACTAGTATGTAAACTTCACAAAGGCAGGGAATTTTGTTTGTTTTGATCACTGTCTTATTCTCAGTACTTAGAACAGTGCCTACCACATAGTAGGCATTCAATAAATATTTGTTGAGTTAATAGCTAAGTAATTCTCCTGGTTGAAACATAGGTAGTGTGGGCTAGAAAAAAATTTCTTTAAGGGGAGATATCTTTTTGGAAGCAGAAAATTTGCCTAATACCCAAGCTTACCTACTCAGTACTTGGCGACTTTAGGACAAATAAACCCATAAACCCAGCCAGACTTTTTTTTTTTTGAGAGACAGACACACACACACACACACACACACACACAGAGAGAGAGAGAGAGAGAGAGAGAGAGAGAGAGAGAGAGAATGCACACATTCATGTGTACCTCTTGGGGAGCAGCAGAGGGAGAGGGAGAGAGAGAATCTTAGCAGGCTCCATGCCCAGCATGAATCCCTACCTCATGACCATGAGATCATGACCTGAGCTGAAATCAAGAGTCAGACACTTAACCAGCTGAGCCACCCAGGTACCCCAAACCCAGCCATATTTTGATTGAGTTCTGGGTTATTCCTAATTCAGAGTATAGACCTGGTTCTGTCTTACTCTGGATGAGCTCTGGATGGGGAGTAAATTTTCTTTGTGGGATGAAAACAGTTGTTTGGTGAGAGAATAAATCATATTAAAAAATAAACCTTTGAAGTACTTAATTAGTTTCTCCTTTTTTTTACCTTCAGGTAGATAGACAGTTCTCTTTGTGCTTAGAGGAGATGAATATTTTGTAAAAGCCAAAGTCAACCTAAAAGACTGTTATAGTTATCCTAAGGGAAGGAAAATGGGGAGGGATAGAAAAATGAGAGACCGTTGAGAATCAATTTGGGGTAGAAGAAAGAGAATGGTCAAGAATTGAAAGAAAATGGGAAGTAATGATTCTCAGGGACAGCATGGACCCACATCCTTCTGGTTGGTATTGTCTTTGGGTAGCATACCCTAGAGGCTAGATCTCAACCAGTGCCTGGAATATGAGAGCCACCAAATCACTGCTAGATAGAAATCACAAATCTTAGTCATGTCCATGATGGACAGATGGTGAAAGCCTGCTTACCCATTTTAGAAATCCAGTTAACATTCTGGATTCTGGAGCTTCCTTGAAAATGAAAATGGTAGGGGCTCCAGAACTATTTGGGATTTACTTGCTTATCATCTCTGTGGATTAGGGACTTTGGAACAGATTAAATTAGATCTAAAGTTTAAAAAGATACTGGGTTTAAAGTTAAAAATAATTGAAGTTAAAAAGTGGGTCTGTAGAATGAGATTCATAGCTACCAAATTCATAAAACTAGGCTGAAAAGAGTACTGGAGGGAAAGTGAAGAGCAAAAGTCCTTAATATGAACATAAAGGAAGTCTGTATAAAGAAATTAGTACCTCAGTTTGCCTTGATGACTTGGTAAAGTGAGGGCAACTCATTATTACTCATCCTCCCAGGATGGAGAAATTACGTCTTTTTCCTGCCACCTCAGCTTATCTCCTGCCCTCCTCTGACTTCTTCCAATCAACAGAAACCTATAGGCCATGCATCCTTCATCTGTCTCCTCACCCTGTATGTCTTCCTCCATTATGCCTCCTCACTGTGCTCATGGGGCTCTGAGGTTATATACACCAGTGTTCCTGATTTAAGCCCCAAAGACAGTTGATACATACTATTGCAGGATATTTTTTACCTCAATACCCAGGATTCGTTGTCTTGCCACTTTGAAGAATGAAGAGGTGGAAACAAAATGAGCAGCAGGCAAAAGTTTATTAAAGATTGAAAGTAACAATAGTAGGAAACCTCACTTTACAGAAAGGGCACTTTCAAAAGTGAATGCCCGCAGAATATAGGCAAGGATCCTTGTTTTATAAGGTTCTTGTCAGCCTTCCCTCCCCTTCCTCTTTGTCCCTTCTCAGGTTTTACCCCTCTTGGCTTGATACCTCTAGGTGCTGGGTCAACCATTCCTGATTGGTTCGACTCCATTGTGTGAGGAGTCAGACTGGACATACTGCCCCACATAAACATACATTTGTCAAATTCCTGACAAGGGAACCTGAGGGGGAGTAGGTGGTGTCTGTTACATTCTTAAGAGGGACCTTACACCTGAGATGGTTTGCTGTAGTCAACTGCTCCCAGTGTTGTTCCAAAATATGTGTTTTTCCCCACCCAGGGAACTCAGGTCCTAACCATTTCCTCTCTGCCTATTTTATCCTATCTTTCACTATTACAATATAATCTTTGAATTTCTAGAAATGGACATTCTTTTTTCTCTAATTTATTCCTCCTCCTTTTCCCCTCCCTGTTCTCTTTTCATTTTATCAGTTTAGTATGCCTCTATTTAAAAAACTCTCCAACCTCAAATGTCAATTTTCATCAGTCTAAATAACTAAAACCCTACAGTAGATTTGGGGATATATACTTAAGTCTTGGCATAGAAGTGAAGTAATAAATGTGCACATATTAAAAAATTAAATTATAATATTTTATTACATACCCAAAACTTAAAAACACTCCATAATATTTTTCAGCTCACTACAGAAACAATTTAACAAAAGAAACAATATGAAGTGGTAAGGAGTGCAAATGAAACCGGAGCTTAATGGTTACAACTGTGTTGGAGACATTGAACTATATTACTTAAAGCATCAATAATATACAGTTTTACTTTAAAGTACTGATGATAGAAAATTTAGTGATCATAACTCCTTCACACTCCCAAGAAACTTTGTAGACTCTCTTTTCTTATCTTAAGTCACTCAATTTCTTATGGACTATTAGGTAGAGAGCAGTTTCCTCTTTACGTATGTTAAAAGAAGATAACCACAAAAATCAAAGATATTATTATTTGATTTTTTTTTTTTAGTTAGGAAAGCTCTACTCCTTAGATTTCCAACCTAAACTTAAAGAAGATTCATGCCTATGATTCTCAAACTCTTCCAAAAAATTAAAGAAGAGGGAACACTCCCAATCTCATTTTACAAGGCATTACCTTGATACCAAAGCCAGGTAAACAAAGTACAAGAAAAGAAAACTACAGTTCAACATCCCCGATGAAGGTAGATCCATAAATTCTCAACAAAATTCTAACCAACCAAATTAAACAGTATATTAAAAGAATCATACACCATAATCAAGCAGGTTTTTTTCCCTGTGATACAAGAATGGTTTAACACATGGAAATCAATAAACACAATATACCACATTAATAGAATAAATGATGAAAGTGATATGATCCTCTTGATTGATGCAAAAAAAGCTTTAAAAAAATTCAATACCATTTCATGACAAAAACTCTCAGCAAATTGATATAGAAAGAAGAACATACATCAATGTAATAAAGGCCATATATGACAAACCCACAGCTAACATCACACCCAAATATGAAAAACTAAAAGTTTTTCTTCAAAATCAGGGACAAGCCAAGAGTGCCACTCTTCATCACTCCTACTCAACATAGTATTGAAAGTCTTAGAGCAATAAGATAAGGAAAAGAAAGAAAAGACATCCAAATAGAAAAGGAAGAAGTAAAATTGTCTTTGCTTGAACATGACATGATATTACAAATAAAAACCCAAACAACTGTTAAGCCTAGTAAATAAATTCAGTAAAGTTGTAGGATATGAAATCAACATACAAAAATCACTTGCATTTCTAAACACTAACAATGGAATATCTGCAAAAGAAATAGAGAAAACAATATCATTTATAATAGCATGAAAAACAATATTTAGGAATAAATTTAACCAAGTAGGTGAAAGACCTGTACATTTAAAGCTATAGACATTAATGAAAGAAATTGAAGAAGATGCAAATAAATGGAGAGATACCCATGTTCATGGATCAGAATAACTAATATTGTTCAAATATTGTTCAATACGACCCAAAGCCATCTATGGATTCAATGCAATCTCTATCAAAATTCCAATGGCATTTTTTTAGAGAAACAGAAAAACAATACTAAAATTTGTATTAAATCATAAAAGACCCATAGTAGCCAAAGCAACCATAGGAAAGAAGAGCAAAGGTAGAGGCATCACACTTCCTGATTCCAAACTATACTATTATAGTAAAGCTATAGTAATCAAAACAGTATGGTACTGGCATAAAAACAGACACATAGACCAATAGAACAGAATTGATACTGCAGAAATAAATCCATACATATACAGTCAACTAATTTTTGACAAGGAAGCCAAGAATACTCAATGGAGAAAATATAGTCTTTTCAATAAATGGTGCTGAGAAACCTGGATATTCACATAGAAAAGAATGATATTGGACCCCTATCTTACACCATGCATAAGAATTAAGTTGAAATTAATAAAAGACTTAAATGTAAGACCTAAAACTGTAAAACTACTAGAAGAAGACAGAGAAATACTCGACATTGGTCTTGGCAATTATTTTTTTTGAATACGACACTAAAGCCATAAATAACAGAAGCAAAAGTAAAAAGTGGGACTATATCAAGCTAAAAAGCTTATGCAGAGCAAATGAAATAATTAATGAAATGAAGAAGCAACTTATTCCATTGAAGAAAATATTTTAAAAAGATAACATATAAGGCTTAATATCTGAAATATGTGGAGAATTCATGTAACTCAATAGCTAATAATAATAATAATAATCTGATTAAACTGGGAAAAGGACATTTTTCCAAAGAAGATACACAACTGATCAACAGGTACATGAAAAGATGATCAACATCACTAGTCATCAGGGGGAATGCAAATCAAAACGACAGTGAGAGATCACCTCACGCCTGTTAGAAAGGCTGTCATCAAAAAGACAAGAGATAAGTGTTGGCAATGATATGGAGAAAAGTAAAGCCTTGTATACTGTTGGTGGGAATGTGATTTGGTACAATCAGTATGGAAAACAGTATGGAGGTTCCTCAAGAAATTAAAAATAGATTCAGCAATCCCACTCCTGGGTTTATACCCAAAGAAGATGAAATCACTATCTTGAAGATATATGTATCCTCATATTCAATAAAGCATTATTCACAGTTGCTAGGACATGAAAACAATGCAAGTGTCCATCAGTATTATTCAGCCATACAAAGAAGGAAATCTTGCCATTTGTGACAGTGTGGATGGATCTCGAGAGCATTATGCTAAGTGAAACAAGTCAAACAGGGAAAGAAAAATATTGTATGATCTCACTTATATCTGGAATATTAAAAAAAAAAGTTTGGCTTCATCTTTTGGCTTTACTTAAAATCTGGCAGATGTCTACTGGAGGGTAGACTAAAAAGAGTGTTGGGTTCAACTTCTTGTCCTTCCCTTTTCTTAGATCCTCCTGCCTCAATTTGTCTATTTCAGTAGCCCTTCAAATATGTATGTATATATATTTATACAAAGATATATATATCTATCTAATATTTTATGTAATTTTCTAGTTGTTTTCAGTGGAATAGTTAGTATAATATGAGCTACTTAAATTAAGGCTGAAAATTCCCATGTTAAATATTGGATATTTAAGGATATTAAATCATAAGCTAAAACTTTTACTATTGTGATACTATTGGAAAAATAATTTCAGTCTTAGAAATAGCTAACTAATTCACAGTGATAGATGCTTAAAATGGAGTCAATGAGGCAGAGATGAGCATTTATACAGATTTCAGATGAGTATCTTAGGCTTTCCAGTACCAGAGCAAAGCAGAGGGATAAAACAATTATTTAAGAAATTTAAGGCAAAACATTTAAAATATCTCTGTATTTCTTCACCAAAATAACATATATTTTTGTTCAACTTTAACACATATTGTGTGTTATAAATGTGTTATATATATTTATAACACATACCATGTGTTAAAAATGGATCATGACTATCCATTTATAAGCAAGAAAAAATATACAGAGTTCATTTGAATCCTCCAAAAATTATCCAAGAACATATACTTCATTTTATTTTTCATGCTATGCTGCAGCTAATTTTTTTTGTATTTGAATGCAATGTTCTAAAAGTTTGAACATCTTATTGCATAAGACTAGCACACCTTATGGTAGTGGTAATCAAGATAATTAAAAATGGTAGACATTCTGGGAATACATAGTCACAAAAATATAAAGGTCAAAATGAGAATGTATTTTGGAAGGTGAAGACTCAAAATCTCACTTTCCTTGAATCATATTTCTTCTTTACTTCAAGAAAAGTTCCTTTTCTAAAGCAAAAATGTTTCTCTTCAATCAACTGGCAGAGACTTCTATAGAATCTTCTTTTGCGGTAAGACAGTGCCTTAAATTAGCATAAGTGAAGTGAGGACAGGTATGGGGAAAGCATACCCTGTTTATCTACTTTATTATAAGATTAATATTTTTTTCTAGGATATTTGTGAATACTGGACTAAATTTCTCTGTGATACCTAGGACAGAGCACAGAAGACTATCCATGCCTCTCGTATTGGTCCAATAATTACATACCATTTTTAGCTCCAAAAATTTGAATTTATTTTTATTTTACTTTTGCCCTAAGATTAGAAAGAAACCAATCTTCTAATTTCACATATTGGAAGAATTAGTCTTCAGAAAGGCCGAATAGGATCAGATGATTAGTGCCCTACATTGCTGACCTACTTTGTGTTTTTTTTTTCTGTGTAGTTCCCTTATAATTATGAACTATTAGAGCTGCCTGTAACTTCAAAAAGCAATGTGTATGATTCTGTAGAATGGAATTTTAAGCGTCACGTGGATATGTGGTCATAAGATTGTATTATTTTTCAACAAATATTTCTTATTTTGGTGGAAAGTTTCATCTTGCCCACTTGGTTGAGAAATTGTAAATATTTGGTTTCGAAAATAGTTTGTTGAAAAAATTCTATTTTGCAAAGGGTCACGGGTGATTTTTTCATGGCTGTTAGTCTTTCACAAAATGACCATAAAATACCTTTCCAGCCTTGTTTCCTGACACTGTTCTTCACCATTTCCAAGCCACAGCTATGGACCTTACAGCCAGCACGTGAATACATTGTGTTTGCTTAGTTGACCCTGACTTTGCACTTGCACCTTTCTTAATGTGTATGCTGATTCCCCCTTTCCATCATTCTTCAAGACTAAGCTCAAATGATATCTTTATGAGAACTCCAAGGCTTTATGTCAAAAGTCATTCCTATATTGTGACAATTAATACAAACGGTATGACAATTATTTATTAAAGGGTTTCTTTCTCCCTGTTCAATTTGAATTCGTGTGGGGCAAAGACAGTATTGTATTATTATTCTTTGAATTACAGATATTTAATGTGGTGCTAGGCATGAGTAAACAACTAATAAATCTTTACTGAATAAAAATGAATGGCCCTATATTAAAATCCCAAAGACCAGCATTTCTTTCACCATAACTAACATGCTTTACATTTAGGTTTTCTTTCTTCTTGTAATTGCTTAATTAAACACTATCTGGGAAGAACAAAAGTATACTTTTATTAATATGTGGGTCTCTGAAATATCTCATGCTTGATATTCTATTATTTCTAAAGATATACAGATTTTAATTAACTTCTATATCTTTTTCAAAGAATGTCCATATGGCTGTGCCTAAACAAACTAATTTAATCTCTCATCCCTTTAGAGATTTTTAAAGTATGTGTATGTGTGATGATTTACTGATTCATTGTTAACAGATTGTCAAATCAACTCACTTGGGATGGACCTTTTGGGGCATCAGCAGATGGGTGGACATCAAGTGTCTTTTTGATGGGATGTTTTTCCTCTCTGGAATCTCAGTGCCCAACCATTTATCAGAAAAGAAGGAACTTACTGCCTTTTCTCAACATGAAGAATGTACACTTCCCCAAAGTGAGAAGCAACCTCTAGGTAAAGGATTGCATTTGGAGATTTTCACCACCCTGTTTGGTTACAGTAGAAACAAATCCGCTATTCAGAACAAGGCAGTATTCTCAATTATCATATACTGTATTCATTCAGAGGAATTTCACCATAGTATGAAATTACCCAGGTCAAGAAATAAGTATGGTTTTTGCTAGGAAAAAAATTGTTTTTATCAGAAAATAATGGCTTATTTGTGAAGAAAAATATTCTGAGGTTACTTAGAAATTTTCTTGTGAAATAAATATTGTCTGTTTGTTATTATATTTATTTAGTACTTCTGTGCATAAGGCATTGCTCACCAATTTATTAATTCTGGATGCTACTCAAGTGCAACCTGTGGCCAGATTCTTCAAGTTTGACGGAGTTCTTCAGAATCATTAATATTTCTCTTACGTTCTCCAGTATTTCAGGTAATCATGCATATCCACTGCACTGGCCAGGAAATCTATTAAGGTTCTATAGACTTCCAACTGTGTTTGCTACTACGAGAACATTCAGTTCCTAGAAGTTAAAAACATATCTCTAAGCAGCTCATAAATTCTGGCTTCAGGTTTAAACTGATGTCAGACGCCAGAGTCAATAACCCCCTAAATTGGTGTGATCTCAATTCCATATGGTCCTATTAACTTGCTTGATCTTAAAGTGCAAATGTGCTACATAGATGATGATGTGAGCCACTCATTCTTATGGGGTACAAGGGATCTTCAGTTCAATGTATAAAGAGATATTCATTACTTTGAAGTTTGAAGGTTATTTTCTTTAACATACTTGGAAGTACTGGAAATAGCCAAGCTTGTGGATCTCAATATTGAGAGTGCATAGTATTCATGGTGGGGGTGACATAAGATTACCTGCAAGGACCCTACCCCAAGATAATCTGGTTTAATGTCCTGCATCGTGGATGCAGATCCTGGTGATTTTGATGTAGGTGATTCCAAAAGCCATACTTTGGGAAATACTGCCTTGAGCCTTAAAATGCATCATCTTTTATAGGTTTGTGAGCCAGTTGCAGGATCATAGGAGCTTGTAAAGAGATTCTTCCGAGGGGAGGAACATTCAGGAGAAGGCCAGAAGATTGAGGAACAAAGTACTCAGAAGGAAGATAGAGGACCTAAAATTTTTATTTACTTTAAAAATATTACCACTTGTCTGTGTTTGTAATTCGTAATGAGGAAAAATTTGGCATTATAATCATATTCTAGTAAAAGTGACTGCTGAATAATTAAGGGCACTGACTTTACATCAGTGAGATGTAGATGACTTTTGTCTTTGATGATACCAAAATGAGGTTCCACTCACTGCACCAATCAAACTTGTATCCCTGGATTGCACTTCCTATACTCTGTCCTCTGTGCATCTCACTAGGGAGGAGAAGTATGCAGTATGAAGACTGTAGCTGGGGTCAGCTTAAAAAAGGACTCTCCATAGGGAGCAGTATAATTTTGCTTGATAAGGAAGAGGATGGAGCTGGGCTCTGCTCCCTCACCCTCAGTCAAATCTAGAAATCCAGTGGGAGACCTACACAGTCAGACATCAGTCTAGAGGAGTGGCTGCAAATATACATTTTGCTATCATATTCCAGGACAAGGGTGCCAACCTTGTGTGAGCTTAACCCACCTCGAGGCTTAGGAGTGGAGGACAGAAATGAATCAAGTGAACACTCAGAGCTTTCATTCCTTGTATGTAACTCAATTAGCTACTGTCTTCTATGCCTTTATTCACACATTTATTTATATGTACATTCATTCTCTCCTTTGTTGATTCTGCTGGCATTTTTACTGAGTTTATTTGTGCCAGGCTCTATACTAAATGATGGAAATAAAACAATAACTGTGGAATTTAGGTTAGCGAGAGAAACAGATGAAGACAGGTCATTACAGTACTGGATGGTAGGTGCTGTGCTACAGAAATATGGGGCGATATGGGAGCACAAAGGGAAGAGAACTTTGTCAGACTTGAGGGATCCAGGAAGGCTTTCCAGTGGCAGGAGAGTCTGAGTCCTAAAGGATGAATATTATTGGTCAAAAGTTTGAAATAATAATGTTGCAGACAAAGGGGCTAACTTGTGAGAGTCATGAATTGAGAGCATTGTATGATCAAGGAACAAAAATTCAACATCTGCATGGAACACCTTGAAACCTGGATGCATATGTAGCATGGAAAGGACTTCTGTGAGCATGGAGAAAATGAAGCGACTTTGGATCTAGAGAATTTAGAGACAAATAAAGCAGACTGTTGCCCTCAGTAAGTTCCTATTGGGGACTGCTTTCCTGTTTCTTTCTTACAAATTTATTGGAAACATATATTGCCCAAGTTCAATAGATTCCATCTATCAATTTAGATCCTAAAACAAGCAAATCAAACTATATATTTTATTGAAATTGTTATTCTGTAATTAAACTTAACCTTAAGCTAAATAATATCAAAATGATGCAATGTTATTTAATAGGCAATATATAACATACCTGGACTCTTGCCATATGCTAAACATTTTTCTAAATGCCTTGCAAATATTAATATATTTAATCTTTATAAACAACTTTGCATACATATGATTATTATTTTCCCAACATAGGTGAGGAAACAGAAGCATTGAGGTGTTAAGTAACTTGCTCAAGTTACATCAGAGCTCTTCATTGCAGGAGAACTCTAACTACAGAATCTATCCTCTCCACTCGTATTATACAGGCTCTCTGGTTTAAGAAATGGCTGTGCATAAAAGCTACGTGATGGTATTTCTCTAGTGGGTGAGAAGCGTGGTTAGGACTAGTTTCAGGTCAGAAGTAGAGAAGTTACCATCTTTACCCAAAAAAATGTGTGCAGAGGAGGCACATTTTATATAACTCTTGGACATCACTCCAAACCCTTGCAGTCTCACATACTGGTGCAGGTACCATCCCAGAGCACTTGGCTTTCACCAGCTTTGTGTCGATAAGACATGACAACATCTCTCTTTGGGTCTGCGTGGACACCTCTTACTTCCTGCTGCAGGGATTCTAGGTTGTCACTATGAGCACCCACTTGGCCCTCATACATGTGCAACCTGGATATTCAGCAGAATTGATGCCCATGGCATCATCTTGAACCAATGGGGAACAAGAGATTAGAGATCAGTGTTTCTCCTGGTTCTCCTACTTCTAAGATGCATTTCATAAAGCTCATCTGAAGTCCTGTTGGTTTGAACCCTGTCTGTTATAGCAGTTGGCTACCGCAGTGATGCATCCTTGGTACTGGCTTTCCCTCATTCCCTGATTCTTATTTCCTGGCCTTTCTTTCTGCTCCATGGGATCACATTTGCATGTAAACTCCCGGCATGTAGACCTCTGTCTCAGACTCAGCTTTGGATGAACACAGGCTGAGACAATGAAGCGGTTAAAATGCCAAAGTAGTTTGGCAATTGATTATGGTATAAATGGTAGACTATGGCATTGACATTGCTATTCCTATAGGGATAAACCAATACTAATTCTCATTGTAGGTTTAAAAATGGAAAGATGATAGGTGTATAAAAGTCTCTACCTCTTAGCTGCTCTTTAAGCAAAAGTCCATAAGAATTTCCTCTGAGGCACAGCCAGGAAGTTCTCAGCAGACAGAGAGCTCATTATAGTAAAGTCACACAAGCAACATTTAGCTCCTGGTTCCATCATAAAGTAGTTTTAAGATTTGAGAAAGGTAATACCTTCCTAGCTTAGTATCTTCCTTTTCTCCTGGAGCAGTGGTATGTGCATGATTGTCACTATTTATCTGCACAGTACTTCCTAGGGTTGTATTTATAACACTCTTACTTCTGTTTAGAATAAATCTTCTGCATAGCCACATAAACAATGTAGAAGTGCAAAGGTGGTAAAAGTTTTACTTTACTTACAAACTAACAAATTAGCCTGCCGCAGATTTTTGGATGCTGGTGGAAGATACAAGATCCCTGGGTCAGAGACGAAGGGCAGTTTGTTATTCACAGCAATAGCAGTAGCTAGAATATCAGTACTTTTGTGCTGGTTCTTTGGCCCCAATTGACAGGACAGGTGGTACCTATACCTACGTAGTGGGCCACATTATAGGAAATGAATTCTGAACCTACAGAACTCAAATCTTTTATACTGGGAAGATGCCTGCCTTTCACTCAGGGGAGGCATTATCTTTACTAATCTGGACAGTAAGCAAACATGCCCTTTACTTTGGAGGGAAACATTGTCTCTATTTTCTAAGGCTATAAGCAACTGTGCCCTTGGCTCTAGAGGGAGATATTATTTCTATCTTCCCAGGTGGCCCATTTTACAAACCTCCTTGAAAGTACAATCTGGATGAAGATCAGGGCATTTAGAAATTCTAGAGAGCCATGGAATATTGTCTTCCATAGGTTTTGAAAAGCATTGTGTGGAGAGTTATGTGTGGTATTGCATTTGCCATGGGACACATGCCTACTGACTGAGATGGGAGAGTTTGGTTGCCACAAAATGGAAGGAGTCATACTGATTTTACCCTTGCTTAGGTTAGTAGAATATCTTCTTACCTTATTCACAAAAACCCAAGTTGCACAGTCTGTTGTCAGGAAATGCTATATATCTATATGTGTGTACGTATAGTAACTGGATAAATAGTTAGAGCTAAGTGCAGAGGTATAGATATGTAATTGAAGTTTCTTGATCTCACTAAAAATGATATACATGATTTATTTCATTATTTCTGCCTCTATTTTAAATAGTATTTCCTTGTATTACATTTTATTTGTGGTAGTTATTGGGGTTGTCATGGTCATCAGGAAGAAAGATACTGCAACATGCCAAGTTTATATGGTAGTGACTTCACAAGTCCTTTACTAAAAGGGAATGTGAATATTATTTGGACAGTCTACCATGGAGAAAGAGAAATATGCAGACATTTCAAGAATAATTGGACACAGGATTTGAGCTGACATTGATACTTGGGGACTGGAGCACAATCATATTCCATTGTTTTAGGTGTACAAATAATAAATAGAGTGATAGCTCAGCCCAGGCTCGTAGTGGATAGTCTGGTTCCTTAGATTCATGTAGCGGTCATTTCTCTGGTTCCTCAAATGTATGATTGGAATAGTTACATTGTACTATTACTTCTGTACTAGCCAGAAGCTCTCAACCTGGAAGAGGGATGGGATAGCTTTTTTTTAGTGCAACTGATATGTCACCTTGATGCTGTCATCTATTATGATGGTGCTCCATCCTCCAGGATCTATTGAATAACCTAAATCAATGACCACAATATGACATTGTTTTTCCAGTAGGTAGAATAAAAGGGTCTAGAGGTCAGGGAATGAAATGGCCATCCTTCCTATGACCCACTTGAAGGAATTCTAGCTTCCTTTCCCTTCAATTATAGGTTCTATGCGTTTAGAGGTCTTTGTTCTCAGAAAAGTAAGGCTTTAACCATGAGACATAATGAAAATAATATTGAACTTTAAGCTACTTCCACTTCCTGGTCATTTAGGGTTTGTAATGTCAACAGATAATCAGACAAGGAAAGAAGATGTCAGGGTACTTGATCTTGATTATTAAGGGAAGGAGGAACTGCTGTGTCACAGTGGGGACAGTTTGACAGTACCAAGCCACTAGTGTGTTTCTTGGTAGTTCCATGCCCAACTGTGATGTGGTGGTAACAGGAAAGTGAATGCAGCTATAACCCAAGAATTTCATGGTGGACAGGAGTTTAGATGCCTCAGAGATGAGAGTTTGGGTTATTACAACAGGTAAACAACCCAGACCAACAGATGTGCAAGCTGAGGGTATCGAAAATCTAGAATTGGTGTGTACTACTAACAGCCTTGAGGCTAGCTATAGTGGAAAGGGCTGTAGCTGAGAGGGCTGTAGTTTCGCTTACTAACTTTCTTTTGTAGATTTGATTCGAAAATGAGACTGATTCGAGTCCCAAAGAAGATGTTCCTAGATGGGTAGAACTTATTATGAAAGCAAGTAGGTTCAAGAATCCTAAATTAGGGTAGACAGTAGTGGATACTATTATATGCCATCAAAATAACTCCTTCAGAGCCAAGGTACTCATTCTCTGACCCTGGATATGTTGAGTGCTGATGGCTCTGAGCTCTGTACTTATCTGGGAATTGCCCTTGGTGGAAGGACATTCTTTCACTCAAGGTTACACTCCCTTGCTTAGGTTAGTCAGCATTCCATACCTGGTCATTTGGGAGTTCAAAGGCCTGGCCCCCCTGTCTCAGCGTGGAACATCTCTGAAGGACCATCCTAGATTTAGATCCCTCCATGATCTCCATGAGAGAGACTGAAACATTTGGTGTAACCAAACCACAGTTCAACTTTTTCCTCTGTAAAATCCTGTTTCCATCACTCCATTACACGTTTTATTTCTGAGAGGATATGCCAATAAACCTCCTTTACACAAGTCTCAGTGCCTGTATCCAGGAAATCTGATTGAGGACAACCCGCACCTCTATGTCCCTGTAGGACAGTTTTGGACCATCTAAATTAATATCAGCATACCACCTTTACTTTAGTATTTACTTCATTTGGAATGAGTGTGAGAAATTTCAAGTAAGAGAGAATACAGATGTTACAGAACTCAATAGTTTTTCCATGGTAGATGACCAAATAAAGAGAAGGCAAAGTGCATCTTCTTTCTTCGTAACAATTATAAAAGAAGAAACACAAGAGGATGCCCTCCCTTTTCTGAGGCTCTGATGCATGCAGAAACTTGAAAGAGACAGCTCACTCCAACTTGGGCGTGGACAACTTTGTCTTTAGCACAGAAAGGGCAAAACAGGGTCTGCAGGGGTGGAAAAGAAAGAGTGAGCATCTGTGTCTCTCTCTCAGCTGCTTTGCTATTGGATTTCATTCTGGGCTAGCTCACTCAATGCTGTGAAGCTAATGATCTCTGTTCTCAGTCTGACTCAGTGTGGGCCACACACTTTTCAGGCCACTTTTATTATGACAGTGATGAGAGAGTGTGTGTTATTAGTAATCACCTGTTTTGTGTTCTTGCAGATTAAGAAATGATGGATAAAAACCCTCTGAAATTCCAGACAATTTCAAATTGAAGCATATTTTAACCATAGTGAAGAGCAGACAAGAAACCCTGATGCTTGACTGTGTTTATTTATTATTAGATATTTTCTCACTATGGCAATGTGGTGGAGTGGCCGGCCGCCCGGGACTACTCATTTTCCGCTTGCTTCCAGGAAGTAGCACAATGATGGTTAACAGACATGGCTGTAGAAAGCTTTCTTTTTCAAATTCCTGTGACTACATTTAATTGTTTGCCAACTATATACCTATGTAGAGCTAAAAATGTGAGAAGCATGTATTTTTCCAGTCACATTTAATTGCATCAACATGGAGCTCATATTGGCTTTTGCAGCAACAGCTAATGAGCCATATGTGGAAGAATCCAGATGTTTAGATTATATGCTCCTATAATCTATTATACAAATGTCCATTTATGACAGTGTCTTGCATTGTGTGGAAAGGAGAAGAAAGGCATCATCAGTAAGGAAATACAACTGAAGGCCAATTACACTGTCGCTATTTGCAAATGTGGGGGAGATTTTCTTGCTGTTAAGTATTACTTTCAATACAGAGTGGTAGGGTTGGGGGGAAGGATTCCTGGCTAATGTTTTCATGGGACTTTTCTAATTGCTGTTACTTACGTGACCATGTATCTGTTTCGTGAACTCCCAATTGCAGTTACATTCATACACACACATACACACACACCACCACCACCGCCACCACCACCACAACCACCAAAATGTGGAAGTACTCAATGAATGCTTTAACAGAGATGTAAAGTGCTCAGGGGCACAGAGGGGTTGACAATTCATTCCCTTAGGAGCAGAGCTGGGACAGCTTCCTAGCAGGGTTACTGGGGCTAGATATTGAAAGATAGGGTTTTAACAGTTGCAGATTGGGAAGAAGGTAATTACAAGTGGACAGAATCTAATGAACCAAAGACAGGTCATGAAGAAAAGGCAACGTGTTTTAAACATTTGCTGTATTCCTTTATTTTTTTAATGTCTTATTTTATTTTAGAGAGAGAGAACATGAGCAGGGGAGGTTCAGAGAGAGAGAGGGCCAGAAGACCTGAAGTAGGCTCTACACTCACAGCAGAGAGCCCAATGAGGGGCTCAAACTCACAAACCATGAGATCATGACCTGAACTGAAGTTGGATGCTCCACAGACTGAGCTACCCAGGCGCCCCTGCTGTATTCGTTTCAATATCTATATATTTAGCTGCTTCTTTTTGGGACAGAGTAGAGAGGGACATTTTAACACATCAGGTTGAAATTATTTAATGTTATCAAGCCATGAAGCCCAGTGTCCTTTAGAGGGAAGTCACTATTGTATTTTCTCCAACAGCAGTAAACTATACTCCTTCCCAAAGCCCGCACCTGATTTGGTACATAGTCTTAGAAACAGGTCAGAGAGTCAGTTCATGGGCATGATCATAGGAAAACATGAGCATATGGATCTCTGAAGAGTAAGGGGAGAGAATAAAGCTTAGAAATGGTTGCATCAGGGACAGTGATAGAAAAGTAATGATTATCAGATCATGGTCCCTCTTCCTGATCCCTTAGGAACAAAAATCTGCAAAAGCAGTGTTAATTTTGCTCTTGTAATTGTTAATATTGGAGCAGAAAGCAAGACAGAGTGAATTTATGAATGTGTGCTATGGGTGTTCTTTCTGTTCCAACTTCAGTAGTTGTTTGAATTTTCCTCCTTCTGTTTTTGCCATTGTGTTCACTCTTGGGATGTCAACTGTCACCTAGTCATCTAAAATTTCTGAAAGTCTTTTAAATTTATGTCCTTGAATGTCTTTCACTTCAAAACTCCCATTCCCCATTTCAAGTCCTCTGTTGGCACCTCAAACTCAGCAGGGCACATCTTGGCTCCTCATTTCACTGTGTACTCTTTCCACATGCTTGCATCCCCCAGCCCCATTTACCTTGTCCTCTTGACCCATCTCTTGGTGGCAGTTGTTATGTGTTCTTCATGGTCAAAGCTTTGGCCTCATGTTCAGCTTCTCTCTCTCTTTGAACTTGAAAATTTAGATGGTTGCATCAGTATTTTTCAGTACTATCATTGAAGTGACCTACAAATCATCCTTTCCTTTCAATTCTATGCATTGATGACATGATCCGGAGCTCCAATTTCACACCAAGTGTGTGATAGTAGCAAGCTTTTTAATTGGTTCTTTTTGCTCACACCTTGTACCTGTATACTTTCTGAAGCACAAATCTGATATGATGATGATGTAGATAACAAAAGCAAAATAAGGGAGGGAGGAGATTATAACTTCCTATATTATTGGTTTTTTGTGAAGATTGAACAAAATAATGTTGGTAAAGAATTTAGCATAGCACCTGGAATGTATTACATCCTGAATAACTATTGACCACTGTGTCTTTCCTCACCTTAGAAACACTGTCTGTGTATATTCCAATTCTCAAACTTACCTGATTGTCCCTCACATCAGGGGCTTCTCACATGTGTCTCTGGAACATTCCTCCTGTCTCCTTTCCCCTCTCTGTCTTCAGCAGCTATTTCCTATGCCTTCTCCAGTTGCTGTTCAAAATTCCATTTTCACCTGGGTCTTCTCTGAGTACCCAGGCCTGTTTAAATTACTTTGCAGTGTGTTCCTGCAGAACTTTGTATTTCCAATCTTGCAGTTACTGTGCAGTCTAAAAGAAAGTCTTCACACCAAAATTCAGATGGGCAAATATGAGGCTTATTCATTTTCTATAACTGATAGCTTCTTCCTCAGTGGTCCCTACTTAGTGAGGAATTCTAACATGCTTTTTTTGGTACTTCAATTTTTTTCTATGTGATTTTTTAGTTGTCATTGATTTCTGCCCTGCTTCCTGTTCCTTTGTGCAAGAGCCTGACTCATTGTCTTTTCTTGCTGACTTAACACCACCTTGACTCTTTTATCTTTTCAGACAGACATCACTGAGCTTCAACCACATGTTAAAGTAGCCCCCACTCCAGTATCAACAGTTTTAATTAGTTTCCTGACTTTGGAAACCTCTGTATCACACACGATGACTTCTGAGCCACCTTCCTGCCACACCGAAGCAGAGGGAGGCTCTAGAGTGTTATCTTAGGCCTTTCTTCTGCTTAACCATACTTGCAATAATCTGCAAAGGCTTATAAGCTTACTAGACTGCAGGAAAGGAAAGGATGTGGCATTAGAGTAGTTCATCCAGGAGGGAAAAAAGTTAAATGGGTATTTAAAAACTATCCCTTTCAATCCAGGAGAGGGTAGGAAAGATAAGTCAAATGAGAAGATTTCATTTGGGGATCTAAGAAGAGAATACCTCACACAAGGCCTCTCTTCCCAGGCTATGGTAGTTTTGCAATAGAAGTAGCAATCATGTTTTGCCAAAAGAAGGTCTGTGATCACAATCCTGATCTTTTTTCTGCTCAGAGCATTTCCTGATACTTCCTCTTCTCTTTGCCTCCATTTTATCTTATATATTTTTCTATCATTGCACCTATATCATTTTTGGCACTTAATGTCTGTTTCCTCCTTCTAACTCAGTAGTACTCAATTGGAAGTGACTTTGCCCCCAAAGAACATCTGGTAATGCCTGGAGACATTTTTCATTGTCACAACCCTGGATGGTGGTGAGTGGGTTGGCTTCTACTGGCATTTAATAGGTAGATAGAAGCCAGGGATGGTATTAAACATCCTACAATGGTCAGGACAGTCCCCTACAACTGTGACCTGGTCCCAAATTTCAGTAGGTCTGAGGTAACTGACTATAAACTCTTTAAGGTAGAGATTATGTCTTATTTATCTCCTGTACATATTGTAGGGTACATAATAGAAACTTAAGAATTATTTAATGAGAGTAAAGTATGAATGAATGAATGAATGAATGAATAGCAAACACTTAATATTTGAGATCCTCTACAAATCTCAGTTGGTTCTGGTTAATATTAAGTTTGGTAGCTGAGCAGAATAATTATCACACCAGTCTCTTTAGGGATACAGACACTGGAAAAACTCTTAAAATTCATGTATCTTATGGAAGAGAGGCAAGAACTAAAATGGCAGAATATTTACAGTCAGCAAACCCTTGCCCATTTCTGCCCTCCCACCCCCCAACAAATAGAGGATGTCAGAACTTAGGAAAGACTTTTCTTGGCTATTTTGGAAGAGCAAAGTATGCTACTGGATACTTCTATTCAATAGTTTAAAAGGTTAACTATAAATCGTTCTATGGCCATATAGATCTGCTTTCAATAATGGGAATTGGTAGTGAAATTGTGATCAACATGACATACGTGTGCCACAGAATGCTTTGGTTGCTTGAAGAGCTTCTCTCAAAACAAACCTTGAAGGAGAGAAATAGTGCAAAATGGTGGTTGTCAGTGGCAGAGTTGTGATAAGAAGTTTGCAACTGATGGCAGCAACTCTGGGTTTGGATTATTCTCAGATGGAATTACTAGTTATTTATCCAGCAAGGTCACAGCTCACTCTTACATGTCCCCAGGGCCCACTCTTAACTAGCTTGCAGAATTTTCATCATCATGCTTCTTTCTGGCAGTTTTAGATATTCTTTAAAATATTTGACATTCCAGGGGCAACTGAGTTGGTCAGTCAGTTAAGCTTCTGACTACGGATTTTGGCTCAGGTCATGATTTCTCAGTTGTGAGACTGAGCCCTGCATCAGGATATGCATTGACAGCATGGTGCCTGCTTGGGATTCTCTGTCTCCCTCTCTCTCCCTGTCCCTTATCTGTTCATGCTCTCTCTCTCTTTTTGCTCTTCCTCCCCTCCTGAGTGTGTGTGTTTGTGCATGCATGTACTCTCTCACTCTCTCAAAAATTTCTTTTTGATATTCTAGTTCATCCTTTGTCAAACTGACATGAGGGAAGAAAAGAAAAATATATTTAAGGGCTTAGGAATTATGTGAAATTATTAGAAAATTTTCTGACTTCCCAAATGATGTTTTATATGAAATGTATAATTTGGTTATGAGAGGTTTATTTTTATGTGAGGATTACTGTTTTAAGAGTAAGTGTTCTACTGATATATGGTGGATAATCTAAGACATTAAAACCTGGCTGTGGAATGAAGAAATTTGCAAGTACTTGTTTTACAGTATCCCCCCAAATTAATAACCACCATTTCCTTTTCACAAGAGAGCTATATTTGCTGGAAAGAAATAATTGAGTCCATGGAGGCTTATATCAGATCAGCTGCAGAGTGAGAAAGAAAGCATCCAAGAGTGGGAGGGAATCCCAGCCTATTGCCTGATCATCCCTTGCCAATGCCTCTATGGTTTCTGATCCTCAAACAACCCCAGATAGGTCTCCTAGGGAAAATATTTATCCTTCGTTTAAAGAATAAGGAAAATTAAGCACGGAGAGTCTAATTCACTTGCCTCAATCCACACAAGTTGCACCTCTTACAATTCGAGCTTTAATTCTCAGATATGGAAAGATTTCCTTCTACCAGCCTTCTGCCTTCTCAAAAGCAAGTAGAGAGGCTGGTGTTTCTCTACCAGGTTGCATATTTCCATCACTTGAGGACCTATTAAAGAACCTGGGTGCTTTAGTCCAATGTCTGATATCATTGGATTGAGGCTAGAGGCCCAAAAATAAGTTCTGTTTCATGCTCCTTGGGTGATTCTAAATTGTCATTCTTAGCCAAAGTAATACTGAAGAAGAAAACCAAAACGGGAGGCATCACAATCCCAGACTTTAGACTCTACTACAAAGCTGTCATCACCAAGACAGTATGGTACTGGCACAAAAACAGACACATAGACCAGTGGAATAGATTAGAGA
>CM053573.1:15098627-15435723 GCA_028646485.1 Cryptoprocta ferox | reverse complement strand
AGGAGAAAGCAGGAAACAACCTCCTTGACCTTAACCGTAGCAATTTCTTACTCGACACATCCCCAAAGGCAAGGGAATCAAGAGCAAAAATGAACTATTGGGACCTCATCAAGATAAAAACTTCTGCACGGTAAAGGAAATAATCAATAAAACTAATAGGCAACAGACGGAATGGGAAAAGATAGTTGCAAATGACATAGCAGATAAAGGGCTAGTATCCAAAATCTATAAGGAACTCACCAAACTCCACACCCAAAAAACAAATAATCCAGTAAAAAAATGGGCAGAAGACAGGAATAGACACTTCTCCAAAGAAGACATCCAGATGGCCAACAGACACATGAAATGATGCTCAGAGTCACTCATCATCAGGAAAATACAAATCAAAACCACACTGAGATACCACCTCATTCTGGTCAGAGTGGTTAAAATGAACAAATCAGGAGACTATAGATGCTGACGAGGATATGGAGAAACGGGCACCCTCCTACAATGTTGGTGGGAATATAAACTGGTACAGTCGCTCTGGAAAACAGTGTGGAGGTTCCTCAAAAAAACTATCAATAGAACTCCCCTATGACCCAGCAATAGCACTGCTGGGGATTTACCCAAGGGATACAGGAGTTCTGATGCATAGGGGCACATGTACCCCAATGTTCATAGCAGCACTTTCAACAATAGCCAAATCATGGAAAGAGCCTAAATGTCCATCAACTGATGAATGGATCAAGAAGATGTGGCTTATATATACAATGGAATACTCTATGGCAATGAAAAAGAATGAAATCTGGCCATACGTAACAACATGGATGGAACTCGAGGGTGTTATGCTAAGTGAAATAAGTCAAGCGGAGAAGGACAGATACCATATGTTTTCACTCATAAGTGGAACAGGAGAAACTTAAACGAGGACCATGGGGGAGGGGAAGGGGGGAAAATAGTTGGGGAGATGGAGGGAGCAAACCATGAGAGACTCTTGAATACTGAGAACAAACTGAGGGCTGATGGGGGAGGGAGATAGGGGAAGGGAGGTGATGGGCATGGAGGAGGGCACTCTTGGGGATGAGCACTGGGTGTTATATGGAAACCAACTTGACAATAAACTATAAAATAAAATAAATAAATAAACAAATTCCACTTCGACCTATCAACAGTTTGTTTGGGTGATGTTTTGATGAAGTTGGCATTCAATATAGTAGATTATTTTGTACTGATTCTCAATAAATTTAGGAGACAGAAACTTGGATACAAGTTGTTAAGACTTTGCTTTCCACAGCAAACCCATACCAGTACAAGAACCAGTACTTACTAATAAAATGAACACGGGGTGCCTGGGTGGCTCAGTCGGTTAAGCGTTTGACTCTGGAGTTCAGCTCAGGTCATGATCTCACCGGTTCATGGAATCAAGCCCTGTGTCAAACTGAGCGCTGACAGGGCAAAGCCTGCTTGGGATTCTCTCTCTTTCTCTCTCTCTGCCTCTCCCCTGTTTGTGCTGTGTCTGTTTCTCTCAAAATAAATAAATAAACTTTAAAAAATAAACACAGCCTTGCAGCTGAAGCCTTGCAGCTTCGACATATAATTGAGGAAGATAATTACATGAATTGATGATCTTTAAAGCCAGTTGAGGAATTTGTTTCCAGTAATATTTTGACTAAAGATTTCAAAATTCATCTGAAATATATCTCAAAAAAAAAAAAAAAAAGCCAGGGAAATAAGTTTTGAAATTAGAACACCATACAAGGAAGTAGGAGGGGTCACATCACATTGAAATGAAAACACCATTCCAGGAATGGGAACCGCCCCATACCATAAGGGCATCATGGGGGGTGGGAGTGAGGAAAGGGCATGGTCAAAGGGCTAGGGTGGGTTGGGAGGGGACTGGGATACTGGTACTAAGCCCTGGATCTAGGCAGAATAGGGAAGCCGATTGAAGACAAAATGCACATAAAACTGGGGCTGAAGGAGAACCACACCCTAAGGGAAAGAGTGAAAAAGAAGAAAACTATGTAACAAAGATAGAAAGGAAAAAACAGCAAACAGCAAAGCCAAAAACTAAGCCACCCACCATGGCAGAAATGTATACCATGTACTATACAAAAGGCCCAAAGTAAGAATTTCAGTTCAGAGTGGACACTAGCTAATAGCAGCTATGAGTATTTGGTAGAAGCAAGGGGAACTCCATCCTAGATCAAAACACCTTCCAAACCTCACAGGACCCTCCGAGGTAGTTACAAGTATATGCTCACAGTAAAAAAAAAAAAATCTAAGGAACAAACTATCTTCAGTGAAAATCAACTGAAACACCAAACCAAACCGATGAAGACCTGAGATATTAAATAAAAAACATAGAGTACTGTGTGTAAGGAAATCAGAGGGGATCAAAGCAAAACTATAAAAAATGACCAAGCAGGGCTCCTGGGTGGCTCAGTCAGTTGAGCATCCACCTCTTTTATTTTTAACACTTATTTATTTTTGGAAACAGAGAAAGACAGAGCATGAGCAGGGTAGGTTCAGAGAGAGAGGGAGACACAGAATCCAAAGCAGGCTCCAGGCTCTGAGCTGTCAGCACAGAGTCCAATGAGGGGCTCAAACCCACAACCCATGAGATCATGACCTGAACTGAAGTCGGATGCTTAACTGACTACGCCACCCAGGCTTAGTCCACCTGTCCACCTCTTGATTTCAGCTCAGGTGATGATCTCAGGGTCATGGGATCAAGCCCTGTGTAGGGTTCCATGCTGACTGTAGAGCCTCCTTATTAGCATTTCTTTCTCTCCCTCTCTCTCTTTCTCTCCCTCTCTCTGTCTCTGTGTGTGTGTGTGTGTGTCTCTGCCCCTCTTCCTGGCTCATGCTTTCTCTCTCTCTCAAAAAAAAATGACCAAGCAGCTTTGAAAAATATATAATTTTTAGAAATTAAAATTATAATAAAATTTAATAGAAATATAAAGCACCAGAATAGAAAAAGCAGAAAGAGAACTGGTGAGTTGGATGATAAATCTGAAAAAAATTATATAAAAAATTGAGATTAAGAGACATGGAGGAAAAAGGAAGAAAGTCTAATATATGTCTATAAGGAAAATGGGGAAAGTGCAACATTCAAAGGTGATAACTAAAATTTCTCCCAAATTATTGAAATACATGAATCCTCAGATAAAGGAAGTCCAGTGAATGTCAAACAGAATTAACAATGGTAAAACTACATTGAAAGGAGGGAAGAAGGTACAAGACACAGTGTAAGAGAATTCAATCCTCAGTCACCATCACACCCAGTAAGTTGATACTCCCTAAAATTCATGAGTTGTAACATGGCGGGATGTATATAAGTATATAACACTGGAGATGCACAGATTCTAGATGAAACAATTGGCAAGTAGGGTTAAATGGTTGTCTCCGGAAAAAAGAATTTGGGAGCAATAGGAAAGGATGGGACAGAAAAATGGCGGACATCTGAACTTTTCCCTTTGTCACTGTAAAGCTTTCCTCTCCCCTGACAGTCTTTGGGTGTCTACCAAATACAAGCAATGGTGGATGTCCCTTGCTGTGGCGAACTCTGCATAAAAAACCTCTCTTTATTCCCACAATAAATGGCCCTCCTTTATTTCCACAATGTACACATTTCCTTTCATCCTTACGGTGGATTCTATGTTATTGTTAAAAATAATGAAGTAGATTTGTGCTCACGTATATGAAAAACTCTTCAAAATATATAATTATTTTTACAACTGTAAGCTTCAGAACACTGTATTATATAATCTTTTTCAGGTAATAAAGTAAAGTTACATACATTGCCAATAGCAGCTAATTATGTAAAGCAAACTGTGGGTGGTAGGTGATTTATCTTTTCATTTTTACCTCTATGTCCTACATGATTTTTCTACTCATATAGATGCTATGTTGCAAATGCAATTCTTGGTCAGTTTTAAGTTTTTAATGATATATTGAGAATATTCTCAAATGGTAGAACTTTTTCTTCTTTTAACTTTATGTGTTCCTAGAAGTTCCCCAGGCTTCTTGGAATATTTATTTCATCTAGAATTCCAGGGAGCCAAGTAACATATTCAAACATGAGTTGCTACAATTAAGGCCTAGGCAAAAGTATCCTAGATTTAAAAAGTTTAAGGATCATGGAGTTCTTAAGTGTTTTCCTTTGTAGAAAAAGATAAAGTCATCTTAAATTGATAACCTGATTAATCTTGGTTTGATGGCATAAAATATCATTTGTGGTTCATATAAAACTACTCATCCATTATAACATACCCTTCTATTATCTGAATCTAATTCAAAGGAGGCTCTTGACCTTTCATGGCCTTTGGAAGATCACTGATGGCAATGTAAATAATTCTTGTCTTTAGGCATGCAAATAAATTATGCTATTTGAAGAGACAACTCTCCCCATGTCCAAAAAAAATCCCAGTTTTGCATAGTTTTGTAAATTCATTTCAGTATTACTCATCCATAAATACCTCTGCTATTTTACTTCTTTGAACTTGTAAATTCTGCCTCAATCCCTTAATAATGAGTTAAATAAAAATCTTTAATATGTGTTCATTTTATGTCTGTATGAAAATCATGATTTTAGCCACTTTAGAATGTGAAAACATTAAAAAATGGTCTGTGCTACCAACTGATGGTGAAGAGTAACAAATATTTTCTCTGGGCACTACCATTAAACATTGAGAGCCTGGGTTATGATCTCCTATACAAGTGTTAGTATAACTTACCCGAAACTTTTTTGTGTCTTCTATAAAGTGGGAATAACATTTCCCCTAGGGAGTTCTTATAATGATTAAATAAGATACAATTAGTTAAGTAAGAGAATTGAATGAGGCAAACATTAGGGAAGGATTGCTTGAGGTGAAGAGCCTCTTCTGACAAAGTGGCTCATGGTGGACCCCAAAACAGTTTCAGGATGGGGTGGGCTATGTCATGCCAGCAAGGCAAACTTTGTGACTAGGCAGTTGGGGCTTTGAGCAAAATAATTTTAGCCCTCCCTCCAAAGAGGGAAAGAGAGCCAGAGATTGCATTCAATGTTGTCAATGATTGAATCAATGGTGCCTACATAATGATGAAGACCCTGCACAACAAAACTTGGGTGATCTTCCTATTAATGATGCACGTGTGCCAGGATAATGACAGGTCCTGAGAACATGGATGCTTTACATTTGCGACCCTCCCAAACCTTGCCCTGTAAATCTCTTCATTTCACTGCTTCTGATTGGTTTCCTTTATAATAATAAAATCATGGCCATAATATAGTGCTTTCCTGAGTTCTGTGACCCCCCCCAACTTATGCATGAGTGATGTGAGGACCCTCACAGCACAGCTTGCAGCTAGTGAATAAAGTGAGGGTAATCTGTTTAGGGATTGTTTGCCTTTAACTTGTAAAGTCTGCCCTAATTCTGGGTACTAAGTGTTGGATGTGCATTACACTTAACCTTTCAGTGGGTCTCAATTTCCCCATTTGTAAAGCGCAAATAATGATGTTACCCAATGCTCATATGGTTGTTATCAGGATCAAATGTGTTAACATTTGTAAAGCATGTAGAATGGTGCCTGGCACCTGGTAAGCATTACACAGGGGGTTATTAAAATAATAATAATTATTGTTATTATTCAATGTTCTATTATTCAAATTCAATTATTCAATAACTCAATGTCCTTTCTACTGTTAAGATTCTATAATTCTATGTTTCTTAGCAGAAATATTAAACTATCTGCTATTGCATAACCCTAGAAGCCGCATATATAAATTAGAAAATGTTCTTTAAAGATACTAAAAGTGTGTCTCATGAAGAATCGTATTTTTAAGTATACTGATACTTTATTACTTAAATACATTTTCCAAACTTATGAACCAAATCATGGGAGCCATGATTTTTTCCAAATGGTTTCACAAAGCTGATTCTGATGCTCTGAATTTCTTCTAACTAATTTTCAAATGACAAATTGCAAATACATTTCAGTCCCCACCTGTAAATCTGAATCGATTTATCATGGAATATTAAATACAGAACACAAGGAAAGCCCTATTTGCAGTGAGAATATGTAAAATAAATCTGTTATATGCCTGATCCTTCCAGGCTCATGTAAATGAGACCATGGAAGGGAGCCAGGTATGAAAGGGGAGTGAGGGAATGGATCAAGATTGTTCAAAGGGTACAAACTTCCAAATATAAGATGAATAAGTTCTGGGGATGTAACAGACAGCATGGTGACCATAATTAACAGTACTGCATTGTATATTTGAAATTTGCTACAAAAGGAATCTTTAAAGTTCTTACCCCACCCCACCCCCACACACACACCAAAAAGACTGTAACAATGTGAAGTGATGTGTTTACTAAGCTTATTGTGGTAATCATTTTGCAATACATACATTTATCAAATCATGACATTGTACAACTTAAACTTACACAATGCTACATGTCAGTTATATCTCAACAAAGCTGGAAAAAATAAGTGAAGAAGAAAGCTAGTGCATAAACTTTAAAAACATTGATGTAGTCTCAAAAATCTGTTCTTTTATGTGCAGGGATCTGCCTTCTATGACTTAAAGCAATTGTGGTAGGGTCAATATCTATAGCTTGAGAAAATGTTTAGGGGAAAAAAGTTTACTACTCTTATACCAAAAAAAATTAAAAATAAAGTGATAATTTTTAACTTATAGAAAAACTGAAATCTGATAAATGTAAGTTTCCTAATATGCTTCTGTTAACCACAAGTGTAACCCTGCACAAGTTATTTAATCTCTCTGAGCCTCACTATCTTCATTTGCAAAATGAGAATCTTTGGGGGATTGTGACAATATATAGACTTAGCAAAATTTTGTGGGACCTCCTTCTCTATAAGTGACAGTCAATAGCTCCAAAAAGTTGCCTCTGTTCACCTACTTGGAATTAATTGCTCCCTATTCTTCAGTCTCCTTAATAATTTGTTTGTACTTATTTTACTCTGCTTCATAATACTTGTTACATTTATTTTTCTCCCCATAAGGCAGGAAGGAGTTCATGTGTGTATCACTTTTTTGCCAATAACATAGAGATAATATTTATTAACTACATACTACTAATCAGGGTCTAAGTGCCTGGCTTGTACTGCCAAGACTTCACACCTACCCAATGAGGTAGATTATCCTCATTAGGATTCTTGTTTTGCAGATGAGCAAACCAAAACTCAGAGAGGTCAAGTCATTTCCCCAAAATTAACATCTGCTAAGAGCAGGAGCTCAGATCTGAACCCAGGCTCTATGACTCCACACCTGGTCTGCCATCTTCTACCAAGCCTGATGCTTCTCATGTTAGAAATACTAACCAAAATGGGCTGTGTTCAAGTGACTTATTATTATCTTACTGTAAAATTTATAATAATTATGATATATTGGTAAGGTAGATTAATAAATGATAGATTAATTGATTTTTTAAAATCTACTCTTGGTAGTATAGAAATTGTTATGTGAAATTACTATTTGCAAATTGCTAAGACACTCATTGGTAGCAGGCAACCTACAAAATTGATTTACTACATGTGTAAACTCTCCTTTCCTTCTGGCATGGGTTATTTACCCTTTCCCTCCATAAGCTCCCAATTACCATTTCTAATAGGCGCGTCCAGACCCATTTCTTAGTAAGTTAGTGTTATCCTCATCAAATGACATTTCCAACTATCCATGAATGCCAATGGGTTTGCATTTTTTCACTTAAAAAAAACTTTATTTGCAGTCTAGCATCTCTATATCTACTATATAATGGGTATTCCAGAAATCCAAAATGCAGACTACTCTGAAACTCTTCTACATACAAATAAATAAATAAATTGTCCAAATTTTATTGACTATCACAAGTCCCTTAGAAGTGACTCATTTGCTTGTTGAGATTAGAAATGGACCACTTTGGTGTTCTCTGCACGCAGGATATACAAAGGATAAGGAAATAATGTTGCAAGACCACTTCCATGCCAGCCCCAGCTGTAGCTGCCAGAAAGATCAAGGCTATTAAATGCAGGGGTGTTCTCTCTCCCTCCCCAGTGGACATCTGAGACTAATATAAGCTCTTGAATAACTAAAAGTTCACAGATTTCAAAACATAACCTCCTAGATCTTTGAAAGGTGGACTCATGAATTATGTGGCAAATAAAATTCTCACATTGTAAAAAGAGACTCAACTTTCTTCAAGCAATATTTAAGCAAGATGAACAAAATGTAAGAAGAAGGCTGATTTTATGTACCATAAAGGCTTTTCAAGGTTCTTGTCCCTGCCCCCTTGCTTTATTCTGGGGAAAACTGCAGCCCTCGCATGACAGGCCCTGCCCCAGAAGTAACCCTACGGGGTTCCTTACATGTAGATGGCTTTGTTATGTAACATCTACACACTTTTTGTGTGACTCAACACACCTGCTTGAGCCAAGGCATCAGGACTTAGAATCTCATGGCTTTCCATCCCACCAAGCAGATGACCAGAGATAAACAAAAGTTCTGCTCAACTTATGATAATCAACTTATCTGTTTGTATTTTTTCCCTTTTGGGGGAGATTTCAAACCAGAAATACAAGAAGAAAGCCAGTCAATTGGTAGAAAGTGCCAAAGTTCAATACAAAGAATGAGCAGCATAGATTCCCATGATACAACAGGAGCCATGGGTGAGAAAGAAGAAAAGGCTAAATTAGGAAAATAAATTTCACAGAGTATGGGAAATAAGTGTATTCTGATAGCAAAGAGAATGGTAGAAAGGGAGAATCCAAAACTTTGGAAGAACATCAAGTTCCTATTGCTGAAGACACAAGGTACTCTCTCTTAGAGGCACCACATTGGACACCTCCACTTCCTTCACTAGGATGAGTCACCAGAAGGGCAAGCTCTCCAACTGTTCCTGGCACCCCTCAAACCTGGCTGTGAAGCTAATTCCTGCTTAATTTACCTCCATGTGACTCCTTATTGGGAAAAAAAATGACTCAAGATAATCTGAGAGAATTATCCTTGCACCAAAAGAAATTAAAATTCTCTGCCTTATTGTTATAGAGAGCTAATTTCTTCTGTGACAGCACAATTGCCTATCTCTACCTAAACTGAGTGATGAAAGAAAATTTTTCAATAATTACAATTTTAAAACTTGAAAAATTGAAACAATTACTTGATGATGTTTTTCTTAACTTTCTGTTTTGAAAAATTTCAAAACTTTGGAAAAAAACAAAAGGTGTGTGCAATGAATAGCATATATGCCTCACCTAGATTCACCAATTGTTCTGGAAAATATTTTGCAGACAATGTGACACTTAAAGTCTAAATACTTCAGGGGCACCTGGGTGGCTCAGATGATTAAGCGTCCGACTTCAGCTCAGGTCATGATCTGGCGGTTTGTGAGTTCAAGCCCCATGCCGGGCTCTGTGCTGACAGCTCAGAGCCTGGAGCCTGCTTCGGATTCTGTGTCTCCCTCTCTGTCTGCCCCTCCCCTACTCATGCTCTGTTTCTCTCTGTCTCGATAATAAATAAACATAAAAATTTTTAAAAAAATAAACTCTAAATACTTCAGCAGGTATCTTGAATAGGTAAGGACAGCCTTCTCCCTAACCACCATACCATTATGACACCTAAGAACATAAGTAATGTTATACATATATATAATATCTTACATATAAAAATATATTGTATAACACACAGAACGCACTAACAAAATATAATATGACTTTATTTTTCTTTTCTTCTGTTTTTAATCCAGGTTACAATTAAGAGTAACACATTAAATATGCCTACTGTTTATGGAGAACAGTCACCTGAAGAGTCTTGGCTAGTCATCTTATAAAATTTCCCACATTTGGGGAGTGTGGGTGGCTCAGTCGCTAAGCATCTGGCTTCAGCTCAGGTCATAATCTCACGGTTTGGGAATTCGAGTCCCACATCAGGTGAGCTCAAGCCCTGTTTTGGGTGAGCAGGAGCCCTGCATTGGATGAGCATGAGCCCCTGGTGAGCCCTGCCTCTCTCTCTCTCTCTCTCTCTGCGCCTCACTCATTTGCACCTTCTCTCTCAAAAAAATAATAATAATAATAATAAAATAACCCACATTCTAGATTTGTCTTACTGTCTCCTTTTAGAGCCCCTTAACTTGTTCCTTTATTTCCTTAACCAGGAAGTTGGTTTAGAGACTTGATTAAATGCAGCTAGACAGTTTTTTTTAAATAATACCGCATGGGTGGTGTTAAACACATGGTGGTATTACTCCATATTGCATTACTTAAGGAGACACATAATATCAACTTATCCCACTATTAGTGACATTGAATTTTAACACTTGATTAAATACCTATGTTGTCACTTATCCACCATAATGCAGGCACATATTTTTTCTTTGTAATTGTGGGGTGATAGTTTAACACTGTGCCTCATAAACTTTTTACTCAGTGATTGTAGCATCCATAATGATACCCAAGTTAATTACTTCACGGCTATTTCATTTCTTCCTACTTTTGTTCACTAGAATAGTTCCTTGATTAAAAAATTAGTGTTTTTCTTGCCCCTCTTCTTTTTCTCTTCTATTATGCCTAAGTACTCATGGATCTTTTAAAAATTCAATGTATTACAATCAATTTCTGTCAGTATTCTTTTTGTTGCTTTATTTTTCCCAAAATTGGCCAGTCATATCCTTTCTAAGAGAGCTCCCCTTGGCAGGATCCCACTGGTCTTCAAGCTTTTTCTTGTTTTCTGGCATAAGAGGATAACCTAAGCTCACCTTGCACTTGGCCCCAGACCAAAATTAGTAACTTCTCCATTTTTATTTTCTTTAACTTTTTTAAAAATTATCACCTATTTTGTAATACCACTTCAGAGTTTTTACTAACCAGTTGGAAGCAGCAGTTATAATACCTACCATTTTTGGAGCAACCAAAACTAAATGCTGAGAAGTTTTCCCACAGTATCTCATGATGCAATCCTTGCAGGTGAGATAACTAATATTTTATTCATTTTACAAATAAGAAAAGAGAGGCTTAGGGAAATTAAGGAATTTGCTTCAGGTCAGAGAAGTATGTCCTAATCTAAAGCCCATGTGTTCTTCAGTAATTTGCCAAGGTGTTTCTCAAAGACTTACAAAGGGGTTGATCTGGTCTAAAAAGCCCATTGGTGTGAATATTCGATATCCAGTTATTGGGTAGGTGAAATATTAAAACAATCAGACTTGGTTTTTTTTAATATTAAATTCTTAAAATTGATAATAATTATTTGCTCAAAAAGCTAAAGGATCAATATATTATCCCTTGGTAACACATATTCCTACCTGAAAACTGTAATGCCCATAAATATAAAGAGACGTTCTCTCTAAAGGTACTTAACCAGCATTCAATTTATATTTGGAGTAAATCTATCCTGTTAAATCTCCACCTCATCTGAATGTAATAATTAATACTTTGAAGTGTCATTAAATGGAAGAGTTAAAAAATATAATACATATTATATTACACAATTTTCTAAGAAGATTTCAAAAAAAAACAACATCAAAGTTTTGATTAAGCTACTATTTCTCAGGCATGGAAAAACCAACTTATTCATATGTCTATAATTAGAAATATTGGCTCTGACCACCTGATATTTTGAAGGCCATGACCACAGTAACCGCCTCTGGTCACTTTCTACATGTTGACACCACTATGACCACTCCAGAAATTCAGAAACCAAAGACTCTGCCATGTCCCTCATCATATGTCTTGTTAACGATACTCTCCCACAGCCTGTGCCGTTTATGTTGTATGCCCATATAAAGCAAGCTTCTCATGCTTTAAGAACATTCATTAAACCACTAAAAAGCAGAAATTCAAATACCGATCATTGTAGATACAACATTCATATGGTTCTATCTACATAAATTTGATAAAGCCATTAATTAAACATTCATCAAAGCATTCTGGGAGATACAAAGCAAATAAGAATGAGTCTGTAGCTTTAAAAACGTTATAATCTGTGAATTAAAACCAGAGTAAGATATCACTACAAACCTATTAGAATGGCAAATATCCAGAACACTAAGACACCAAATGCAAGAATGTGGAGCAACAGGAATTCCCATCCATTGCTGATGGGAATGCAAAATGGTACAGCCATCTCGGAAGATAATTTAGCAGTTTCTTATAAAACTAAACATACTCTTCCTGTACAGTCCAAGAATTGCAATCCTTGGTATTTATTCAAATGAGCTGAAAACATGGCCACACAAAATGTGCACACAGATGTTTATAGCAGTTTTATTTAATTGCCAACACTTGGAGCAACCAAGATGTCCTTTAGTAAGTAAATGGCTAAAGAAACTATGGAACATACAGACAATGGACTGTTATTCAACACTAAAAGAGATGAGTTATCAAGCCACAGAAAGATAGGGATGAAACTTAGATGCGTATTATTCAATGAAAGAAGCCAATTTGGGGACATTTGGGTGGCTCAGTTGGTTGAGCGTCCGACTTTGGCTCAGGTCATGATCTCATGGTCCATGAGATGGAGCCCCATGTAGGGCTCTGTGCTGACAGCTCAGAGCCTAGAGCCTACTTCAGATTCTAGTTTTCTTCTCTCTCTGCCCCTCCTCTGCTCATGCTCAGTCTCTCTCTCTCTGTCTTTCTCTCAAAAATAGAAATAAACATAAAAAAAATTTTTTTAAAGCCAATCTGAAAGGCTATTATATACTGTCTGAATCCAACTATATGACATTCTGGAAAAGGCAAAACTATGGAGACAGTAAAAATAACAGTGGCTACCAGGAGGTGGGAGGAGCAGATACAGATGAATAGTCAGAGCACAAAGGAATTTTAGAGCAGTGAAAACATCTATATGATGTTTGTATGTTGTAATGATGGGTACATGTCATTTATACATTTGTCCAAATACCCATACAATGTAAGGCCATGTGTTTTTATCAGCAAAAATCTCACTCAAAAATAATGAATTAGTGCTAGACCTTTTGACTTCTAGTGATTTCCACAAGGGATTTGTGAGTGAAGAGTGAGAAGAGCAAGATTATAAGAATCTTAAGATCTTTCTTTGTAAAATAAACACTAGTCCTCATATGTGTAGACATGTTTACAAGTACATTTCTATATGTACTTACATGGTCAGGGATTATATGAACAGGTAGGCTAATGGGAGGAGGTGGAGATGAAAGGGTGAATACAATCCACCATTAAGGATATTTAAAATTGACACCATATCAGGGGCTCCTGGGTGGTCAGTCAGTTAAGCCTCCGACTCTTGTTCTCGGCTCAGGTCATGATCTCATGGTTTGTGGGTTGGAGCCCCACATAGGACTCTGCTGCTGACAGCATAGCGCCTGCTTAGGATTCTTTCTCTCCCTCTCTCTGCCCCTCCTGCACTCACTCTCTCTCTGCCTCTCTCTCTCTCTCAAAAATAAATATATAAACTTAAAAAAGATTAAAAAAATAAATAAATAAATAAAATTATACAATATCAGCTTTGAATAAAATTCCCAATGAGGAATTCAAAGAATTATAGCCTGTCAAATTGACCACTTTGGAGGATACAGACTTTCTGATATTTTTATACATATATGTATATAATTTTTGGTCATATTTATTTATAATCTCACATTATTAGAAGTGGGTATTATATAACCCATAAATAAGCAATAAATGTTTAAAACCTTCTATTTCATACAGGAAGAGACAGCTCCCAGCCATAGTCATCAAGGAAGGGTTCTTTGAATGAAATGGCAAATTATCTGGGTTTAGTGAAAGCGGACGTGAATTTTGAAAGGCAAAAATGTCAAAAGGTCATGAATGGAGGGACAGCAATTGGAAATAAAAGTCAGTTTTATATATGAAGACATCATATAATCCTACTGGAGGAAAATGAATATTGTATGTAGCAAAATTTCAGGGAACTATTCCAAAATATACAGAGCAGACTTTTGGCACATTTGGGGGGATGGGATGAATTTGGAAAGGTTTAAAGTGAATAGTTACTTTCAATTAACTTCAGGTTATTATGTATACTCATCCAGTAAAATTATTTCGTAGTCTGAAGGGTAACAATGCTTACTAAGCAGTTAGTATATTCCAATTATTATTCATGTGTCATTAACCACTACCCTCCAACAACCAAGAGATCAATGCCATCTCTATCTCTATTGAAAGATGGGGCCTAGAGGGGCTCTTGGGTGGCTCAGCCAGTTAAGCATTCTACTCTTGATTTCAGCTCAGGTCTTGATCTCATGGTTCGTGGGTTCGAGCACCTCATCGGTGCTGTCAGCACAGAGCCTGCTTGGATTCTCTCTCTCCTTCTCTCTATCCCTCCCCCCAAACTCTCTCTCATAAATAAATAAATAAATAAACTTTAAAAAAAAGATGGGGCCTTAGTGAAGCCATGTAATTTGACCAAGGGCACACAGCTAGCAACTATGCAGGGATTCAAATCAGACAGTCTTAAAACAATAATGAGACACCACTACACACCTATTAAAATAGCTAAAATTGAAAAAATTAACATTATCAATTTCTGACTAAGATATGAAGTAACAGGTATATATATTCTTTGCTGGTAAGAATGAAAAGTGGTACAACCACTTTGGAAGAGTTTGGAAGTTTCTTACAAAGCTAATTATAGTGTTACAATATGATCCAGCAATCATGCTTCTAGATTTTTTCTTAATTCATGTGAAAAGTACTTTCACACAAAAATCTACACATAAATATCCACAGAAACTTTATTTATAATTGCCAAAAATTGGAAACAACCAAGATGTATTGAAATAGGCGAATGGATAAGCAAACTGCAATATATCCATACAATGGGATACTATTCATTGATTTTTTAAAAAGGAATATTATCAAGCCGCACAAAAATATCTTAAACAAATATTGTTAATGAAAGGTACCAATTTGAAAAGACTATATGCTGTATGATTTCATTTATGTGAGCTCTGGAAAAGGCAGAATTTTAGAGTTCGTAAAAAGATCAGTAATTCCCAGGCTGTTGAGGAGGGAGAAAGGTTTAATAGGTGAAGTACAGGGGAGTTTTTGAGGCAGTGAAACTATTCTGTATGATTTGTTATGATGGATATATGACAGTATGTATTTATGAAAACTCAGAACTATATAGCACAGAATGGATTTTAATGTATGCAAGTTTAAAAAAAATCTAGGAGGGCAAGGGATCCCACAATGTGACAAAACAACCTAACTATATTACAAATGTATGAAACAACCTCACTGAGGGGGATGGGAAAGTAAGGTACTGACCTGAGTAATTTTGGAAATGAATGAAGATGGTAAGACTTAGGCAAATAAATATTCATGGGCATTGTACTCTAGTTGGTAAAGTTGTTTCCACGGGGGTGTGGGTTAAGAAGTCTGAAACAACTATGCATGTATACTGAAATTAAACACTTAAGTAATGGGTGGTGGATAGTGGGAGCCAAGTTTCTCAGTGTTGGCATGGAAATTACAGAAAAGCAAGGAGGGAAAGGTTAGCGTGATCCCTTGGTATACCAGATTGGAATTGGAGACATCAGTATGAACTCATGCCTAGCTTAATATAAAGATGGATACATATAACAATATTTACAGATATGTATAGATACATGGATTGGTATACATACATAAATTTCCTTCTCTGATAGGTGGGAGGGTCTAGACACAAGAGAACCATCCACCTGGCAATTCCTAGTCCCTTCCTGCTTTTTATTTTCCCTCCCTAACACTTGTCACCTTCTGACATCTCTCTCTTTTTGAAATTATTTGTTTATGATTCTCTTCCCTTCTAGGATGTAAACTCTAAGGAGCAAGAAGATTTTCTATTCACTGTGATTTCCCTGGCTCCAAGAACTGCAGTTGACTCATATTTGTTGAATGAGTGAATGTTTGAAAAGCGATGGAGACTGCCCAATGGCTAATCGGTCCATAATCGGTAGGCTAACCGTGAAAGTCAGTCCTTGGACACATCCTGCCATTACCTTGTCAGGAAGCAAGGAGTATTAGGATCAAGGGACCACTTCTCAACAGAACATTAGGCTTCCAGTGAAACAGTCAATGTTCCAATCTTGTACCCTCATCAAATAATGGCTTGTTCAAGCCCAATATTTCCTCTTTGTGGAAAGAATTTTGGCTTTCCAAACAAGAAAATTTTTTTTCTTAATATTCCTTTAAGTACAAAGGAAAATGAACATATTTGGATGTTTTTCTTCCTAGAAAACTGGACTTTATTATTTGTCTTTGGTAACTTAAATGTACAGCCTGTATCTTGTTAAAATTATTTTTTTTTGTTCAGTGGTGCATATATTTGTTGAGCCCCTACAATATACTTATTTAATTATCAAATGTAAGTGCCTAGTATGTACCAAGTCATATACTAGACAGCTTAATATAACTGACAAATTTATTTTACTGGACTTCAGTGTTAAATACAACAAAAATTATATAAAGTAACTGAAATTTTGTACCCTGTGATCAGTATCGCCCTACTTTCCCTCCTCCAAGCCCCTAGCAACTACCATTCTATCCCTACTTCTATGAGTCTTCCTATTTTAGATTCCACAAATTATGGACTGAATGCTTGTGTCTCCCCAGGATTCATATATTGAAACCCTACTCTCTAAGGTGATGGTATTAGGAGGAGGGGTCTTTGGGACATAATTAGAATTAGATGAGGTCATGAAGGCAGAGCCATCTTGAATGGGATCAGTGCCTGGCAGAGCTTGCTTCTCCGCCATGAGAGGACTCAGTGAGAAGTCTGTGGTCTGCAATCCCAAAGAGATATTTCACCAGCACCCAACCATGGTGACACTCTGATCTCAGATTTCCAGCCTCCAGGCTGTAAGAAATAAATTTCTGTTGTTCATAAGCCAACTTATCTATAGTAACTTGTTACAGCAGCCCAAAGGGGTGAAGACACACATATAAGTGTGATCATGCAGCAAGTTTCAGTTATGCAAGATGAGTAAGTTCTGAAGATCTACTGTGATTCTGGAGATCAATGTGACTGTATTTCACTACACCATATTGTATACCTAAAATTTGCTAAGAGGATCATTCTTAAGTGTTCTCACCACAAAAAAAGGAGGGCAGGTGAAGGAAGGGAAGGAGAAAGGAAGGAAGGGAAGGGGAAGGAAGGGAAAGAAAAAGGATGACTTTGTGAGTGGCAGATATGTTAATTAGTTTGATTGTGGTGATTATTTCACAATGGATAGGTATATCAAAACATTAAGCTGGACACCTTAAATTTTTACTTGTCAGTTAAACCTTTTTATTAGTTGAAACACTATACAAATTATTATCTTGGACTTTAAAATCACCACATTCTACATTTTGTGCATACATATGAATCTTGAAAGTAAATGCTGCTCCATTGCCCGTCATTCTAAGACTTTGCTTCTGGGTATCCCCAGGGCATCTCTCGATGCTCCCATGCTAAGTTTGTATTGTGAAATGGGCAATTACAACAACTACAGCCTAAGAAGGGCATAGGAATCAGGAGCTAAACCCCTCAGGAATGAAAGATCCCTTGCACTCTGTCTGTGAGCTCAACCCCCAACTTTGGTGCCTATTTTCTTCCAATGGTCCACACTTGACACTCTTTTTTGGAAAACTGCTTTCAGGGGTTCCCAGAGCCCATTTTCCTGCAGGCATCCCAGACAGCAGCAAGTGCTGGGGTGTTTTCATCCCCTGGGGGCATCCTTTAGCCAGTGACTGCCAGATAGGGACCAAGAAAGTCCAATTTCCTAGACTTTTGTCCAGAGGAGACAAACTGAGGCTTAACTTGCACACCTGAGTTTCCCCTACAGTATCAAGGGAGTCCCCTGATGTACTCCACAATTGACAAGTTTCATCTCTATCCCTGCCTTGCTTCTTCTACCCTCTGACAGATTTCTCCTAGAAACACTTCCCTGATAAATCATTTCCCGCCAATATTTGTCTCAAAGTCCACTTATAGGAGTCCCTTCACTTTCAGGCATCCTTCTACAGATGCCCTTTCCTTATTCTGTAGTAACACGGAGTCATAGGTAAACCCTTAGTGACACGGCAATGACAATATTGCTTCCCAGAAGGCAGCCCACAGAGGTTCTTCCAAAATATTTTTTATTGAGAAAACATATACGTGTGTTTGTAGGTTTTCAGTCGCACGGGGAAATTAAATAAAACCTTTCAATGTTCTGGCATATTAATTGCTTATTGAGAAGTGATTCCTTTTTCTATTTCCTTCCTCACATTTACTCAACCCCACAGCCACAGGGAAGCTTTATTTGTTTCACTCTGTTTTCCTCTGGGTGAGCTCATAATACCATGATATCATTCTCACCAGGGTGTTTGGTTTCAGCAGCTCAGTTTAAGCCTGCACTTGCAAAAAAATGTACTTTCCCTCTTGGCTCAAAGATGGGGTGACGGCAGCGTCGTCTTCACGGCAGGGCTCAGGTTCCACCTGATTCACTCCAAGGTGTGTGTTCTACACAGAGGATGGCGGTGAGCCACGCAGGCAGCCTGTCTGAGCTCGTCAACACAGCAAGCCTTATTCCCTCATCCGGTCTGGGCAGGCCAACTGCCATAGTGAGAGGTGAACACAGCCCTTAAGAATTAAAAGATTCTATGGCTAGAGGGTCAGGCAAGCCATACTGGTCCCATCCCTCACTTTCGGATGAGGACATTGAAGCTGCTCAAGGTCATGGGAGATTTGGGTGCCAGATATGAGATTAGAACCAGGGTGTCCATACTACCATCTCCCTGCTTCATATAGGACTAGATTTTGTCTCTTTCCCTTGAAATAGGCCCCTTTAGGTTTCTGCCTGTGACAGGAGTGGTTTTTACCACCACTCCCTATATGGGAAAGACAGATGGAGATCTTCCAGATGAGTCACGGCGTTGGCTTTTCATTCAGGGAATGTCTACAGTGGGTGAAGTTAGACATGTCCATTTTATACCGTTTACCAGCAAATGACCTCGTGTGCAAAATGCTCAGCAATATGAGGGGGGAGTGGAAGGCATTGCTACTCAGAATTATAAAATGGAAACTCCTTAATTCTAATGCATTAAAGTTACATGCCAATTGCACTCCTACAACTTTAACTAACAGCAGTGTTATATTTTTTCTTTACTATTGAATATTTCAGTAAAAAATATTATCAACAGTAGGCAACTTTAATGATTTTCATTATTCCAAGTTCTAGTACTTTCTTGATTTAAGCAACTATTTTTATTAGTGACAAAACCAATTACTCCTAATACAATAATTTTACAGTAACTAATAAATATTTCTTTAATTTTCACTTAAATGGATTGAATTGAAAACGTAATAGAAGGTTTATATTTCAGCATAATTTTATGCAGAAGCAGAGCTCAGGAAAAAAAAATAAATTACATTCATTTCTAGTCATTTTTAATAATAGAAGTTATCATTTATCAAAGCATGCAGTGGTTAATTTTATGCGTTGACTTGACTGAGTCATAGGATGCCCAGATATTTGCTCAAATATTATTCTGGGTGTTTCTCTGAAGATTTTTAGGTGAGTTTAACACTTGCATTGATAAGACTGAGTAGACTACCTTCTCTAATGTGAATGGGCCCTATCCAATCAGTTGAAGGCCTGAGTAGAACCAAAAGGCTGCCACCTCCTCAAATAAAGAATTCCTCCTGTCTGACTGCCTTGAGCTGGCACATCAGTTTTTTCCTGCCTTCAGACCCAAACTGAAACAACAGCTCTTTCTGGGTCTTAAGTCTGCCAAGCATTCAGACTGAAACTACACCATAAGGTCTCCTGGGTCTCCGGCTTGCAGATGACAGATAGATATATTTTATATATTTTATTATATCTATCAATATAGATTGGATTATTATATATATAATATACACAATCCACTATTGTTCCTCTCTCAGGAGAACCCTAATGAAAGCACCTACTATGTGCCAGGCATTACTGTTAATTTCACAACAAAGCAATGGGATCCATATTATTCTCCCCATTTTTTCACCTGAGAAAACAGAACTATGTAAGTCTTAATGACTTAACTCAAGACTACATAGTAAAGAATATTTCCGGGATTGAAACCCAGGTCTGTCTGTTGTCAAACCAAAGCCTCAACCCCATCTCCTCAAAGTTTTCTTTCTAGCTTTGTATGGATCTCAAAACATCTTTGTTCACTCTCCTGCCTTGGCAGTACAGTAGAGTGTCAGAGTTGAAGCCTTTTTGATGTGTTGGGACCATGTTGCACCTCAAGACTGTTGCTCTTGATCATAATTTTTTTTGTACAGGTCTGTGTGTACAAACGTTTTAAGTGAAGGGGCTCCTGGGTGGCTCAGTCAGTTAAATCTTTGACTTCAGCTCAGTTCATGATTTTAGGGTTCGTGAGTTCAAGCCCCTCCATCGGGCTCACTGCTGTCAGCACAGAGCCTGCTTTGGATCCTTGGTCTCCCAATCTCTCTGCCCCTCCCCCGCTCACATTCTATCTCTCTCTCTCTCTGTGTCTCTCAGAGTAAACAAATAAACATTTTTTAAAAAATAAATGTTTTAAGTGAAAAAGCCTGTCTTAAATCTGTACTGGTGATAGGCTATGTCCTTGAACACTGCCTTCACCATGACTTCAGACATGGACCATGCAAAATTCATCCACAAGTCAATGCACTTATGTCAACAAAAAGCACATCCAGGCCTGGGTCTGCTCCAGCTCTCTGCTCCTCAGCACCTCCAAAGAGCCAAGGCAGGATTTCCATTTGGGAACCAGGAGCTTTGCAAAGGAACTGCACTCGGCATGTGGTAGAGTACTGGAAGTTTGTCAGAGCCAAGACTTCACTGGGCTCAATTGTACACAGATAGTGATGCTGAGTTTCAAATACAGTGGAAACGGAAGACGAACAGATTGTTTTGCTGGGTAGTGGTTTCATTCCGGGGAACTTTCTTTGAAGTCGAGGGGATGGGTGCCTGCAGCAGATACAGAGTGCCGAGTGCCGTTGAGAATGGCGCTCATGTGTCACTCTTGAATACTTTTAACTGGGCTATTTTTAAGTCAAATGTCTTCAAATATGTCAAAGACACTTGTTCTAATTAAGAATAAAGGCCATGGTAAGTTGGGATTTTTTTTAACTAAGCCAATTTTTTAGCTCTTTAAACACAATTGAATGCATCTGGAAGCTTTTGTTCAATTATAAAAACCATATTTTTCCATCCTCATAAATGGCCAATCCAAATTCTCCATGTTTAAATATTTTAACACACACACACACACACCACACATACACACACACACACACATACACACATGTGAATAGTCTGTATATGTGTGTCAGTGGGAATTAATGTGTATGTTTGTATATGTATCCGTGTATATCAATACCAAGTATGGGAAATAAAAGTTAATCTCAAGGCCAGTTATACATGGTAAATTCTAAATACTTTATTATTAAGTACCCCAACTAGGATGTTTCTATTTCAATTCCAAAATGGAGAAGAAATAAAATTATGATATTTATATTCCATTACAGGTATTTACAGTATTTTGGACAAAGAAAATTCCCACCTTGACCTATTAGTGACTTTTCAAGTATAATAAGTTATCTCTGGCCAAGTTGGCTAAAGCAAAATCTCATGGAAACACACACATATACACACTCACACACCTTGTTTCAGAATAAGAAAAAAGAAAATTGCTTACCACCTTTGAAAGGAATATTGGATATGCCAATTGGAATATCCAAAAATTTATAAATGTAGAAGTTAAACATTGAGTTGTAAGAGGTATACAAGAGATGGTGTTACCACGTGGCTAGCCACTCACACCCAAAACCCAGAGAATTCATTTTGACCAGGGCTTTTAAGGATGGGAAAAACTGTGTGGGAGTCAAGGACAGAGATGTTATAAAAAGGAGGCATAGAGACTGGAAGAGTATGACATATCCATGGAACAGTGAAGAAACCTTCCTGACTAGAATTTGGTGTCCTGAGAACATATGTCAATGAGTACGATGGGGCCAGCTTATGAAATACTCAGTTCAGAGGTATTCACATTAGACTGGAGATTAAAGTTTAGTTAATTTTTAGCATCAATGATATGGTATAAATGGTGTTTGAGGAAAACTAATGTCATTGTTGAGGCCAAAAAGAGATCAGCTAGAAGGTTTACTGACACCTAAGACTATGTTAGGCTCACCTGATACATGCAAACAAAGCACTCTGCTTCCTTCATTACATTTATCATGCTTAAACTTACTTCTTCTATGTCTCCCTTTGTCACTAGACTGTAAATGTCATGGAGCCAGGAACTATTTGTCTTATCACAGTGACTACTGTGCCATTTAGCATATTGCCTGGCACATAGCAGTTACCCAACATAGAGCTTTCAATAAGTGAACGAATAAATGAATAACGCTATTACTGAATACAGGCCCATTAGATAATAAAGACCTGAACTACAATCATAGATATGATAACATAGAAAGATACTATAGCCCTTGAAAATTAGGTTAGCATGATTTCGTATAAAAGATGCAAGGGAGGAGGCTGAGATAAAATATTAGCAGTTTGCATCTGGACAGAACTCAAGCAATTACATAGTGCTTTCACAAATATTTAATGGTTTTGAGCTCTTCTGCCCCATGTATCCAATATTAAATAGCCAAAATATGTTGATCCCATTAACAAAATACAAGCATTGAATTACAGCACCTGTTCAAAGGATATAATAAATTCAATCATGGTCAGATTGAATTTGAAAAGAAGACAGAATATTGAAATGTAAATGTCTAGTAGTCAGTTGAACATATGGAACACCTAAGCAAAAGAATGAGTCTCAACCTATAAACTTATAATCTTTCAGCCATGAAAAATCATGAGAAGCTTTCAAGTGAAAACCAGATTAGTTTAATAACGTGTTCATTCTGATTATTAAAAATTCACTTTAGGGTAGGTATCAACTGCATTGGCCAACCTGTATATTCAAATAAACTAAAAACTCTTATTAGTTTCAAGCCTAACACAGCACTTTTTCTTTAATTAAAAGAAATAGAGTTATACCTGAAGGCAATGTCCTCAAATCCAAGTTCTCATGCTCCTACACTGATAAAGTCTGCTAGCTAGTATTTACATTTCCATTGAAAAGCATCATTGTAAAATTGCACCTTCTTCAGAGAGGAAGATATGCCTGACTTTTCTCCGGGGGGGGGGGGGGGGGAGGGACCAGTACAATGCAGTGTTTTCTTCACAGTGGGAACATTTTCATGAAAAAACAGCAAACAAATACCTATTTCTTGTACGTATATATTACAAGGCTCTTTTGAGGCAATGAGTGTTAATGGAAATAAAATTCATAATATCTCTTCTTTCTTTCTCTATTTCTTTCCCTATTTTTTTTTCTCTCTCTCCAGGAATTGAATCCAGAATCATGTTGTTATGTCCACAATTTTCTAAGCAATTCACATAATTGACTCTGAAAAAAATGGATCCTGCACAAACTAGAAAATCAAAACAACTTATATCTACTCCTATCTGTGAACTATAAGCATGTACATCGTTTAAACTATATTCATAGCCTTACAATCTGACTTTCTCAAATTTCTATTATAGTACTTTTAATTTTTCTTTCAGCTTTTGGTGAAGGAGCAAATTTTTGGTTAGAATTGTTGCTTATAATTCAACTTTCCTGGTTTTCGCACACAGAAAAAAACCATATTGAAACTTGCCCATCAAACATTTTGCAATTTTGCAAAATCTTAAAATGAAAAGTTTTCCAGAAGTTTTCAGAGAAAAATATGATCAAATGGCTTAAGCCAAAGCCAAGATTTCGACTTGAGACTTCACCATTTTCTTAGGTTCTGAGTTATTAAGAAAAACATGATAGGCAATTTGTAAAACTAAATGACATATTTTTTGGAAGAAAATGTCCTTAGATAAATTAGATTTCAGTGACATTTCACTGAAACATGAACCACTAGAATATGGAATTTAATGGATGACATCTGACTTAAATCCCATCCAAGAAGTTTGTTATCGGAAGTAACTCAAGTGCCTCCATATGGCGCGTGGCACTGCCTCACCTAGAGAATGAGCTAATACAGCAGCCTTTGAGGCAGCACAAGAGTGGTTCTCTTCTCTCTCTCTCTCTCTTCCATTTTTCTTTCTCTCTCTCTCTCTCTCTCTCTTCCATTTTTCTTTTTTCAAATTAAGATGTAATTTGAATATAACATTTTATTAGTTTCAGGTGAACAACAAAATGATTTGATATTTGCATATTTTGTGAAATGCTCACTCCAATAAGTGTAGTTAACATCCATCAACAGCGGCTCATCTTTGAGTTTTGAAAACACTTTTGGACAATGAGTGACACTTTTCAATCATTGTTTTCTCAGTGAGGTCTTTCCCATCCTGTACATCCATTTTGGAGCATAAGGTAAGCAGCCTTTTCTAACTCTTTCCTAACCTTCAGTGTTTCTCAGGAGTGGCCAGTTCAAAAAGCCTCTTCTTGTCTACAGGGACAGACCTTCTTAAATGTGGAGTAGGCATGCCCTGACAGGATGAGATTCAAGGGTGATAAAGGAGCCCCTGCATCTTCATTCAAAACTGTCCTATTTGCCTGCTTAAATTCCCACACAGAGTGATTGCATATAGGTGATTCATGGCCTGAGCCATGGTTCATGACCCAGAACGGAGCAGAAAGATGCCGGGAGGGCAAAAGGGATGAAAAATACGTTTTTCAGGATTTACCAGAGTCCTCTTTCTCTCCTCCCTCATCCTCTCCCACCCTCCTCCTCCTTTTCTTCTTTCCCTCCTCCACTCCCCTTCCTTTTCCTCCTCCTCCTCTTCTCCTCCTCCTCCCCAACACCCTCTCCCTCTCTCTCTGTCCCTCAAACAGTGAGAGTAGATGCAAGACCAGCAAAGGGGAATGTTGAGCTCTAGGGACCATGAAGCACTCCAGTATCAGGACTAAAGAGTCAGCAAAAAATGAGTGGACTGAGCTCTAAAACTCTGCTCATTTCAATAAGTGTTTGCCCAAAGAAAGGTGCTGGAGATTTTATGTGCCCTGTGGTTATTTCAAAACCAGGAGCAGGAGCACTATTATTTGCTCCCTTGTTTGAATTGGGTACTGGAAGACCCAAGTAAAGTCACTAGAATTAAAGCTCATCTGATACAGAATCTCATATTCACCTGCCATCTGTAAGTCTGGGATCTTACTTACTAATGCACTATAATTAGGTTTCAAATGGAAGGGCTTATTATATTTTTAATATTATATGTTTTCTAGGAGCTGCAGTAGTGATCTCCAAAGAAGGGCACATAAATAAGAGAAGATACAAGGTATGAGCTATTGAGATATTAGGACATATAAGAAATTACAAAGGAAAAGTTAATTTCAACTAAATTTTAAAGTACAAATAATGACGTCTTTACTAGACCCACATATCAGGTGCTACTCATCCTGTTAAATACATGAAATCTTCAGAAAGTCATTTCATCATAACAAGGAGTTGGCAGAGGAACCTCCACTTATGTCATCACTTTCTACTTATAATCAAATGGATTGATTTAGACACAATTATTCTAATCCTCACACAGTGGGAACATTGTTTAGTTGAAGCATACTTCAGAATACATGATTCTAAAGATATATGTAAAACATTCCATCCAATAAAAATAGAATATACATTTCCTCAAGTACATGCATTAGTTAAATCACAAAAAAATGAGACATAACAAATATTACATATTTAAGAAGACTGAAGTCATACCAAGTATATTTTCCAACCAAAATGGTATAAAACTAAAGCGCAACAAGAAAACAAAGCTGAAAAATCCACAATGTAAGTATTAAATATTTACTATGTAAACATCAAACGGTACACTACTGCACAAGCAATGGGCCATATAAGAAATCAAATGGAAAATCAAAGTATGTCTCATACTTTGAGAAAAGAAAACCAGAGCACACCTAGTCTGCTAGTGTGTGCTGGAAAAGAAGACCAGAGCACCACCTACTCCAGGCTGCTTCTGTTTTTCTTTGAAAAAGCAAACATAATATTCCAAAACCTATGGGATGCAGCAAAAGCAGATGTTAGAGTGAAATTGATACTATAAATGATTGTATTAAGGAAAAAAGTTCAGGGGGGCCTGGGTGGCTCAGTTAAGTGTCCAACTCTTGATTTTAGCCCATGTCATTATTTCACAGTTCATGAGATCCAGCTCAGCACTGGGCTCTGTGCTGACATCATGGAGCCTGCTTAGGATTCTCTCTCTCCTCTCTCTCTGCCCCTCCCCTCACAAGCACTCACACTCTCTCTCTCAAAATAAATAAATAAATAAACCTAAATAAAAGAAAAAAATCAAGTAAACAACTTAACATTACAGCACAAGGAACTAGAAAAGGAAGAAACTTAGCTGAAATTTAGTAAAGGAAGGAAATAACAAAGAAAAATCAGAAATAAATAAAATAAAGACCAGAATAAATAATAACAACATTGAAAGTAATGATCAGTTTTTCAAAAAAAAAAATAAACAAAATTGTCAATGTTTTAACTACATTAGCTACCAAAGAGAGAGAAAATACTCAAAAACCAAAATGAAAAAAATGGAAGAAAAAACAATACAACAGATAACCATAGAAATACATAGTGTGATAATAGATTACTATAAACAATTACATACTAACAAATCAGATAACTTAGGGGAAAAAAACAGATAATTACTAAAAAATGCACAAGTTACCACAATTGAATCATGAATCTTAAATCCAAGACAAAGGAAATCTTCTTAGACCAATAATAAGAATGAAAGTTGAATTAGGAATCAGAAATCACCCAGCACAGAAAATCCCAAGACCATAATGTGTCATTGGTGAATTCTAGTAAACATTAAAAAAAATAATTAACAACAATCTTTATTAAAATCTTACAAATAATGGAATAGAGAGAACTCATTCAAAATCATTCCATGAGGCTGGTACTACCCTGATACCAAAACAGGATAAAAACAACACAAGAACAAAAGCCTAGTTTGTCTAATATAAGTATTGCTACTCTGACTTTCCTTTGACATCTATTTGCATGATAAATGTTTCTTCACCCCCTCCTGTTCAATCTGCAGGTGTCTTTAGGTCTAAAATGAATCTCTTGTAGGCAGCATATAGATGGGTCTTATTTTTTTTTTTTATCCATTCTGACACCCTATGTCTTGTGTTGGAGCATTTAGTCCATTTACATTCAAAGTAATTATTGATAGATATGTATTTATTGCCATTTTATTACTTGTTTTATGGTTTCTGGAGATTTTCTTTGATCTTTTCTTGTCTTTGTCACTTTTGGTCTCTCCTTTGTACTCAAAGAGTCCCCCTTTAATATTATTTGCAGGACTGATTTAGTGGTCATAAACTCCTTTAGTTTTTGTTTGTCTGAGAAACCCTTTCTCTCTCCTTTTATTCTGAATGATAGCTTTGCTGGAGAGAGAATTCTAGGCTACAGATTTTTCCCATTCAAAATGTTGAATATATCATCCCACTCCCTTCTGGCTTGCCAAGTTTCTGTTGAGAAGTCTTCAGCAAGGCTTATGGGTTTTCCTTTGTAAGTTCTTTTGTCTTGCTGCTTTTAAGATTTTTTCCTTTATCACTATATTTTGCCAATTTAATTACAATATGTCTTGATGTTGTCCTGCTTTTGTTGATTTTGATGGGAGTTCTCTGTGTTTCCTGGATCTGGATATCTGGTTTCCTTCCTCAGACTAGGCAAGTTTTCTGCTTTTCTTTCTTTAAATAAATTTTCTGCCCTCATTCCTCTCTCTTTTTCCTTCTTTTTTTTTTTGAAATGTTTTAATGTTTAGTTATTCTTGAGAGAGAGAAACAGAGCACAAGTTGGGGAGGGGGAGAGAGAGAGGGAGACAGAATCCAAAGTAGGCTCCAGGCTCTGAGCTATCAGCACAGAACCTGACATGGGGTTCAAACTCACAAACTATGAGATCATGATCTGACCCAAAGTTGAATGCTCAACCAATTGAGCCACCCAGGCGCCCCTCCTCGCTCTTCTTCTTTTGGGACTCCTATAATACAAATGTTAGTACGTTTGATGGAGTCACTGAGTTCTCTAAGTCTGCTTTAATGTTACATAATTCTTTCTTTTGTTCAGTTTCACTATTTTCCATTATTATGCTTTCTAAGTCACTAATTCATTCCTCTGCTTCTTCCACTCTGTTTATTCATTGCATTGAGCCCATTTCCAATATCACTTATTACATTATTCTTCAGTGATTGATTCTTTCTTAACTCTTTTATCTCTGTGGTAAGGGTCTCCCTGATGTCTTCTATTCTTTTCTCAAGCTCAGTATCTGTTCTTATGATTGTTGCTTTAAATTCTCCATGAGACATGTGACTTATAATCTGTTTTGCTTAGATCCCTGACCTTATCTTGTTCTTTCATTTGGAATAAATTCTTCCAACTTGGCATTTTGTCTAAGTCTCTGACTTTTTCTCTGTGTTAGAAAAGCCAGTTATGTCTCTTGCTCCTGAAAGTAATAGCCTTATGAAGAAGATGTCATGTAGTGTCCAGGGCCTGGTGCTTCAGAGAGTGTGATTCTAGTGTGTGCTATGTGCTCTGCTGTTGTGTTTTGGCTGCTCTATTCTTCAGACCAGATGTCTGTAGATGCTCTCCTTGCCTGCTATGGGCAGTTTCTGGTCCTGATCTGAATGTGGCATGTTTTAACTAGGCATGCTCTAGTCTGCTTGTGAAATGAGACCTGATACAACTCCACCAGAAGTGAAGCCTTGCAGAACTTTCTTCTGGTTGGGAAACATGGTGTGGGCAAGGGTTTGTGCTGGTTTTCTGGGGGAAGGGTCTGCCATGCTGGGACTGAGGCAAGCTTGACTGAGAAGGGCAGTACCCCCCAGAACACAGGGTGGTGGGGCTTGGCAGTAAGCAAGTTAGGTAAACAGTATTGGCACTGTGCTGCTCCCTGCCAGTGGCTCTGTGTTTATGCTGAGGGGCAGGAGAGAAAAATGGCACAGGCCAGCTCCCCTGTTCCCAGAGAGGTATCCCTGTGAATGCTGCCTCCCAAGGATGCTTTCCCAGATGAAAGAATAATCTCTCCCTTGTGTGCCCCAGGCATTCTTCAAATCACTGTTTCCATGCTGTCTGCTCCCGAGTTGTTTACCTGAATTTTCTCCCGGAGCAGGGCAGCACCCTCAGGGTTCTACCATAGCAAAGCTCACTGACCTTTAAAATTTCAAGACACAAAATTCAGCCCCTCTCATTTTCCAAAACAACTGCCTTGAGGAAATATTCACCTTGTGAGTTCTCCTGTGTACTCCTCTCTCTCTCTCTCTCTCTCTCTCTCTCTCTCTCTCTTCTCTGCAACAAGGGCTCCATCCTCTCCACAGCACCCGTGATCCATTTCTTTCCTAAACTACATCCCTGCACCTCTTATTTTCTTGAATGGGCCTCTTCTCTCCCTTTAGTTGTGGAGTTTGTTCTGTCAGTCTTCAGGCCAGTTTCTGGGGTATGTAGGGTGATTTGATAGTTATCTAGTTGTGTTCATGGGACAAGATGAGCCTAGGATCCTCCTACGCTACCACCATCTTTGATCTCTAATCCTTGAAACTATTTTTAAAAGTAATTTGGAAATAAGAACACACACCCACCAGTATCTGGGATGTACCTTACCGTAAATGTATACACTAAAGATAATAAGGATACCATTATAATCAGCAAGACATTTAAAAATATTATGACTTCTTCTCATCTATTTGAGTTTCTATTTTGTGTTGTTTTATATAAAATAAAGCTCTCCCTCTTTTAGATCTGAGAAGGAATTATGGGATTTTATATAAAAAGTTATCTTATTTTATAATAATAATATATTTATAAGAAACTGTAGAGTTTTTGAATTCTATCACCTACAAAATTCTCTCTAAAACTTCCATGATACATGGCCATCCAGTTTTTATATGAAAATTTGCTATACTGGATGTCTCTTTTGTGGGACTGCTCAAATTATCAGAAAACTCTTTCTTTTAACAAGTTCATAACTGTGTTCTTACAACTTCGTTTTCCACTTCCCATCCATTCAAATATTTTCCAGGCTGACTATTACCAGTTCCTCCTATAGCCTATTGTTTTATTGTTTGTTTGTTTGTTTTACATACTTTGCTCTTTGTTTCTTATCTCTGGATGGATTTCACTTTGCACCTCTCTCACTCTAAAACCTCATAACAACCTTGGATGATACCTAATTAGTGTAGCAAGGAATTAAATAACTTTCTTTCTTTCCCATTTATTCCACGAATGTTAAATAAGAAATTATTATGTGCCAAGCACTTTTTAAGACACTGGAGGTACAATGATAAAAAGATGCTGAAACTCCTACTCTCAGAATTTAGCTAGAGTGAAGTTTTCATAGACAATTGTCTAGCAATATATAAACAAATAGGCAAGAGATATGACATGGACATAAAAACCAGACAGAGAAGTACAACAAGGAAATAAGACAGAGAATGACTTAGTGGCTAATTTGAAATGGGTGGTTCATAGTAGCCTTGCTGAGGAAGATTAGATTTATGCTAAAATTTGGAAGAGCCTGTTGGGTGGAGGCAGCTATTGCAAAGGCCCTGCAGAAGTAGTTTAGCATAGAAGAACTGAAGCAAGTTGAGCAGGGCTGGAGTAGAGGGAAGAAGAGAAAACAGTATAAACTGATATTGGAAAAGGAAACAGGGACAAATAAATGAAGGACCTTTTATGATATGTAACGAATATGTAATTTTGTGCTGATTTTATACTGAAGACGCTTAAGGATGTCAAACAATACCAGATCTCCCACTACTTCCATTTCATATTCCATAACTATTTTCTGCTGAGTTCCTAATCAGCCAACCATTGATGTAAGTTCTAGGATTTGCCATCTCTAGGCAATATTATTCTCTTCTCTACAAAGCATTTGACCATTGCCACATGGAGGCAAAAGTTATTCCTTCACGATCCAAATAATCTGTTGATTCTTGACAACCTAGCAGCCCATCACATGACATTATCTTATTCAATTCAATACCTGGAAAAAATAATATTTCTAAAGGTCTTCAATTAAAATTGTAGACTTTTCCTGGAAATGACAAAATAAAAAAGCCTAACCAATATCTAATATTCTGTTACTTGAATTCTTGAGTGTCTTAAATAGAAAAAAGAATAACAGGAAGACTTAAACCAAGTGGTATCAAAATTAGGATAGGAATTTGAATTTTATGGTATGAGTGGTGCAATAAGCATAATAAAATGAATTTTGCTTGAAATGTCACTTGAGAATTTCAAACCCCTCATAAGTCTCTCCCAGGCACCTCACTTTTAAAAATAAAATGTTCAAGTTTTCATGACTTGCAATCCTATAGTCACAAAAACAAAAATGTTTTTTGTTTGAACTTCTCACGAAAGGAACTTGCTGGCCTATTTTCTTATAATACGGAACACTTATTCCTTGATTAATGACTTACATGTTGATACATAATTCCATAGTTTGTTTTATACTTCTAAATCATTATCTATTACAAGTAAATGTTTTGTGTTGAAGTAACTTAGAATCTTATTTTGAATTGGTTATTAGAACAAAGCTATGTTCACTGGTTAAATACCGGTGAATTGCAGGTGAACATCCTTTAGCTGTGTATTTTGGATTGATCTCCTTTTTCCCCTAAAATTATTATGTAAACTGATACTGTTGGAAAAAAAAAACTAGTTTTTAACCTGTCGGTGATTCTAGAAACACTGCCCCATAATTCATCCCTGCACTTACGTAAGAACACTTGCCCTCAAGAAAGCACTTCTACCTTTTCATCATACATTGGCACACATCTCACAGAAGACTAGTGACCATTTTTAAGACTAGTGTAACAAGAGGATATTCAACTTCAGTTCTTAAAATTTCTGAGCTTAAGTTTATATAATAATCATAAACTAACTTTTTGCTAGGGTGTTCCATATGCACTGGTTATTATGAGCTGAATTGTGTCTCCCTAAAAAAAATTCATGTAAAGTCCTAGCCCCCAGTACCTCTGCATGTGACTGTATTTAGGGATAGTGACTTTACAGAAGTGATTAAGTTAAAATAAAGTCATTAAGATGGGCCTTAAATCCACTATGACTGATGTACTCATAAGAAGAGGAAAGTTGGGCATCGACACAGACAGGAGGAAAATGCTGCAAAGACACAGGGAGAAGATGGCCATCAACAAGCCAAGAGACAGAAGCCTGGAAAAGATCCTTCTCTCACAGCCCTCACATGGAAACAACCCTGTCAGCACCCTGACTTCAGGATCCAGGCCTCCAGAACTGTGAGAAAATACATTCCTGTTGTTTGAGCCACCCAGTCTGTGATGCCTTATGAGAGTAGCCTTGGAAAACTAACCTACTGGTTTCAGATAAGAATTCTAGCTCATATAATATTATGTTTTATGAAAGTCATTTTCTGGCTATGTATCTTTAAGAGCACATAAAGCAAATACTATAAGGTGACATAAAGAAATTGAAATAGCAAATCAAAGCTAAAGTAAATTTCCTACCATTTGTGAAATTAAATACACTTTCACCAGATCACAGGATACCATAACAGGTATTTGTGAAACATTCATTTTACCTCACATTAGCATTTCTCCCAAAGATACTAACATAAACCAGTAAGTAAGCTCTTAGTCTTCCCTACCCATTGACTACCATTAAAATATTCATTTTATCCTGGCTCTTCTTTATTACACCTTCTCTTGGCATTCTTTAAAACATTGTGTGGATGGACCATCTTCACTGAAAAAGGGCTGAATAGAACTATTGATTCGGGACTTTCCTTTATTTTCCATTGTCAACAAAAATTAATGTTCCTATCAAAGTAATATGGTTTTAATTCTGTTTTGGGTTGCTATGGACTAAGGATAACACGCAAATCAAAGAACATTAAAGAACTATGATTCCAACAAACCATAATCTGAGATAAACACCATATGACTCAGTAAATCTAAGGAAATGTCTTAAAATTCTAATGCCAACTCGCAGTGCCAAGCAAATGCTAGCAGTTTCAGACTCATAAGCAAGGAAAAACAAGAAGTCTGTGAAACTCTGAAAAAGTTATTATCTTATCAGCAAAATATTTTATGTTCGTTAACAGTATTAACTAAAATTTATGATCCTTCTTCCAAAAGGAAACAACAAAAATGTTTATAGTCTTTGCGAAACCTAATAATACAGACCCAAAGTTACATTAGGATTTTATCCAGGAAAAAGTTTATGCTAAACTATAGAAATTTTAATGCCATAATGAAGTAGCTCCTTCTATCCTTCAAAATGTCCCATCATCTTATGGATAGCATAAAATTTGCTATTTGACATAATTATAAATCAATCACTTGTTCCTGTAAAACATAAAAAGTCCTGTCTAAAATAAAAGAGAAGAGGGACACATGGGTGGCTCAGTCGGTTAAGTGTCCAACTTCAGCTCAGGTCATGATCTCACAATTTGTGGGTTTGAGTCCCTCATTGGGTTCTGTGCTGATGGCTCAGAGCCTGGAGCCTGCTTCAGATTCTGTGTCTCCCTTTCTGCCCCTCCCCCACTCATGCTCTGTCTCTCTCTGTCTCTCAAAAATAAATAAATGTTTAAAAATTTTTAATAAAATAAAGGAAAATAAAGCAAGGATAAAAACAGAGATGTGTGGACTATTTGCTGCTGACATCCAAGGAGAATACAGTCTAACTAAAGGAGGGTAGCTACAATGGTTTCCCAACAGTGACCATACTCATAGTCATGGGTCTGATGCCAATGCCATTACCACTCCAAGTTAATGGTCTATTTGGTATCAGTCCCCCAGCAAGTTTAGCAGAGGAGTTTCACTATTTGAGATCTATGGACTCCAGAGAAGGACTCTGGAAAAAGCTTAAAAGGCTATCAAATCCCTAGCTCAATGGGCTAAAGTCTAGGAGACAGACCAGTGAGGACAAGCAACACTAACCAGGAACCAAGGCAGAAAGTCAGACATGCCAACTGAACAAACAGGTGTCATATGGGCTGTCTGCACCTGGGGCATTCAGACTGACCCATGATTCAGTGTGATTGCACCAAGCATCAGAGTCCAGCTATATGCCACTCACTGTGGTAGGTCTGAGCTTCACCTGTATTAAGCAGAATAAACCGTTAGATGCCAGGGCTCAGCCTAACTGGGGAGGAAAGGCAGGGTCTAATCACTTCTGTCCAGTAAGTGGATAGATTTGTATTTACCATATTTTGTTCATTATTAATATGGCCCTTAGCTTTTTACAAATCCACTTGCTAAGTCATTATTTAATTTACTGAAATCAGTAAAATAAAAAAGTGACATCATCACTGAGCTATGACTATACATCAGTAGAAAGTGGTAAGAAAAGTTTGATTGGAAGACAAAACAGGTAAGTTCTTTTGCAGTGCTATCTTGTTTCAAGAATAAGTTTTATTTCAGGAAAAGAATTATTTAAAAAGTTGGCTATTCTAAAAGAGAGTGGCTCTTAACAGATACTTGTGGAACTCACATTAAAACAAACCCAGCAATAAAAACATACTTTTTGGAAAATTTTTGAAAATATTATTAACATGTAGAAACCCTAAAGTTATTCCAGTCCAATTCATTTGTTTTGCTTAAGAGAAAAATGAAGTTCAAAGAGATTTTTTTTCTATAAACTTATTTGCCAAATATAATTATGCCATAATTATTAAATTTTTTAGAAGACTGAAATATCACATAAACTTTAAAATGTTATACAAATATAAGATATTATTATTATCATTATTACTATTTATCATTAGAAATAAACCTGTAAATAGCTTGTGAGTGGTCAAGCTGAAAAAACAACATGAAAAAGTGATTAAAAAATCTCTACTTCCAGACAAGATACCAAGTTACCCTCTTGCCTGAAACAACCAAACACAGAAAAAATATGAGAAACAAAAGTTTCTAAGACTGGATATCAGGTAAGAGGAGATAAGAGATGAGAAACAACTGCCCAGATCTCTGCTTTGTGAGATTTTTCTAGAGCGTGGCCCAGTGAGCCAGAACATGTGGAGAGACCAGCAGACTCCCTGGGTTGAGAACACTGCTTAAGAGTTGAGGAAGACCAAAGCAATTAGTTCACAATTCAAAGTACTGGATGCAATTAACAGCATTTAGTCAGGGTTGCCTGGGTGGCTCAATTGATTAGGCATCCAACTTCGGCTCAGGTCACAATCTCATGATCAAGCCCTGAATCAGGCTCTGTGCTAACAGCTGAGAGCTGGGACCCTGCTTCAGATTCTGTGTCTCCCTCTCTCTCTGCCCCTCCCCTTCCCTCTCTCTCTCAAAAATAAAATAAACATAAAAAACATCATTTGGTTAGATATTATGGATGCAAAACTTAGTATGATTAAAGCCATATTAATAGAAACTATCTAATGTAAAACACAAGAAAAAGAATTAAAAAATTAAAAATGAACAATGAGCATCAGTAAACAGTGGGACAGCTTCAAACAGCCAAATATATGTGAAATTTGACAATAAAAAGAAAGAAGGGAAAGGGGAGGAAAGAAGAAATATTTAAAGAATTCATCACCAAATTTTTTCCAAATTTGACAAAATCTATAAGCTGACAGATTCAAGAAGCTAAACAACACTGAACCACAATAAATGTGAGGAAAACTACATGGAGGCATATCATAATCACATTACTCAAAACCAGAGATACACGCGCAAAAAAAAAAAAAAATTTCTTTTGAAAAGCAACCAGAGGAAAATAAATATTACATAGAGAAGAACCAGAATAAGAATGCTGGCAGATTTCTCTTCAGAAGTAAAAAGAGTGAAGAGAATTGCCTTCAGAGTACCAAAAGGAAAAAAATGTCAACCTATAATTCTGTATCTATCAAAAATATCTTTCAAAAATGGTGGCTCCATGAGGATTATTCACATGTGCAAAAGTGTAAGTAATTCATCACGATCAGACCCACACTAAAAGAAATGTTAAGGGGAACTCCTCAGGTATATATAAAATGATATGAGATGAACATATGGATTTACACAGAGAAATGAAGACCAGAAATGTAACCGCAAGGATAAATATAGCCATTGAACATATACTTTAGAAGCAAAGGTCCTTGGGGCCTCTGGATGGCTCAGGAAGTTAAATATCCAGCTCTTGATCTTGACTCAAGTCATGATCTTACAGTTCACAGTTTGAACCCTGTGTCAGGCTCTGCACTGACAGTGTGGAGCCTGCTTGGAATTGTCTCTCTCTCCCTCTCTCTCTGCCTCTTCTTCCCTCCCTCTCTTTCTCTCTCTCAAAATACATAAACTTTAAAAAAATAAAAAAATAAAATTAAGGGTCTAAAAAGGCATTTTAAGGTGAAAGCTAAAAGAATTTGTCAGTATCAAATCTGTATTAAGAGAAATGTTAAAGGATATTGTTCACGTTGCAGGGGGGAAAAGTGATATCAGGCAGAAACTCAACTCTACAAGAATTGATGACCACTAGAAATGGTAAATAAGTATGTAAATACAAAAAATTTTTTTGTTGTTCTTATAATTTCCTTTAAAAATCTGGAGACATCACAATTCTGGACTTCAAGCTGTATTACAAACCTGTAATCATCAAGACAGTATGGTACTGGCACAAAAATAGACACATAGATCAAAAGAACAGAATAGAGAACCCAGAAATGAATGGACAAACATATGGCCAACTAATCTTTGACAAAGCAGGAAAGAATATCCAATGGAAAAAAGACCGTCTGTTCGGCAAATAGTGTTGGGAAAACCGGACAGTGACATGCAGAAGAATGAACCTGTACCACTTTCTTACACCATGAATAAAAATAAATTCAAAATGGATGAAAGACCTAAATGTAAGACTGGAAATCCCCAGAAGTACAAGCAAACTCTGTGACCTTGGCCACAGCAACTTCATACTAGACATGTCTCCAGAGGCAAGAGAAACAAAAGCAAAAATGAACTACTAGGACCTCATCAAGATTAAAATCTTCTGCACAGTGAAGGAAACAATGAGCAAAACTAAAAGGCAACCAACAGAATGGGAGAAGATATTTGCAAATGACATATCAGCTAAAGGGTTAGTATCAAAAATCTATAAAGAACTTATCAAACTCAACACCCAAAAAACAAATAATGCAGTGAAGAAATGAGCAAATGACGTAAATAGAAACTTTCCCAAAGAACACATCCAGATGGCTGACAGACACATGAAAAGATGCTCAACATCACTCATCATCAGGGAAATACAAATCAAAACCACAATGAAATACCACACTGCACCTGTCAGAATGACTAAAATTAAAAACCAGGAAACAACAGATGTTGTTGGCAAGGATGTGGAGAAAGGGAACACTTTTGCACTGTTGGTGGGAATGCAAATTGGTACAGCCACTCTGGAGAACAGTGTGGAAGTTCCTCAAAATATTAAAAAAAAACTACCCTATAACCCAGCACACACTAATAGATATTTAACTTAAGGATACAAAAATGCTTATTTGAAGGAGCATATATGCACCCCAATGTTTATAGCGTTATCAACAACAGCCAAATTATGGAAAGAGCCCAAATGTCCATCCACTGATGAATGGATTAAGAAAATGTGACATAGATAGATATAGATGATATAGATATAGATATATACAATGGAATATTACTCAGCGATCAAAAAGAATGAAATCTTGCCATTTGCAACAATGTGGATGGAACTAAAATGTATTACACTAAGGAAAATAAGTCAAAGACAAATACCATATGATTTCACTAATATGTGGGATTTAAGAAATAAAACAGATGAACACAGGGGGAGGGAAGGAAAAATAGGATAAAAGCAGAGAAGGAGGCAAACCATAAGAGACTCTTAAATACAGAGAACAAACTGAGGGCTGCTGAAGGAATGGGGGGTGGGCTAAATGGGCAATTGGCATTAAGGAGGGCACTTGGCATGAGCACTGGGTGTTATATGCAAGAGATTAGTCACTAAATTCTACTTCTGAAACCATTATTACACTATTAACTAACTTGGATTTAAATAAATTTAAAAAAAAATAGAACTACCTTATGATCCAGTAATTACACTACTGGATGTTTACCCAAAAGATACCAAAACATTAATTCAAAGGTATACATGCACCTAATAATTACAGCAATGTTATTTATAACAGCTAAACTATAGAAATAGTTCAAGTGTTCATCGATTAATGAATGGATAAAGAAGATGCAGGGCGCCTGGGTGGCTCAGTCGGTTAAGCATCCGAATTCGGTTCAGGTCATGATCTCGCAGTTCGTGAGTTCAAGCCCCGCATCGGGCTCTGTGCTGACAGCTTAGAGCCTGGAGCCTGCTTCAGATTCTGTGTCTCCTTCTCTCTCTGCCCCTCCCCTGTTTACACTCTTGTCTCTCAAAAATAGATAAATATTAAAAAAAAATTTTTTTAAGATGTGGGATATTTATATACAATGTGTGTATATATATATGTATATATATATTTACAATGTGTGTGTATATATACATATATATATACAATGGAATATTATTCATTCATAAAAAAGAATGAAATCTTGCTATTTGCAATGACATGGATGGAGCTAGAGAGTATTATGCTAAGTGAAATAAGTCAGAGAAAGGCAAATACCATATGATTTCATTCATATGTAGAATTTAAGAAACAAAACAAATGAGCAAAGGAAAAAAGAGAGAGAAAGACAAACCAAGAAACAAATTCTTAACTATAGAGAATAAACTGATGGTTACCGGGGAGGGGGTGTGGGTGAATGAGTTAAATAGAGTGGGAGTTAAAGAATGCACTTGTCATGATGAGCACTAGGTGATGTATGGAATTGTTAAATTTGTTGAATCACTATATTGTACAACTAAAGTAATATAACACTGTGTGTTAACTATACTGGAATTAAAATTTTAAAAATAACGTCAGAAACTTAAATAAAAATATCATACTTACTAGGAAAAAATTTTCCTTAAAAAGACACCTGATCATTTAAAACAAAAACAGTAACATTCAAAGGCGGACTTCTTACTTTAGAAGTAACAAGTATCACAAAATGGTACAAAGGATTGGGGAGAATAAAAGTATATTCTATTATAAGGTTACTGCATTGAGAAATGGTAAGGAACCGTGAAATGTGAAGTAGCCTAACATTAATTCCAAATGAACTTTGTTAATTTTCAGGCCTAGAACAACTACTAAAATTTAATTTTTTTAATTTAAAAAACGATGCCAACAGAACAAATAAAATAGATACTAAAAAAAAATATTTGGTAATCCACTATTAAGAAAATGGTAAGGCAAGGCACAGACTGAAAGCAAATATTTGTAATACTCATATTCAAAAAAGGGTTATGTCATAATAATAAATACATACAATTCTTAATTGTCAGGTATATCTTAATTTTTCAAAGCAGCACTATGATAGGGCCACTATGATAGGTGGCTCACTTGGTTAAGCGTCCGACTTGGTTTCAAGTCATGATCTCGAGGTTCATGAGTTTGAGCCCCAGAGCAGGCTCTGTGCTGACAGTTCGGAGCCTGGAGCCTGCTTCAGAATCTGTGTCTCCCTCTCTCTTTGCCCCTTCCCTGCTTGTGCTCTGTCTTTCTCTCTCAAAAATAAATAAACACTTAAAGCCACTTAAGGAGTACCTGGGTGACTCAGTCGGTTAAGCATCCGACTTTGGCTCAGGTCATGATCTCACAGTCTGTGGGTTCAAGCCCCGCGTCGGGCTCTGTGCTGACAGCTCAGAGCCTGGAACCTGCTTCAGATTCTGTGTCTCCCTCTCTCTCTGCCCATCCCCCACTCTCTCTCTGTCTCTGTCTCTCAAAATAAAATAATAAAGACATAAATAAATTTTTTTAAAAAGCCACTTCAAACCCACTCCTGTACCTAGTTTGTGACACAACAGTTCTACTGCCAGACACTTAATCAATGAAAATATACAATCTACAGAAACACCTGTAAATGAAAGTCAATAGCAGCTATATTCATAATAACTAGAAACTACAAACTATCCAAATGGTGAATGGATAAGCCAATTGTTGTATATTCATTTAATAGAACAGTGCTCAGCAAGAAAAAGAAACCAACTACCAAACTGTCCAGCAACACAAATCAGTCTCAGTAACATATGATCAACAAAAGAAGCCAAGTCAATCATAGTGTATGATTCCATTTATATGAGATTCTAAAATAAGTAAACTTTATCTATAATGATAGAAATCCAAGCAGCAGTGGCCTGGGGCTGAGGGTGCAGGTGCAGGAGAGAAATTTCTGGAGTATTGGAATTGTGACATATTTTGCCTAGGTTGGCAGCTACACAAGTGTATATATTTGTCAAAACTCACTAAACTGTACACTTTAATGCATGCATTTTACAACATGAAAATTATACATTGATAAAGTTGATTTTAAAGAAAATAAAAATATGCTTTGAATAAAGCATTTTTAGTGATGGTTCTTATTCATGCTCCTACAATAAGCATCATTTTAGCCTTCCCAAGTGTCCATGTCCTAAAGGGTAAAATGCATTAGCAATCAATTTTTGTAAGCTCCCTTCCATTTAAACAATTTTTGAACAGTTTCAAATGCTAAAATTAGCTTAAGTCAAGTACAGTTCATAAACTTCCTGCACCCAGTGTTATCTCAGTAATTATACATACCTAAACATATATAAATACACATATGTGCATATATAACATAGGAATAAACACATATACCCATACATGTATATATACATACATGCATACCTATATACAGAATTTAAAAAGCTAATGGCCCTTTTCTGTGACAGACTAACAACTGTCTTTATATTTAACAATACCATAAATATAGACTTTTTTATTTCATGGTTGCAAGACTGGTATGTTAATCTTTGTATCCACTCTTGAGTTATGAATTGTTTATTGTTACTGTGTTATCATGAACAAGCCCAGCTTTGGTCCCTTTGGTATCCTTAGGAGCACAGATGAGATCATGGTTTCTGCAGAACAGTCTTGTTTGAATAGTCCCGCTGCTTCAAACAAGTGACATCATACATCATATATCATATTGACATTTTCAGGATCACAAGAAACTTCACCCTTGTATTTGGATGTTAAGTGTGTTTACCACCATCACTAGTCATCATTTACTGAACATATATTATTCACAAGACATCAAAATGAAATAAATCCTACAACATTAAAGCAGTGAATCCTAGGGACGCCTGGGTGGCTCAGTGGGTTAAGTCCAACTTTAGCTCAGGTCATGATCTCATGGTTCATGAGCTCGAGTCCCACATCGGGCTCTGTGCTGACAGCTTGAAGCCTGGAGCCTGCTTGGAATTCTGTGTTTCCCTCTCTCTCTGCCCCTCCCCCACTCATGCACGTGATCTCCCTCTCTCCCTCTCTCTCTCTCTCTCTCTCTCTCTCTCTCTCAAAAATAAATAAATATTAAAAAAAAAAAAAAGACTGACTAGGTGGCTCAGTCTGTTAAGCGTATAACTTTGGCTCAGGTCATGATCTTGTGGTCCATGAGTTTGAGCCCCAGGTGAGTCTCTGTGCTGACACCTCAGAGCCTGGAGCCTGCTTTGGATTCTGTCTCCCTCTCTCTCTGCCCCTCCCCTGCTCATGATCTTTCTCTCTCTCTCTCTCTCAAAAATAAACATTAAAAAAAAAAAGCAGTGAATCCTTAACTTCCCTGTTCATGAACATCACTTGCCCCCTCCCTCAAGAGACCTAGTGAGTGGAAATCTCTGGAAAGAAGGCCTGGGATCTATACACTTTAAGTACGGCCTTCCTTCAGCCCACACCACACACAATGACTTCCAAGATGAGACAACTCTGGAAAATCCTGGCCTAACCTGAGAAACCATAGAATCTACTCACCCAAAGTCACAGCAGATCACTTCTCACAGCCATTTGACACATTAAATGTGTTCAGATTTGGATTCTCTTTCCCTAAAATCTCACTGGTAAGTAGAGGGGAGAAGGTGGGTGATAAAGTATAACCAGATTGCCAGATGCTGGGGCCAAGTGTTGTTGTCCATTATTGTCAAGTAATAACCTCTATATCAGGCAATTATTTCAGTCTGCGTCCTGAAAATCAAACTAAATCATTCTCATCCAAAATACCCAGAATGCAATTTCCAAAACAAGGGTCTCTATGTAAGCAAATGTGCTGGTGGACTTTGAGTATGTATCTGATAGCCAAATATTTGAGCTATGCAGAAAGCTATGAGAGTCAACTGCAGACTGGGTGACAGGTCCAGAAGACGGCTCATTTAAAACATCATTTTTTAAATCTACATTCTTAAAGCCTTAAAGACAAGATTCAAATCTGATCCAGGAATAACTGTAGCTGTCATCTCTAATTTAAGAGGCAGGTGATAATCTCATTTTCCAGTCCTCCTGGCATTTGATGGTTGTTTATCTTTCCATAAATCAATGACCTACCAACATTCAGTTTTCCATAGGAGTCTAGAAGGTATATAGTGAGCAGACAAACCAGATGAGGGGGTCAAAGGACAAACTTAGTCCGCTAGTCCAGTGAGAATAAATACAGCTTAGTCTCTTCAAAATCCCCTGTTCTCCATTCCCTATGTCAATTTACCAGTGACTCGGGAAACAGGAAGTCTCTAGAAAGTAATGATTATCTCCAAAGAAAATATGTGTGCCACTCTGACCAACGTCAGTGGGGTCAGAGTACAGAAGGAGATTTAAATATTCTGAAACTGACATCAATTCAAACTCCCCCTCTTCCTGGTTTACAGATGGACTGTTTCAGAGGGGCCAGCTGGTCAAATCCCAGGAAATTTTCAAAAACATCATACCAGGAAATGTAGACAATATCCAAAATATTATCTATGGAATCAGCTATGGCTTTTTTTTTATTACAAGGATTCTTGAAATTATTTAGTAAATAAATGTGTTAGAAACATTTTTTAAATATCTGAACTTGTTGAAGTCTCCCTCCTTCTGATAATTGTTGGATGGTCAGTTAGACTTCTCTAACTCAGTAATTTCCAAACATAGCCGATTGCAAGATCTTTTTAAAAATACATATTCCAAGCCTCGCCCTAATTCAGTGGCCTGGGATGAGATCCAGGAATATGTGTAGTAAAAACCCTCTTCCTGACAAAATTATAAGTGGCACTTGATTTGTTCAACACAAAAGTTGCAGAGACCAAGGAATAAAAAAAAAATGCTATATACACATTTCTAAGGTACAACAGTTTACGTGAAATTACACATATAAATATATCCATGTGATACACTCTTGATGTAGACTTTTGTTTTTCATATAGTTCTACTGATTCAATTACAAAACCATCTTTCTTATATTTTTCACACCCACAGCACAGGTATGCAATTTTCAGCATTCATTTCTTTGAAATAGAGACAAGGACTTAAAGACATTTGTAAGGAAATCTGAACGCAGTTCTTAGATGTTTATGATTTTTCTCATCATAGTTTCCTTGTCTACATACAAAAATAAACAAATAGTATTTTTTGTACTCATATTTTATCAGTTTGCATTATTTATATTGCATCACTAGTAGGTTTAGGAACAAACATAGGGTATATATACATCAAGCAGGCTGTGTGCAAAAAAAAATGTTGAACACAAGAGAATGGGCTACAAGCCAGGAGAAGTCAGCTTGCTGTGGACACTGGTCAGTATGTTTTACTGGAATAAAGAGCAAGCTTCATAAACCAGAGAGTGACTTGAACAAAGGCTCATTAATGGAATCTCTGCAGTATTTCTTAAGCGCTCTACACACAGGTGATTAGGATGATTATCTAAGCCTTGGAAATATGACCTAAACCAGGGCTTTTTGGACTTGAATGTGCTTACAAATCCCCTGAAAGTGTTGTTAAAAATTTTTTTCTAATGTTTATTTATTTTTGAGAGAGAGACAGACAGAGCATGAGTGGAGAGGCAGAGAGAGAAGACACAGAATCCAGAGCAGGATCCAGGCTCCGAGCTGTCAGCACAGAGCCCAACCCAAGGCTCCAACTCACAAACCACTAAGCCAGAAGTGGGACACTTAACCAACTGAGCCACCCAAGGGCCCCCTAAGAGTCTTGTTAAAATGCAGATTCTGGTTCAGTCCATCCAGAGTAGAGCCCAAGAATCGGAATTTCTAACAAGTTCCTAGCTTATTAGCCATCTAAGTTGGGAAGCTCTAAATAAGATTTTTATCAGGTGACATGAAGTCCTTAATGAACAGCAAAAACTAGAGATTCGGTGTGGCACCAAAATTGTATTTGAAAGTGGATATTCTTATATTCTAACCTAATTTTTAAGCTTATTAAAAACATTAAATAACTTCTTTTAAACAGAAGAGTTTATTAACCAATCCTTCTCAATCACAGTGTAAATCTTTTGATTTTTTCCAACTATTTTGGGAACTAAAGTTTCAGTTTAGTAGGAAGAAGTTTTAGAGCAGAATGTATTTCCATTTGCTATTGATGTCAACATAACCAATTCTCTTTTTCTGTCCCCAAAGTGAAATAAAAATTGAACTACTTGCTCTTGTAAGTTTTGGCTCACAGGGAAGGAAATTATGTTTATAGAAAACTTCATCAGGATACCTTCTTATAATTCTCTCTTCCAACACTTGCTGTACAGTTTGGGTTAAGCCAGTGACAGTAGCTAACACAAAGCCAAAATCGGTGATTTCTTGGCAGTTAATATCTTCTTGGTGAATCATCATAGGAAAGACAGCAGGGGAGTCCAACAGAGGGATAAGGAAGAAAACTAGAAGCAGTTCTAACAGGTTTTCTCTTGCCGTGGTGGTTTATTTCAATTGTCAATATATCACAAAAGAAATTTTTAATCAGAGTCCCATTTCCTTCCATTGTCATGGCTCCTACCATGACTGACACTAGATTTGAGCCATCTTTGGCTGTCCACGGCATTATTCCAACATCAGCAACCAAACCAAACGATGATATGCTTGCAGATTAGATGTGATTCTGGTGAAGGATACTGCTATCAAAGCAGCCTTTGTTCCACATGGCATGAGAAAAAGCAAGTGTGAACCTGAGCGCAGGGAGGGAGAGGCTGGTTTCTGCAGCCGCTAGGAGAGCACCGCCCTCCATTGTCAAAAATCTTCCTGGCACCAGCGTGTGTAACCTTGCCCACAAGCTGGGGCACTCAATGCCTCACTTTTCAAGGATATCACTTACTACTGAATATCCACATCTGAGACTTTCAGCTCCTAGTTAGGTGGAAAATGTTACTGGATCAACACACAACAATCCTCTTCAAAATCATGGCAAGCTTTTCAGGGAATAGAAGAGACAGAACAGAAAGGCCACTAAATGGGTTGTTGGTAGTTAAGCGAAGTATGATTGTCATGCCCATATTCCCATGTGTTTTAAAAATATCCACATATGAAAGCTTTGTTTATATATATCTGTATGTATGTATATATATATATATATAGAGAGACAGAGAGAGAGAGGGAGGGAGAGGAAGATGCTGCTTGCAATAGATCCTGCTACCTATAATCAGTGGTCCAGCTTTTAAAATTCTACTTCACTCTAACATGCATACAAATTTCTTTGTGATCTCTTAACTGTGATTATCAGGAACATGGTTCTAATCTTTTAGAAGCCAGAGGCCCTTTTAAGAACATGATGGCATCTGTAAGCCATTTTCCCAGGACACAAAAACCAACTTCTGCATACAACTTCCAGGATTCATAAGATGCCCTAAAGATTTTCTTCTTCTATATGCCAACCAAGATACAAATTCCCATTCTAATATGATATGGATATTTTCTGAGCCTTTCTAAAAAAATTTAAAAAGTGGTGTATGAACTAAACCTTGTAAGCTCTGGGTAGGAAACCCAGCAACTTCTGTCCCACTCAGAAAACTATCTGCTGTCAGCCCCCACTCCAGGAAAACGTTGGGGAAGTAACAGGAGTCACCTCCTGTGAAGTTCTGATAGCCACCAGCTTCCTGTGCTGAGGCCAGTGGAATGGGCTTCAGTTATATAAGATTATTCATTTAGTGCCAACCACAGTACCCGTTTAATTGTTCAAGGTTTCCACATTCGGGAACTGCTCTCAATGACTGCCTGTGGCGTCACTGCCATTCTGAATCATGCAAATGAGGATGTCATATCCTCTGACTCAGAAAGCTTTATTTCATTGAAAATTATTTTAAGGACCGCAAGCAGAGAGTTAGTCTTTGCTTAGATCTGACTTCCCAAATAACATCACTTTTCCTTTTCTCACAGGAGTCCAGCTGCTCTAGAGGGAAACTGGGAGGCAGGGGGTGGAGGGGATCCTGTGGATCTGAGCTTGAGAAATGCACCCTTTGCTGGCAAAAAAAATGGTCTTCTGCAGAGAATCAGTGATCCACCATCCTTGCCAAATTTGGTGCAGCGGCTAATAGTACATTTCCATGTACGTACTTTTCTCCCTATTTTCCCCAAGGAAAGGGCGAGTCAGGATATGCACGCATTGCATGCAGGACTGAAATAGCCTTGTTTAAGTAGCTCAGTAGCTATTAAATGAAGTTATTTGGCTCTGTCCATTGTGAGAATCAGTATCTATTCTGCCCTGGTCAGGCAGCATTCCCCTGAACCAATCATCTTTGTTCTTGGACTCTATACTGAAACCCTATACAGGAAGCAAATGGTCATGAAAAAAGACATTCAAAATAGGATGTGAGTCCCAGTGGCTGTGTGAACTTAGGCAATATGCTGAACCTCTCTGAGTCTCAATTTACCCAGCTATAAAATGGTGTGATAATGGTACATATCTCAGAACTGTTGTGAGGATTAAATTAATCAATTTAGTACATGTCAAGTTCCTAAATCAGTGTGTAGTATACATTAAATCCTGTGTGAGGGTTAGCTATTATTATTGTATTTGTGCAAGTTATCACTGAAACATTTCTGTAACTCAGAGGTAAAGCCAGAAGACATATGTATTGTTTTTAGTTTACAGGACAAAAGGCAATAAAGCATGGACTCTAGAGTCTTGTAGCTCGTCACAGTTGAACATGCTGTAGCAGGTCAAAGTCTGCTTGGTGGGTCAATGGTTAAGGGTCTGACTCTTGATTTCAGCTCAGGTCATGATCTCATGGTTAGTGGGATGGAGCCCAGCATTGGCAGCACAGAGCCTGCTTGGGATTCTCTCTCTCTGCCCTGCCCCCACTGGTGTGCTCTAAACAAAATAAATAAATAAATAAATAAATAAATAAATAAATAATCACTTTAAAAAGAAATCATCTCTGGGGCATCTGGGTGGCTCAGTTGGCAAAGTGCCCAACTCTTGATTTTGGTTCAGGTTATGATCTCACAGTTCATGAGCTCAAGCCCTGCATCGGGCTTCATGCTGACAGTGTGGAGCCTGCTCGGGATTCTCCTTCTCTCCCTCTCTCTTTGCCCCTCCTGTGTATGCTCTCTCTCTCTCGAAATAAATAAAATAACCTTTAAAAAATTAACTAATTAAAAAGAAACCATCCCTTACCTGAGTGACCTTGGAGCTCAGTGCCCTCAGCTATTAATAATAATAATAGATTTCTTCCTGGGACATAATGGCACTTCAATCACACAATGCAGGTAAAGTGCTTAGCTGACAAGGAGTAGTGTGCAATTAAGGCTAGTCATCATTATTACTACAAATTAACATAAGCCTACATGTATACAAACTATAGAATATAAGCATTAGATATCCATTCATTTAAAAACTACTGCTATTGCACTTACTAGGCAACAGGCATGGTTCTACACAATTTATAAGAAAATAACTCATTTATAAGAAGAGAACTTAACCTCAGGAGGTATATGCTATTACCTCGTGCTACTTTAAATATGAAGAAAAGAGCCACAACTTGACAAAGTTGCAGACCCAGGATTCAATCCCAGGCTCCCAAGACAATGCTCTTTCAGTGGTGCCCCATGGAACTTTCCACAATAATTGAACCAGTCTGTCTGTGGCATCCAATACTATGGCCACTGGGCACATGTGACAACTGAGTCCTGATGTGATAAGTGTGCCTGAGGAACAGAATTTTTTATTTGATCTCATTTAAATTAATTTTAATTAATTTTAAAGAACCGCATGTGGCCAGTGGTTACCATATTGGACAGCACAGTCTAGGCTACCATATTGTATCACTTTATTAAAGGGCTAGTCCCACTAAAGAAACCAGTAAATACTTGGATCCAACCTGTTCTTGTTCCACACTTGCCTACACTGGCTGCAGCTCCTTCACTCAAAATTTTATATCTATTTTCTTTTTTTAAAATGGCCTTTTCTGATACACAATTATCCTCAGTAAATGGAAACTTTGCCTCCAAAATACTCCACTAATAATGGCTCATGGTTTGGCTTTTTGCCACTTCCTCTGAGAAGGAATTCTTGTACTTGTTCAACGCTAGATACCTGCCACAGCTCCCATGTGGACAGCTTTCTGCATATACCTGCCCCATGTTTCTCTAGGTAGGACAGGAGTTCCATTTTGCTATCTTTTGCAGAACTAGCAACCTTCTGATTGATGTCTGACCTGAAAATGGAGCCCTGTGGGACAGAAAAAGACATCATGACACTTTCCATGTAACACCATGAAACTTGTCTTTCCTTTGATCCCCCAAACTATGCTTTTGCTTTTACTTCTATTTCATAAAATTAATTTCTCAGAGCAGGACTGTCTGATTGCAAATGGCCAGTTCTCCCTTCCTCCACCTACACCCACTTTCCCCACTGCTATAATCTGGCAAGTGCGAGACAAGTTCAGGAATGCTCAAAAAAAAAAAATCCAAAAAAGAAGCACACTTTTCTCCTGAGTTAAATCTATTTTGCAGTAGAGAAAACAATTTAATTTGAATGACAATCCACAAATCTTGCTGTCCAATCTCATTTTGGCTTCATCATTTGATTCACTATCTGTGCTCTACCCAACCAAGCACTGTCTTATTTGTAAGCAGGACAGAGTATGACCTCTGTCACTTTCACCCAAATCTCTAGTACAGCTTCACTCATAATTAGTATTTTCAAAACATCATTTACAAAATCACTAGTGGAATAATTTTGCTTAGAAGCCACGTGACAGAAGGTCTACGAAATTGAAATCCTAAACAAATTTTTAAAATATGGAGTGTGATGATCCAGTGATTTCTAAAAGGGAGTCAGTGGCATATGCTTGTAGTGCTGCTCGGGCAATAGCACCTTGGAGTTGAAGGAGGAGCTCATGTGCAAATCTCCTGCTAAGTCATTTCCTCTCTTTGTTTTCTGATGAGGATTTCCAAGCAGAATATTCATATCTTTTTCTGTATGGCGACTGACTCAGCTTTGCCACAATTTTGTGGGCAAAATGGGTATATGTGTTGTGTTTATCTTAGTGATTTTTTATGATATTTTAGGGTGGTGATTTTGAGAGATTTTACTTTCTCTTGTTTTCATTGGATTCTCTCTTCTCTGCTACCTTCATTCCTATTGATGTGCTCATAGGTTATCATTTGTGTGTTGTGGGAACACAGTGAGTCAAAGGGATTAACAGATAATTTTGTTATGCAAATAGTTTTTCATTCAGAGAGGGCACCAGTCTTAGTGCTTACCAGAAAGGAAAGAATATTTTTTTAATTTAAAAAATGAAGCTCAGTGTGTTGCTCTCAAGAGACTTGAGAATCACATCATCACAGGGATAATTTTTTTAATCAGGCTGCCATAGATCTGTTCTCATGCCACACAAATGCTGCTCTGCCTGAAGATAGCAAAAGCCTTTCCGTCAAAACTGGCAGTCACAGCTCAGAAATGTTGAAAGCTTCAAAGCCTCCCTGCTGGGTGGGGTGAGTTTGTATGGGTGGGTAGGAATGAACTTTAAACTTAATTTTAGAATTTGTACAAAAAGCCACACTAGGTGAACTTATTTGTGACCTGACAATTATGAAAAAGCAAGACACCAGTTTTATTCCGAAGTCTTTCATTTTGAAGCATTTTAATGTGAGCATGATAGATTACAACTGCTGTGAATGGAAAAAGATTCTGTACTCTTGCTTCTAATTCAGTTTACATAAATAAAGTCCATATCAACTAGAAAGCAACTCTTTGGGTAGGAGAGAAATAGAAATCAGTGACATAGAAATGAATGGATTAAAATGGATGTTTATTATTGATCTCTAGACGGTGTAAAAAAAAAGTAGCCACAAATTGTGAATGCTATTTTATGCTACATCTTACTCGTTTTTGCATTCTTGAAAACTGGAACATGTATTTCTTCAACATTCAGACAACCTGCTAGGAAGCAGAAATACAAGAAGAATAAGATACAAACTTTGCCCTTAGGAAGCTCATAGTCTACATAGAGGGCTATAAACATAAATATTTTAAAACAAAGATTAACATGCAGGATAGGGATATGATAAGAAGAGCACAAAGAGAGGCATTCAACCCATTAGGCTTCCTGGAAGAAGTGGAATCTGATCTGTGATTTGACAATAAGTAGGAGGTAGCCACATAAAAAGAAGGTAGAAAAGGGGGCACCTGGGTGGCTCAATTGGTTAAGTGACTGACTTCAGCTTAGGTCATGATCTCACAGTTTGTGAGTTCAAGCCCCACAATGGGCTCTCTGCTGTCAGTACAGAGCCCACTTTGGATCCTGTCTCCCTCTCTCTCCACCCCTCCCCTGCTCATGCTTTCTCTCTCTCTCTATCTCTCTCAAAATAAATAAATGTTAAAAAAAAAAAAAAGGAAGTTGAAGAGAACAAAGGAGGAGCAAGAATGGAGATTCTTGAGAGATAAGCCAAGAGAGGTCAGAAGGAACTACATCTTGAGAGCCTTATTTACAGCAAATGATACAAAGCATTTTATGGTTTTAAGCAAAAAAAAAAAAAAAAGGAATGTCCAATTAAAAAAATTTTTTTGTCAAGTGCTTTTGCTGCAACTATTAAAATGATAATATGGTTTTTGTCCTTCATTCTGTTTATGTGGTGTATCACATTTATGGATTTGTCTATGTTGAACCATCCTTACACCCCAGTGAGAAATCCCACTTGGTCATGGTATATAACCTTTTTAATTGAATAGTGGAAATCAGTTTGCTATTATATTTTACTGAGGGTTTTTGTACCTACGTTCTTCAGGGATATTGGTCTATAATTTTCTTTTCTTGTAATGTCTTTTTCTGACTTTGGAATGAAGGTAATACTGGCCTCATAAAATGAGTTTGAAGTGATCCCTCCTCTTCGATTTTTTGAAAAAGTTTGAGAAGAATTGGTGTTAATTATTCTTTAAGTATTTGGTAAAATTCACCAGCGAAGCCATCTCATCCTGAGCTTTCCCTTTGTTGGGAGGTATTTGATTACTAATTCAGCCTCATTCATTCCTAGTTATAGATCCGTAAAGGTTTTCCATTTATGCAAGATTTTAATGGTGTATCAGTTAGATTGTGCTGTAAAACAAACTACCCCAAAACCTAGATATTTAAAAGAATGACTGTTTAACACATAAACATGAGGGCAGTTCTTCCGGTCAAGCCAACTCAGCTGATTGTACTCGGCTCTCTCATGTCTCTAGGGTCAGCTGGTAGGTTAGCTGGCAACCAGATTATCTAGAATGACCTCATTCACATGATGATTGCAGCCTGCCACAGTTCTTTTGTTTTCCTCCAAATAGACTTACATCCACCAGCAGGCTAGCAATAGTTTCAGGGTTCCCAGGGCAGCTAGAGGAAAAGCTCCCAGACCATCTAAGACTGGAGCTTACAGTATGGTTGATGACATTACTATTTCAAACTTTCTCAGGTATCCAGAAAAGGAGCCATTTATGAAATGATTCATTGAGTTTGTGAAAGTGTTGAATCAAACATGTAGACCCTGAAAACAATTGAAATGGAGCTAAGGTAGAATCAAGGACTGCATCATGCAGGGGAACATTTTCACTCTAAATATAATTCACATATCTCTGAAAGACTTCTCCCACCAAGTACTTCTGAGAATCCCTAGCAGATATCCCATGTAGGCTCAAAACCAAGCCAAATCCACTAGGACTTACTTGGCATTCATCCAATACTTCTTTTTCACTTGTCCTAGCTGCCTCCTAGTTTAAGTAATCTGCTATCATCTAGCACTCCTGCCTTTTGTTTGGGGTATCTCCATTTCTGATTCGCATTTCTATTTCTGCCTGACACCCTGTCAACTCTGCTGGAGATTAGAGCTACTACCAAAAACAACCACAATGCCATATATATATGATGTTCTAATGCATACTTGGCAAGAACATATCTCCATTTCTTTGATCTTCTCAAGTAGATACTAAAGGATTTATACTCTACTTCCAAATACTAGACATTTTAATGAAAAGAGTTGTACTATTAAGAAAAACTTACTTCTTTGTACTATTAAGAAGAAACAGAGTGCCTGGGTGGCTCAGTTGTTGAGCATCTGACTCTTGATTTCAGCTAAGGTCATGATCCCAGGGTCATGGGATTGAACCCCCCATCAGGCTCCATGCTGAGCATAGAGCCTGCTTGAGATTCTTTCTCCCCCTCTTTCTCTCTGCTCCTCCCCGACTCCTGCTTGCCTTCTCTCTCTCTCTCTTTCTCTCCCTCTCAAAAATAAAAAAAGAAACACTGGTTATTGTTATTGTTTTTCTTTTGCTTTCTTCATTTGCTTTGCTTTTAGCATTTTTGTTTTGTTTTGCTAATGTAGACTTACAAAAGAATAAAAATCTCCTCCTTCTCCATTTTAATCCCAAATAGAAGATGTCAGCATTTGTTTAGACTTTAAGAGTCTAACATCTCCTTCTACCACAACTCTAGGGAAAGTACACAACTTGTGTATTACAGACCCAAAAAATTATAGAATAAGTCAGGAAGAATGATAGAAGTTGATATTTTGAACTGAAGAGAAGGAGTGCCCCAAACCTTAAGGTCGTTTCTCTGAATTAGGAAGAAGTCAGTGATGACCATTTCCTCAAGGAATGGGAATTGTGCTCCCTCCCCACCCATACTCACAGCAGGACCTCTGAGAAAGGACTCAATAAAGGCTTCAGGTCTGACCACTGAGAAGTCTTCCTGCCCAGAGTACAGAGCCCCCTACTTCCTAATGAACAGGTGGCCTTACACAGTAGGCATCTCAGAAGAAACAATGATGAACTGAAGGCCAGAGGATCTTTGCCCCCAATCTTCTAAGCTGAGAAGGTCCCTTGGTTGCTATAAAGACCCTAGGGCAGGGTGGAAAACCACCAAAGCACGACCAAGTTTGAATATTTTACAAACGCTGATGGATCTGAGACTGACTTATTTCACCTAGAAAAGTGAATATAGTCATTTTTACATACAAGTAAAGCAAAGAAATACAGATTACACAACTTCTTCAGTTTTTTATTACCAAGTCCCTCCTCCCTCCCACCCCTCCCTAAAATCAGCTGGCACTGGATCAGGGATGAATCTAAAAGCAAACAGTAAGTAAGCCATATTCAGAGCAACCACCTCCCTCACACAACCACTGCTTTGTTACTAGGCCAAGATTATCTTCCTGGATCTTTGTCCCTAAGGATAAATTATCTCCTAGAAGATGCAACAGTATCTACTATCAATAGACCCCTGGTGTATCTGCCACATCATTTAGGCAAATGTACCTAGTTTGGAATTCCAGAGGAGGGTACACCATAACCATATGCACACATACCCCATACTGACAGCAATGACCAAAACAAAATGGTCTCCATGTCCCCTTTCCACACAGGCATAAGATGCACTGGGCACTGCCCAGAACACACACAGGCATTGTAGGGCAAGAACAGGAGGGAGTGATTGAGAAAGAAAATTTGGCTTTCCTTATCTTCTACCAGGTTCCTCAAAGCTGAATAGAAAATAGCTATAGAGGACAGTGATTATTGAACATGACTGAATATTTACTTCACATGAGCCTGAGAGCTTAATAGCCAGGTTAGAATGAAAATCCCTGATAAATGCTAAATTTATTAGCAGAAGCTGAGATAGCCTAATTCTGTTTCACACTTCCTCTTAAAGGCAGGAGCAAGAGGTTATGAACTTGAAAAATTAGGATAACAGCTTAAAAAAATAATCCGTTTCATGTTTCAACAATGCTAAAATAGACTGCTCAAGCAAAAGTTCTCTATGTCAATACTTTTTTTAAACAAAAAAATTTGACTCATTCTCCAGTGGGAAGATCCTGAAATTTAGACTCAATTGTTGTGTCAGAGGTCGGTGTATGGCAAAAAAACATATATATAATACAGAGTATTTGGGTTCCATAGAGATACCTATTTCCTCCCAGGAATAGTGCTGTGTAGTCATTTATATATATCCTTGCAATTAGTCTGTAAGCTCTCTAAGGCCAGGGACTACCACTGATTGATACAATCACATGACATGGCACGTCTCACAAGGAGAGTAGTCGGTAAATATTTGTTGAATTAATGCTTGAGTTGAGTTTATGAGTCCAAAAAGCACAAAACTCTAGAGGTAGAAGAGTCAAGGTCACTTAATTTGACCTTGACCTTCCAGATTATGATTCTGAGGCCCACAGAGGTTAAAGAACCTACTCATCATAATGGCATATGTTGATGGCAGGGCAAGAATTGGAACTCCGAATCCAGGAATTTCCCTACCATACCACATTTCCTTCTCCACAATGTGGGGCACCGGGAGAACTGTGTACCCATCAAACAAGTTGAATCTGAGTGTCCCAGCTAGTAACAACAATATTTCCTTGCTTTTCCCCCTCTCCCCTCAAAATCATATAACCTGAGTTAAAAGAAAATGTTTACAAATAGAACATAATTTCCAACAAATTTAGAAGGAAGAAATGAGGGCAAAGAGGGGACTCCTGTCTGACCTCACTCAGCAATAAACATATGTTATTCCAAAGAACTGAAACATATCAGCTCCATGAAAAAAAAATAATTTAGTCAACAATATTTATTGAGTATCTACTATGTGACTGATACTCTTTAAAGCACTGAGGAGCAGTGGCTAATATGACAAAGTCCTTTCTTCAAGTAGAGTAGTCCAATTGAGGAAGCATAAATAAACATATAAACAGAAGAACTTCTGAGAATAATGAGTAATCTAAGGTATGTAAATATGATGCTGGGATATGGGATATACACTGGAAGGGGAAGAGTTTCCTTTGAAGTGGATGGTCAGGAAAATCTCTCTGAGAAGATGGCATTTCATCTGGGATCTCAAAACGAGAAGGAGCTTCCCATGCTAAACACTAAGGAAATATTCCAGGCCTAGGGAACACCAAATACAAAGGCTTGGAGGCAGTATGTTTTTGAGGAAAGTGAAAAACAAAATCAAAGCAGAGGAAACAGCTAGAGCAAAGGCAAAATGATAATAATAATAGTAATAATAAATATTTAAATATGAAAATACATGGCATGTTTGGAAACAAGGAATTCTGATGTTGAATTATAATACTGGATGGGAATGAGGCTGTAAAACAAGTTTGGGAGGCTAGGAAGAACATTTGAGAATCTACACTTTATTCTTGAGATAAGAAACAAAGGGATGGTGTGGGAATGGATGAACATAGAGAATGGACTGAAACAAAAAGAGATCAGAGACAGGAGTCCAAATAAAAGATATTGATTGCTCTGGTCCAGTTAATGCTGGGAGGCAGAATTAGCATAGCAGCATTGTTCATGGAAAGGAGAAAAGAGAATTAAGAGACATTTCAGGGGTCAAATCATAATATGTGCAGTGACCAATGAGATACTAGCGTTCAGATAGGAGAGGAGTCAGAAAACTTTAGGATTCCAAACCAGGCGGGATGTGCAAAGGGGAAAGGAAACCAGCAACCAACATACAGAGCAGCAATGTTGTGAGGTACATTCAGTTTAGGTCATATCTGGAGGGTCAGATACCTGTGCAGTAGCCAAGGAGAGCTCTTCCACTATCTATGGGCACATGAGGCTGATTTTGAGAAGAAAGGGGTAAAGATGCAGAGTTGGAAGTTGTAGGCATATAAAGGGGAGTTAAATCCATGAGAGTGAATGAGACTGCTCAGAAGAGGAAGGTGGGATGAGGAGACAGAAGGTAAGAAAAGGGCAGGGAAGATGAGTAGAAGCAAATCTTAGGAATGATCTCATTTAAGGTGAGAAATAAAAAAGGAAAAAAGAGTCAGAAAAAGGTGTACTAAACAGGGGTGCAGAGTGGTAAGAGAGAAATCCAGAGAGTATTATGTCCAAAGTGATTCAATGAGTGAAGGGAGTCAAGAAGTTCAAAAATACTGTCAAGAAGACAGTTGACCGTAGTTGGACTTGTATGGTTAAGTTCCTGTGGATTGAGTAAATCCTATTCAGGAGGATAAGGCTGAATCACTGTTCTGGAAATAAATATAATTGTGCCAGTCAAAATGCATAATTTTCTGCTCCAATGAAAGCTTTGCCAGCTGTCAAATACCAGTACTTTTAAAACATAATAAAGAGCTATTTTACAGAGGTATTTCCCTCTCCCCCACCGCCTGATTTCATGTAAATTGTGAATTAAGAATGCAGCAATTTAATAAATCACTGTACTTTTAAACTTAGCTATAATAGGAATCTACCAAAGAGTGGTTTAAAAGAAAACTATCAAAAGTATTCTGCTTCTGTTGAAATGAATTAAGACTTTTAGGGAGATAAGTGAAATAGCAGTTTACTAAAGATAGGGTACTTTGAACAAATTAGACAGTATCATGCATGTATTATGTATACAACTGGTATAAAGTAGTATTACTTAGCTTCTAACCATTGTCACTTAAATGGATGATCCCCTATGAACTTTTTTAATGTTTACTTATTTTTGAGAGAGAGAGACATAGCATAAGCGGGGGAGGGCCAGGGAGAGAGGGAGACACAGAATCCAAAGCATGCTCCAGGCTCTGAGCTGTCAGCACAGAGTGCAATGTGGGGCCTGAACCCATGAACCAGGAGATCAAGACCTGAGCTGAAGTCAGATGCTTAACTGACTGAGTCAGGAGCCCCAATCACCTATGAATTTTTAACTGCAAGTTGCAGTCTGAGCCCAATCAAAATTAATACCTATCAAAACAATAGGTGTCATTTGTGTCTGCACTGAATAATTACTAAATTGATGTAATATCTTGCATAGAGCATTATCATGAAGGTCAGTCTAGTCTTTCAAACACATCATTTTCCTTGGACTCTTTCTCAATGTCAATCACCTCAGAAGATCTCTGCTAATGTCATTACAGAGAAATAAAAAATGAGGTCTGCAATGTTATTAATGTGCCATTATTTTGTAAAAGAGAAAAAATCTAATTTGGATTTAAAGAAAAAGGGTGGGGGGATGGGAAGAAAAACATATCAAAATGTGAAAATCAAGTAAGACAACTTGTTCAGATTCCAACAGTCCACAACATACCACATTATACTTGTCTCATAAATTTCCCTTTAGCTTGGGGTAGAAAATTAAATTACCACAGTTCTTCAACTTGAGGTCTTTGAACTTAATTTGAATAACTGTGTTTCTGAGGTTACTTCACTACATATATTCCTATTAAGGTAAAGCTTCTTATTATTTCAGGAATTATTCTCATCGTAATTTTGGTCCTCTAAGATCTTAAAATCCAAATAGTGTTTACTGACTCTATTAAAACACGAAAATGAATGTTAGGTAATTTTTGGAGACACTGTTGATTATCTACCCAACAACTATTCCTTCTTTCTATCAGAATCCTGATTGTATTCAGCCATTCACCCCATCCTCTTCCCTGGGGATATCCTGAGTATCTAAGTCAATTGTGGGCATATCCGTGCCCAGAAAACTGATATTGGTCCCAGGATGAGCCTATGACTTAAGCTGGCCCAATCAAATTGGAGAGAAAGGCTTATACCTTCTCTTTCTCCTGCTAGACATGAACAAGGAACATGAAATCCCAGTTGCCACAGAAAACCATCTTGCTCCCCTGAAGAACTTGCTATAAGATCAAGAATGACATAGCAGATTATGGAAAGAATCTGAATTTTGGATGCCTCCACTGACCTGATTTCCATTATACTTGGAGTGCACTTTGCCCCTTGAACTACCCGAAATGGGAAAAAATGTCCTTTTTATTTAAGTCCATTTGAGTTAGGATTTTCTGCTATATACAGCCAAAAGTATCCCAAGTGATACAGTAAATTTCCTAAACTTTTAAAAATAACAGGTTGGGGGGCATATGTCTAATATATTTGAAAGCACAGAGGCACAATAAGGCCAAACTGCCAAATGTGATCTAACTAGATCATAATTAGAACTTCCAAGGCTTAACATATCAATGGCACATGATAGTCCTCCAAGTTGTGCAGTTTCCTGATGGCACTGGTTGCATAATTTTAGTCCCACAAACAATGAGATTCAACATTTGCAAGCATCCCAGTAAGATAAAACAGGGCCAGATATTGACCTACATTCAAACTGTATTCACCAACTGAAATTGTTGTTGACCAATGAATGGTATTTGAAAGCCATCAGCAGAAAGTTGGAGCAATTATCAAGAGAGCAGAACATAGAGCAACCATGAAGAGGAAGATCAAATGCAACTCTGAGAAAACATGTAAGTTTGAGTCATAGAAGGCTGCAATGGTCTCACCGCTTTCTTGTTAAAGGAAATCAGAACAAGTTCTTAAAATGAAAGAGCACTGAGTTAGCTATCATGATCCATGTCCTTAGAAGACATCTTCTTTTTAAAAGAACCAAACACTTTGTGTAAGTAGGGATAGTCTCTATCCAAACACTCTGAAAAGTGGATGTGTCCACTTAATGCTTACATGCTAGTATCCAACATTTTCTTTCTCTGTTTAGTTACCCACTTTGGAAGGGAAGGAGACTGAAGGTTAGCCTCAGACAAATGAGGATCTGTTTGTAGAATACACACAGAAGTTAGAGATCCATACAGCTTTTTTTTTTTCACCCAAATCAATGAAAACCTAAGAATTGTTTCCGAGCAGGTGTTTTCTCAAGCAGAACTTGCCAAGACCAACTTGCATCTATTTAGAAGGAATGTAATGTACACATGTTAACATACTTCTCTTTACCTCCTGTCTTCCTAGAATCCCAGTGCTGCCCAAACCAAAACCTGGCTATAGGTACAGACTTGGAACAAGTAAATGAAATCTTCTTACAATTCATAGTTTTAGTATAAAGTGCCCAATTTTAGGAGACGTGGCTCTGCACATTAATGGTCACTATGTTAGGTTAGTTCTTTGCAATGGGATCACCGTAGGTCTCTGAGACACAAGTGTTGCTGCCTGGAATCCCTGGTGCCAAGGATAAGAAGGGCTGTATATAAAAGCCAACTGCCAACTGCTTACTTGAGTAGCTATTTTGTCCAGGCATGTAAAAGATATGTCCTTGTGAAAAAAAAATTTTTAAAGTTGATTGAACTCACCTGGAAGCTATTTCAGTGTGAATTCAAATATTTGCCCAAAACTTTCAGATCATTAAACAGGTACTATGGAAAAAATTACGTGGGGCACCTGGGTGGCTCAGTCAGTTAAGCGTCTGACTCTTGACATCAGCTCAGGTCATGAGCTCACAGTTTGTAAGATCGGGCCCCGTGTCAGGCTCTGCGCTGACAGTATGAAGCCTGCTTGGGATTCTTTCTCTCCCTCTCTCTCTAGCCCTCTCCCACTCATGCTGCCTCTCTCTCTCTCTCTCTCTCTCTCTCTCTCAAAATTATGCAAAGTGATCCTAGGGCACATTTTGTACCTAATATATCTTAGAAATATCTTTCTTTTTCTACTGAAATATTATGTCAGATGTTCCATGTTGGGGAACACTCAAGTTTCTTGCATTCTGCTATTTGTCTTTTCTATTTTTCACCAGTTTCAATGAGTACAATAAGTTCTTCATTTGGAATTAGTTTTTGACAAACCAGCCTAGGGAGAAAAATGAATGAATGAAAACTATTTGGTTAGCTGCAATTGCTTCTAACCATAATAGTGTCTAAATGCATAAAAATTTGCTATAAATAAGAAAAAAGTGAATTTGACCCTAAGTAGTTTTTAAAATAATTCATTTGAACTCATCAAGGATGGTAGGGAATACATTTTCTTTTCCAAATCCATCTCAATTGAATTAAAACCTCTTTGGGGGCAGGAAGCAGCTCAGACCAGTGGATAGAAGAGTAGAGATTTGAAATCAGACAGATCAGAATAGCAGTCCAAGTATTTAAACCACTTCATGACCTCTGCCAAGTTTCCTATTCAATCCAGGCCTGAATTTCCCATCTGTAGGATAAAGATAATAATATCTACTTGACGAAGTTGCAGTGCAAATGCAAGATGTAAGCATCCGACTCATCAAAAGCTCTCAATTAGTATTTATTCTCAATGGATTTTGCAGCACATCCAGCTCAGGGCTTTATGTAGTAGATACTCAAAGAATGTTTCCTGAATAAAATAAAATTGAATACTATATCCATGCTATGAAATATATACTTTTATATAAGGAATAATTACAATTAGTAAACTTTTTTTTAACATTTATTCATCTTTGCGAAACAGAGAACAGAGCGTGAGTGGGGTAGGGGAAGAGAGAGAGGGAGACACAGAATCTGAAGCAGGCTCCAGGCTTTGAACTCTCAGCACAGAGCACAGTGTGGGGCCTGAACCCACGAGCCAGTAGATCATGACCTGAGCTGAGGTCGGACGTTTAACCAACTGAGCCAACCAGGCACCCAGTAAACACTTTTTTAACTTTAGTTTTTTCTAAGCTTTTGATTGCTTCCAATTACTTATTTCTATTTATCCTATCTTAGCGCTAAATAGAAATGGAAAATTAATGTGTGAGTACATTCTAATGTATGAAATGTCACATCTTATATACCAGTCTAGATTTGGTCAGGGAAACCACGTTGATATCAGCATTATGGCGAAAATGGATAGAATATAGAAATTAAGAATACACAAATATGAGAAGATACAGCAGTGAAGGTTTCAGAAGCTGGTCACTGGATCATCTCTTAACTAGAGAAGGGAAAAGCCATTTATTCCTGGGAAGTTTAAGAAGCTGCCACAATCATGAAATGGGACCTTGTGGAGAGATCTGGAAACCACTTCTTCTGCCACAACCTAGAGAAATCATGGTCTGGGGAAGTCCGAGGAAGTGCCAGAACCACTAAGTGGCAGCTTGTGGGGAGGTCTAGATGCCAGCTGCATCTAACCATCAGGATCTTCTCAAGGTAACAGCGTCCACTTCACTTCCACCTTCTAAATGTCACTTACATTCCTCTCAATAGCAGATCCTAACCCAGCACTGCTCAGGAAAGGAGATTTAGGGAAATGTGGTTCTCTGCCTTAGTAAGGGCTCTTGATGATGGTGCCAAGCTGAAATCAACTGAGCACAGTCCATACAATACCCTTGTTAACTCATTAACTCAGCATCTATCCTAGTACTATAAAGATCTTTAACTTCCAAATAAAGACAGTGACATAATGCTTCCACCTAAACTAATGCAACCATCCTTCATGCAACCAAAGACAGGCTAACCATTCAATGAAAGAGAAGACAGACAAAAAGTCCACGTTGCTGCCAATTCTTTAAAACACAAAGCAAGATAAGCCCATTGTCCAGAGACAATGTGGTACAAGGACTTCAGTGTAGGAAAGACCTGGGTTCAAACTCTACTCTTCTATTTGACCGTTGTATGACCTCTGATCAATGACATGCCTCTGTAGATCTTAATTTCCCCAACTGAAAAAATACGAAAACCTGTCTTCTAAGACAGCCGTAAGGATTTGCAAAGTGAAATGTCTAGCTTATGGTAAGTGCTCAACAAATAGTAGCTTTTATCAATATTCATTCTAAGTGACATGGATAAATTAACATTTCTGGATGATGATCTTTCCTGATGTTCAACAACTTATTAAACTGCTTTAATACCCACATATATATATGGTTGCATAGTTCATAAATATTCTAAAACAAATATTAGCTGAAATTTCTGAATTTAAGTGATCAATTTCTTGTTCCTGCTTAAATAGTCTAAAATTAAATTAAATAAAGATACAGAATAGTGGTTAAACCGTCAAGAGTTGGCAGCAAAATCTAAGAAAAGGAAAGGTTACAGATCTGAATTATATACAAGTTGCAAGATCAGCTCCTGAATAATAGGAAATTAACTGTTTATCCCAAAAGGCAGCAGTCTTATTGTATCTAAATTATGCCACGGGTGACTTCAGGGAGGACTTGGCTCTCCGACTACAAAGATCTAACCCATAGGTTTGTAACTTAATGCTCTGACTTCATGTCAGAGGAGAAAAATCTCAACTCAATTATCCTACCAGAAAACACAAATTTGTTGACACTGGCAGACTACAACACCATGAAAAATTATAACCAGAGAGAAAAGACCAAAAAAAATCTGTCGAAGTCAGAATACTTGAGATGTATCTCTTCATAACTTGGATGGTTATTCTTTTATTTGGACAAAGCATACTGAAGGTTTTCAATGTTTGTACTGCAATTCATCCATACTTATGATATAATATTCAAAAGGCAGCCAGCAATCCCAACCTTTAAGGCTGCCAACCACAAAAAATTACTTAGCACAACAATGATCTTTCTTAACCATAAATGACGTTATGTTAGGCCAAGCTTCCTAGATAGACTTGGATTAAAACAGCTCTTTACCCTAGGGCTACTGACTGTGTAACATGCATGCATGACAGGGGGGAAATGCAAACACAAAATGTAAGTGAATTAAATTAACTCTTAAAATACCTCAAATTTTGAGTAAATGGGGACATCTGCTTTTTGAACAGTAGTTCTTTGAGTTAGGCCATTTCTCACTATGTGTGCTATGCACAAAAATCCTAGAAAGTGTAAGATGCTTAAAATTATGTTTATGATTCCAAAAAATCAATTGCATGTCAAATATGGATTGTATAGACAAATCTCAACTAATCCCAGTAGAGAATTTGGCTCTAAATAACTAAATAACAGGACTTACAAGAAAAACTATATTAGAGGCATACTCTTTACAACCCAAACACTTTGAAACCAGAGTCTCTATAGTAACCTTTCAATTTATGGACATTTCTAATGGCTGCAAACTTTTCCATCCATAGATAAGACATGTATATCCACCTCCCATTATTCCTAACTTTATCTCCTGGAAAACTGGGAAGAAAATACTTTTCTATTTGATAAGAACTTTCCAAATGACACTGAGTCCTCTTTCCTCCAAGCTAAATGTATATAATTTTTAAAATATTATTTAGGTTTCAAACCCTTCTTTATTCTGTGTGCCTTTCCTTGGAAAGTTTTCAGTTTATCAGCATCACCTTCCAAGTGTGACATCCCAATAAAGTGAGACGAATGAGGTGAGATCTGGCTGGTGGGCTATTATTACTCTCTACCTGTCACCTCCTTGTCAATGTGGCCCACCTATTGATTTATGAAGCCTAAGATTGAATTAGGTTTGGAGCAGACATATTACATCATTGACTTGTCCTGAGTTAATAATCGCCAAAAAACTCTAGTCCTTTTCTTTATAAATTAATATTAAGGCACATCTTGTCCATTCCGTATTTGGTCGGTTGACTTTAAACTCACTGTAACAGTTTCCATTAATCCCTATTATACTTCATCTTCTTATACTTAGTCCTTTATTTCAACCTGGTTCTAGATCTTAATTCTGTCATCTATTACATTCACTAAACCTGCAAAGTCTGAGTTTTAACCCTGTGTTTCCTAAGCACACCGACAGAGTTGAGTAGACATAATCTCAAACATCTGCTGCACATAAACATAACAGGCTGGTATATCTATAACGCTTTTCTCATCAATCAACTTGTAAGCTTTACTAAACAAAGGAATTTGGGAAATTTGACGGCCCTTATTCTAAGTGAATTCAGAATCACTCACAGCAAGCACTTCTGCTTTTTCAAAGGGCTCAAAAGATACCTTTCAATTAATCTGTTGGAGCGTTTCATCCCAAAATGATAATCAAGCTCATCAATCCATAGTGTTCAAAACGTATTTTTTATTTCAGAATTTAATATCGATTTTAGTAGTATTTGCTCTTTTCCAGTTTTTGAATGCCTCTATCATTGTCCAAGACATTTCAAAAAATGTCAAAAGAGGTTAGAAACTCATTGCCATATTCTCTGTTCATGAGGAAAGTAGAAACCAAAGAGATTATGAGTGAGTGCAGGATTCTCTTCCATATTCATATCCCTTAAATTCAACATTGCATTTATAATGAAGATTGAACAGACTGGACTTGAAGACTCTTGAGTATTTCTAACAAAGCAGAAATAGGTAATAGAACATCTCAAGCTCAGCTCAGAGGATAACATTTTTCACAATCCATTCTCTGAATTACTCAAGCTTTCGTATCTACTCGAGTCCTCATTCATCCTCAATATTATCATTCATCTTCATCATCATTAGCTTTATTCATCTTCATTTTATTTATCTCGGTTTTTTGCATTTTCATATAAATTTTAGAATTATCCTATCAGGTTACACACACATAAATCCAAGCACATAAAAACAGTGATAGGGTTTTTATTGGGAGGACACTGAAACTAAATCAATTTGGGGAGAATTGAAATATTGAATATAGTATATCTTTCCATTTATTTAGATAGTTTCCAAATGTTTATGAAATACTGTGTTACAGTTTAAAGATTTTGCACATCTTCTGATAAACTTATTCCTAGGTATTTGATATTTTTATATTATTGTGTATGGTATAACTTTTTGTCTTTCGTGTGTTTTATTCCTGGGGTATAAGATAAAATTGATTGAGCTAAATTATAACAACTTTGCTAAATTTCCAAATTAATTCTCATAATTTATCATTAGGCTCTTGGATTTTCTAACAAGTATTTAACACCATCTGTGAATAATTATAATTTCATTTCTTCTCATGTAATGTTTATAGCTTTTACTTATTTTTATTGCCTTCTTGAACTCAAAATTCTCCCTATTTTCTTTTTTTTTTTTTAGAGAGAGAGCATGAGCCTGGAAGATGGGCAGAGAGAGAGGTGGGATGGGGGTGGGGGTAGAGAGAGAGAGAGAGGGAGAGAGAGAACCTTAAGCAAGCTCCACACTCAGCACAGAGCCTGACTCAAAGCTTGATCCCACAACCCTGGGATCATGACCTGAGCCAAAATCAAGAGTCAGACACTCAACCAACTGAGCCACCCAGGTGATTCTATAAATTTTTTAAGTAGAGAAAAAAGAGAAGATCTAAGACATCACAAAAGTAGCAACTGTGGGAAGCAGCTTCCTTCCTCTGAGCTAAGGAAACAAGAAAGACTTCAGAATATTTAAACTTAGAAGCCTGCAGAAGAGGCCACCATGAGCTGGAAGTTAGTCCTCTGAAGAAGGCAGTGAAGGGTGTAGGGAAAGGGTCACACATAAAGTTGGTTTGGGAACTACAGAAAAATCTGAAGACCCCATTCAGCCTTCATGTCATAAAAGATTTGCTGCTGCCAAGGTGAAGCAGTGTTGGTAGGGTGATGCTTGCAGGAACTTCTGGGAAACAAGAAGTCCACAGAAACCAAGAAGCAGCAAGCCCCTTCAGCCTCCTCCAGCCTTGCCATCCATCTCTAGTTTGCTCCTTCTGCTGACAGAGCCTAACAGGGCAAACCAAAGGTGGCCTGCAGAGTGCAGGTTCCCAAGACCCCCAAGCCCACTCCAGAGGGCTTAAGTTCAAGTCCAGAGTTCAACGCTTAGAGCCAAAACTGTACCCTCTCCTACTTGCTTCTCCATTCTCCCCCTCTCCCTTACTTTCTCCAAGCCCAATCTTTTCAGGTCTCTGGGAGAAAAGGCAAAGCAGAAAACATGTCTCTGAGAACCGTCTGATATTTACATTGATCAACAGTTTCTGAGGTCTTTGTTTCAATTTCAGTGGAAGATAAGAAAGAGAAATTGGTCCTCAGTGTATGAGGGAGAGAAGGAGAAGAAAATCCCCATGGACAACCTAATTTAAAGATATAAATTCACATTTTTTACCATAATGTCATATATTTATCTGTTTTTTATAAAGAAATTGTAGGAAGAACTACTTTCTACTTAAAAAGAAACAGAGCAAGAGTAAGTGGAAACAGGCACTGTCCGTGTTGTGAAGCAGGAGGAATTGATGGGGACCATGGAGAACACAGATCTGTCTAAGGAGACCACAGCCACCCAGCCATCCATAGACTGCAATATGGTAATGTGTGTCCAGTGTTCCCAGATCTCCTAATTTTTTGAGAGATGCCAGAAATCTGGATTTTTATGTGAAACCTTCCAATTTCAATATGTTGGCTCAAAATTCTTTTAAACATTGTACAAGCCAAATGAAACACTGTAATGGACCAAATCTAGCCTGTGGGTCGTGGTCTGAGACTCGTGCAGTGCCACATGCAGATGAAAGGGGATCTGTGGCAATATATGGACCTCGAGTATCACATCACACATCCCAGGAGAAAGAATAGCCGAGTTCAACACTATGTGCTAACCCAAATTCAATGCAATATTGGTTTCTTAAGTCAGTCTTCTTTTCGTTCTTCCTTTTGTTATCTCCTTTTCTTTCTTTCCTTCTTTCTCTTTCTTCCTTCCTTCCTTCTTTTCTTCCTTCCTTCCTTCTTCCCTCCCCTCTCTCTTTTTCTCTTTCCTTCCTTCCTTCCTTCCTTCTCTTTCTTTCTTTCTTTCTTTCTTTCTTTCTTTCTTTCTTTCTTTCTTATTATTGTCAATGACGTTAAGGGAAAGTCAGCCTAACCTAGCTCAGTCAGCCATTAGCATAATCACTCATTTCAATGTGGAATTAATTTAAAATGAACACTTTGTGAGAAATAAACTGTATAAATCAAATATATGGGGCTCCTGGGTGGTTCAGTCAGTTGAGAGCCCAACTTAGGCTCAAATTATGATCTCACGGTTCCTGGGCTTGAGCCTTGCATCAGGCTTTGCACTAACAGCTCAGAGCCTGGAGCCTGCTTTGCATTCTGTGTCTCCCTCTCTCTGTCCCCCCCAAATCCCCGCTGGTGCTCTCTCTCTGTCTCTCAAAAGTAAATAAATAAACTTTAAAAAAAAAACATATAATCATTATTCTAAAGTTTTGGAATTTGCTTCAAGAGAGTTGGCACCTCTTTAGTTTCACTGTGAGGGCAACAGCCAATCACTGGAGCATCTAATAGGATATGTAAATTGGAGCAAATTGAAATGAACCTTAATATATACACACATATACATGTACGTATTGTATATAGAGTATAATCATATATTAAATCCCACAGCCGAGGGGTGCCTGGGTGGCTCAGTCGGTTAAGCATCCGACTTCGGCTCAGGTCATGATCTCACAGGTTCATGAGTTCGAGCCCCGCGTCGGGCTCTGTGCTGACAGTTAGCTCAGAGCCTGGAGCCTGTCTTCGGATTCTGTGTCTCCCTCTCTCTCTGACCCTCCCTGGCTCACACTCTGTGTCTCTCTCTCCCAAAAATAAATAAAATGTTAAAATAAATAAATTAAATAAATAAATAAATCCCACAGCCTTTGGAAGAGAGTTCTGAACAGCTCTACAGTGACAAAGAATAATGCAAAATAAAATACGTAGACATTAAAATTGGAATTCAAAAGGGCGCCTGGATGGCTCAGTCTGTTAAGTGTCAGACTTTGGCTCAGGTCATGATCTTGCGGTCTATGAGTTTGAGCCCCACATCGGGCTCTGTGTTGACCCTTCAGAGCCTGCACCCTGCTTCAGATTCTCGGTCTCCCTCTCTCTCTCCCTTTCCCCACTCATGGTCTATCACTCTCTCTTTCTCTCAAAAATAAATAAATATTTTAAAATTTTTAATTAAAAAAATAATAAAATTGGAATTCAGTTTTGTGATATTTGTCAATATTTGTCAAACTTCTCAGTGGGTTCTTTGATGCTTGATTCTTTGTTTGCTTGGGTATCAGAAAATCTTTTCCCATATGGAAGCTTTACACATATTCTTAAGCCACATGGACTAGACACTTTGACTTGTATGCAAACGATTTGTGATCTTTGCAAAGTCATTACAATTTCTTTTGTGGTACAGATGAAGCCATAAATAAACATATGTATACACATTACATAAACTGTGTCATATGTTTTTGAGTATCTTACTTGCTGTTACTCATTAGAGGTAAATCATTACATAGGCCCATACTTTAAGCAGTGGATTTCATTAAATACAATATTTCTCTTCCTTTTCTACCCCCATCCAATTCCAGTAAGTACTTTACGTACATTAACTACCATCAACTTAACCTGTACTGCAGTTATTCTTGTAAAAGAAAGACATTATAGAGTATTGAAAACATGATATTTTTTCTCCTAAAACTTTCTCTTTTTTTTAATTTTATTTATGTAAACTAAAGAGAAAAGATAATCATTCTGTTAGTAATCTAGCCAACCGCATCTTCAGGTCTTCCTCTATTATGATATATATTTTAGTATATCCTTCATGGTAAATCTGTAATAATAATCATTGCACAGGCTTAGGTGCTCAGAAAGGAAAATAAAGGGAGCCTTAAGATTATAATAGCATTTACTAGTATTAAATGTGAGAATTTGATACTGCAAAAGGATAGCTTTGCTTCAAAAGTGTACTTTGGTTTTAAAAATTAATATTTATTTATTTGAGTAATAAATTCATAAATCTAATTCATTCTTTTTTTTAATTTTTAATTATTTTGAGAGGGGGAGGGGCAGAGAGAGAATCCCAACCAGGCTCCTCACTGTCAGCACAGAGTCAGATGCAGGACTCAATCCCATGAACTGCAAGATCATGACCTGAGCCAAAATCAAGAGTCAGATGCTCAACTGACTGAGCCACCCAGGCGCCTCCCCTTAAATCATTCTAATACTTTTAAATGCAACAGACATAACTTATTATTCCATTTATAACTAAAAAAAAAAAATAGTAACGGTCGCTTCTTAAGAGACTGAGATTAATTAATAAACACATTTAAAAACTTAGTTTAAGTGTCTTTAAATTTTTTTTTAGAGAGAGAGAGAGAGAATGTATAAACAGGGGAGAGGGGCAGAGGGAGAGAGAGAAAGAATCTCAAGCTGGTTCCATGCTCAGTGCAGAGCCTGAAGAGGGGCTCAATGCCAAGACCCTGAGATCATGACCTGAGCTGAAATCAAGAGTCAGATGCTGAATCAACAGATCCACCCAAGCTCCCCTAAATACTTTTTATTGCATTTGTATATTTGTCCAATTTATAAAAAATTCAAAATGTTTCATATGTTTAAGTAATTCTTCTAAATACAATAAACATAATCATATGATGGACCTCAAGTTCTCTTTTTTTTTTTTGTTTATTTAGTTTTGAGAGAGAGAGAGAACAAGTGGAGAGAGGCAGAGAGAGAAGGAGACACAGAATCAGAAGCAGGTTTCAGGTTCTGAACTCTCAGCACAGAGCCTGACACGAGGCTCGAACTCAGAAACCAAGAGATCATGACGTAAGCTGAAGTCATACGCTTAACCGACTGAGCCACTCAAGCATCCTGGACATCAAGTTCTCTTAAATATTCCAACACTATTCATAAACTTTGATCATTGATTGACCTTAAAACCACAAATCTAAATTGATTACAGTTTACACATTTTAAATTAGAATCCTTATCTGATGTTCTTTTAATGACCGATGGTTGGCATTAAGACTAAAAACCAATAATTCACATTCCTTCCTTCCAGATTCATGGTAAGAATGTGCTGTGAAGTTAGATCTGGCCATGTGACTTGTTGTGGCCAATAAAATATGAGCAGAAGCAGCATGTGTTGCTTTGTGGTCAAAAAACTTCAAGAGCCAGTGCTATATTCTCTTCCCCCAGATACATTTATCAGCATTCCTCCAGACGGTGGTGACTCCATCAGTCTCAGTCCCTGATGAGGACAGTATGACCAGATTTTCCTATCCCGCCTTTTGCAACAACATGTATGGACCTTGAGGGCATTATGCTAAGTGAAATTAGTCAGACAGAAAAGACAAACACCATGTGTTCTCTCTTATATGTGGAATCTGAAAAAGCCTCTCTGTTTAGAAATAGAGAGCAGAATGATGGCTACAGGGGGTAGGGGGTGGGGGAAATGGGAGATGTTGGTCATAGGGTACAAACTTCCAGTTAAAAGATGAATAAGTTCTGGGGATATAGTGTACAGCATGGTGACTATAGTTAACAGCACTTTATTACATACTTGAAAGTTATGAAGAGAGAAAATCTTGAATGTTCTCATCACACACAAAAAAATAGTAATTGTGTGAAGAGACGGATATTAATTAAACTTATTGTGGTAATCATTTTACAATATACATATGTATCAACTCATGTACTCATTAAACTTACACAATGTTATAGGTCAATTGTATCTCAGTAAAACTAAAAAAAAATATACAAAATTAATTTAATTTCTAAAGCATATTTTCCCTGCCTGTCCTTGAGGAACACACAGCATGAGCAGGAAAAAAACTTCTAAGTCTCTTCAGTTTGGGGGTTATTTGTGATCCTAAACTAACCAAACCCATCCTGACTGACATATAAATCAATTCTCTTAGCTATTGTAAATACTTCTAATACCAATGTAATTATCTCAAATGCAGTACATAAATTATTGATGCTGTAGATTTGGACCTGCTGAATATTTCAATGCTTAATTTTAAGTTTTCCTAAGATGAAAGATGCTCACCTACTGAATTACTAATCATCTCAAACAATTTTGGAGTAATTTCCTGCAAGAATTCTTTAGGATGTCTTCTCCATTTACAGTGAGTTCTTAAACAAGACAGTAAGAAGGAAGGAAAATCTGGAAGAAGGCAACTTCCCTCATAACCTGGAATGCCCTTTCTGTAGACACTAGGTTGGAGGCTCAAATTTAAAGGAAATTTAGAGGAAGGTTTGGATGTGGAGACCATGGTCCTGGTTTTGAATTCTGTCATTAGCAAATTTTCAAATCATATTAGTCAGGATCTGTTATCCCTATCTGGTGGCTTGCACTTAATTGGGTCTACCTAACATAAAAATATTATGTTCCAACTTTTTTTCATAGTTCTCCTATTTCTTGAGTTCAGAACTTTAATATGTGTTAGAACAATATCCCAGTTGCATTTTGGGTGTTAACAAGACATGATTGACTCTATGTCACAACTTCTGAGGATAGACCTGATGATTGGCAGGTGTTTATTATAAGAATTTTATGGTTTTCCAAGTTTAATAAAGTGTTTTTCTATGGCTTTTCTCCATGGAACTTGTGGTGCCTCCCCTGCCTGAACACCGCCAATGAATGAGTGGATCCATTTATACCCACCGAAATGGTTAATTTTATGTGTCTCCTTGCTGGCCAATCGAGGGCCCAGATATTTGGCCAAACATTATGGGTGTTTCTATAAAAAAATGTTTTGAGGGCACCTGGGTGGCTCAGTCAGTCAAGCTTCCAACATCAGCTTGGGTCATGATCTCATGGTTCATGAGTTCGAGCCCCCTGTGCTAACAGCTCAGATCCTGGAGCCTGCTTTGGATTCTCTGTGTGTTTCATTTATATTCTCAAATATAAATGAAACATTAAAAAAAAATTTTAATGTTTTGGATGGGATTAACACTTACATCAGTGGACTTTAAGGAAAGCAGATTGCTCTCCATTATATAGGTGGCCCTCGTCCAATCAGTTGAAAACCTCAATAGAACAAAAGACTGGCTTCCCTCCCCACTCCGTCGCCCAAGCAAGAGAGAATTTCTACAGCAGACTGCCTTTAGATTCCATCTGCAACTTCAGCTCTTCCTGATTCTACCATACACTGCCTTCAGACAAAAACAGAGCATCAGCTCCCCTGGGTTGCCAGCTTGCCAGCCTCCAAAATCACATGATCTAATTACTTATAATAAATCTATGTACACACACACACACACACACACACACATACATACACACACACATCCTAATGATCCTGATTTTCTAGAGAACTCTTACTCATATGTCCATATTATTCCCCAACATCCCTGGATCTTTGCATTTGTTCCCATTTGTCTGGGCTTTGAATGGAAAGAGATTGGAAATCAATTTCCCCTTATTATGACTTCCATCTATCTTTTTTTTTAATATTTAGGGAAATGTGTGGTTTTAGCCAAAAAAATTTATAGGATGCATTTTTGTGTTTAACTGTTATATTCCCTTCAGAGTATAATTTCAAGATTCCTTAAAACAGTTGTTTAGTCAAACAATATTTCTTGTTCTCTTATATCTGAAAAAGAAATGACGTTGCTAAATAGATCTTTGGAGAACCTGACAAGCAAACATGAAAGGGCCCTCTTCCAGGGATATTGTGTTCTTACAATGAATTAATGTGATAGGAGGCGGGCGGGTGGTGCCTGGGTGGCTCAGTCTGTTGAGAATCCGGCTTCCGCTCAGGTCATGAACTCACAGCCCATGGGATCGAGCCCCGCATTGGACTCTGTGCTGACAGCACAGACCTTGCTTAGGATTCTCTCCCACCCTCTCTCTCCCTGCACCTTCCCTGTTCATGCTCACTCACTCTCTCTCAAAAATAAACATCAAAAAAAATTTTTAAAGAATTAGTGTGACAGGTACATAGATTTTGGGGACAATTTTGTTGACCAATCTCCAGATTTACACCATGCAGGATAGAAACATGAAGTGACATCAGCTAACGGAAATAGTTGAGAATCTGTCCTCTACTTAATCATTAAAAGCAGGAGAGGACAGATTGCTCATAGATTTAAAATATGTATGCCCAGGCTTGAGCAAAAATTAAAACAGCAGTAAAAAGTATAGCAACTACTTTTTAGGAATGGGAACTTTCTTGCTATATTTAAATCCTACTTAGGGGTGCCTGAGTGGCTCAGTCAGTTGAGCTTCCAACTCTTGATTTCCACTCAGGTCATAATCCCACGGTCATGGGATCAAGCCCTATGTTGGGCTCTGCACTGAGCGTGGAGCCTGCTTGCGATTCTCCCTCTGCCTCTCTCTCAAGTAAAAAATAAATTTTAAATCCTTTCTTCAAAGTAAGAGAAGTGATAAGGTGTGGAGGCCAGGACAACAGAATTTGTAGTCATGAAAATCTGACTCATTTGTTGTTCCATCACATAGTTGTGTGATTTTGTTAAGACTTGATCTTCGTGCCCATAAAAGAAGATAATAATTTCTCCGTAGACTCATTATTAGAAGCAAAGCTAATATACGTAAAACACCTCAGAATAGGCCCTGAATAAATGGATGCTATTGTTTTACACAATTTTTAAATTGCAACTTTATGCAGTACAAGCAGCATCTCACTGCCATGAACTCATGGAATATGTAAAAGTGTGTTGTTTTGTTGGATTTTTTTATTCTAGAAATTGTATAATCTACCTTCAGTTTTCTCGGTAAAAATGAAATGCAAAACCGTAATTTCTGTTTCTCTGATGAAGGAATTAATGGAAAAAGAAATATTCTACACCAGAACAATGGGCAGGGAGAAAGAGATGAAATAAAGCAACAACTATTGCAACAGTAATTCACTCTCAAGGATGCATTGTACACACACTTTACCTCTGAGATTTGGAATCTTTCTGTTCTGGGTGAAAATTAGGCAACTTACTTATCTAGGAGTAATATTTACATTGTTTGAAATAAAGAGGGATGAAATGTGTTGAAAACTTCTAGAGGCAACAACAGAGTGGTCAAGAGAACAACTTCTGAAGTCAGACGTCCCAGTGCTATGACTTTCTAGCTAGAAAGTCTATGTAAGCTGACCTCCTCATCCATGAACTGAGAATCATAGTCTCTTACTCATAGAGTGGTTCAGAAAAGTAAACAAATCAGTACCCAGAAAGTATTTAGGATGGCTCTTGGCATATACCAATATTTATTGTTAGTTGTTATTACTGCTGATTAACCAAACAGCAGAAAAGCAAAAACTCCTACCCTGTCAGGGAAAAACAGAGAGAGGCCCTAAGAGGGGGGGATATTCAGAATCAAGACCAATCCTGCGAGCATTCCAGGTCCTGACTAAATCCCTTTATAAGCTAACTTTCCCATTCTTCAGCATTTTCCTGTAAGTCAAAATAAAACAAATATTAAAGATAGCTTCAAATAAGTTATTAAAAGGCATCTAGAAATCTGGGGGTAGTATGTGAAAAGGAATATAGAACCTCATATTTGTCCCAGTTTGGTATTTGACTTGTTTAGTTATTGGCTATATTTGTCAGCTTTTCTGCAATAATGCCGGATAAGGAACAATCTGAAATTGGGGCACCTGGGTGGCTCAGTCGGTTAAGCGGCCGACTCGGCTCAGGTCATGACCTCTCGGTTCATGAGTTCAAGCCCTGTATCGGGCTCTGTGCTGACAGCTCAGAGCCTGGAGCCTGCTTCAGATTCTGTGTCTCCTTCTCTCTCTGCCCCTCCCCTGCTCACGCTCTGTCTCTCTCTGTCTCTCAATAATAAATAAACGTTAAAAAATTTTTTTAAAAAAAGAAACAATCTGAAATCTCCTTGGCCACTTATAGTCCCTAAAAGTTATTTTTTCATGTTACAGTGAGGCAGCTATAGTGACTATACCACAGGCTGGGCTGTGTTTCTAGCTCATGTCACTCACTCACAGTCTGGTATACCCACAGCCACCTTCTCATGGCAGAGGGCAGAAACACAAGAGGTAAAACCTAGTGACATAAACACGGTTAAAATCTTACTTGAACAGGAAGTATGTCATATCTGCCCACATTCCATTCGCCAAAATCAATCACATTACTAAGTCCAGGTGCTTTGAAATAAGGATGTGTAGAATTGAAGGGAGCTGGGGGACAGTATTTGTGAACAGTAGCACAATCTATCATACTTGTTCAATTGCCAGGGTCCCATCAAGTTCAAAACCTAGGCTGACCACTTCAATTAACATTATTCTAGTGATAGGAGTTGCAAACGTCAAAGTACATCAAAATTACCAGAGGAACTTACTAAAAATGTAAATGACTTGGCCCTCCCACAGTGATTCTGATTTAATAAGTTTGAGAATAAGATGCAGATCTGTATTGTTACCAACCTCACAAGTATTCCCATCATACACCAAAGTTTGAGAATCACTGGGAAGAACTGTGCCCTAGAGATCAAAGCAAATCACTACTGAGAGCAAATGACTCCATCTTATGTCTTGCTGCCCCAGTATAGAAGAGGGGATAACACAATGACAACATTCCTACCTGCAGGAAAAGGAGAATGAATTGGGGTTCCTCATGGATTGAATTATTGGCTCCTAGTTCTCCTTTTTATGTTTCCACATCCCTGCCACTTAACTTTGCAGTTCTTCCTAAATTTTCCCACCTTGTTGATCTTAGTCCTAGCCATATGACCCACTTTGGCCAACAATATATGGGCAGAAGTAACAGTGTGCCAGTTCCAAGTTTAAACCATGTTTCTGCTCGTCTACTTGAATTTCAACTCACCTTGAAAAGAGTCCCCACCAGTAGCTGCTGCCTCCCCAGAGGAAGCCCCAGAATTAAAACTCACTGACAAATCTAGCCACAAGCAAGAATCCAAGCCCAGTTGGACACAAGCTGAAACAGAGCTGCCTAGCCAGCTTTACCTGAAAACCATATTCATTCAAAAAAGAGACTATTTTGACCCAGAAACTATTGGGGTGGTTTGTTACTCAGAAAATGTGAATTCATACAGGGTTTCAACTCTCTAAGACATTCTGCCTCTCTCTCTCCAATCCCAGTATCATTTGGGTAGCAGTAATGAGAACTCAGTCTCCTTACAGTGAAATGAAACTTATACTTTAAGCAAAATAATGTTTTTTTTTCCTTCTGAAGCATTAAACATATATACCACTAGGAAATACTTACATCTGAATTCATAATGTCATTTATTTGAATATACCTGAAGAAGAACACATGAACGTAGAAGAGTAAAATGAGAGTGAAAAGGAATATTTAGGTCATACAACAGCACCACTTTTTTTCAAAATAGAAACAGATTGTTGTACAGAATCCAGCAATTCTGGTGGAAATACTCTGCAATGGAAGCATGTTTTCCATTAACTTAAATACTGTGTTAACCTCAATCAAAAATACTCTTTCCTAAACTGAATACAGAATTTATAGTCTTGAGAAACAGTGCCTGCTGTCTAAATGTGCAAAGGGTCTGATGCAAATGACTCTGCCCCACGTGATTAAAAAAAAAAAACTCTTAGTTCTATTTTGTTAAAACAAAATAAAGACATAAAACAGCAGTTAGTCTCCCACCCAACCAAGCACCTTAGCTGTGTGGGGTATTCTTTTTAATCTACTAAGTCTATTTTCCTTTCTTTTAGTTTTTTTAATGTTTATTTATTTTTGAGAGAGACAGAAAGACAGAGCATGAGCAGGGTAGGGGCAGAGAGAGAGGGAGACAGAATCAGAAGCAGGCTCCAGGCTCTGAGCTGTCAGCACAGAGCCTGATGCGGGGCTCAAACTCACCAACAATGAGATTATGACCTGAGCCAAAGTCGGATGCCTAACCGACTGAGCCACCCAGGCACCCCTCTATTTTCCTTTCTTGATGCCATGTACTGTCTTGAGGTCTTAAGAATATGATTTCTCTCTATTCAATAAAACTACTTATGAAAAACTTCTCAAATATAGAGAGCCTCTATCATCCCAAGATTCCTAGAAGCTGACATTGCTTGGTGGTGATCTTTCTACTAAGCTAGTGAGTCCAAGGGGCATCATGGAAGTTCTGTCCTGTTAGGAACTGACAAGATGGGTTGTAGTTTGTGTCTGATCTACACACACAGTTTGGGGGCGAGTGGTAGCATCTTGCTATGGAGAAGAGAGGCAGGAGACTCATTGTATAGAGCTAAGTGGAGCCTTCTTGGTGGGACTCGGGCCTCAGAGACTGCATCCAGCTTGAGTCTTGTCAGTGACTGTATATTTCTCCTGTGCTGCACCTTTGCCCTTTGAGGGGCCTAACAGAATGCGGGAACTATTAATCACATATTGGAAAGAAATGAGAACAGGCAGTGGACAGAGGCAAAGAGAGGGCTGGAGAAAGGAAGAATAAAAGCCCAAATAGATCTTGGGTGAGAACTCATAGCAAAAAAAAATGAGCCCTCGTTATAAGAAGAAGGTTTCAGGTTAACCCTATGATCCATCCTTCCTTTGTGGGCAAACCCTCCTTCTGGTTACTGGAAAAGGAAAAGTCCCCTACAGATACCTAGCCCTGGAAATAAAGACCAATTCTATATTCATTTGATATAAAATCAACCATTTATGGGCTTAGATGAATTTATTGCGCAACCTGGAAGGCTGTGACTTTAAATACAACCTAGATGACTGACTTTGGAGGTGGTAGGTGAATTACTTACTGTTTGGAGTATCTTTACAACATTCAGAGTGTTTAATGCTATTTCCCTAAAGGCTGAGTTTGGTACAAGGAATGCCAGGGATTTCGGCATTCCATAAATCTCATTTATGCCCTTAGTCACAAGGACACTTGGCTTCTTTAATTACATTTGACGGTTGCTTCCACAAACATAAACATAATCCTCTGAATCACTTCCACTCTTTGGAAATGTCGGTTTTCATGTCACACATAAATTCTGCCATAGTGTTAATTCATAATTTAATTTGCAAAATCTAAATTTAAGCCAATACATAGTCTTTTCTATCATTTCATCAGAAAACAGAAAATTGCTCAAGTCTATGACTTATTCATTCTACAGTGGACCATAACAACTAGGTCCATCAATCACATGAGCAGTCATATCCATTTTTTAAAGTGAACATTGTTTTTCAAACAACAGAGCACGAACATAGAGAGTGGTCCCTTTCACAAAGTAAACTCCCAAGATAGAAGCATAAGCTCAAATTGTTACCCTTCTCATTGCTATTACATTTTAAATATTTCTCTAGTTCTCTTTTGCTTTAAAACATATTTTAAATAATTTTGGAACTTCCTTCTGTTGAGTCCTGTCCTCCACAAAATTTCTTCCTCTGGCTCTCGCCACCTCTTTCAAATTAATAACTGCCCCACATACCAAACTTCACAACTATTTTCTCCAGTCCGAAATCTGTTGGACACTCTTTCTCTTGTGTTATTGGAAATGGATTTAAATCCACTTTCTCACCGCGAAAATGAACTTAAGATACATTGGTACCCTCAGCAATAGTCCTGACTCAAACACTTAACTCATACAAACCAGTCATATGACACGAAAACCACAGGATAACTGGATACGCACAAAAAAAGTATGAAAATGCTAACATGTCTCTTGCATCAAAATTGCCTATGTCCTTCAGGACTTGAAGAGAAAACATTCACTAGACTTAACCACCCAAATAACTTGAATCATAGCCCTGGGCAAGGACCTCAGAGTTGAATGAACCTAACTCATTCAGAGGTAGAACCATCGATTCCATCGACTTCCCCAGGAAGTCTCTCCAGCTCCTCAGCAGATGAGTGAGAGGCTTCCTCCACCATCTAGCTCCTTGTTTATCCACTTGCATTTTATTTGAATCATTTTTAATCTCCAGGTTCTATCAGTTATGAATTCTTTGCTAGACTCAGCAGCTCTGAATGATTTGTTAATGACACAGGATCCTAGGAGCTAGATGCATTGATAAATTATAGGAAGCATAAACCCTGTGTGTGATTTTAGCACATTTACCAAATGCTTCAGAACAACTGGCTTATTCCTCCATGTCTATCACTTGTAAGAAGCTAACACAGGTTAAGTTACTCCACTTTTATGGACAAGGGCCACAGAAGTTAAATAATAACCTTTTAGTACTGTAAACAATATATTCCTTTAAATGTGATGTTCTGGGAGCACCTGGGTGGCTCAGAGGGTTAAGTATCCTGCTCCTGATTTCAGCTCAGGTCAGGATCTCGTGGTTTGTGGTTTTCAGCCCCATGTCATGATAGCACAGAGCCAGCTGGTGATTCTCTCTCCCTCTCTCTGACCCTCCCCTGCTCTCTCTCAAAAAATAAGTTAACATCTAAAAAAATATGTGATGTTCCAAATGAAAAACACATCAAATACGAAAGGATAAAAAATTGGTAGGTCCCAGATTGGTAGGCACATAAATTATGTCAGGCAGACCAAGGTCTGATTCATCTCACCGCACTGTCCCTCTTTTGGGAAACCCATAATTTACTTAACTGTTTTTAACTGAACTGAATATCCAAAGAGACTGCTAACAAAACTGCAGGTGGTGGGGGCAGGGTATCCATCATTGACAACAGACAGAGGGTAAGTCGATCACAAATATTACAGGAAAGATAGAAACAGACATGACATGTCCCAGTCTCACACTAGACCTGACTTTAAGACTGTAAGGACTGATGATGCATTTTAAAGGAAATAGATATAATTTTCTCCTCCTATTATTGGGATCAATTTGGGGTTTATCGACAGCTTGCTTTCCCACTGATAGGGCAGATTTTCAGGGACGCATAACCTCTCTGGGAGCTGGAAAAGGCACCAGCCTTGGGCCGGGTCCATCAGTGAGGACTGAGAACAGAAAGTTGAGAACTCATCTTAGTGCCTGTGGTATTGGAGTGTGTTTTTAACTTGGAGCCAGAGAGGGTTTTCCTCACCTGCAGAGAGGAGAATAAAAATAATCCAGAATGTTACATCTCTATTAGCTCTTCCTAGCAGGCCCTGGAGCTGCTGCAGGAAGTTTCTCATTTGCGAGTCTGTTGCGCATTCTTTCCTGAAGCCACTGCTGCCTGCAGGGCCCGCTGGGAACTGTGCTGCCCCCTGGAACTCATTCCAGCACAAAACGTCACATTGGAAGGCACCTCACTTGATTACCCTTAGTTCCAGTGTGTGAGCATTCAGAGTCCAGGCCAAAGCCCCAGCAACAGATAAAAGAGATGGTTCAGGGAGGTCAAATTGGAAACAAACTGAACTGGTGTGTTAGTCTGCTCAGGCTGCCCTGACAAGGTACCACATCCTGGAGGTGTTAAACGATAGAAATGTATTGTCTCACAGTTCTGTTGGAAGTCCAAGAGCAAGGCATCAACCATAGGGTTGGTTTCTTTCTGAGGCCTTCTGTTTGGCTTATAGGTGGCCATCTTTTCTCAGTGTCCTCAAATGGTCTTCCCTCTGTGTGTGTCCTTGTCCTAATCTCTTCTTCTTATAAAGACACCAGTCAGGGGCACTTGCGTGGCTCAGTCAGTTAAGCAGCCAACTTCGGCTCAGGTCATGATCTTGTGGTCTGTGATTTCGAGCCCCACGTTGGGCTCTGTGCTAACAGCTCAGAGGCTGGAGCCTGCTTTGGATTCTGTGTCTCCCTTTCTCTCTGCCCCTCCCCCGTTCCTGCTCTGTCTCTGTCTCTCTCTCAAAAATAAATCAACATTAAAAAAAAAAAGACACCAGTCATATTGGATCACGATGCCCCTTAATCGACCTCATTTTCACTTACTTACACTTTTAAAGACCCTATCACCAAATACAATCACATTCTGCAGTACTAAAGGTTAGGAGTTCAGCATATGAATTTTGTGGAAAATCAATTCAGCCTATAACATCTGGAATTTCTGATTGACCACGAACTCCCCAAGCTCCAAGCCTCGAGGTCAAATATCCATCTTTCCTCCCCAACCCCGAAGACCAAGTACCTGTGGATCTTGCCCTATTTTATAAGGAATGGTGCTGGGGCCTGACTGATCATGATGTTTTGTGTCCCCAAAGTAGTAGAATCAGCAAGAGAAGGAAGCTGAAAGAAAACAAATGGATCACTTCCCAGTAAGTCACAAAGAATCATAGCAGCAACTCCTTATTTTTTGTAAATTTAGCAAAAGGTGTGGTCAAAATGAGAACAAAAAACTATATAAAGATGGCAGAAGATTTAAGACCCCGCTGATTCTCAAAATTAGACACAGCTTATAGTTGCAAACTTACCTAAGCCAGTTTGGTCATGCTCTCTTAGATTCTTTTTTAGTGGCTGTCAAAGAAGGTTGAGACTGAGAAGTTACTACTCTCCCACAACCCAGATATGAGATTTTAATGAAAACAAATCTCAGTCCCAATTCCTTCATAGAGACAGACATTTGCTAGCAAATACTTATCAGCAAGAAAGCATTAAAGAATTTTATACATCTTGTACTAGAGAAAGGGCAGCATAAAGCCCTTTCAGATGGTCTGCGTATGAAAAGTTCACCCAAGAGGCACCTGGGTGGCTCAGAGTGGCTCATCCAACTCTTGATTTCGGATCTTAGGATCATAGAATTGAGTCCTTTGTCGAGCTCTGTGTCAAACATGTAGGCTGCTTAAGATTCTCTCTCTTCCTCTCCCTCTGCCCCTCTCCCCTGCTAGCTCATGCTCTCTCTCTCTCTCTCTCTCTCTCTCTTTCTCTCTCTCTCTCTTTTTCTCAAATAAAGAAAGAAAGAAAGAGAGAAAGAAAGACAAGTTCACTTGAAGTAGACTCAGCAAGATTTCTGAGGCAGGATGCTGTCCCTAGAGGCACCATGCAATCACATGCAATCAGGTCCAGCGTCTGGACCGAGGACCAATTAGGGAATCAAACAATGACTGTCAACCCTAAAAACAGCAGTACAGGCCCCCATGGATTCTTTGCCCTGTTCATAAAAGAGTGGAAGCCAATCCATATGTTCAAAATATGTTTAATTTCATCTGGGAGAAATAGAGCTTATTCCCAATATCCATTATGCCAATGAACAAGATTCAGCAATGGAAACCCAAATTTGGGATCAATATGTTAATTCATAAAATATTCATGGTTAGTCAGAAATATATAAAACAGAAAGGCCTGTCAAAGCTGCTCCAGGAGTGGGTCCACCCTCAGAGTGGGTCCACCCTCATATAATGCCACCTGCTACCACTGGATTCTGCTGATCTGATCTCACGAAAAGTAAAAGCCTAACTGGCATATACCAATGTCACAGAGGCTTTAAGTAAATTAAAGTTACTGTAACACCTGTTGAATGCAAAGTCAAACCACAGCAATAAAGAAATACACCAGGGGTTAGGTGCCCTGGGTCTGATTTCAAGGCTGCTCCATTGGGCACACCTTCTCTTTGGGCCTCATTTTCCTCATCCAGAACATAAAGGGGTTGGCTGAGATCAGATTTCTCAGATTTGTTCTGTAGAACCTTGGGGTTTTAGAGAGAAACTCCACAAAAGTTCTACAAATTTGTGGTTCACATTTTTATAAGAGTATAACTTTTGGTAATATATTTTTTTAGAAAGGAAAACACTCTGCTAATGCAAGCATGCACGCCCCCCACCAATATTGAACAGAGTAGAAACTAATGCCACCAGAATAACTTGTTTTTATTCAGATCTTAGAATAAAGCTTCTGACCATATTTGTAAATGATACATAAACATAATGTAAACACGGGATTGAGGACGTAACGTTGTAGCTCAACATCTTTTTTCATTTAGGTTTATGCGTGTCAACTCATGTAAAAGTACGTGAGGAAGGACATGACTGCAGGGCACATGTAATGCACTCAATTCAATGCCAGGAAAGGCTTAAGGATGGAGGCTCTCATTCACAGCATAAGTGTCAGTTACGCAATCAAAAGTGAAAGCCTAATGCTTTATGCACTTACTGTAATTTCTGGTCAAAGTTGGACTTTTTATTTTAACCACAGTAGTTCCCCCTTATCTGCAGGACATTCATTCAGAGACCCTCAGTGGATGCCTGAAACTACAGATAGCATCAAACCCTAGATATACTATGTTTTTTCCTATACATACATTCATATGATAAAGTTTAATTTATAGACACAATAAGAGATTAACAATAGTAATTAATAATAAAATAGGACAATTATAACAATATCCTGTAGTAAAGGTTATGTGTCTCTGTCTCTGTCTCTCTCAAAAGATCTTATTGTGCTTTCACATCCTTCCTCTCGTGATGATGTGAAATAATAAATGCACACATGATGAGATGAAGTGAGGTGAATGACACAGGCTTAGTGACTAGCATGAGGCTACTCTTGACCTTCTGAGGAAACATCAGAAGAAGATCATCTGTTTCAGGACTATAGTTGACCACAAGTCACCAAAACCACAGAAAGCAAAACTGACAAGGGGGCACTGCTGTATAGAGTTATTGTAAATTTGGGGGTCTTTTATCTTTCTATTTTCCCCAAGAAAGGAGAATAAATTTTTCAAAAGCCAAAAATGGGTATGTACCACCAGTCAAAAAACAAAATTTCAAAGAAAATTTGCTGATGGCTATGATGCATTGACAAGGCTCAAATTAAGTTGTCAAAATGTCCAACCATTACCATCTTGATTCTTCAACAGGGGTTGATTTCCACCACAGCGGCATATACAATGAAAGCAGTATTTCTCAAATGTACCCAATACAACTTGAATACAAGAAAGTGTGCAATTGCCCAGGTCTCCAATGGATTTTACATGGTAAACTTTGCAAAAAAAAAAACTTTGACTCCTAGAATATTCCAGCATAAATTTAAAACAAAATGTAGTGAACATATATAGCCCCTCAGATTTTTTTTTATCAGTAATTGAACAATTTATGAGAAAACATGCAAATATTTAAGTAGAACAATAAAAGTGCATTAAAATTTGTATTCATATGATATTCTATTGCAGGTAAGGGGGAAACTATTAGAAGAAGCTTACTATATCTTAGACTCTTGACTTCATCAATGACAGATGAACTAGAATGTGTGCATGGTGATGGTGGAGACTTTGTTTGGTTAACTGCTTATCCCCAGGACCTAGGATAGTGCCAGGCATGTCAATAAAATATTTTTTGAATGAATAAATAAGTAAGAAGGTTGATACAGGATTATACTTATCTTAATTATCATAACTCAAAGACTTGAAAAATTGGTCCTAAGATTAAAATCTTTAGGCTACAACTAAAGAAAAATATACATTTTTGTAGCTGTCTCTATTTTTTATTTTTGTGTGATATGCTCATACAAATGAGGTCAATGAAAATGCATCACTAGTAAAATACTAAGCACACACAATAAGAGAAGAAATATTTAAATGTGTTAATCGGGTGTTGATGGGGGTCTGTAACCTATGGCTCTTGGTCCAAATCCAGTCGTGCCCAATAATTTATGTATTATCTATGTTCTTTTGAGCTACAGTGATAGAATTGAATATCTGCAACTAAGATGATACAGCATACAAAACTCCAAATATTTATTATCTGGCCTTTCTACAGGAAAAATCTACCCGTCTCTGGTGTAAATCAATTTTGATATACTACTAATTAAGTTAGTAAAAAATGTAATGACAGCTCTTCCAAAAAGTAGTTATGAAGTGGCAAGAAAACCAAAGGAGTATAGGCTCTTATAAAAGCTATTGCCCAAATGGAGCAGTCATGTCCTATGAACCCAGAACTCACTACAAAGAACGCAGCTCTAAAGCCATGTTTAGGGGTGCTTGGGTGGCTCAGTTGGTTGAGCATCCTACTCTTGATTTTGGCTCAGGTCATGATCCCAGGGTCATGGGATAGAGCCCTGAGGTGGACTCTGCACTGAATGTAGAGCCTGCTTAAGATTCTTTCTCTCTCTCTCTCTCTCTCTCTCCCTCTGCCCCCTCTGCCCGCTCATGTTCTCTCTCTCTCTCTCTCTCTCTCTCTCTCAAAAAAAAATCCATGCTTAATAACCCCACACAAATTGTAAATCTTATTAAGACATATAACCTTTAACCTTTTATTGCAAATGATTTAGAGTTACTTACAGTAAAAAAAAAAAAAAAAGCAAATTCCAGAATGTAATTACACTTACATTTTTTTACCATCTTTACACATGGTGAAAGTACAATTTTTTTCAGCTGAGAAAAAAAATCACTTTTATTTTGGGGTTTTTCCCCCCTAAAGAAAAGTAAGCACCTTTGATGAGTGTCTTTCAAATATCACAAGAAGGCACCAATCTGCATGTCTCAATGATTTTTTAGCCTTTATATTTGCAAAATAAAATATAAACACGTAAAATCATACAAAACAAATGTATAAGGTTAAAACCACCTTATGGAAGGCAGAATACTAAAGACCTTCTCCCAGGATTTTAGCCTCTTGATTGTTCAGTCAAAGACCAATCTAGGTACTGCTGTAAAAGGGCTCTGAAGATAGAACTGAGTTTAATCATCAGCTGATCTTAAAACAGGGAGTTTAGCCTGGATTATCATGGTGGGACCAATGTAATCATATGAACCGTTAAAAACAAAAGAGGAAAGAAATACAAATCAGAACAACAGTGAGATACCGCCTCACACCAATCAGAATGGCTAACATTAACAACTCAGGCAACAACAGATGCTGGTAAGGATGCAGAGAAAGACGATCTCTTTTGTAGTGCTGGTGGAAATGCAGACTGGTGCAGCCACTCTGGAAAACAGTATGAAGGTCCCTCAAAAGAACTAAAAATAGAACTACCCTATGACCCAGCAATTCCACTACTAGGTATTTATCCAAGGGATACAGGTGTGGTGTTTCGAAGGGGCACATGTACCCCAATGTTTATAGTAGCACTATGGACAACAGCCAAAGTATGGAAAGAGCTCAAATGTCCATCAATGGATGAATGGATAAAGAAGATATGGTATACATATACAATAGAGTATTATTTACCAATCAAAAAGAATGAAATATTGCCATTTGCAACTACATGGATGGAACTAGAGGATATTATGCTAAGCAAAATTAGTCAGAGAAAGACAGATATCATATGACTTCACTCATATGAGGAATTTAAGATACAAAAAAGATGAACATAAGGGAAGGGAATCAAAAATAATATAAAAACAAGGAGAGGGACAAAACATAAGAGACTTAAATACAGAGAACTGAGGGTTGCTGGAGGGGTTGTGGGCGGGGTCATGGGCTAAATGGGCAAGAGAAGGGCATTAAGGAAGACATTTGTTGGGATGAGCACTGGGTATTATCCATAGGGAATTAATCACTGGACTCTACTCCAGAAATCATTACAGCACTATATGCTAAATTGGGTGTAAATTTAAAAATAAATAAACAAACAAACATGTTAATCCCTAAAAAAAAAATTCTCTCTCTCTTTCCCTCTTACCCTTTTGTGCTTGCTCTCTCTCTAAAATAAAAGAAAAGAAGAAAAAGAAAACAGAAAAGAAAAGCAGAAGAAGGAGGCATGAGACAGATCCAAAGCATAAAAATGACTCAACCCACAGTGGCTGTTTGCAGATAGAAGGGACAATGTAAAAGGAATGTGGGTAACCTTGACAAGTTCAGAGAGGCTCTTGGCAGTCAGCCAGCAAGAAAACAGTTTCCTCAGCCCTGTGGCCACAAGGGTCTGAATTCTGCCAAAAGCCTGAATGAGTTTGGAGCCCCCAGTGTAAGAGCCCAGCTGACCAAGCACTAGATTTCAGCCTTGTGAGACCACATCAGAGAATCAAGTCAAGCTCACCTGAACTTCTGTGAGATAGTTAACTTTGTTGTTTTGAGCCACTAGTTTTCAGTAATTTGTTCTGGCAACAATAGGAAATTAAGACAACGCCCTTGAAACCCTCACCCAAGTCAAGAACTAGAGCTTTACCCGCCACCCGGAAGACCTGCTATGTGGCCCATCCCAAACCCAAACACCTCTTGCCTTTACGGTAATTGCTTCCCTTGCATTTTACAGTCCTGTCACGAACATAAGCCCCAGGCATTATCTATACTTTAGTCTTACCCAATTTTTTTAAAAAAATCAACATGTCTGTTAAGTCACTTTGATCGCCAGTGTCCCTCTCTATCCCCTTCTTTCAGCACATCTGTGGAAGACCCCAGGCTATTTAAACTGCAGGGTTTCCCTCTGTCTGTATTTCCTTGTTTGCATGTTAGCAATGCAAGTTTAGCAAGCTTCTCTGCCCTCTCTATTTCCTGCAAACTGGCCACAGAGTCCAGAGCCTTGATCAATCTCAGACTAGATCCCTTGCACAAGACTCTAGGCAGTAGTGTATGCTTTCATTAGGAGACACATTGTGTCTGATTTTCTCTCTTGTGATGTTAACAGTTCAATGCCTAGATCTCTCTCGTGTGTTGCAAAACAATTATAATTCTATCAGTTCTTTTTATTCATTGGAATACTTTTATAAAAAGATGTTTCTTGTCTACTATTTGTTACCCAGTAGAGGAGTTCATACAGAAAGACAAAATAAATGCTTGGTTCTTTCCTCTTTTTTTCCCTCTAAAACCAGTTGTCAAAACAATAAATCCATTCCCTATCATCTTTCAAAAATTACCAATTATTTTCTTAATTGTGGACATAAAGATTAAATGTATTTGATGAGGTATACTCTATAGCAATTAAAATCTTTATTAAAGTTCAAATGGTCCCATCTTTGGCCAGTGAACTGGCCTCTTCAAATCTGCTGCTGGTGGCCAACTGGCCCCAGTGGTCTCTAATGGCTTCCTTGAAATTTGATATGACAGGTTGCTGCAAGTTCATTTTGTGCCTATCTTGCCCCCAACCTAGAATCAACCATTTTTCCGAGAAGCCCTGGCTTCCTCTAGTGGAAAATAGTACTTCAACACCACCATCTAGGTGATTTTAAAATCTAGTTGGGATTAATCATAGTTTTAAAAGTTGGAACAAGATCAACGTGGCAACATACAGTTAGTGATGTTACTCTGACTCACCAGCAAAGTGTCAAGAAAGATGTTAGAATACGAAGTTTGGACCCAACATGCAAAACAAATACATTTTACTCTTTTGAAATAACCTGTGACTATCTGACAAGACAATATTAAATATAGCTGAGATTTTTTTTAATGACTGCTGAACATTTTATAATTTCAGGAGATAATATGTATTTTCACTAATGAAGCTAGCTTTAAACTAGCCAAACCAAAATCACTCACTGACTCTCTCCCAATTGCAAATTTCACCATATAGGTATCCAGGAAGTTGGTAAACCTTACTCATAATTTGACTTAGGAACAAATTTCTTATTATTCTTCTTTCAATTTGCCCAAATGGTTTAATCAAAGAATCCTGGTTAAGTATGCAAGCTTATGAGCCAAAACTGTAGTCATTAGTTAAGCCCAATTTTAACCAGAACACTGTATCACCCATGTTATTCATAGTTGACCTCTAAGATTCTTTTCAAATCTGAAGGTCTATGAATCCATATATATTATAAATTCATTTTCAGCAAATTTTTGTTAAGAAATTACTACTCCAGATACTTGCTACCTAGTAGTGGAAGGGAAGGAAATGGATAAAATGAAAAATAAAGCAAAGCAACTGCCCTCAAGAATTGTAATTATAATGTACAGAAATGTAACCTAATATAAAAATAAAATATAGAGAAGTATACAATTATTAAAAATCTTATCCTGGAAATATATATAAACTATAAGAAAAGTAAAATAAAAATAGTAGAATATAGAAAAATATGCATATTTTGGTACAAAATTTGCTTTTTTAAATGAAAGTATCATACAAGTAACCGGAGAAGTCTAAAGAAGATAAACCAAAATGTTAACAGTATGTTTTTTATGATTTTAAGTATCTTACGGTTATAGTAATTTTTTAAATAAATGTTTAAATATTAATAATGTTTTAATTTTAACAAAATATATTTAAACATATAAAAATAAATAGGTCAGCCAGAGAAAGACAAATACTATGTTATTCAGAATACTATATTATTCAGGTCATGATCCCAGGGTTATGGGATCGAGCACCATGTTGGGCTCTGCACTAGGTATGGAGTCTCCTTGAGATTGTCTCTCTCCTGCTTCCTCTGTCTCTCCCCTGATTACATGCATGTGCTTCCTCTCTCTCAAAAAAAAAAAACTGAAAAGAAAAAATATATTTAAAATAAATAAAATTTAATTTTAATAAAATATATTTAAATGTATATAATATGCTCCACATAAAACTTGTAAACAAATGTTTATGGCAACACAGGCCATAGTACAAACAACCTAAATATCCATCAGTTGATGAACAGATAAACAAAATGTGGTATAGCCATACAATGGAATATTGTTTTATAATGAAAACAATGAAACACTGATACACTACAACATAATGAACTTTGAAAACTTTATGCTAAGGGAAGGAAGACCACCACAAAAGGCCACAATTTGCATGCTTCAATATATCTGATATGTCCAGACTACAGGAATGCATAAAGGCAGAAAGTAGATTAGTGGTTCCCAGGGACTGGGGAGAGAGAAGAAAGGGGGAGTGACGGCTGATGGGTACTGGCTTTCTTTGTGGGGTGATGAAAATGCTCTGGAATCAGATAGTGGTCATAATTGCACAACTTGCTTCAAATACTAAATACCACTGAAATTTACACTTCAAAGGGGGGAAGATTTTATGGTAGGAAATTACATCTCCATTAAAAATTATTAAATATGCATAACATGGATAATAATATAATTCATTCAACAGACAAGTAGTTTTTTTTACAGACCTACACAAATGAGAAGGTGGAAGGAACCAGGAAAGTCTTAACAATGAAGTTGGCATTTGTGTAGGGTCTTAGCTTCAGAAGAGGGGGCAATATCTGCCCGAATTGTAGCAAGCATGACAAATTATTAAATCTAATGTTATTACAGCAATAAGGACTTGGCTAACACAATTTGTAACATTTTTAAACTAAGAAGGATTCACTTTTAAGCCAGATGAACTAAAGACAAAAAAAAAAAATCAGCCAGATGTCAGGTATTGATAAGCCCTCAAAAGAATGAGGAATTTTGTAGATTGTACATGTATTTCTTAACCAAAAACTCTTGATTCTCCTTCAGTATTTCCACAACTGCACAAGTAATGTTAAAATGATACTTATTTGGCATGCCACAGCCTGCCAAGGGTAAATACGTTTTTATCTTTTAGAAATCACATCATTTTGTGTTAGCAGAACGTGCAGAAAAGCATGCCTTCTTCTTTATCACGTTAACCACAGTGAGCCCTCATCAGTCCAGCTAGTTTACATAACGTGTCTTGCCTGGAGCATAGCAGTCACACATTTGTAATCTCATCCATCTAGGATGCACATATATCAATCACCTTTTATGTAGTGTCAGAAAGAATGAAGACAAGCTCCAATTTTGTCTTTTTTAATCAGTGTTTAGCTGAATTAAAATTCAACATGGATTTTCACTTCTTTATTCACACAATCAAAGAGAATTGTTTTTCAAGCTATTTTCAGAAAATGTGCCCATTTAAAGATTGATTTACAAACCTAGAGGTCATGGATGGTATAAACAAAGCATTGAAACATTACCAAATACATCTGCTCCACTATTACACTTTAAGTATAAATGTACTTCCAAAGGTAGATTTTCAAAAAAGGGTACCTTTTGTAATCATCGGCCTGGCCAACAATTTCTTGTGCAACTCCATTCTTCAAGCACATTGAATATTTAAACCAGGTACACTCTGCAGTTCATTTTCTGCTTTCTTTCCATCTTTTAATGGGTAATGTATACCCTTGTCTTGAACTCTAGACTGTCCAATACACAGAATTTTCTCTGACCTAATTTGTAGGAATGTCATAGATCTATGTGCCACCATCCCCATTTAACTAACATATTCATCTTTGAAAGCTCTAAGTATTATGAGAAAAACAACACTGGAAGGTACAGAAATAGCACTGAGAAGTCATCAACTTAAAATTCTCCAAAGCTTCCATCCATCATTTCTAGTTAAAGTATTAAATCCTTAGCATGGTGAAATCTAGCCATCGTCTGGTCCCTGCTAGCTTTCCTATTCTCCCTGTCTTACCATTTTGCTTAACACAATCCAGAACACAGTAGTACCTGCATTTACCAAATGTTTAATTTTTCTTCTCTACTTCTGTTCATGTCTCCTTCTCTTTTCTGGGACATCTATCTCTCCCTGGTTCTCTGAGTGATTCCTACTTTTTCAAGACTCAACATTGGAAAACTTCATTCAACTTTCGACTCCTAGCTAGCTAGGCTGAGTCAGGTATAAAGGCCAATACTATGATCTTTTTTTTTTAAGTTTATTAATTTATTTTGAGAGAAAGAAAAAGGATGCCTGTGCACGTAGGGGAGGGGCAGAGAGTCCCAAGAGGGCTCGGCACCGATGCAGGGCTCGAACTCAAGAACCACAAGATCATGACCTGAGTTAAAGTCAGATGCTTAACCAACTGAGCCACCAAGGTGCCCCATCTTTTATCTTAACTTTCTCATGCCTGAGATACTACCTGACATATAGTTTATGCCTAATGTATTTTTCTAAGAGAATGAATAATGAACTAACAAACATAAATATGGCAGCATATGTAGTTTCAGCAGCATTAGGTCTGAAGCCTACCGAGCTCAACTTCCTACTAATTATGCTGTTAGAACAAGCTTCTTAACGCTGTTTGACTCAATTTTCTCATTTATAAATTTAAAATAATATAAATTGATTACCTCATAGCTTTAAATAAGTTAAAATGAGGGGCGCCTGGATGGCTCAGTCGGTTGAGCATCCGACTTCGGCTCAGGTCATGATCTCACGGTTCATGGGTTCGAGCCCCACGTCGGGCTCTGTGCTGACGGCTCGGAGCCTGAAGCCTGCTTTGGATTCTGTGTCTCCCTGTCTCTCTGCTCTTCCCCCGCTTATGCTCTGTCTCTCTCTCTCAAAAATAAATAAACATTAAAAAAAAATAAGTTAAAATGAGAAACTGCTTAAAATAATACTAAGTACATTACAAACAATTCATGTATGTTAATTATTATCGATATTGTCATTATAATTCCTAGTATTATGGGATCTATGCCAGGAATATAAAGACTTGGTTTCATCTTCTCAAGGGATTGAAATTCTTTTTAAAAAGAGAAAGGTTGGAGCGCCTGGGTGGCTCAGTCGGTTGGACACCCAACTTCGGCTCAGGTCATGATCTCATGCATGGTTCTGTGCTGACAGCTTGGAGCCTGGAGCCTGCTTTAGATTTTGTCTCCATCTCTCTGCCCTTCCCCTGCTCGCACCCTATTTCTCTCTCAAATTTAAAATTAAAAAATTAAAAAATAAATAAACAAGAGAAAGGAAAAGAAAAAATGAGGAATACTGGAATACTACAAAATATATTGTAATTACTACAGGAAAGAAACTAAACATAGGAGCCAAAAACTGCAACCTCACAAAAGCTAAGATTGAATTATTGCAAAGTTAATGAAAGCTAATTTTTTCCACTCTATCTTCTAGAAACTATTTGAAAACTCATTAGATTGCATCAGAAATAGACAAAGTATTTTTTTAATGTGTCCTGTATATTGAATCCTTACCCCCAACCAAACCTCACTCCTTGAGTGGAGAATGAAAGCCCACAGTCAAAACTTACCAGAAATCACATTATCCCTGGTTTTGCTATACTCTCTATAAAATCGACCAAAATATAAGCATCTAAGTGACCTTTTCACCTCCTAATATTATACACATATTTTAATCCAGACAGTCATTCCTCAAAATATTATTGGAATTCAACCTTTTGGAATGGACTTCATGATCACTTCATGAACAATACAAGAAAATCTAAAATTTTAGTTAAAATTAACTTTGTCATAAAATAGTATATGATCCATTCTATTCACGTGAATAGAACAGAAACCACACAGAAAGTAAAAGCCTAACTGGCACATACCAAATATCAGACAAGCTATTAATATACAGATTGACTATAAATGAGTATTAGCCATTTCTGATTTTCAAATCCTCAAAGGATTGAGAACATTCAAATAATGTTCACAGGCCTTTGAAATGTTGGAGAAGTTTAAAAACTTGTCAAATAAGATTATTTTAAGGAAAATCATGCTCAGGTATAGGTTTCTCTGTGTGTATACATGTGAGGAGATATTAACAAGGATTAGAAAATACACTAAATTATTTTTTCAAATTATTTTCTGCTCCTTCATACCAGTTCCTTCCCACTGGCTCCATTCCTACCGGCCCTTTCCTTGCAAGCAGATTATACTACTCCTTCTATTAATATAGGTTTAGCGATGTGACTTGCCATGGCTGATGAAACGTGGGTGGAAGTGATAGGGGCCACTTCTGAACAAAACCTTTAAGAGCTATTGTTTAGTTCTACCATTGGTCTATGTTCTCTGCTTCTTCAGAGCAAGGAAGACCTGGAACAGAGAGCTATAACCAAGCCATTTCCAATGTGTTACACAAATGAGAAATACATCGCTGTTACTGTAAGCCTGAGATTACATGGCTGTTTCTAAACTGGCTGATAAAGATGGCACTTTCTGAGGGGACAAAAGGGAACTAAAGTGAATGGATAATTTGAAAGCTAAATCAATTTAATACTGAGGATTCATGCCACTCCTTTCTCTCTGAGCCCCACAGAACACTTATTATTTTCTACACTGAACAGCTAACCCCTGTCTTGTAGAATATACATTAATATTCTCATTGAATAAGCAAGTAATTAAAGGGAGAGGACACATCATAATTGTAATAGATGAGTGCTATGGAAAGTAGAAGGTAAAAACAAACATCTATCTACATCAGGATCAGTGATGTAATTGCTATGAAGCATTTCCTACCTAAATGGAAGAGTGAATCAACAGATCCCGAATAAAATGAACTTCAGAAAGTATATTTATGAGGAGTATGCCCACTCTAGTGCTAGAATGTTCTTTTAACAATTATTTCTCAAAGCTGAAAGAACTTTAGGATGTCAAAGCCTTTGGGTGTTTACCACAGAGAATTCTGAAACACAGTAAAACGAAAACAGATTATGATGGCTGAGTAAACACTGGTGACCCTAACAGTCATATTTAAGAAAAATGCTAAATACACTGAAATTATCCAAGGGAGATTCTGGAGATCGTAAACTAGGCCAAAATTTACGGCTAAGTAGATCAGCCTGCTGAGTATGAATATTTTTTAGGAGTATTAATATGAGCCAAACAAAAAATGAGGAAAAAACAAACATTTTTTTAAAGTACCACTGACATTTTGAGGTTTGAGGAAGGTAAACATACTGCATACACTGAACTTGAGTCCTGTTTCAGACCTTATCAAATGGAAGGGAAATTTTTTTGCCAAGAAGATATAATCAATAAAAGGATGAAGCATCAAAGGCAGGCATATACCTTCTTCGTTAAATGTATTTAAGGAAAAAGTTTGCAAGCACAAACATGTCTGCCCCTTTTTCATGTCTGAGATTGCTGACGCTGAGCAGGAACAGATGATTCGGATAGGGTTTGTCATGCCCAGTGAAACAAGAACTGTAAACATTCAGTTCATGTGCCAAGGATCCTCACTCACACTAATTTCACAGAATTTTGCCATTGAATCCGTAAAATATTAAACATGTTCTCCCTATCACTTAGATTTATTTGATACAATTTCATAGGTTTATAGCAATTCTATTTCCTCAAAAACATCTAAGTGCTAAATAACACCCTCCAATCCTTGAGGTAAGAAAGAAGTAGGGTAAAGGCCCCTGGCCATGAAAGCATGCAGGTAACAACATCAAGGAGGAAGTCCCTAGGGTACCTGCAGTCCTTTTCCTCTTCCCAAGCGCTGACCCCTTTCCCTTCTCTGCCCATACTGTGGTCATCTCCACTGTGTAGTTTCCCTTGACCTCTTCCCCCTCCTCTCCCTTCACTTTGCTATCATGACTCTGTTAAGACAACTGAACTCATCACAGTCGATGGTATTTGAAGTAGTGATTATACTTAGCTTTCTCAAAAAAAAAAAAAAAAGTGGGAGAAGGGGGTTGCTAAAGAATCTTTGGCTGATGGAGGGAGTGCTCAGAGGAGGGGATTAAATAAGGATTATTACCCTTGTTTCTAGATTAAGGCTAAAGAAGAATAAAGCCAGTCCTGGGGCGCCTGGATGGCTCAGTTGGTTGAGTGTCCAACTTGATTTCAGCTCAGGTCATGATCCCAGGGTCATGGGATGGAGCCTCCCGTTGGGCTCTGTGCTGAGCTTGGAGTCTGGGCTTGGGATTCTCTCTCTCTCTCTCTCTCTCTCTCTCCCTCTCTCTCTCTCTCTGTCTCCCCCCTCCTCCCTCCCTCTCCCTCTCCCTCTCCCCTGCGCTCGCGCTCTCTCTCTCTCAATTAAGAAAAATAAATAAAATAAATCCAGCCTTGTTAAGCACCATGTTGGATATTTTGCTTCTCTTATCTAATAAAGTCTTCACAATAAAAACACTGAGGACAAGTGTTACTGATACCATCTTACAGAGGAAGAAACTCACATGAGGAATTATTCAGTACCATTCTCATTCTTTAGCTAAGGATGAAGAAAAGCTGAAACCCAGACCTCCTGATGCCTGTTCCAGTGCCCTCTATCCATGGGTCCAAGCTAAGGCAGCACTTTCCCACAGTAGCTTCAGATAAGCTAATCACTTCTTACATTCCCCATCCCCTACATTTCATCAGCATCCTCTTGCACAGGGAAGAACATAGTTTTTATAGAAGTACATTCATCCTGTGTAAAATTTATTGAATGCTTGGTTTCAGAGTTACAGCAAAAAAAATCACAGCGTAAAAACATTATATTTAACGAGGTGTTACATTTTTTCCATTCTTCTTTTGGTATTTTAGAGATTACTCTCCTAGGTCAGAACACCAGCATTTACTCCATGTTCGTGGGTTTGCAGTTTATTTGATAGCAATTAATGCTAATTGAGATCATGTGCCCATGAAACAGTGTCTGACGATGTCACCTTAAATACTGTCCAAAGTATTATTCGGAACCTTAAGAAATAGAAGAAATAGAACTCTCAACGTACAAACATTAGATGGGAGATAGAGCTCATAAAACTTCCTTGTGCCTTGGAAATTAGCTAACTTAACTGAATCTTCCTAAACCAGTAGAAGGAAGCCAAGACTAGTTAAAAATGCTGACTTTCTACAAGCTAATTCTATCTGGGGAGTATAATTTAGACCCCATAGAAAACTCTTTTCCTGTCCATTCTGGTTCCTTGCAGGCCTCCAAATTCATTGCTCTTACAATTAACCCTCTTTATACTCATGAGGCATTTTCTAAGTGTCCTGAGACTTCAAATAAAATGTGCAGCTGCCTAAAGGTTTGCTTTTCTTGTCTCCTGATAGAAATTTATAACTGGAACACCATCTGGGTGAGACACCAGTGATTAGGGTGGTCGCTCTAAATTCCCTGCTTAGCAATTTTACTGGATGTTATATTCTTTTTACCATGATATTCAGCATGTTCCAGGAGGCTTTGGCAAATCAGTATCCCCTTTCCACTAGAGTTATGAAATGCAGGTAGGCTTTCAATGGACACAGTGGGGAAAAAATCAAAAAAGTCAAATTCTTTCAGGTGAGCCTAATTTCCCCCTGACTCCCAGCTGCCATCTCCCAGGAAAACTGTTGGCCCTAAGATAAATAAAAAGTACCCTTAAGTTACATAAAGCAAATCATTTAACAAAAATGATTTACTTTAAATAAAAATCAGTGCCAATGCGTTCAAACTGTCAAAATTAAAATGCTGAATGTAAACATAACTGGGATTGCCCTGGTCCCCAAACCAGGTGGGTCATGTAGAGGCAGCAAGCACTGATGCCTTCACAGCTTGGCGAACTCCTGGCTGGCTTCAAACTGCTTTGGCACTTCTAATTTTGCATCCAGAGTAACTACCTTATTCCCTTTGCACTGCTGCATTTGTACATGCTGGTCTTTCCCCCTTGATATCGTTGACGCCGAGTCAACAGAATTGCATGAGAGTGAAGAAACAGAAACTGCTCACCTCTCTCCAAGCAGCTTAGTGAATTTTTTGTTTCTTTTCTCATCCCATCTCAACCTTTCCCCTACCATTGTCATACTACTGGGCCAAGGCTCCAAATATTAACAAATAGTTTTAGAATATTGGACCCATCTTCTTTGGCAAATTAGAATTTCTATATCCGTGGATCTTCAATACCACAATAAATGACTTCGTTGATATAAGTGATTTTTAAAACTCTTCTTCAACTACTTCTCTTTTTGCTCATCAGAAGAAAAGGCAAGATTTTAGAATGACTTCCCCAGATCACTGCCTTCCTTCCTCACTCACTCTGATATCAAAGACTTAGAAATGAGTTCCAATGGGCTCCTCATGAAAGACAGAGAAAGGCAATATGCACCTCAGTAACTTCTTATCCTATTATTTGGTTAACTAATTTAGATGACATACTGTAAGCACAGGCAATAGTTCACCCAAAGAGAAAATGAAGAACTAGCTATATTCATTCTTCAATATAACAAATTACCATAAATTTAGACATTTAAAGCAATACAAATTTATCATCTTGCATTTCTTAGATAAAGGTCCAATGAAAGAGCCTCATCAAGGTGTCTGCAGGGCTGTATCCCTTCAATAGGTTCTCTGATTAAATCCATGTCCTTGTCTTTTCCACCTTCTGGAGGCCACCCAGCTTTCCTCCATCTTTTCTCCTTTCTTCCATCTTCCAAGCCAGCAATATTGCACCTCTAACCATTTCTTCTTCTGTAGTCACATCTTCCTTTCTCTGACACAGCCAGGAAAAATTCTCTGCTTTTAAAAACCTATGTGATTAGCTTGGGCCCACTTGGATAATCCAAGATGATTTCCCCATTTTAACATCCTTAATATCACATCTGCAAAGTCCTTTTAGCCATGTAAGGTAAAACACTGACAGGTCTGGCATTCAGGACACAGACATGTTTAGGAGGTACTTACTCTGCTTACCGCCCAGCTATCAGTGCTTCATTTCCTACAGCCAAAGTCATAGGTCAGCTGTTTTACTTTGCAGTAAACCTAACTCTCACAGGAATTCTCAAATCTGTCTCTAAATCCCATCTGTTTTCACATGCAAGATCCTTGGTGTATTTCTTTGAGCATTCAAAAGCAGTCAGTTGCAACTACCACAGCGTTTAATCTGTTGCACAATATTTTGTTTCCATTCAAAAGATATCTAAAGACTCTTCAGGATTTGATGTGTTTTCTGATAAATTGCTGGTTCCTTGTTAGTTCTCAACTGCTGCTTGTGTCTTACTTCACCCGTCCCAAGCCAGGTGCATGTAAAATGTGGCCATGAGATGCTCCACTGGGGTCAACTACACTCATTCTAGAAGCAGGAAAACTTAGCTAGTTTCACAAACTTTCCTTTCTTATATTGTGCAATTGTCTCTAAAATTTGGAGGCTTCTCTCTTAGACATTTTTGAAAGTAAGAATTCCCTAAATTTTGTTAAGAATTAGATGACATTCCCAGACCTCACACTGTTTTTCTCTTCATGGCCATTACCATAACAGAAAAAGAAAAAAACTTGTACTTTCAAGATAAAAGCCCAGTTTATAAAATTATTATTTGGAGGCTAAATACCAAAATTTTAGATACTTACTCTGAACCACAAAAAGGTAAAGCTGACATTAATCTTTGTATCATACTGTTAACCACTGTATTTACTCTGTTCTTTGTTGGAACTCAAAGTCAGCAGGAAACTGCTAATATAAAGAATGTGGAAACGACATTTGGATTCTCCAAAGTCCAACAATTCTCAAACTTTTGGGCCTCAACATCCCTTTGCTTTCTGAAAAATTACTGGGAACCCAAAGGGGCTTTGTTTATATGTATTATGTCAACTGGTATTTCCTATGTTTGAAATTTAAGTTGAGAGTTTTCTATTTTTTTAATGTTTATTTCTTTTTGAGAGACAGAGACAGACAGAGTGCAAGTTGGGGGGGAGCGCAGAGAGGGAGAGAGACACAGAATCTGAAACAGGATCCAGGCTCCAAGCAGTCAACACAGAGCCCAATGCAGGGCTCAAACCCATGAACCACATGATCATGACCTGAGCCAAAGTCCAATGCTCAACTGACTGAGCCACTCAGGTGCCCCTAAGTTGACAGTTTTTTAATATTTACTCATTTTTAAGTAACAATAGTGAATCAATTAAATGGTAACATAAAGAACATTTTTATGAAAAATAACTATGGTTTTCAAAAAAGAAACAGTGAGAAGAGTAACACAGTTTTACATTTTGCCAATGTCTTTAATTCATGGCTTAAGAGAAAGCAGCTGGACTCATATCTGCTGCTGCATTCACTCTGTTGCCATCTACTGTTTTCGTTAAAATATACAAAGAAAATTCAGCCTCACACAGTTATGTAATTGGAAATGGGAGGAGCATTTTAAGATCGTTTACCAATAATTGTGGATATTTTTCTTTACTACTACAACAAAATTCAACAGGTGGTATTTCTAAAAGGTTAGCTGCAATGAACACTTCAGACTGTACACTCAAGAGAATTGTAACCAAAAAAGGTGAACAATACCTGAGTATTTTTATGAAAATAGCTTTGACCTCACAGACCCTCTGAGTTTCTTTTGGGAACCCCTGGAGCTCCCAGACCATCTTTTAAAGCCCACTACTACCTGCATTGGCTTGATAAGCAAACTTCAGCTTTCACTGTGTGACCCTCCTTTCAGTCAAAAGAAGTCAGGGAAGAATGAAGGAGAATCACTCTCTTGTAAACAGGGTTTGCCTCCTATGTTTACTCAATTTTCTCTTCCCAGTAAAATGTTCTACCAAGTTATATAAAACATGTGTGGAGTTAAAGGTCTTTTGTTAAAGGTCTTCTGTAAGTCAAATTTTGCTTTCATTGGTTCCTCCTACTCTACATGCTTTCATCTCTCTCTCAGAGTATCTTCTTCCACCCATTATGTTATCCATGCTTATGTAGTCAAGAATTATCTTTGGGGCACCGTGGTGGTTCAGTCAGTTAAGCATCCGACTTTGGTGCAGGTCACGATCTCACAGTTCGTGAGTTCTAGCCCTGCATCAGGTTCTGTGCTGACAGCTCAGAGCCTGGAGTCTGCTTGGGTTTCTGTGTCTCCCTCTCTCTCTGTCCCTTCCCTGCTCATGCTCTCTCTCTCAAAAATAAATAAACATTAAAAAAGGTTTTAAAAAAAAGAATTGTTCTTTATCTTAGAATTCCCATCAAATTGTTCCTAGATATAATCCCAAAGATTAATTACAATCTTCAGGGTGTGAAGGAAAATATTTTATGTGGCTATAAGTTAGGTAAGTACAACAATTGATTCAAACCATGTCTCCAGAAGAATAGTTATGACAGTCTTAACATTGGTTATGACCAAGGAAACTGGGGTAGGTATCACTGTGGTATATTTTTTAAAGATAGTGTTCCTTTGAAAAATTATAACAACAAAAATAGTGCTGGACATCAGCAAAAAAAAAAAAAGAATGCTAAAAGTAAATCACACAAATTTTTCCTTCCTCATCCAAAACTGACTCATACAACCTGGAATACTGTGGGCAATTCTGACTGTCATATTTTAAAGGAAACATAGTCAAACTGGAGGAAAGTCAAGGAGGTTGACCAAAATGCTTAAGAGAAAGGAGGCATTTTCTGAAACATGAGAGATTAAAGGAAGGAAAGAGGGTTGGAGGAATGAATGAAGTCCCGGAGATTATGAAAGGTATAGAAAGCATATAGAGTTATTTACCAAATCTGAGAGTTCACGAACTGTCTTTAACTTGTGGAACTCATGAGTGACACAATTTTAAAATATGAATAGGTTCAAGAAGGGCTTCTGGAAGAATCACATTGTAGAACGGGTCTTTGGAATGCATCTCTCAAACGTGTTGGGGGGGCTGTTAAAAAGGACAATCATGCCTGCCATTAGTAAAATGCCCCTTGGTGCTGTCAGATAAGCAATTATCCTATACCTGTATCTGTATACTTTAACTACAAAGATTATTTTATGAGGATCTCTTGGCTTTTCCATTCTTCCACCCTAGAAAAAGGGTTCTCCCTTTACCCAGTCTGTCCTCCTCGTTTCTGCCCTACAAGGAGCTCTCCCTTTCGCCGGGCTGATCCTTTAGGCCTTTGTAGGCAGAATCAGGCAGGTGGCAGGGGAGAAGAGTACAGGAAATTGCAGAAGTGGGACTAAAAAGGAGTTTTCCCAGGTGAAGGGCATTGAAAAAATAAAGGTCCAGGTACCCCTGCAGAGAATATGCCCAGTGGGTGGGAGAGGGGTGGGAAAAGGAATTTTAAAGAGCATTGCTTTGGGGACCTGTAATGGATTTAAGTTACTCTGAAGCTAATTTTGGTTTCAGTGCCATGTTCTTTTGACCACAATATGCCCCAGACCTAACCACACCAGTCAAGACTTAACAAACATTCCCCTTGTGGGCTCATCCAATAATGCCCTTTGGAATTTCTCGTTGAAATACCTAGAATTCTTAATTAATATTCCTGGTCTACATGACTCTTTTCAGTATAAAGTGGTTAAATTAAACACTTCAAAGGACCTTATAAGTTAGGTAATTGGAGCACAAGGGAGAATCTGTCACCAGATGCCTTTCACTAAGTTAATTACAGATAAAACCAACACAAGTGGTTAGAAGCAGAGGTTAAAATTTCACTCACTTGGACTTTGCATAATAATGAATTAAGCTATCAGATGCTATTGGCATTCTGCTGGGAATAGGATTTGGAAATGGAAAAACCAGCCAATGAGTGGCCTGCTTTTGTTCTTGAAAGTAATTTAAAGTAACACAAGCCCATCAAGACTCTACCTCCCTTTGATTTTAAATGGTATTTGTGATAGGAACTGTGCAGATGAATAATAGAAATTATACACATTTTCTCAACTTAAGATATTTTCTCCATAATGCGTCTGGATAACAAACCACCTAAATACTTTATCATTCAGGCACAGTGACAGCAATTCATTACCAATTCCTTTCTTGAAAAATTGATTTACTCCACAAATCCAGAAATCACATCATCTGAAGAAGCAGCCAGTAGTAGAGAGAGGGAATAAGAAGTGGGAATGAAGAGAGAACACAGTAGAAAAGAATCAGAGGACAGTGAATGCTACAAATATGGAAAATGGGATGAAAAGGACCATTTTCCTCTTTTCTCTACTGGGAAAAAAAATCAAGCAAGACTGCTCTGATGCATGTACTTCACGTAAAATACATTTGCTATTTTTTAAGACTTTGAGTAACACATTCCTAAACTAAGGCCCCATCCAAATTCAGAGTCTTTCATTAGATAGGCTTGGCATGACGTTGTTTGTGAGAAAATTCTCCTTTGTATAACTATGTGGTTAATGCCTCCCATATTCCATGATAAGATTTTATAACCCCTTCCTTCTGCTGGTGGCACTCACACACTAAAAACAGACTCCAGAGCCTTGTTATTTTTCGCTTTCCTTCTACAACCACTATAAACTCTAGACCCTGATTTTTAATATGTTCACCATTAAAATATATTAGCTTAAAAATGCAAGTACATTTAATTAAAAAATGATTAATTAATTAATTAATTAAAAAATAAAAATGTCCCCTACCACACTCCCTTCTGGCAATAGCTCTTTCTCTTCTCAAATACCATGTCCTCCGAATTGTTTCAGCTTCATTGCTGTGTATGACTTAGAAATAAGAAAATACTGTAGGTATATACAGAGGGTGTTGCAGGCACCCTCACTATCTTCAGCCATTGCTTTTCCCTACGCCCCTATGCACAAGCAGGTTTCAAATGCAAAATATCTGCAAGCTTCTGCATTGAGGGGCTCTCCGGTTGCTGGAGTGTATTTGGCCCAGGAGCAGAGCAGGCCAGACCAGGCCAAAAGTGTTGGGGAGTGCTGCCCCTGTGAGCAGCCGTAAGCCACTGACTGACTCAAATAGAGGACCATCTCTCCAGTGTCCTTGCGTTCAGGTGTGACAACCTGAGGGATGTTCTACACGCCTCTCAGAGGTCCCACAGGGAATGAGCCCTGGTTGCCGGCAGTGGTTACCTGCTCAGAAATGCATCTTATATCGGCTTCCTTCCCTTCCCTGTCTCAATTCCCCACTCCCTCAAAGGCAATTCCTGGGAATCCTTCCCAAAAGAGATTACTTGCATTCAAATCCTTATCTCAGGATCTGCTTCTGGGGAAACTCAACTTAAATCAGAGGGTATGCTGAACAGTGTTTACTGATGGGGAGGAAGAATCAGCAAAAAAAAGTTTTAGAAACTACTGATCTAAAGGAGGCTGATAGGGTAGGATATTCGTGCCAGAACAAGGCAATATAGAAACAATTTGACAAGGATCCAGAAAAGCTCCAGAGAGGAGGCGACGTTTCAAAGAGCTCTTGAAGGATGAATATATAAGTGCCATTGGAGCAGAAGTTGAGAGGACATCCAAGGCAGAGGGACTAACACAATCAAAACCAAGAAAAGATAGTATACTCAGGATGAGCAGGGAAGTGCTGGAGATGAGGAGGAAAAGTGGCTCAGGGCCTTGAACATGGCGCTAAATCCTAAGAACACAAATTTCATCCTATGGAGAGAATTAACACCCTGCCGTTGTTTAGAAACCTATAAGCAAATCATATAAGATAGATGCTGAGAAATAAGATAAATAGTATAAAATTGTCAAATTTCTTAAATATATAGTTAATGCTCAACAAAAGTTTTCACTAGTTTAGACCATTCATGGCAAACCTAATATTTTTGTGTGTATGTTCGCATAGATACATGTATATCAATATTGATGCTCTCCCATGAATAAAGATAAATACCCAGCCCATCAAAGTCCTGTCAGTTTGCCTCCTAAACATCTCCTGGGTCTCTTTCCTTTTTCCTTTTTCCGTTGCTTATGTCACCACTGAGTGTCAGCCACCGTCAGCTCTCCCTGCAGGAGAGTCAGAGCAAACATTCTCCCTTGCCCCACTTCATGCTGTGCTTACAGCAGATCATGTCTCTCCCCAGGGGAACATCCTCCACCAGCTCCCACTGCACTTTTAGGATTAAGGACCAGCGTGATGTGGCCTCAGCCCACCCACTCAGGCTCATCCCTCACAACCCCTTCACTCATTCTTAAGGTTCCAGCCACCTAACCAACCTTCAGTTCCCCATAAAAGTCCATGATCCTCAATATGTGGGGAGCTTTGCACATACAGCAGATCTAGTTAGGATAATATATTGCATTGGCATGCCAAAATTATGGGACCTAATGACAGCCCATATCAAGGCAGTATATTCTTTTTGACAGTTCATTTTCCTACAGACCACCCCTTCAACCACCCAAAGATGTTGCATTTACAAGAATGTATCATCCAAACCTTAACAGGAATGGCAGCATTGGTGTCAATAGTCTAAGATCACAGTAGTCACCTGCTTTATCTATTTCTGAAGGTCTTTTATCCATTTGCTCACTGCTATGTGATCCAAACCCAGATGCCCCCATAGTGCTAAAGACTGCACAGATCTGTGAACCAGAGATAATTAATATGTATTATATGTATTTATTATATTATAGCTATATACATATATACACATATAATAATTTATATAAATGTATATATGTGTATGTATACATACATACACACACACACACACACACACACGCACACACACACATATTCCTTCCCAGGTCTCTCTCCTTCTTTACCTACCTAGCTAACAATTCTCCTTTATTTCCTCAGACCAACATCACTTTCTCAGGGAATCTTCCTCATTCCCCAGATCAAGTCAGACCTTTTTGTGTTTGATATATTCCTAATATCTGGATTTTCCTTCTCCATCTGCCATTATCCACCTGTGTGCTTATCTGTCTGCCTCCCTCTTTCCACCATGAGCTCTATGAAGGTGGCACATAGCAGGAGCTTAAAAGATGCGTGTTTAGAAAAATTATAGGAGTGATAAGTTAACTGGCCCCACACATTTTGTTGACCACTTTAGATGCATTTTCTATTTAAGCCAATATGTCACTAAAAAAACTGAAGTTGAAAAAATCTTAGGGGCTCCTGGGTGGCTCAGTCAGTTAAGCATCTGACTTTGGCTCAGGTCATGATTTCACGGTTCATGAGTTTGAGCCCCACATCGGGCTCAGTGCTGACAGCTCGGAGCCTGAAGCCTGCTTCATATTCTGTCTCCCTCTCTCTCTGCCTCTCCCTCACTCATGCCCTCTCTCTCTCTCTCTCTCTCTCTCTCTCTCTAAAATATATATTTTTTTATATATATAAATATATAAAAATATATTTTTCTACTCTTTGCCTATGTTCTCCCCTGATTTTTGCAAAGCTGCAATAACATGGGAAAATGCATTAGGACTTATTAATTTTGTTCAAAATACAAATACATTTTCCTGTACAGGTAGGGTGTGGGGAGTGTTTTGGAAGAGGGTGGAAAAAATCATGAGATGAGGCTAAAAGAATAAAGGCTAGGAAAAATCAATTCCAGTTTGGAAACAATGGAACCAGATAATATTCCTAGCTGAAAGAAAAATATGCTTAAAGACTATGTGTTGTGACATGGGATTGAGTAACACACAGAAGGCTGAACACAATCTTTATTTCAAAAAGGAAAATATTTGAAACTATTTGCCGAAAAGAGAGTTCAGTATAATGAATTAACTTGTATAACAGAATCACTCTATGTTTTGAATATGCTGCTGTTTTCCTAGTGAAATTAGAATCATTTACAATATATAAATATACTTTGGTTTGTTGTGAACAAAAAGTGGCTTGAAGAAAGAAACACAGGGAGAGGTCCCAGGGAATTCAGAAAATCAGGTCAACTTGATTAATGATGAGACAGTAAAGTAGATGAAAATACCAATAATTCTTGCGTAATCTGTTGCTGATTGTGTGCAGTAAGCTCAGGCATGAGCCAAGGTATTGTCTTGGCCCACAGTCCTGTGCCTTTATCCCAGAGAAATCTACTTATGCCCCACACACACAGTTTCCAGAAAGAAACAACCCCAGACACACCAGCTGGGTTCACCCAAGAGTCCTGGCCTTTTCAGCTCCTCCTGGCTAGTGTGTGGTCTCAGTTAATGCTTCCTCTTATGGGCTCCCCATCTGTTGACCTTATCGCCCACCCCTGCTGGTGCACTGCACTTGAGGGTCCCTGTTTTAAGCTCCTTTGCTTTTACCTTTTCCCAGGGTGCAACCTTGCTCAGCCTCTGGCTCTTTCTGCTTGTACTTGACTCTGCCCACCCAAGCCCCCAGGGTATACCCACTTGGCTGCTCCTATCCCCAGGAATGGGAGTAGGCAGTTCACTATGCATGAGCAATCATCCATGTGATGAAGTCTGAAGGAACCCAGTAGCTTCCCATCTGCCCACCCACATACACTGGAAGCATCTCTGAAAATGCAAATGCTGTCCAAAAAGAATACAGCCGACCTTCATTATTCCCAAATTTGCCTACTCACTAAAATGTATTTGTAACCCCAAAATCAATTCTCATGGAGCTTTCTTAGGTCATTCACAGATACACACAAAGTGACAAAAATGTGAGTTGCCCAATGCAACATTCCAAGCTGGGGTCAAATAAGGCAATGCTCTGCTTCCCTGTTTCAGCTCTCACACTGTAAAACAAGTGTCCTTTCTGCAGTCGATTCATTGCCATGTTTTTACTTTTTGCATTTTTGTGCTTTTCGTTGGTGATTTCACTGTTTAAAATGGCCCCCCAAGCATTGCGCTGAAGGGCTATCTAGTATGTGTATTAAATAAGCTTCATTCAAGCAGGACTTCAATGTTAATGAATCAACAATATATGGTAAATAAGATGTTTTTAAACAGAAATGAATAAAACAAGGTTATATATTTATCAGTTGTTGAAAATGTTGTGATCAGAGGCTCACAGGAATGTAAATCTGTATTTCTCTTGGGAGCAAGGCTTCATAATTGCTAATTCAGTGTTTGCAAAGACTTATTAAATGTAACTACCATGAATAACAAGAATCAACTAAAACTTCAACACATTAGGGTCCTGGGGGAATAGGACACAGAATAGACAGTAATGTGGCCTGGAGGGAGGTTTTGGTGGGCTCCACTCTTAGATCCTGACTGTAGCCAAGAGTGTTGTTCCAGATCAGAGAACTACAGACCCGAGCTAAAGGAACTCGAGACAAACTACTAATTCTTCTCAATATTTCTTGAGCCCAACCCTATTCCTATGTTAATAGCGTTGCTAAAATAGTCTGGCAACAATGTTACATAAACTATCCATGGCCAAAGAGGTATTATGTCAGAAATTTTGTCTTAATGTTTGATAATCTAGATCTGCACTGCCCAGTACAGTAGCCACCAGCCAAATGTGGCCATTGAGCACTTGAATGTGGCTAGTCCAAACTGAGAGGTGTTGTAAGTGTGACGTCCACATCTTCAAAGACACAGTATGATACAAATAATATAAAATATCGTATAAATAACTTTTATAATGATTACATATGGAAGAATTTTAGTAAGGTGGGTTAAATGAAATATACTATTAAAATTAATTTAATCTGTTTTTTTTACCTTTTTTACATATGGCTACTAGAAAATTTTAAATTGCCTGTATGACCTGCATTGTGCTTATGTTAAACAGTGATCTAGAACAAATAGCAGAATTGTAAGAATTTATACTCCAAGGCAGCAGCTAACACTCACATGTTACTTACTCTGAGCCAGGCACTGTTCCAATATTTACATATATTAACTTGATTAATCCTCACAGGAACACTTTAAAATAGGTACAATCATTTTACAGATGAGAGGGCTAAGGCAAAGAAAGGTTAGATGATTTGCCAAAGGTCACACCAGAGTTGAACCAGACTGGACTCTAGTTTAGGTCACAGTTTTAGCCATTATGTGCACATGCATGTGCACACACACACACACACACACACAAATGGCTATTTGATGTGGTCGCCAAACCCTTGGAATAAAAATTATTTACTAGTAGACAGAAAACATGGTATACATTCCCTCAGTGGCATTCTCTAGAGATATAAACAAACAGGTCCATAAAGGACAATCACTAACTTTCAAAATGTTTTTAACAAGAGTTTTCAAGGGGAAAAAATTGAATCGTTGTGAGATTGAGGGTTGTGTTTTGTCTTCAGTCTAAAACTAGTATAGAAACAGAGGTCAAAAATGAGAAATCGGGGCACCTGTGTGGCTCAGTAGGTTAAACTTTTGACTTCGGCTCAGGTCATGATCTCATGGCTCGTGAGTTCTAGCTCCACATCGGGCTCTGTGCTGACAGCTCAGATTCCTGGAGCCTGCTTCAGATTCTGTGTCTCCCTCTCTCTCTGCTCCTCCCCTGAGTGTGCTGTGTCTCTCTCTTAAAAATGAATAAATGTTAAAAAAAATTTTAATAAGGAGACATAGTAAAAAGAGGAGAGTAAAAACAATAATGATAAAAGAGAATATTAAAAAATAAAAAAGGGAAAGTTTAGGCATAATTTTTAGTAAAAACTAAAAAGGTCATTTACAGGGAAGCCCACATTTTCACATGAGCTTAGCTTTTCTAAGTAAATGGGAAGCTAGGTCAACAGGGATAGGAGGCTGCTGGAAAAGACAGAAAATGGCAAAATGAATGGAATGAGTCTTGAAAAAACAAATCTGCCTGGGCTACCTGTATAAAATTGCTAATTTGATTCTTTTCAAAAGCCATCTGAGAATTCTTCGGACGACTTTTTTTTTTTCCTTTGAAGGAATAATAACTATATCCATTTATCACCCAAAGGACATTGAAATCATTCTTGTTTGGTTGTTCCTAGGAAGGAAGGCCTCCAGGAGGGGCAGTGAGGGGACTGGACAACCTTTCATACCCAAGGGATCTGCATCCCCAAAACCTACTACCGGTCTTGTAGATTTCATTTGAAAAACACTGAGAGCAATTAGTCTACATGGCAGAGCACACTTGCGTCCCAGCCACCTCCTGTGTCACACAAGGAAGCCTGGGGTGGCGGCAGTAGCAGGTGGTGCTGCAATACCAAGCCACCTGTCTGGGAGTCAAAGCTACGTTCCAAGTCCTTCTCTGTTGCTTATTACCCCGGGGATCCTGGACATCACAGTCTCCAAGGAACTTGCTTCAAAAGTGAGAGGGCAGAAGAAGAGAAAAACAGATGCCTAATGGTTAAAACTCATAATAATAACTCAGTAGTAAAAAAAAAAAAAAAAGCAAATTACCTGATTTTAAAATGGACTAAGGAAAATAAAACAAAATAAAATGGGCTAAGGACTTAAAAAGACATTTCTTCAAAGACATACAATTGGCCAACAGGTATATGAAAAAAACGCTCAACATCACTAATCATGGAAATACAAACGAGATGGAACGAGGTCATCTTTGTAAAGTGTCTAGCACAGCATCTAGCACATAGTGCCAGCTCCAAAATAATTTTTAAATAGTGGATTATAATGAAGCTTCTCTCCAGCTCAGGCATTCTATGGATACAAACAGCAAGCATTGTCTTCCATTCTGTGTCTTTTTTTTTCTGACTCATGTCTGTTCCTTATTAAAATGCTACAACACTGCCATGAAGGGAGAACTTATTTGATAATTTTGAGCATCAAAAAGCACACTAATTGACACCAAGGTGCCAGTGATGGTTCTGAGAGTGACAAGTGGCCTCCATCTTTTCCAATGGATAAGTGAGGACCCCACTTGCTCAACATCACACATGTAGAGAAACCATCCAAGAAAGGCTCAAAGCTCAGTTCTGCCTCCAAGCCCTCTGACTCTACTTGTTAATAACTTAAAAAGCTATTAACACACTTATTATTTCTAATTGTAGTTTTCTCCAATTGTAGTTATAAACATAGCTCTCTGCCCAAAGCTCAAAGCCAAATACTAGGTAAGATTCTATATTCTTACTGCCAGAGCCTCTGTTTTAAATCCTTCTCTAAAAAATAGAACCTTGTTTATAAGCTTTAAACCACTGCAGCAAAAAAAAAAAAGTAATATGCAAATTAGACATTTTATAACTTTACAGTTAGATAATAAAGGCAGCATTCCAAACCTCAGCTACACATTTACATAATTGTATTACCAGCATTTGTATGAGCCGTAATGAAAGTTAAGGGGAAAATCTTGCTTATTTCCTATTAACTCCAGAATAGAACATGATACTTATTTGCCCTTACAAATAAAGCTTAACAGTTGTTTTAAAACCAGACACTACATTTGGGTTCTTTTATGGTTTCCTGCTTGCCATGAGAGAGCAGCAGCAAATTTCATAAGAAGGAAAAAATGTTTACTGAAAAGTTACAGTTATTCCAAAAGATTGCACTAAATATTCAACTTCATTTGCATTTGCTTTTGACAGATCAACTTCTCACTACACATATCATCTCTTTTTTAAACAACTTTATTTATTTATTTTGAGAGAGAGAGAGAGAGAGAGCAGGGGAGGAGCAGAGCCCGACACAGGGCTTGAACCGTGAGATCATGACCCGAGCTGAAACCAAGAGTCGGACACTTAACTGACTCACCCAGGCACCCCACATATCACCTCTTTTTAAGGTTAATTTCTTCAAGGTCAGTTTTTTTTTTTTCAAATCTCATTATGCACATGCAGTAGAAAGAAGATCAGATGATACTGCCAGCAATTACATCTTGATTAATTAATCAATAGTTATCAGGTATGCCTAGAGCCAACCTAGCATGTACCAAATAAATGCATGCTAAATTAAATGTATTCTGTTTAAGAAAGTAACTTACGGTACGTGTCTTAGTTTGTATACCCCCAAATGCAGATCCTGAGATAGACTTTGGCTGCAGGTAGTTTATCTAAGAGATGATCTCAGGAAGCACAAGTGAGGCAGTGGGGAAGGGAGACAGGGAAGGAAGATAAGGTACACAAAGAGCATTAATAAGATGGGTAATTGCTGTGGGCTTCAAACCCAGAAGGGACACTAGGAGGAGCCACATGAATGAAAATGTATAAAATCCCAGGCATTTCCCCCATGAAGTTATCCTTACTCCCCTGCTCTTAGCCACCCACCACCTGCTTCCCAAGGATTGCTGACCAGAGTGAGGCCTTAGGTTCTTGACTCTCAGACTGGACTCTGCAAGTTCTGTCATCTCCCCGACCCCAGGCTCCACCCACGGTCAGAAGAGGTCTGCACACTCCACTGGTCTTGGAAACAATGCTCTCTGCCATGCCAGCCTATTTGTTATTGATCTCATTTGAAATCTTGCTTCTAAATCATTATGGATGATTTGTATGATCAGGAGTTCAACCCTTTTTGCTCATCTATGCCTTAAAATAATTTCAAAAGACTTTGTACCACTGCCTAACACACTTTAAGCTGCCATCTACAGGTGTTTTGTCACAAGGTACGTAGTTGCTAGATGTGGCTTGCAGTGAGCTAAAAGAAAGCTGTTACTCCACTCTGTTAAATGTTTCCGATGGAATATAAATTCCAAAGGAATTTGCTATACACCATTGGCCATTAAAAATATAATTGTACCTGTGATCTTGTTTTATACATTCCTCAAAGCCATGTTTCTATTTCATCTTCCTCATAGAAATTTATCCTAATACAATAAATTATACTTGAAAGAATTTTCCTAAATAAGCCTATCATGATTCACTGTAAAAGAATGTAAGTTTACATTTTTTTTAAATCTTCTATGACTATATGGGTTCTCCTGTGTTGTTTTCTTATAATTTTTCTTCTGGCAAGGTCTCATTATACTCATAATATTATTCTCATAAGACAAATATATTTAAAATGTTGATAAGTAAACATAAAAATTCAAATTCTACCAGAAATTCATCTCTTATTAAATTGGACAGCACTGGTTTGTTTTTCTTCATTGGTTCATCTCTGCATGAACAAGTATTACTTGTTGCTAAAATGAGAAAAGGCATTAATGCTATTCTTCATTTTCATAAGTAGCACTGAAAGAACTTTCAAAAAAAAAAGTAGCTGGAAATGGAATCGACTTTGTTACAGCAATGTCCTTCAATTCTCTGAACTTTTTCAGAGTTACATCCTAAACAGAGCATAGTAAGCTAACAGAAAAGATTATTTTGACTAATCCTGAGCAGGTCTTCAACTTTATTTAGAGCAAAGAATCAGGAGCCATTTGACTCATAAAAGGACACGTTTGCCAGCCATCTCTGCAGATTGCTTTCTCAATACCCGTAGTTGCCAGGGTCCCTTGGTTTGGTGCTCAGAGTTTTTCCACCATAGCAGAAATAAGAGGGGAACGGGGAAAGGGCAAGTGTGAAAACAAGAAGCCCTGCAGATCGTAAGTGTGTCTATACACAGAGCCACTCAAGGAAAGAGGACATAGGGAATCTGAGGATCTGGAAGCTGATTTGGTTGACGTGGCCCATGTCCCTGTGCACCCCTAGGGGATGTCTTGTTTCTCCAGGGTACACACACACACACACACACACACACACACACACACCCCTGGTTATAGTTCACTGGCTTTGGAGTAAACCATATGATCCCATGTCCTTCTGATCCTTGCCTTGTGAAATTCAAAGGCCAGGCTTTCAAAACCCAAACACTGAGAATTAACTCTTTGGTTTGGCTATAGCATCCTTTGGACAAGTTAATAAAACCCTAGTGCTCTGGCAGCTGCCTGAAAAGGAGGGAAGGGACAAGACACAAATAGTTACCAGGGGGGAAAAATATATTTGTTAACGTTTCCAAGTTGCACCTTGCCACAAACAAAATAGCCTGCTCAAAATATCAAGCAAACAGTGTGCATCATGGTTGCTACAGAATTCAGCAAGTCCAAGTAATTTCATTTGGACCTTCAGTTAGTAGATCTAAGATTCATTTGGAGAAGGAAAAAGGAGCAACTTCTAGGTAGAGAACAAAAAGATGAAAAAGAGAAGGATGCTGGAGATCACCAAGGATATTCAGAATAAAAGTGTAAATAACAATTTTCATAAGGTTCATATAACAGACAAGGGTCAGGGGGAGATATCACAGGAAAAGCTGAGGAATCAGTGGATTCCAACGGCTTGGAGATGGGCAGTGAGGAATCAATGGAGATTTCCATATACAAAATCACACGAAGTGGCCATTTTTAATGATCTGCAACATTCATTACAGCAGATGAAATTTGGAAAGATCACCAAGACTTTATTCCATTTGAAATATGTCAGGAAATTAAAATCTGCAGGGATTGGTTTAGATTCGTGTAGATGTTAAATATGCCTTTATTTTACAGGTAGTGTGTGTATGCATACATGTCGTGATCTGAAACACTCTGCTACTATTTCATTATAGCAAGACATGTGTCCTTTCAGGCAGTCTAAACCAGTTGGTTCCCAGATGAAATTCTTTCTTTACTGAATGGTTTATTTATTGAATTCAAGATGATCCCTTCTATAGTAGGGCAAGTTGGCACACACCAAAATGGTCTCAGAGGGGAATTACCAAAGTTTTACTTGAGAATTCAAAAGGGAACAGTGATAAAATCTGTTGTATCTTTTCTATACAATAGCAATAATGATGATAAGGACTGAAGCATTGTCTCATCCTGGCCTTGATGCCAACAAATAAACAGAGACAGTCTGAGACCCTTTTATATCATGATATCGACATAAGTGTTCTTCTGGAAAAGCCTTACGGTAAAGAGAATAACGACTCCCTCCACTGAAAGAGGTGCACATCCTCCACCATGGGGCCTGTGAATACGTTACCTTCCATGGCAAAAGGGACTTTGTAGATGTGACTAATTTAGGGACCTTGAGGTGGGAAGATTTTTTTTCCTAAATTGACTGAGTGGGCCCACTGTAATCATAACCATCCTTGTAACTGAAAGAAGGAGGCATGAAAGTCAGAGTCAAAGGAGACGTGACAAAGGAAACAGAGACTGGAGCCACGCAGGGTCATGAGCCAAAGAATGCAGGAAGCATCCAGAAACTGGGAAAGGCAAGAAAACAGATCCCCCCAAAACCTCTAGAAGGAATCACCCTTGCTGACACCTTAATTTTAGCCCCAAGAGACCCATTTCAGAATTCTGACGCCCAGAACTGTAAGATTTTTTAAAAGTGTGTTGTTTCAGGGGCGCCTGGGTGGCTCAGTCAGTTGAGCGTCTGACTTTGGCTCAGGTCATGATTTCACAGTTGGTGAGTTCGAGCCCCGCGTCAGGCTCTGTGCTGACAGCTCAGAGCCTGGAGCCTGCTTCGGATTCTGTGTCTCCCCTTCTCTCTGCTCCTCCCCTACTCTCTCTCTCTCAAAAATAAACATTAAAAAAAATTTTTTTTAAAGTGTGTTGTTTTAAAAAATACTCTGTTTTTGATAATTTGTTACAGAAACAATAGGAAACGAATCCAGTGCCCTAATTAAATGACAGGTACTTTCACAAATTAACTATGTAGACATACCACATATTAACTATACATGAAAATTATATAATGTTCCCTAAAATAAAGTCCTTTTTTAATAATTATCACTGACTTTTGATTACCCTCAATAATCTAATGCAGATATGAAAATCAGTATATCACCAGGGTAAGCCCAAAGGAAATTGAGAGGTTGGTATCAGAAATTGAGGGTTATTAAAAATCATGGCAGCTGCCTAAACAGTGGGAAATGAACCAACAGTTGTGCTTGCTCAGAAACCCATGAATATGAAAGAATATGAAAGTATACCTTCAGTGGGCAAATACATGTTTTTTCCTAAATTTATGATGTAGAGAGCAAGATTAAAGGCCAGAGACCACTGGGGGGTGGATGGAAAAGTATTAGACTTAAAAGAATGGATTCAATCCAAATGTCATGGTCCAGCTTAAATTCTGGTGAGCCTAATGATTTTTGAAAAATATCTGTTAGAACTGCTCCCCGTGCCAGGCTCCAGGGTAAAACCACAAGTAGGAATTGATCTGTTGTATTTTATAAAATCCAAATGCTGTTTTTCTGTTTTTAAATACTTTCTTTAAAAAACAGAATCTGAAATAGGATGCAAGGGAAGAAATGGAGACAGTACATTTTAACTTTCTTGAGCTGCCAGGCTCCAAATCTCTCCCCCTTTCCCTCCAGAGGGTCTGAAGCCGTGCCTGCTCCTGCCCTCCCAGAGCTATGACTCCAAGTGAGAGGCCACTCATACAGTGTCCACTCCTAGGCCATGTTTGAAACATGTCCAGGAGTGACCAAAACTTTGGGATTACGTGCACACATTTAAATTCCCTGAATTGAGAAAGAACAAGTGAGAAAAAGTAAAGGGTGCCCAAATGCTTGCAGCCTCATTAACACTTTCTGAGAAGTCTTTAACTATTTAATAATAGTCTGGACTTCTTTCTTTACATGGACATGTCACTATGATCAGGGTGGGGGTGGGGGGAGCCTGTCTGCCTCCTGAGGTGATCTCAAAATTCAGCAGATGCTTAAGCCCCAAGATTTCTCCTTCACTGACTTCACATGAACTTGAGATTCCTACTGCTGAGATCTAGGTGTCAAATGGGGAGGTTTTGATAGGAGCAAATGACAAGGCCAAAGCAGTGGCCTTGGAAAAGTCTATGAATTGGGCTTGGAGATGGAGAGACTTCAAAGTGCATAAGCCTCTGGCATAAACCTATAAAAGGACTAGAAAGTTCATGAAAATGTCTCAGGCAAAGCTACCAACTCCACTTACAGCAATCCAAACAGCAATTCTTAAAGATAATTAACAGCTATGAAAAAGCCTTCATGTTAATTTTAGCAGAGGGGTGGTTTTAGCAGAGGGGTGGTGGGTGATAAATAACATATCTCTCCCTTGTCCGGGTTTCTAGTTAATAAACAATTGGGAAATATGACAAACAGAAAAATGCAAGAGGGGAACAAACTACCACATTCATGACCAGTATAGGATGGGCTGGAGAACATGCTTATATCTGAGGGACAGGGGGCTTCCTAAAACTGAACACAAGAATTACCCAGGTCTTCCCAGCTGTATTAGTTACCTACTGCCTAACAGATATACCTAACAATAACCCCAAAACTTACTAGTTTTAAATGACAAACACTTCCTATCTGACACTTTATGTGGATCAGAAATCTGGATTCAGCATAGCTGGTGCAGAGGCTGTTTCGAGGTCTCTCACATGGCTACAATCAAGATGTTGGCTGGGCTCTGGTCATCTAAAGGCTCAACTCGGAGAAGACTGGCTTCCAGACTCACTGACTATTGGCAGGAATTCATTGCTCATAGGCCGTTGGACTAAGGGCCTCATTTCCTTGCTGGCTGTTTGCCAGAGACATTAGTCCCTTGCTGTGTGGACCTCGCCTTAGGGCTATTTCTAACATTGCAGCTTGCTTGCCTCCAGGGCTCTATGACACAGAGAGGGGCCAGGAAAGACAAAAGTCACAATCTTTTTGTAACCTAATCTCAGAAGTGATAGCCCATCACTTCCGCCATATTTTCTGTTAGAAGCAAGTTACTAGGTCATGCCCACACTTTAAAGGAAGGGGAAATTACACAAGAACATGATTACCAGGATACAGGGATCATAGGGCACAGCCTACCATGACCGACAAGTCAGGTGGTGCTGGAGGAGGGTGGTTTACCTCTCTTTGTCCTTGCCCTGACCCATCAGAAACAAGTCCTATCCTGCAGCTTGCCCGCAGGAGAAATGATAGTGAATGTGGCACACTACACACACCCACCAATGGGGTAAATGAATTCTGAATGAGTGAGGCAGAAGTGGAGAGAGGCTACAAGCCTTAGTCTGATAATGGAGAGGGGAGAAAGGGAAGGAGGAGGTCTTTCCAATGGAAAGAAACATCAGGAGTAAGGAATGAACAACCCCCCAACACTCACAATACCCTGTTTATATTATGATGTCTACTTTACATACAAGGAAATGGACGCTTATAGAGATTGAGTAACTCAGTCATGCAGATGCTACGTGATGAAGCCAGATTCTATAAATACCCAATCCCTGAAAAAGTGCCACACTCTGTATTGTAATTATACTTCCCCATATTCAGAATCTGCTTGGAAGCAACTATTTGATGAAGACATTTATACTTGCCAGTGAAAATATATCATTTCAGGAATGAGACTCAATTGTTCCTTCTGTGTCCTTAAATATCCCCTAAATCTGATGTTCTATGACAGTAATGAAACAATAGCTCTGCCAGAAAATAAAATACACACCTGGCTTAGAAGCAGGCAGTCACTGGAGTCAACGACACCTCAGGACTGGGCAAGCGTGCTTACAGCTTGTAGCCCAGACAGAAGTGGTGACATCCAAAGGTTTGTCCCGAATGCATGGGTGGGATGTGTCACTCCTGATAATGTAACAGGTCGCAAAAGCATTGCTTTGAACTTGAAACAAGATATTTGCTTTCATCAACTACCCAATGTCTCCTGTCCTTTTGTTCTTTGACATAGGCTATAGATCAAAGATGGCAACGCTTAGCTTCCTGCAGCCTTTGAAGTACGAGCTCCGTACAACAGCTATTTCTAGCCCTACATACAGCACAGAAATATAATGCCTAGGAACCATTGTCTCTTCAAGATTTCACATCACTTTTTTAAAGAAATGGCCAAAAAAATATTTTAACAGAAAAATGGTCTTATGTGCACCCTCATATTTAGTCTCATTTATTCAATGGATATTTGAGTACCCACGTGTGTCAGGCACTGTGATGTGTGCTGAGCATCAGACATGAATAAAGCAAAGGTCTCGTGTGCCAGGAGCACAGGGTCTAGTGTGGAGGAAACAAGTTAATTCCCAAAGACAATACAGTGGACACCTTAGTAAAGGAATGTCCCAGGTCTCTGAGGAGGGTGTGCACATGTGCACATGTGAAGGGGACTCACGAAGACAGGAGATTCTGGGTCATGGACATACTTATGCATCTCTCCCTCTGAAAGTTGGTCCACTAAGCTGCTCTTCCCTTGCCCAGAACAAAAGAAGGCTGGGGGCACAGGGGGTGGGGTGCAGAAAGAGGACTAGATGGGTGTCTACAGGTCAGGATAAAGAAACCTGTGTGAACAATGTTTCCCAGAGAAAGAAATAAAACATTTAATGAATGGCTAGTGCACAATTAGCAAATACACCCAAATTCTCTGAGATTCCCCACATCCCCAGAGGAAAAGTTTCCATCTGAATGAGAAAAACCCAGGCTTTTGCTGAGTCGGTCCTAACCATTATTCTCCTCTTCCAAATGCCCTACAGAAACCTATCTCTCCTTCCAGATCAAATTTTGCTTGTTGGTAATACCCAGATTCTTCTAGAATAGGGACTATGCCAGATTTAGGCTTTACTGGGCGGTCAGATTTCCCCCTGCTCTTCGCTACGTGATGAAGCAAGTGAGCAGTGATAGCATTTATGCAGATTGCGCAGTGTGGGAAATCAAACAGTATGTCCTGGTTAAGGAGATTATAGGAAACACATTACACTGCTTTCGTGACATGCTGAAAACAGCTGACCAGCATCTAGTTAATGCGTATATAGGGGTTGGGTCCTGGCTGTGCTCATGAATTCCTTAGATCATGTTATCTATGGAATATCTTATCTTGTCCTCCACCCTGTTTTTGGCATCTGCCCTTTTGTAGTCTTGGGAATGCCTTGTTTTTTTGCACGAGCTTTCCATACGTTCTTACTGGCACAGAGCCACTGATGTATTGCACAATGTTTTCCCTTTGATGTACGACTAATAAATACGGGAGCTTGAGAGCAGCTCTGGGAGACTTCCCTTGTCCTCCCTCTCACCTCTCTTGACTTGTAGGGTCTTGAGTAATCCTTTCTGCCGTCCTTGGCTTTGCTGGACAAAGCTGAAAGCTGAACCCACAGCCCACCCTTCATTTATGTATACAGAGCGGAATTCCTCTCAGGTTGCACTGACTCTCTTTCCCATGTCAGCACCCACAACAACTTCCAGCTGTGTGCCCTGTCAAACACATTAAGCCTCCAGGAGGTCGCTTCTGCTGTGACATACCTGCAGGTCACCGTATCAGAGAAACCAATGATGTACCTGCAGGCCTCTCCACAGCTGACTTGACTACTCATACCCACCCCCCGCCCCAACCTATCGTCACCCTACACTTGGTTCTCTTTTTCTCTCTGGGTCACTAATGCTGGATTAAGCTTCCTACCCCCAGTTTTTTCACACAGAGAGTTCTTCCCTGTCTGACGTTTTCAGAACCTGCGTGCTGTTCTTTGCAATTCACTGCTTATTCTTCCCCTGCCCCAGCGCCACCCAACCCGCCAGCTATGGCAGCCCTATTGCTGATCTAGCTCCTCTTTCACACTAGTCTTACAGCGACCTCCACTCACCGCTGTCTGTTCTCCCATTTTTTGGTTCCTTTGGGGATGGAGGTAGGCCGTCATCAGAGCTCCTTGGTGGAGACGGTTAACACTGGATGCCATGCCAGTCTTCCTGTTACTGAAACGCTATAGAAATGGAACGTTCTAAATCTGGGATCCCTAATATCCATACCAGGAGTCAAAATAAAATGGAGCCTTCCACATTTTTGTTTCACAGAACTACTTGTCTATCTAAGAAACATAAAACAGGCAGTGGCCACTGAGAAGAGATCCAGATAGGAGAAACAGCATCCCTGAATTTATTAAGAATAGTTAAGACCCTCATGTGGAGGCATACCGCCTTTATTTATAAATGTCTGTACAACTTCTTTTTAATGTTTTTACTTATTTTTTGAAAGAGAGAGAGAGAGAGAGCACAAGTCGGGGAGGAGAAGAGAGAGGGGAGGACACAGGATCTGAAGTGGGCTCTGTGCTAACAGGCTGACAGAAGCGAGCCCAACACTGAGCTCGAACTCAGGAACCACAAGATCATGACCTGAGCCAAAGTCAGACGCTTAGCTGACTGAGCCACCCAGGTGCCCCTTTGTCTGTATAACTTTAAACCCTGACATGCATCCACCACCGAAAGGCTTTCATCTTCACATTTTACATTGTTGTCTGCCACAGCCTATCTGCTTTCAGCCGTAATCAAAAATCTGGCAGGATGACTTTCATTTCTTACATATTTACAAGTTACAATCCTATCTACAATTGGGAAAAGTTGGGTTGTTAAAATCATTTACCCTGAGCTCCTGGTCACAATGAATGTTGATAAATTGATTATGTTTCTAGCATGAACTGGAGAGGCAGTGAGGAATTCTGACCCAGCCTGTCTGATAATCCTGTTCAAAACCATGCCACAGTTTCATCAGCTCTGAAGCAGTGCACTGCCTGAATACCTCACAGAACTGAGGTCCTGTCACTGGACAACACAATCAGCTCATCCCTTCTAAAGGTGATAATGTACGCATCAGCATCAAGCAAAGACATCCAAAGGGTGTGTCTGCTCATGAGGATAGACATTGCTGCGTAGCACACCACTCCGAAACATAACGGACCAGGCAACAGTCTTTCTGTAGCTCATCATCTCAGTCTGTTCAGACTGCTATAACAAAATTCCACAGAATGAGGGGGCATATAAGGAAGAGTCATTTATTTCTCACAGTTTTAGTTGCCAGGAAGTCCAAGATCATGGTGCTGGCAAATTTGGTGCCTGGTGAGGGCCTGCTTCATGGTTCATAGATGGCCACCTTTTTGCTGTCACCTCAGATGGCAGAAGGGGCAAGGGATCTCTCTGGAACTTCTTTTACATGACCACCAATCCCATTCATGAGGGTTCTGCCCTCGTGCCCTAATCACATGGGGGTTAGAATTCACCCTATGAACCTGAGGGAAACACAAACATTCAGACCATGGCACTCATGATTCTGCTGGTTAGCAATCTAGGTTAAGTTGGGTGGTTCTGCTCTGAGCTGAGCTCCCTCCAGCATATGGGGTGGGGGAAGGAGTGGTATTGTGGCTCTTCTTCTAGAAGTGGGCCAGCCGTCAGCTGAGGTGCTTCATTCGTGCTCCATTCACTGCAGGACAGTCTGAACATGATCCCATGTCCTTGGCAAGGTTCCAGGAGAGGACAGGAATGCACAGGTCTTTTGAGACTGTCTTTAGTTTTCTACTATTGTGTAACAATTACCATGAACTTAACACAACAAGAATTTATTAGCTCACAGTTCTATAAGTCAGAAGTTCAGGCACACCTGGGTGGCTCGGTAGGATAAGCATCTGACTTTGGCTCAGATCATGATCTCATTGTTCATGAGTTTGAGCCCCATATCAGGCTCTGCACCACCAGTGCAGAGCATGCTTGAAACTCTCTCTCTCTCTCTCTCTCTCTCTCTCTCTCTCTCATTAAATAAATAAGCTTAAAAAAAAAGAAGAAGAAGAAGTTCATCAGAACATGACTGGCTTCTCTGGGCATCACAAGGCAGAAAACAATTTGGGCTTAGTTCTTGTCTGGAGACTTCTAGGGAGAACAAAATCTGCTTCCAGTCTTATTCTTGGTGTTGACAGAATTCAATTCTTTGTGGCTGTAGGACTGAGATCCTTGTTTCCTTGCTGCCTGTCAGTCACTCTCAGTACCCAGAGGCCTCCCACACTCCTTACCACATGGCCCTCTCTAATCAGAAAGGGCCCCTCAAATAGTTTTCAGGCTTCAGATCTGCTTCCTCAGTCTCTGACCTCTAGACCCAGATTCAAGGGCTCGTGTGATTAGGTCAGGCCCACCTGGATACTCCCTTTGTCTTAAAGTCAACTGATTTGTAAAGTTAATTATATTTTCTGCAAAATCCCTTCTGCAATGTAATCATAAGAGTGATAGCTCCTCATACTCACAGATACTCCTCATACTGAGTCAAGGAAACCACACAAGGGTGGGGGTCATTATGGGTCATCTTGGCGTTCTGCCTACCACAGAGACCCATCAGCCCCTGGCTCATCATCACATCTACCACATTCTAAAGACCAGAGCAGATCAGCGCACATGCTAACAGTGGGGAAACAGATGCTACCTTTTGATGGAAGGAGCTGCAAAGTCACATTGAAAGGGGGCGTGGACACAACGAGGGGTGAGGGGCTGAGACCACCTTTTGCAATCTGCCACAGACAGCATGCATGAGACTTCCCTACAAAGTCCAGTGGCAACACCCACAGTAACTCTTGCTGCAACAAGGTGGCCAGGAGGGCAAGCCCATGTCTAATTCCAAGGATGAGAACACGGATAGGCAGGCAGCAAATGTCAGGTGCACACGGCCCTAGAAATAGAACCAGCCACGTTTATTTCCTGGCCTCCCCATTCCACAGAACCTAATCTATCTTTGCCTCCTGTTCTGTCATCAGTGCAATAAAACATCAGGATGCTTCCACACCTCACTTCAGGAGGGAACGGGGGGGACAGGGGACTTGCTGTTCCCAAACCGGAAACCTGAGTATATTAATATCCTTTCTAGATACCCTGCTGACTGTGTTTTTTCCCAAAGAAAAGGATGAGAGGCAGGTGTAGAGGAAATAAAAGCCACCACTAGCCAGATGGGAAAGTCAAAGCCAGCACTTAGGTTTCCTTTCACTCATTGATATTTCAAGATTCATCGAGTTTAAAAATCCTATCTTTATAATGAGTCCTAGGAGCTCTCATCTCCCTTCTTCATGTAAAACTGAGGAGTTGGAGAGGTCTAAAAGAGGTTACCTATAAACTCAGAAGTAGAAAGAGGCAAGAGCCCCAACTAATACAAAACTGTGGGGTGGGGAGATTTTTCTGTCCTCAGTGGAGTTTTATCTATTTATTATTAAAAGTTTTTGAGGCTTTGGGTGCAGGGTCAGAGAAAACAAAATTTCAACTATCAGCCTCTTTTTTATTTTTATTTATTTTTTGGTAGTGTTGAAATGGCCTACTTGTGTTTAAATTGTTTTTCAGAGCTTAATTATCTCATAGGATGTTGAAGAAGAAGAAGAAGAGAGGAGAGGAAGAAGGAAGAGAGGAGAGGAGGAGAAGGAAAAAGGAGGAGAAGAAAAAAGAAAGAAAAAAGGAATGGGGAAAGAAAGAAAGAAAAAGAAAAGAAAGAAAAGGAAAGAAAGAAAGAAAAGAAAGAAAGAAAGAAAGAAAGAAAGAAAGAAAGAAAGAAAAGGAAGGGAGGAAGGAAGGAAGGAAGAAAGAAAAAGAAAGAAAGAAAGAAAGAAGAAAGAAAGAAAGAAAGAAAGAAAGAAAGAAAGAAAGAAAGAAAGAAAGAAGGAAGGAAGGAAGGAAAGAAAGAGGGGCACCTGGGTGGCTCAGTCGGTTAGGCGTCCGACTTCGGCTCAGGTCATGATCTCACAGTTCGTGGGTTCGAGCCCCGCATCGGGCTTTGTACTGACAGCTCAGAGCCTGGAGCCAGTCTTCGGATTCTGTGTCTCCCTCTCTCTGCCCCTCCCCTGCTCACGCTGTCTCTCTCTCTCTCTCAAAAATAAATAAAAATATTTTTAAAAATTTAAAAAAACTATACCCAGATAACATTAGAAAGAAAGAAAAACAAAGAAAGAAAGAAAGAAAAGGGGAGAAAGAGAGAAGAGCTGCTGTATGATTTCTGGGCCACCTTGGAGGTACGTAGCAACTTTAGAATGAAAGCTTGTAGGGAACATATATTTCTTTTAAGGACTCTCAACAGCTGTCAAGAATCATGCCTTTCCCTGCGTACATCACGTCACTGCTCTCACATCTCCGCTAAATAGGCTAAATGTACCAAACTGCATAATTTCACAAGTCAGTTCTGCCAAACTCACAAGTTTCCATTGCTGCTTGGAGGCCAGCCAGCATCCAAGGGCAAGAGGGAAGTGCAAAGTCAAGAATCACTTTCAGGAAGAAACACAGGCAAGAGAGGGTTGGAGGGAGGGAAAGAGACATTGAAAAGTGAATTGTACTGTGCTTTTATTTATTTGAAGATAGCACGGTTGGAGGGTTTGCAAATTGTTTCTTAGCATGTTCAGATGAGATGCAGATCACTGTTGTTGGTAGAGAGCTCAGAATTATAATGTTTTGGGGGCAAACTCGAGCCCTTTTTCACATATTACTCCCCTTGTCACCTTCCATATATGTATATACTATGGAAGCAGCAACGAACATGTTTAACTTTCTTTTTTGAAAAACTATTAGCTCAGCTGGTGGTCTCTATTATTTCCACATTTAAGCAATAAAGCAGTGCTTCTTTTTAAAAAACTGACTCTCTTTTTCAGTTAAGTTTGTTGCCAGATCTCCCAAAAAGACAGCTGAAGTCTATTAAATATGTTGATCACTATTATTTGAAGAAGGTGTTGGCAATCTTTTGAGCAGGGTGCAATGCTGCTGATGCATTTTTCTGACAATCTACAGATGAGACAAGATAAAGGGGAGTGAATGTGAAGTTGGGTGTTGATGTGGGTCTGGGGAATGACTCTCCTCCACTTTCATCCTTCTACTTGACATCAATCAGAAAGCGGAGTAGCTCTTTAAAGTGTAAATGCCAGAAGAGACCCTTAACCCCGTCTGGTCTCTGATCCTGGGTCTGCCTTTCAGAAACCTTTCTGCAATATAGGAAACAATCAATGGAAAGACCAAGAGCCTAGGCCTGGCCCATAAGGCTGCTATCCCTAGTCACCACCTGCCTTTCTGGACAGTAGGGTCTCTGGCCTCAAAAATCATCCGGAGGCAGCCCCAATCCCCAATGTTCTATGGTTTTATAGCATTTCTTACTCCATAATAATAGACAAGCTGACTCTCACATTTAAATGCATTCATTCTAGGGTTGCCTCGGTGGCTCGGTTGGTTAAGCATCTGACTCTTGATTTCAGCTCAGGTCATGATCTCATGGTTTGTGAGTTTGAGCTCCATATCAGGCCCTGCACTGACAGTGCAGAGATTCTCGCTCTTCCTCTCTCTCTGCCCCACCCCTTCTCTCTCTCTCCTCTCTCCCTCTCTCTCTCTGTCAAAAAATAAACTAAAAAACATTTTTAATAAAAAAATAAAAATAAATGCCTTTAATCTATAGAAGCCAAGTACAACAGAGGCATTTTGGGGGCCCCTGGATTTACCTAAGGGACAAAACAGACAGGATTAATGCCCTCAGGAAACTTGTTCTCTGGGAATTTTAATGCATTTCACCTTCAATTTGTTTTTTCTGATGGAATTATCAGGAAATTATTATTTTCACCATTTTGATGGTATATAACCATTTTGAGGTCATTACATACATCCTGAAATATGCTAACACAGGGATATAAACCATGACCTAAAAATAAAGGTCCCTTCAGTACATCATGCATTTCCAGATCCATAGTCTCTTAGCAAAACTGACCCTGAGAAACAAAGAAATGCACTGTCCACTCAAATGTGCTGGTTGAGAAATTTTTCTGTCAACATATTTCAAGTATTTTAGATATCCTTCAGACATAGATATGTAAACTATTCAATTTTTATCCGTTATTCAAATAGGAAAAAAAAATATGTAAACGTACATGAAAAACTTTCTGGATTTTTTGTGTGTAGAAGGGGAAAGGGTTGATGTACATGGAATACATCTTAATTTTTTTTAATTTTAGTTTATTTTATTTTAAAGTTTATTTATGTATTCTGAAACAAGAGACAGCAGGAGTGCGGGAGGAGCAGAGAGAGAGGGAGAGAAAGAGAATCCCAAGCAGGCTTCACACTGTCAGCATGGAGCCCGACTGGGGCTCAAACTCATGAAACTGTGAGATCATGACCTAAGCCAAAACCAAGAGTCAGACGCTCAACCAACTGAGCCACCCACGTGCCCCTAATTTGTTTTAATTTTAAATTAAAAAACAAAAATAAAGGTTTGTCCTTCTTTTTCCTGAAGCTAATGTGTATTTAACATAATACAAAAAACAAAAACAGGAAAAAGCCTAAATTAGATATTCACAGATATCCTCTTGAGAAATTATAAGAGAGCAGGAAAGTAAGTTAACATGCCCATCCTGACTCCATTCTGAAGACCTCAAAAGCTTCCTCCCTATGAACTTTCTATTGCTAAACCACAGCATTTTCCTATTTAGCAAAAATAAAGAAAATGACTCTCTCTTTTTTTACTTTTTTACTCAGAATATGGGGTTAGTTACTCAGCTATCACACTGAGGATTGGTGAAAATACTCCAAGCACAGCTAATTAAAAAAGACTTTCCTGAAATTACTATATTTGTATTTAACTTCATTAGAAAAAAACAAATATAAAATGCTACATATAAAAAGAAATAGAATTACTCAGAACAGGAGAAAAACATTTTGAACAAATGTTAGTACTGTCTGAATAAAATGGGAGCCAAGTTATCTTCATAACCTTCTTTTTTACACTTTGTTAGCTCAAAGAAAACCAAGCCTTCAATATGAAAAACAACTCTGTGAATAAAACTGTGATCTCTCGTACTGTAGAACATGGCATTATCTACAAAGAACTCTCCATGATGATGGAAATGTTCTAGATCTGTGCTGCCCCAATAAAGTGGCCAATCACAACATGTGGCTATTTACATTTAAATTAACCTAAATGTGATAGGCATTGAGGAGGGCTCTTGTCAGGTTGAGCACTGGGGGTTGTATGGAAACCAATTTGACAATAAATTATATTTTAAAAAATAATTAATTACTTAACCAAAATTCAGTAAAATTAATAATTCAGCTCTTTAGTCACAGTAGCCACATTTTATGTGCTTAATAGCAACATGGAGCCAGTGGCCACCATATTGGACAGCAGAGTTCTAGAACCTAGGAAAGATGTTTAGGTATGCAGTGAAAATACATATTCAAAGCTTGTCAAATAAGGGTGGAAAAGGAAAATGTTTCCCAAAAATTATCCATGGTATGAGAAAATAAGTCCACTTTGTATCATCTTGGGGATTTCTTTCCCTCTTTCCATCACATTTCAGCCAATAATTAAAACAACTTAGCAGTACATTTCATCCCAAAGCCTTGAGCAAATTCTCAAGTCTTCCTCTGGAGAATTCTCTTGATATGGCTTTATACAACCTATCTACAGAAACACACTTCCCAAGTATCCAACGTATGTTTTTCATGTAAATTCACTTTTCTGGTTCCTTGAGTATAATTATAATGGAAATTCCCCCTACATAAAGCCTATCACTATCTTAGCAACCACACTTTCCAAGTCTGTTCCCACAAAGCAGATTTCTCTATTTAGTTTTGTCTATTTCTGCAACCCAGACAACGCAATAAGATTTCCAAACTGTCAAGAAAGATGAAAGTAGACAAAGTCCCTGATTATACAGGTAAGCTTCTGGAATGCCTTTCCTTCCCTGTGAGAGCTGGCATAAAGCAGGAATTCAAATGACCCCAGGTCAATATTTGAAGATTGGTTGGCCAGATTTTTCCCTAGTTTTCAGTCAGTGGGTATCATACTACACATATAGAGTTTATTCATAAATTAATCCATACAAAGTATGGAGGGGCTTTTGTGTGAAAGAAGAGATACCCTTAACCAGTCTCAGTTTCATATTCAAGGGCTTCACTCATATGCTTAGGGTAGACATAAGGTGAGGCTAGAAGCTATCCAAAGCATCCTTCCTTCTCTACCGGTCCCAGAAGAAGTTTACCAGGGTGAATTCCTGGAAATTATTTGCTGTATTCCTCTGGGATTTGCTCCAGTCTGGATAGGTGGGAAATAACCTAGCAGGTCAATTCCCTCAAGGGAATCTCTTCAAAAAGCAAAAGAGTCTGGGGTCCCTCAGAGCTCAGGTCTGCCTAAAAGTAGCCTTGAGGAGCTTGTGTTGGCTGATTTTCACACTCATCACTATTATCTACATCTAAGCCATCTTCCACCAGAGACCAGACATTAGCAAACGACCTCAAATAGACGGTATGTGGAATTAGCACTCATGGGACCTCATTATTGATCAAATATATTAATAAATACATTGACTTCTTAAAGAGATATTTTTAAATGTTGTATTTATTTTTGAGACAGAGAGAGACAGAGCATGAGCAGGGGAGGGGCTGAGAGAGAGGAAGACACAGAATCACAGCAGGCTCCAGGCTCTGAGCTGTCAGCACAGAGCCCGACACGGGGTTCAAACCCACAAACTGTGAGATCATAACCTGAGCCCAAGTTGAATGCTTAACCAACTGAGCCGCCCAGGCACCCCATAAATATATCGACTTCTTGAGAATTCAATGTGTATATTTAATGCATATCATTACAGCCAGGGCACTGTTCATAAATTCATAAACATATATGTACATGATCTCTAATACAATTACTAATGTAATTTACCTCCTAAGCTGGGTGTTTGGTTAATAGGCACATGCTTTATCCCCAAAATACCTAAAGAGCATTTTCTCCATTACCTTCATACTTACCGAGACAGTTCTGAGCACAATCCCAACCCCAAACTCTTATCCCAAAGAGTGAACCAATCCAGATGGATCCCATGAGAAGAAATAATATTTAAAAAATGAGGGGTGCCTGGGTGGCTTATTTGGTGAAGCATTTGACTTTGGCTCCGGTCATGATCTCATGGTTCATGGGTTCGAGCCCCACATCAGGTTCTGTGCTGACAACTCAGAGCCTGGAGCTTTGGATTCTGCATCTTTCTCTCTCTCTGTCCATCTGTCTCTGACTCTCTCTCTCCCTCCCAAAAATAAACATTAAAAATTTTTTAATTAAAAATTGTAAAACAATAAAAAATGAGATATGCCCTGGTCAACATCATGATTAGCCTGATCTACAATATCAAGCTCAATAGTCAGTCCCCTACTCCACCCAATCTAATATTTTACCTCCAAAAAAGATGACATAAGACCATAATTGAAACATGTGTGGAACACAGCAGCATTTGGGGAGGGGGGGGGGAAGATGGAAGGCAAAGTGTATAGATGAGTTCAAAGATTCCATACAGAGTCTTCCTCAGAGGGACAGCAGACCCAGGTTTAAAGCAGATGTTGGCAAACACTGGCCCAGAGCCAAATCTGCCCTGCCTGCTTTTGTAAACAAAGTTTTATTGGAACACAGCTATGCCCATTGGTATATGTATTGTCTGTGGCTGCTTCAGGGAACAGCAGCAGAGTTGTGATAAAGACCATGTGGCCCAAAAAGCTGAAAATACTTACTATCTGGGCCTATAGAGAAAAAGTTTGCTGGCCCCTGGTTTAGTTTTAGATTTTACTAACAATGGTCCTTATTGGAGTTCCCTGAAGCAACTACTTTGAAAATGAATGGGGGCAAACTGCATGGTATCCATACCTCCATCCACTACAGAGCACATGAGCCACAATCTGAAAGGCAGCTCTCAGTCTTATTACTCTGTTGCTGTGAGTTCTGAGAATAACTAGTACTTTAACATGTGGTAAACTTATCTTTAGGAACTTGAAAGAAGGCTGGGAAACATCTCTGAAGCTTAATTTCAATATATGTTTAAATCCAAGTTGGGGTTCTCCAAGTGGGTAGCTAGAATAAGAATGTATTTGCCTAGGGACCTTTCAAGGGGATGTTGCTGATTGGTACTTCATAGCCCAGGCCATGGGAGTGAGCTTGAAAAACAGGCATAATTGCTTTTCCAAGTTTGCACCATAAATAATCATTTTTTAAAAGGTTCCAGTAACTTACCCACTAGGAAAAAAAAAAAAAAAAAAAAAAAAGGAAAGCAGAACAATGATGCAGTGGTTTTGCTCTAAAATCATCATGTTCGATGTCATGCTGCCATCTGCAGTATTTTGGTATTTTCACCCAAACGAAGGGTTGGTTTTTTTTTAATAGTTTATTGCCAAGTTGGTTTCCATATAACACCCAGTGCTCTTCCCCACAAGTGGCCCCCTCCATGACCATCACCCCCCTTCCCCTTTCCCCCTCCCTCTTCAGTCCTCAGTTTGTTCTCAGTATTCAAGAGTCTCTCATGATTTGCCTCCCTCCCTCTCCCTAACTCTTCCCCCACCCCTTCCCCTTCCCATGGTCCCTTGTTAGGTTTCTCCTGTTAGATGTATGAGTGAAAACATATGGTATCTGTCCTTCTCTGCCTGACTTATTTCACTTAGCATGACACCCTCGAGGTCCATCCACTTTGCTACAAATGGCCAGATTTCATTCTTTCTCAGTGCCATGTAGTATTCCATTGTATATATACCACATCTTCAAATGCAGGGTTTTTAATCAGCGCTATCACTTGTGTCTGTGATACTGGGGGAGAGGAGCTATGCCAGTACCACAGGAAGAGGACATTGCAGACCACAATGTTATCTTTGGTCATGGGGCTCTTTCCTTCCTGCCCACATACCACCACCGTTGTTAAGTCCATCCTGATTCCTGATCATGCTTATGAACTGTAGCGAGGTTACAGGTGAGAATGGATCACTGTGCTGAGTGCCGCACTGTCAGAAGGGCCACAAAACCAGTCAGAAACGCTGCAGTTCAGTGTCTGTTCACACTCACACAAATGCGGTCACAGTTGCTGAGTGCACTGTGACAGTCAGTCCAAAAGAGCCAACTTTTTCAAAAAGGCTCTGGTAAATTTGGAGATTAAAGAATCGAAGGGGAGCACCAGTTCAGCAGCACACATACTAAAATTGGAATGATGCAGAGTTTAGCACGGTCCCAGCTCGAGGAAGCGCAAATTCCCGAAGTGTTCCATATTTAAGGAAAAAAACCAAAAAGAATCTAAGGGGATATGTTAGTTTGCTGGGGCTGCTGTAACAAAGGACCACAGACTGGATGGCTTCAACAGCCGAGAATTATTATCTCACGGCTCTAGAGGCTCAGAAATCTAAGGTCAAGGTATACAGAGTGATTGCTTTAGAGGGCTCTCTCTTGGCTTCTCACTGTGTCCTCATAGGGTCTTCCCTCTCTATGTGTCTGGGCCCTAATTTCTTCTTATAAGGACATCAGTCATTAAATTGGGGCCCACCCCAATCACCTTTTTCAACTTCAATTACTTCTTTAAAGACCCTATCTCTAAATACAGTTCATTCTGAGAACTGGGGAGTTAGGACTACAACATAGGAAGGGGGCAGGGAGAGCAAAATCCAGCCCATAATGGAAATAAGTCAAATAAAGTACTTGTTTCTAATGTTTGGAACCAAAATGAATGGAATACAGTAAGTAATAAGGTATTAGCATACCAAGAAAACAAAAATGGTGATGGGGAGGAAGGGAGGGAGGAAAGGAAGGAAGGAACAAAGCCAGGGGAGAGAAGATGGAAAGGGAAAGAAAAGTTTCATGAATGACTGGAGTCTAATTGGCCCAAACAAGAGATCTTGCTTAATTAAGGAATTCACTCCATCTATGCCTACAAGGAGCCCATCAGTTGATCAACGTCAGAATCTATGTTGAAGATTGGATGATCCCAGCTCTTAAGGCCACTCATCTTTGCCTGCTATGCTCCGTATCATCCAAAAGTGTCTTGAAACTGCACTGTCACTGCAGCAACCAAATGTTCTATTGCTCTGAAGCTATCAGAGAAACTAGACACTAGGCAGTTCCCAGCAAAAACTACCCCCAGAGGTGCCCTTTTCAATTTGCCCTAGAGATTTAATCCAAATGGAACAAAATGGGAGGAAAAAAATGGATCTGCTATTCTTAAAAGGTGTTAATGGTTCATCGCTGAGCCTGTGGTCTGCAGTGTTGGCTGAAGGGTGGAACCCGTGCTTTTCATGTCCTGGGAGTCACAGCAGACGGCTCCCCCTGTGATGCCTCCAGTACAGCAGCGGCCTGATACCTCACTGGCTGCTGCTAAGCATCGCTGCATGTATCCCCTAATCTATTACTTCTTCAGAAATGGGACAACGGTGTGCATTTATCATGATCCCTGCGACGACGCGTGTGGCTTGTGCCGGGTATTTTACATACAATCCCTTATCTGATAATCACCTTTCCCACCCCTTCAACCACACAGATGCATTTTACAGAGAGCTATTCTTTAAATGTTTATTTATTTATTTTTGACAGAGGGGGGGGGGGGACACAAGCAGGGGAGGGGCAGAGACAGAGGGAGACACAGAATCTAAAGCAGGCTCCAGGCTCTGAGCTGTCAGCGCAGACCCCGACGCGGGGCTCGAACTATGAGATGATGACCTGAGCGGAGGCTGGAGGCTTAACCAACTGAGCCAGCCAGGCGCCCCTTCAGAGAGCTATTTTATACATAAATGGTTATAAAATATGTAAACAATATAGGCCATGTTTGTAACCATTTTGTTTTATGCTCTTAGAGAAAAACCATAGGCTGCAAATCAAAGAGTAAATTATGAGCTGAAGAATTTTATACTGTTTTCGTCTTACAGTTTTGGAGCAGTTGATATATTCTCACGGTGGGAATATTATACCTCAATTCACACGCTGCTTAGTTTTGTTTTTTTTTTTCACTGATAATTTTGAATCATAAAATACACAGAATCAGAGGCAATACAACTTTTAGATTCTCTTCTTCCCGAAACAATAATTGAAGTATACCTAAAGCAGCCACTACTAACAAAAAAAAATTATATTTTTCATTTACAGAAAAAGTGCAAATAACTGCTCTGTATAAGCATAATTCCAATTACTGCTGCAAATGGGAAACACCGGTGGTTGTAGCAGCTCCACTTAGCTTACAAGATGGAACAGGTCAGTGGAAGTGTTTTATGGTGCAACAGTGTCATCTGGTGGTTTATATGAAGATTTCAAACTTAGTTGCAGAGAGTGACTATCTGAACCCTCGACAATGTTCCTGGCCTCCTTTTATCCATTTTACTACTCCCCTGATATCTATTATATACAAAGAATCTAATCGGTACACGCAGACATGGTAAACTCTATATAGTACTTGAAATTTATGAGTGAGGTGATTCCAGGAGTTCAAGCTTTAAATCTGGACAAGAGGGCACTCTGCTCTGGCCCAGCATTTAGGGGGCTCCCCTAACTTCCCCTGGCTGTGCCTCTCTTGCAGATCAGAGTCCTGAGGCCAAAGGCCGTGCCCACCCAAACCCAGCCTTCTCTTCCTGCTATAAGCCCTCTATCTCACTTTCACCATCAATTTCACTTCCTTGCATCCTATTAATGCACTAATGCTCTCATTTTGCCTGAGGTTTTAATGACAACAGCGGGCTTCCACTTCCCAGATATGATTTGCATTAGAGCAGCTTCCCGAAATAACCTGACACGTCCCTTCCCAGCAATATTTATAATAAAGGGGAATTTAAGATACAAAAACAGGACGTGGGATAACTCTTTTCTCCCCTTCAAGTCATCGCGTCTACAAAAACCCTCCACAATTTTCCAAACCTTAGTCCTCTGCTGCCACCTTCAGGAAGTTTGTCATAACAGCATGTTCTGCTGCTGCTGTTTACTTCATGCCAACTGTTACATAAAGTTTCAGTGATACAAGATGAGTAAGTTCTAGCTATCTGCTTTATAACATACTGCTTATAGTTAACAACCCTGTATTGCACACTTAAAACTTAAAAGAGTAGATTTCATATTGTGTGTTCTTAACAATAAATAAATAAAAGCTATTTGAGAGAGGAAGAGGAAGGGAGAAAGGGGAAGAGAAAGAGAGAGAAGGGAAGAGGGAGGGAGGGAGGAAGGAAGGAAGGAAGGAAGGGAGGAAGGAAGGAAGGGGGGAGGGAGGAAGGAAGCCTGGCTACCAGAGGAGGAGCCTGGTTGAATCTTGTAATAGAATTGGCTAAGAAAGGAGTGACTGGCATTTAGTCCATGGCATTTTACAAATCTTATAACACATTTGATTTGCTGCTTTATCAAATTATAGAATAAAAGTAGCTAACACTATATATATATATATATAATGCAGCCATGATAAATAATCAAAGCATGAAATGTCATGTTTTATGTATATAACAAAACCATGAATATAAATGATGTACACACATCCTATAGTAAGGAGGGCTGGCACTTACATAGGTCCCTATGTGGCAGGCAGGGCTCTGTGTACTTTATCACTGATACCATGTTTACACATCTCTTGTCTTGACAACCCCATGATACTATTATCAGCCTTATTTTACAGACAAGGAAACTGAGGCTCCAAGAAATTAACTTGTCTAAAGTTCTGCGGCAAGTGATAGCTGGGCTGGAATTTAAGCCCTGTGTATCTGCCTTCAAAGTCAGCATTCCTCACCATTGGATGAACCCCTGTCCTTTCAGGAAGCTGGACAATGACGAGAAAGCATGAGGCTGTGAAATAAGAGAAATCAGATGTAGGGTCGCCTGGCATTCCTTCGCAAGTATGGCTGGGCGCTGCTCATGCAGAGGGGAAGGAGACAGGCAAGGGCCTTGCTCACTACCATGCAAGCTAGTAGGGAGAACTTATTCTGGTAAGAAGAGAAAAACAGAAATGACTTGTTTTTATTTTAAAAAGAAAAATATGTGTGATCTGTGTCGCTTATAAAATATGTCAGATATTGAGAATCAAAATAAGGTGGTAAGAGAGGAAGTAACCAAGAAGGTGTTTTATGTTGGGTGGTCTGAAAAGAGGTGATAGATACTAAATGATACTAAATTTTCTGTGAAGAAATTGTTTTAAACTATCAATATGAAGTTCTATGGAGATAGAGAAAATTCCAAAAATACATAAGCGCTGATGCAAAAACCCCGAGGGAGGGAAGCATGTCGACAAGCTTCAAGAGCACAAATAGGGCCTGTTGTGGGAGTGAGGAAGAGGAGGGATAGGGAGCAAGGCAGAGGCCTGAGACCCCGGAAGGGCTGCACCGTGAAGGGCTTGATAAGCCAGGGCCATGGGTGGGGATTTTATAGTAGGTAGGAAGAGAAGCCTTTGGAAGGCTTTACACCTGTTAAAAATATCACTCTGGCTGCTCTATGGAAAAAGAGTCTGAAGGAATAGAGAATGGAAGCAGATATCCCAGATGGAAATCACTTGCAGTAGGGCATCAAGTTGCACAGATGCCTTTCAGTTAGTAGTAGTGGGGATGGACAGGTCTGTAGGGATCCGTATGCTTTGTATGTGTGTTGTGAGCATGGACTCTACAGGTCACGTGCTTTCAATGTGGACGGGGAGTGGAGAAAGACAAATTGAAAATAATGCTCAGATATGGGGGTTGCTATGGTCTGGGAAGGACAAAGTTTAAGGGTGCAGGAGAACAAATCTGGAGTTGTACTTCAAGACCTAAATCAGGACCCATTCCATCTTTCTGACTGTGTGACTGTAGTCAAACTATTGAACTAAACTGAGCCCCACTGTCCTTGTCTATAAAAATGCTGGAGCAGATCCTTTCTGGATAACTTCTCTACGTGAGATTTATTGCAGTTTGCAAAGAATGGCTTTAAAACCTTCCAAACCTATGGGTAGTGATGGAAATACAGATTAGCTTACTTTGGATGTTCCTGTGTGGCAAAATGAATGAATGAAAGAATGAATGAATGAATGACCAACCAACCCACAGTGGGATTCAATCCTCAAAGTTAATGTCCAGAAACAAAGATGAAGTTACATTCTAAAGTCATAAGACTCCTAAATTTTTTTTACATTTTATTTATTTTTGAGAGACAGAGAGAGACAGAGCGTGAACAGGGGAGGGGCAGAGAGAGAAAGAGACACAGAATCTGAAGCAGGCTCCAGGCTCTGAGCTAGCGGTCAACACAGAGCCCTATGCGGGGCTCGAACACACCAACCGTGAGATCATGACCTGAGCCGAAGTTGAATGCTCAACCGACTGAGCCACCCAGACGCCCCGAAGTCATAATACTCCTACCATATTACTGGCATAAAATGAAATTTTCATGTTACATAATTTTGAAAACTTCGGAGGTAAAATTCTCCCAGACAACAGAAGTATCTGCTTATGGATTTATACACATTTTCAATGAATGTTGTATACTGAAATAAGTTCTTTTTTTTTTTTTTTTGACAATGCCACTGTTCTTCACACAAGTTTCCATCAAGTACTGGACCACCTGGACTCAATTATTTTCCTTGGGTCATTTTTAGAGGATCCTGTGAGGTTTGGGAATTATTGCTGGAATATCTGGGTTTCTTAAAGAAAATCCCGGGGAATCAAAATGCTTCTGGACACAGCATATGTGCATTGGAAATAGAGAAGTGGAAAGAAATATTCCATCTTCTGGGAAATTAGGCAGAATTATCCATTATATGGAGCTAAGCTGACTTTAAAACTTGGTCCTTCTTTCCACTGTCAGAAAGAGACTGTAAGGGTGGGGTGGGAATATTCCTGCCCTGTTCTTTAGAACTTTTATAGATTTTTCCATTTTCTGATTTGCTTTCTCCAAATATTTGAAGGGCGGCTGAATTATTCATGTTACCAAAAACCGCTAAACATCTGTATTGAGCAAATTGATCTAGAGTTTTGATAAATCCTGTTGTACAATAAACATCATACATATTGTCATATACTTCTAAGATACCGGAGACTTCATACTTCAGGTTGCTGAGGCAGGGTTAATAAGCCCACCTATAGTGGACTGTATGGAGCTCTACACATTGCTTCTAGTTTCTAACATTGCTATTGTGGGCAATTCCAGCATCTGCCGAGATTGGGCTATCTACCTTTCAAGGGTCCTTGGAACCCTAAAACCCTATCAATCTATGCCTCCATCAGAAACAAGAACATAGTTTGTTTCTTGATAGCAATAATAATGATCAATATAGTTATAATAGTGCATACTTACATAGTGCACATATTCTCACAAGAACTTATAAGGTAGATACAGAGGACAAAACCAAGGCACAGGAAGTTGAAATGACTTCCTCAAAGTCAGAAGATCCAAGATCGTTGCCTCCAAGGTCCATTTTAAGATACTTGAGAGCGCAAACGCATTTCTTGGCATAAAGGACACACAGCCAAAACGCCACACAAAATTTCTAACAGCCATGTCACCTTTTGAAAAGTTTAAGAGTTTAGAATACCAACTCTAAATGCTGATGGGGATGGTGGAGGAGCAGGAGCTCACATTCCTTGCTGGTGGGAATGCAAAATGGTACAGCCACTCTGGAAGAGAGTTTGGCGGTTTCTTACAAAACTAAACATACTCTTACCATGTGATCCAGCAATCATGTTCCTTGGTATTTACCCAAAGGAGTTTAAGATGTATGTCCACTCAAAAACCCACACATAAATGTTTATAATAGCCTTATTCATACTTGCCAAAACTTAGAAGAAACCAAGATGTCCTTTAGTCAATGAATGGATAAATGAACTGTGGTATAGCCAGACAATGGATTGTTACTCAGCATTAAAAAGAAATTAACTATCAAGCCATGAAAAGACATGGAGGAAATTTAAATGCATATTACTAAGTGGAAAAAAATGCCCATCTGAAAAGGCTATATACTATGCAGCTCCAACTATATGTGATAATGTGGAGAAGGCAAAACTATGAAACCAGGAAAAGATGAGTGGTTGTTATGGTTTGGGCTGAGTGGGGAGGGATGAATAGGTGCAGCACAGAAGATTTCTAGGGCAATGAAAATACTGTGTATAATACCTTAATGATGGATGCATATCATTATACATTTGTCCAAACCCATAGAATATATAATACCAAGAGTGAATCGTAAGGTAAACTATGGACTTTGGTTGAAATGTGTCAGTGTAGGTTAATCAATTGTAACAAATATACCACTCTAGTGAGGGATATTGATAACAAAGGAGGCTATGCATGTGTGGGGTCAGGAGATATATGGGAACTCTCTGTACCTCCCTATCAATTTTGCTATGAACCTAAAACTGCTCTAATCTAAAACTGGAATCTAAAATTGTTCCAATCAAGAGATGTGAATACCTATACTCTTAGGGACTTGGTAACCTTGAGCCTGATCTTCAGAGTATGACTCTCTAAGAAGCAACTTTGCTATTAAAACATAGTCTTTGCTCACAGTACAAAAAGGATGGTAATTTCAGAAGCAAGATAAGTGTCCAGGGTATGGCTGAGATTGGATATGGCTCTTGGCCAACTTATCTGATCAGTCTACCAAGAAAGTAAAATGAATATAACAAGAGATTGTGCATCTTTTACAAGACTCTTAGAGGTGTCTCAATAGCTCTGTAATGACATTCTCTTTCAAAACTTTGCATACTTTCTGATAAGATAGCAAACTGTATCTTTACATGCCAAAACAACTGGTTGAGAAGCAAAAATGATTAGTTATTAAGTCAGTCACTTTATTATAACTATTTTAACTAACCTGACTAAATGAACCATTGCTTTGCCGAGAAGCAATCGGTGATCACCTTGAAGACAGAAGAGTTGAATGGACAAGGAAATATTTCCAAACTATGCAGCATACAAACTTACAGTGTTCAAAACCCAGTGAAGAAATGTATTAGTGTATCAAGGAATACAGACATATATCTATGTTAAATTAAGAAAAAGAAAAGCACATGGAAATCTTCGTATAGAATGAGCTTTGAGAAAAAAGAAACATCTTCCGTAAGCATGCAATTAGATTCCCTTAAGATTTTATTTCCTTCTTCTCTGAAGATTTTTAATCCTTAGCGGTAAGGTTCTCACTCTGCTTAGCACTGTTGTGTAGAACATTGCAGGACAGTGCAAGACCATTTAATAAGCAAATACAGTAACTGCAGACATAACCACTGATGTCTACCTGGCAAAACCCACTCTACAGATTAGAAAACGTAGTCTCACAGAAGTTAAGTGATTTTCCAGGATCATAGAGCTCATTGGTATCAGACCCAGGATTAGAACCTGGTTCAGTGTCTCTTACAAAAAAAATGAAAGAAAGAATTTTTGGTAACTGAAATACAGCTGGCCCTTCGATATTAGTTATACAACTTTTCAGCCAGCTCTTCCAAACTTGCCATATTTGGAGATTTCAAAGAATGTTAAATGTACTGTTTCACTATCATGACACAGGGAAATCCCGAGGCATTTGTTACCTGATACTTCTAAGGGCTGTTGGCTTCCTATCAGATTTTTGAATGTGTAAATGATATTTCAAAGAACCAACTATCCTTTAGGATGATCCTTATAAACATATCTGCTGTTCAAAGGGACTCTGTTGAGCTTAGAATGATTGAAAAAAAGGAAGGTTAATATATATGCTAGTTAAAAATTCCACCGTGGATTATTCTAGGAGTAGACTTAAACTCTTTTTCTTTTCCTTTTCTTTTAGTAATTGTGCCCATAAAACCAGCAGTTGTTTAAGGATAAAGAGATGTTACAAATGAAGATTTAAGCAAAAAAAAATTTTTTAAGCCAATTTTAACATCTATATTGTTTAGAACCAACATTAGCAAAAGTTTTCTTTAAAATAAAACCTTCAGTTCACAGAAAGGATATAGGAAAATAACAAATAAAACAGAACAAAAAGTTCGTTAAGCCTAAAAAACAAGTCAGATTAGACAATTATCTTGATTGTAAAATGACTGGTCATTTCCCACACACTTTTTCTTCAAAGCTCTAAAATTAAGTTTATACATTTAACTCATGAAACCAATTTCTAATCTATGTTTTCTCAGTTCCTGTTTGCTAGTAAATAGGCTAGCTGGCCCCAAAGCAAAAAAAAAAAAAAAAAAAAAAAAAAAAAAAAAAAAAAAGTGTGAAATACCTAGAAGTAACATCATCAGTCTGATCAGTCTGGTCATCCGGGTCATCCTACCAAGCAGAGAATGAATCAACTGACCCTCATGATAGTTTAAAAAAAAAAAAAAAAAGACCAAATAAACAGCAGCCCTTTCTGTGAATAACACCTCACCAGACAGTGCCTTGTCCCTGATACCAGAAAGTCCTTACAGTACATTTTTAACTTAGGTGTGTGAGTCTGAGTTCCAATCATAACTCAGACATAGAAATGCCCCACAATAATCTTGAAGCTTCTTCCAGAAATATGTCTGGAAAATTATGATTCTTGCAATAGAGATACATGTTTTCTTCTTCTGTCATATCATCAGAAAAGGAAGTGTTTCAATTGGACACTCACTTACATGACCCTGCTTGCCTTTAGTCCCATCTAGAGACAGGACCTCCCTGCCTGTGATACTGAATGCCCACACACAGGGGACAGAGCCTGGATTAACTTCAGGGGAACAGGGTTACTCTCTCAAAGTGGTCTTTCGCCAACTGTGTGCCCTTAGTCAAGTCACATGTTCGCCTCTGATGGGTTCAAGGGAGAGGTAAGAAGTACCACCAGCTAGCATGCCTCCAATAGTTATTTCAAGGACAGTGAATGTGAGGTGAACTTGAAAAGTAGAAAGCACTATAAACCGCCTGGTGATGGCGGTGTTTTAATGCAGTTGGCAGCCAGGACCATCCCGCTGTTCACCCACTGCACCACGGCAGAGACCAGGAAGGTTATTACCAGATGTCCCCATGTGGAAAGGGAGCCCACCCTTCCCCACCTGTGGCTCGCCTCTGAACTGGCATCACCATAGCCTCATTTCCACAGAATGACTTCAGAACTAACAGTAGTGATTCCTCAGAGTTAAGAAGTAAGAGATGCTGGAACACGTCTCAGATATTTCCAGAATCCATACTGGCCTCAATCATAAAAGTGTGTACTTTCACGCATATGGCCAGAATACATTGTCAGGCACCTCCCAGGGCCCTAATTTGGGGAACAGAAGGCTTAAGGACGCAAGTAGTAGTATCCTGTGCCTTAATACAAAAACAGTGTCTACACTGTAAATCCTCTATTATCCTTTAAAAGAGACCATGTGAATTCTCAGCAGTACTTCATCTCCAGAGGTAGCTACCCACAGCTCTCAGAGTTAGTGTGAAAAAAAAAAGCACTATTTTATAAACAGCACTATTTTAGACATAAAAATTATTTTTGCTTAGTCTTATAAAATTCCTTCCTACAACCTCCTTAACCTCTATTTTTGTCTAGACAGAGATTCAGACATGCATGTGCATGTGTGTGTGCACACACACACATAAACACACACACCGTCCAGGTCTCTCCTTTTTGGGATGCTCCTTCATCTAAAAAGGCAGTGGAATTTCAGAAGTTATGAAATATTGGAGCACAAAAGTAAAATAGTGCTTTTATGTATATATATATATATATATATATATGATAGTATTTTTCAGAAAGAAGACAGTAGGCCTCTTGGATTCTTATCTGGAATTTTCTAAAATCATCGAGTACATGTTTGGAGTGGAGCCCTGTTCATTTTCATTTCTGCAAATCCCATGCCAGGGCGTTCTAAAACAGCCCCAGCCCTTCGTGCAGCTTCAGGTAGTGCCAATACCAGAGTGGCCCAAGGTCCCCCTCACACAGGCGAAAATGTAACCTCGTGAATCCACAGCTCCCACAGAGTACCTGACCCTTGCATGAAGATGTCATTTCCCAGACAGAAGAAGCAAATGGAAATTCATTTGGTACGAGCAGCCTGTCAGTTCCTCCAGTAGCAAACAATAAATGCATCTGAGGAAGTTCTGGGGAACCAATCAAAAGGGCGCCTTCATTTCTGAACTTGGCTGAGCCCACCTCATGCCTTGTAAATGTCAACGTGTGTACGTGTGAGCATCTGACATTGCTCAGCAGCACATAGCAAAGGCCAAGAATTTGGCAGAGCTGGAGCTGATCAGAATGCCTAAAAATATCCCATTTTATCAAAATCCACTCTGATGCCTTTTAGCATTTAGGCAAAATGCTAGAGCAGAAGGATATGTAGGAAGCATAAATTCTGAGAGGCTTCCCAAAAATTCAAAAAGACACATCCTCATTGTCTAAGATGTAACCCTTCAACTTAAGTTCTTGTTTGTCTATTTTTATCCCAACATATTTTATTTTTTTAAACCATGTAAGGCAATGTTCTCTCAATTATAAACATTTACAAAATGTAATCTAATTTAACTCAACAAGTAGCGATTGAGAACCTATTATACATCAGGCACTTTGTTGGGCCCCATTGGGAATAGAAGGTCAAATAAGTAATTGTCCTAACTTTGAATCTGCCCATAAGACAGGAAGAGTTGAGAACTTTTCTGGGAATGAGCTGCTCTTGGGCGAGGCAAACTGTGATCCATGCTTTAGAAGAGGCATAAACCAATAACTAGAGAAGAAGAGACAAGGAAGAGATTAATCTGTCTGGCAAGGATTGGCAAAGGCTTCTTGATGATAGTGCCATTTTGATCTGAGCCTTTTGAGTAGGTGGAGTTAGCCAACACAGAGATGGGGAAACACCATAGCCAGAAGGAGCAGCATGAGTATGCAGAGATAGGAAGTGCGGGATCTTAGCAAAATTAGTGGAAGATCTTCAAGTTTCTGCATTATCACAGATGATAGGGTTTTCCAAAGTGAGAAGGCTCATGGTTGCAGAATAGTAGCTCCCACAACCTGTGCAATCAAATGTGCTAGAATGGAGCAGATTCTAAATGAGAGGGGAAATATCATGTCTGCAAAATGGCCAAAGAGTGATGATTTACACTGGAGGTAAGCAAGGCTTAGCCTTATTTTGTGACACGTGAAAGAGCTGTCCTTCTTTGACTGTCACATTCACTTACACACCAAGGCACATACATTTCACTCTAGACACTTAGCCTCATCTTTCTTTCCTTATCAGCAACCCAAATTCTCTTGGTTTTGACTTATAATTTAGGGATCTCCCATCCACAATAACAGATTTACAAAAAAAAAAAAAGCTGCAACTCATGGTTTCAACCATGTTTCCATAGAGTTTGGGGGAGTGAGTCCAAGAAGCATAATAGCCTGGGTGGTCAGAGATTTTGAAGACTTGCTCAGGAACTACCTTTAATTTGACCTGTGGGACAATAAAGAATTATCTAGCATTTATGAAGAGAATGGATTGCTGTGTTCTGACACTACCAGATAGAGCCCATCAGGTGGCTATTACACAGTCATTCAATAAGCAGTTACTTAGTACTCACCGTCTATACACCTGGGAGGTGATGAAAATAGAACATAGCAAGACTGAAATAAGAGTATGCTCTTTCTTTATGAAGAAAGAATTGGTCCATCTATTAATGGATTGGATGAGCAAGAGACAGAAGGATAGGAAGAAAATAAAGGATATATTCCAGCACAAAAGGTATACTGAACCAAATATCAGACTAAATGTGTAAGCCTAATTCCCACACTTCTAAGAGCTGAACCGTAGCAACCAAAGTCAAGTGATCACTGGTTCAGTTTTCATGAGTGCAGACACACAGCAAATCAGGCATTTGATTGATTCATTATCACTACTTATAGATGTACCTTGTGGTTCTGAACAACGAAAGGATTGTTCAACTGTGCATTCTCTATGAGCTGTGCACCTGCCCACACTGAAGCCATGCACTCCCATGACTGAACTGACCTCAACTAACAGAACCACGTGTTTTGGCTACACCACTACATGGTTTAACTTCCAATCTTCCTCCCTGCACCTCCCAATGCAGGCAGAGTATGCATATATCATGAGCTCAGGTTTTTGTTTTTGTTTGAGGCGGAAGTATAGCAGATCCTTTTCTTCTCAGCAGTATGGAAGTTGTTGGACATACAACCCAAAGGATGGGAGGGTGATTAGACAAAAATGAATGAGCTAAGGCATTCAGCTGGCTGGTCACTTATTTCCTGACTACTTCAGCAAATCTGATGAAGACAGAAGCCTGAACAGAAGGTCAGGAAAACCATGGAGACAGGGAGGACAGGAGCCACGATCAAGTATGAGCTGCACTGTGTAATCAGTTCAGGGGGACAGAGGGAGAAAGTTGTTCCTTAGATTCAAGGTCTGGAAATTAAGAGGAGAATCTCGTCAGAGCAAAGAATAAAAGGAGAACGGAATCTGGGAAAGATTGAGAGGAAGTTGGCAATAACACCTACTCATTCATCGCAGAGAACCAGAGGGGCTGGCAGCAGAGGAGGGAAAGGAAATCCTTGTGGCATTGAGGGGCCCAGGAACTGGCAGGAAAGAGAACTGTGGAGGTGGAGGAAGGGAGTCAGGAAGGAGCAGTGAGAAGAGAAAAAAACCTAAGAATAGAAATTCCTAATGGTCAGGCAGCAAGAACACAACCAATCTGCCCTTGTTAACATGTATGCATTGCATTGTATTAAATTCTCTGCAACGTTTCTTGTGAAACTCAAGCCTCAGGCATGAAAAATTACAAGTCCAACCTCTCCACCATCCGTCACCTAAAAATAACAGCCAGGTACGAGGAGAGCTGGTGCAGAGGCTGGAGCCACACGGCTGTGGATCCAGATACGCTCTTCAGATCCAGAAAGTGCGCAATGCAGTAACTCAGGCCAAGTCCGAGAAGCATGCGCTCCCAGTGGGGCCCTCTCCGGAGCTGCCAAAGTGGGCTCCCCTCCCGCTCTCCAGGTCATCAGCAGAGAAGTGTGGCGTAGCCAGTTTTCAACATGCAACTGTCATAATCTATGAAAAGGTGGCGTCTGATGTCTCTCTGAGCTCCAAAGTCCAAGGCTCAAGGCCGGTCTCCTGGGCAAGCAGCCTGGGCATTTGCGCTGGGCCCTGTGTTGTGGGTCCTGCACTCAGTTTAACCCTATGGCTGCCATCTTGAAATTCTTCACAGTTTCTTTTTTTGAAACAATGGCCAGCAGTTTCATCTATGTTAGCCCTCATGAATTCTGGAGCTGGCCCTGCCTGGGATCTGTGTCTGTCTTTGTCAGCCTAGACAAGGACTGGTGTGTCATCACTTCTGGGATCACAGGGACAGCTTCTCTTCTAGACCAGGTTCCTTGCAGCACAAAGTATCACAGGGTCTAGGAGATCTCACAAAGCAGCCATGGTCCAGGGCATCTTCCTGCTCCTGTCTCAACTGAGGAGAAAGTGCTGCCACAGCAGCCCCCTACCACCAGGGTGGGAACTTGTGATGGTTCATTGTATGTGTCGGCTTGACCGGGCCCCACAGGGCCTGGATATTTGGTTAAACATCATTCAGGATATGTGTGTCTGTAGGTGGGGGAGAGGTCTCTGGATGAGATTGACATTTGAGTTAGTAGACTGAGCAAAACAGATCACCCTCCTCAGTGGTGGTGGGCCTCGCCCAATCCTGGGAAGGCCTGAATAGAACAAAAGGCTGAGTCAGAAAGAATTCTTTGTCTCTGCCTATCTTTCAGTTGGGACACTCAATCTTCTCTTGCCCTCGGAGGTGCCAGGTGGCTCAGTTGATTAAGCCTCCAACTCTTGGTTTCAGCTCAGGTCATGATCTAATGGTTTGTAGGTTCAAGCCCTACATGCAGCTTCACTTTGAGCACTGTAACGGGCTCTGCACTGGCAGTACAAGGCCTGCTTGGGATTCTCTTTTTCACTCCTTCTCTCCCTGCACCTCCCCTGTTCACTATCTCCTCTCTCTTTGCCTCTCTCTCTCTCAAAATAAATAAATAAACTTAAAAAAAAAAAAAAACACCAAAATGGTCTTTAAAAAAAAGTCAGAGGCGCCTGGGTGGCTCAGTTGGTTAAGCATCCGACTTTGGCTCAGATCATGATCTCACAGTCTGTGAGTTTGAGCCCCACATCGGTCTCTGTGCTGACAGCTCGGAATTTGGATCCTGCTTCAGATTCTGTGTCTCCCTCGCTCTCTTCCCCTCCCCCACCCACACTCTTTCTGTCTCTCTCTCTCTTTCTCTCTCTGTCTCTCTCTCTCTCTCAAAAATAAATAATTTTTTAAAAATTTTAAAAAGTCAAATGACATGAAGTTTGTTCTTTCGGATACCTATGTTGCATAACCCCAACTGCATCTGTTACTTCGCTGGCACCTCAGCTTTCCTATCTGCTCTACAAAGATTTTCTCCCATTTATTACCAGATATTTAAGAGGAGCATAGAAAGCCTTAGAGGAAAACCATGTGGCCTGTCTTAGAGAGGTCTGCCAGTCTTCATTCTGTCCCTTTAGTTGCCACATGAACTAATCAGTTTTATAAAACTAAGCAGAGGGAAGGACCAGAGGGGGCTCGCAACAGGTTGAATAAAAGATGAGGAATCAAGATGTTGTAGGGGAACAAGAACTTGGAAGGAGAGATGTAGAACATAAAATGGGGCAGCAAACTGGAAAGATGAAGATGGGAATGAAAAGAGTTTGGAGCCAAACCACAGAGAATTCAACCCAATGAGATCACTAGATTGAGGTAGGAAAAGAAACATCATGACAGACTTCCAAATGTGTTTCCAGTCTCCGCTCATTAGAAATAAAATCTCCACCATTGTGTATTCCTTACACTGCAGGTAATTTGATACTCACTCTGGGGCAACAGCAAATGGCTTAGCTTGCCCGAAGAAAAGATGCTTCCCTCGGATTGCTGACAACCTGCAGGAACTCAGGCAAGTAGAGAGGAGTAGAGGACAGGGATGCCTGCGTGGCTCAACGTCCCACTTCCACTCAGGTCATGATCTCACGGTTCATGAGTTTGAGCCTCGTATCGGGTTCTGTGCTGACAGCTCAGAGCCTGGAGCCTGCTTCAGATTCTGTGTCTCCCTCTCTCTCTCTGACCCTTTCCTGCTCGTTCTCTTTCTCTCTCTCTCTCTCTCTCTCTCTCAAAAATAAATAAACATTTAAAAAAAAAAAGGAGAAGAAAACAAAGAACATATCCCTGGATATTCTGAAAAGGTCTGCAATATTTTCTGCTTGACATAGAAAGGCTATCCAAAGCATGCTCCATGTTAAACATAAATAAGGCTGAGCTTTTCCTTCATAACCAGCCCACTATGAAAAGCAAATCCTGGAGACACCTGGGTGGCTCAGTCTGTTGAGTATCCAACTCTCAATTTTGGCTCGGGTCATGATCCCAGGGTCATGGGATTAAGCCCCACATAGGGTTCCATGCTTAGCGTGGAGTTGGTTTGGGATTCTCTCTCTCCCTCGGTCTCTCTCCCCAGTTCATGTGCTCTCTCATTCTCTCTCTGTCTTTAAAAACAAATATAGACAGATAGATGATAGATAGATAGATAGATAGATAGATAGATAGATAGATAGATAGATAGACAAATAAATGCAAATCCTTACCAAAAAAAGCAAATCCTCTGTCACCTGTCTCACATTGTTAGGGTTCAAAGGATCCCCCAAAATTCACTGAATGAGAAAAATAAGCTGTAGAGAGCATAGAGGTTTCATCTAAATTTCTAGAATTAACTGGAACTGGTAGCAGGAGAATTGTTAAGCCATCTAGCTAGTACACTAATTTCAGCTTAGGGGAAACAGGAAGTTCAGAAACAAAAAGTCCAGAGAGATATCTACTGGAATGTGACCCCTGTTGCCTCAGGTCAGGTCAACGACTTTGTTGAAGTCAGAGCTTCTGCAAGCAGAGCAGCTTGGGCCCCTTTCCATCCCTGGGACCCCCTGCTATGGGCAGCCCTGGAAAGGTCCGTCACTAAGCAGCCATGTGACACTGGGCAATTCACTTGAGCTTCCTAAGCCTCAGCTTCCTCACTATAAGAATAGGGATAATCCAGTAAATTCAAGCCTGCGTGACTGTGGAGTGGTGATGTCTGACAGTCAGAGGTATTAAAAGGAGGAATTATGTTCACATAAAAAGAAATGCGGGGCCCCTCGGTGGCTCCGTTGGTTAAGCGTCTGTCTTCAGCTCAGGTCATGATTTCACAGTTTGTGGGTTGGAGCCCTTTGTTGGGGTCTCTGCCATCAGCACAGAGCCCCCGTCAGGCCCTCTGTCTCCCTCTCTCTGCCCCTCTTCTGCTCTCGTGCTCTCTCTCCCTCAAAAATAAACATTAAGAAAGAAAGAAAGAAAGAAAGAAAGAAAGAAAGAAAGAAAGAAAGAAAGAAAAAGAAATGAGGTAGTATGACCATGTTCTTTTCAGGAGCCAAACTGAGGGCAGTTAAGCAGTTGTGATAGGAGTTCCCCAACCAATGGATTTTAACTTCAAGCACCAGCCACTCCCTCCCTGAGAGAATCTCTGGACATTAAAGCCCATTTGGACCACACACCAAAAATGCCAAGGAGTTAATGCACCCCAGAAGCAGTCCTCAACCAATCTGACTGAAAAATCCCAGTTGCCTCACTCCTGGAGGTGGGAGCAAGGCCAATAGCTCTAGAAGCAAGTTCTACAGTATCACCCGGCAGAACTAAACCCCGGCTGCACGCAGCAATAACCTGCTTGACCTGCCCCTTAATAGCTTCCTTTCCTTTGCTATCTCACCTCCCTACTCCCTGCTGCTGTTTCCTGGAATTGCCTCCCAAACAAACTACTTGTGCTCACATCCTCGACTTACAATCTGCTACTGGGGAGATCCAACCCGAAATAGCCAAGCAGAAACACCCAGCACGTAGTCCAAGATGCAAGCCTGGGATTTGCGTCAGAAGGACAAACTGTATTTGCAAGATGTGGTGTATGCGTGTTTACTGTGTAGAAAAGAGTTTAGAGGGAGTTAGCTTTAAATATAAAAAATTTTAAGTGAGGTCAAAACTGCTAAGAGCAAGAGAGAGCTTGAGCAGGAAATACTTCTGCAGAGGCCCACCAGGCAGCAAAAAAATAGATAGATAGATGATAGATAGATAGATAGATAGATAGATAGATAGATAGATAGATAATAACAGTAGAGCCCTTTGTGATAAATAAGGAAAGTATAGGACATAGAGAGAAACTACAATGAAACCTATCTACCTCTAGCACATCTGTATTCTATCAGGACACATTCACATAACACACTAGTCCTTTAAAAAATACAGAAATGTGTCCCTTTGACACTCCACCAACTGGACCCTGCATCTACGTGGCAGGAAAGAATGGAGAAGGTAAATGATTCTCTACTCAGTATTGCCCCATCATAGAAGTGCCCCATACCAGAAGGTACCGTCTCTTGTACAACTTAAGATTGTAACCATCAAGGAGAAGAAGGAGACAATCACCGAGTTCCACGTTGGCCATTCCTGAGTGGCTGGGGATCTGGTGATATGACCATTCCACCTTTCTCCCATCTGCTTTAGCAAAGCAAGAGTGTGCAAGGATCACTACACTTATTTCTAATTCTGGCCATGAGTATTATTTGTTTTTAGGTGTTCCTAATTGGCAGATGACAGACTCTAGGTTAGTCCCCATGATCTACTTGATAATTATACTATCCTCCTGGTATTCAATGCCTTGTGTGATCGTCTCCTCTTGGGGGTGGGTGGGATGTCTGAGTTGCTTCTAACCAACATAATATGACAAAGGTGATGGCATATGTGTGATTACATTACATACTATTGTAACATGTATCTTGCAAGGAAACTCTTTTCCTTGTTTCTCCTAGGAAGCAAGTGCCTATGTTGGGAAGGTCTGTGTGGTAAGGAACTTAAGGGATTCTCTAGACAATGGCCAGAAAGAAACCTGAAGTCCTCAATTCAATATGTCACAATGAACTGAGTTCTAGTAATACCCACATGCACTTGGAACTGAATTCTTCCCCATCAAGTTTCAGATTCTGCAGCCCCAGCTGACATTTTTTAAGTATATTTATTAATTTTGAGAGAGAGAGAGAGGGAGAGAGAGAATCCCAAAAACAGGCTCCATACTGTCAGTGCAGAGCCCAATGCAGGGCTTGAACTCACGAACCATGGTGAGATCATGACCTGAGCTGAAATCAAGAGTCAGAAGCTTAACTGACTGAGCCACTCAGGCACCCCCCCGCCCCCCACTGACATTTTTATTGCAGATTTGTAATCAGGGGACCAGAAGACCTGGCTAAGCCATGCCAGACTCCTGACCTACAGAAGTTACAAAATAATAAGTCTATATTGTTTTAAGCTATTAATTAAGTTTGTGGAAATATTACTGCACAGCAATAGATAACTAACGTGCTAGCTCTAATCTTGCATTGACTTATTACTGGCTCTTAGAACTGTGCTGTTTATCTTGAATAAGTTCTAACCAATAAACCATGTGATTTGCAAATTACTGATTTTGCCATTATGTTTCAAAAACCTGTGATGGTGACTATGAGGGCTACCAAACTGACCAGAAGCATTTTCACCAACACACAACTCCTTCAGTGAGTGATAAGAGAAACGCTGACAGTGGCCAGATCTGACAGAGGACTGAAGAAGTCCCACTGTTACTGCCACGTGTTCAGAATCAACCTCTAAACAGAAGGAAATATTTAGTGTTCTGGGCTCCATTTTCCTCACACTTGAGCTTCAGGAAAATGTGAATAATGACTAGCTAAAGAGCCATGATTTTGGAAAAAAAATAAAAAAGGCATGAGATTAGCAAAGAAGGAGAAGGAGGAGAAGGAGAAGGAAGAAGAAGAATCATGCTCTTGAACAATTGGTGAGATTCCCATACAGTGAACAGAACTCAAAAGAACTCAGGACTTCAACCTCCATACAAAACCTGTCTGAGTGGATAATTATGTGGTTAAGGATAATTGTCAAGGACCTGATAAGAGCACCAGTGTAGTGCTAATTGGTATAATGCTTTTCATAATGAAAGAAAGGTAGTGTAAAATTCATTATGAAATGACTTTACTGTAACCACACATAGAGCCTAGAAGAACATATAAAACAGCCCTTTGTTACATATTCAAGTCATATCTTCCAATGCATACATGACTGGGGCACATGCAGATGGGGGATATTTCAGGGGTCTCAGGCTGGCTTCTTTCCTTTCTTGGATTCATCCTTCAGAACTCCTTGACATACATGGTTTCTTTGACATTGGCTCTTGAGACATCCTCTTGTGGCCTTATGTCAGGATAGATCTCCTCTCTCAGAGCCCCTCAGTCCCTTTAGCTCCTCTCTGCACCCTCCCCAGCATTGTCCCTTCTATTCACCTCAGCCTCCAACATGGTCATCAGCTGTTCAGTTCTGCATGCTTCCTTGATGGATGAGGAGTAAACAGTCAGGGTATCAGGAAAGTGTGGGAAAAGGAGAAAAGAGAATCTCTTTCCTTGTATCTCTGAGACCCAGGCTTTTCGTGCCTAGAGGTGACCTCCTCCTAGAGCCTATTTGCCATGAGGTATTCCTCTGAGGAAACAGCATGCACTTCTCTTAACCTGGGCTTTACTCTGTTACCCATGTAGCAAGCTTCCACGGGAGGCTGGGAGCTTTGGAGTTTGGAGGAAGCAAAAGGCTTCCAACCAGACTCTCTACCTAAACCAACTCGTTGTGTCTACTCAAAGGATGAGTGTCTCTTGTTCCACACCACAGCCACGGAATACTGAAAAAGGTATGCACAGGCAGGCAGTGGGCAGCATCCAACCACAGGGACGGTGTCCATTCTGTTCACATCCACCTTATTTCATGTGTCAGCCTAAAGGGTAGACTATTTCTGAGAGTCGTCTGTATGGAAATATCACTACTTCTCTACTTCAGAGCCCAACCATCCCACCCCCGACTTCTTAGCTTAGGGGTACTTGGTATTTGCTCTCTCCTTTCCCAGCTTTCATCCAAGAAGTACCCTTCTCCTCATGTTCAGGCTACTACCTATTCCTGGATTGGGGGACAGGGGAGAGGGGAGGTTGAGGAAAGATGCAGCCTCTCTTCAGTCTCATCTGGAACACAACCAATGTATATTGGTACACCTCACAGGTATCAAAGCTGGTGGACCAGTTTCCTTCCCCACTAATTTCTTGATGGATGGAGCATGGTTGCTCTAGGATCCAGTTGCATTCTATACACTGGCAGGGATCCCAACTGGTTCACTAGCAGATACGAGATGCCTCCAGAAGTCAATTATCTTGGGCCCACCTGAGACCCCCAGGTTCCAAAACAAGACCCAATCTCTGACCTGCATCCTCTGACATTGCTCCCTGGGTAATGTGTAAGTATTTAGGAAAAATTAGAAAGTTGCAAAAAATTTATTTTGGACTGTGAGTTAACATAACATTTGGACCTACATTTCAGCTAAGTAGCATATTTAAGATCTCCCAAAAAATGAAGGTCAAGATCTACTAGAACTTTCACAAAGCATAACAAAGCCAGAATTTTGGCTTCTAACAGCACCATATGTGTGCACTAGGACACCCATATTTGGATTCCATTGTCTTTTCTATTCCAAATGGAAATTTCTTAGGATATTATTAAAGTGAGGTTCCCTTGGAGATGATACAAAATAATTGTAGATATTTTTTAATCCCTCCTAATTTAAATATTTCCCACTGGAACAGATCCTCATTCTCTCCTACTTGGTCATAATGATTCAAACAGGAGAACAGTAAACTGAAGATTTTCTCCAAAAAATCCATGAAGTAAAGGCTTTCTTGTCCTATGTGGAAAAAGCTTGCACATACTGAAATTATTCTGCCCAACTTTTAACTGTCCAGTTCCAAGGACAAAAATTCAGAGCTTCATAATTATAAAGGTTCCCTATTCTGAATCATTTCTAAGTAGATTTCCTTTGTGAGCGATGGTTTTCACCAAATGAACTGCATACAAGGGTGACATTTTGAACTAAACATCCTCTGTCTCTGGGCTAATGGGTTGCATGATAATTAAATCTGGGGGCATCAAAGTCATCAACCAGCACCCTGGGCACCGTGGGGCAATACTTACAAGGCAAAAGTAATGACTGTCTGAGTCCTGAATATATCTTTAGAATGCACTGTAAATGAGTGATTTTTATTTGCCATCCTTGTCACAAGGCATTTATTCTTGAAGGTTTGTCCAGCTCACAGAAGATTTCACAAAAAGGTCCAATTAGGGGTGGCTCCTCACTCTTGTGCATTCCACAAAGCTTCCCCCACCTCCTGACCCCTCCCTGGGCCACCGGGCTCAAGAGTCATAAAATGTTCCCTCTTCTCTCTATCCCATGGCTGCACCCAGTCTCCTTAAGCTCCTGTCTCCTTCCCGGTGGGCTCTTCTTGAGTTTTCCTCACCTATTCAGTTCTGTCTCCAGGTGAAGGGAAGAGAGGCTTTCCAATGATGAGTCAAATCTCTACAAACACCGAGATCCTTCCAAGCACTATTCTTGGGATACCTCCCGAGTAATATTATGCTACATGTCTGTCTCTTCCTCCACCTCAGCTCAGCACCAGTGGACCCCTCTTCTCTTACCCTAGCCATGACATAAGATGGAGAAAGAAGTTTTTGTTGTTGTTGTTGTTGTTGTTTTAAAGACCCTCACTCTACTCACTGGAGTTTATAGAACACTTACTACATGTCAGACACTGCAATAAGTGCTTTAGAAACACAATACCAATTCATCCTCACAAATAATGTGATTCTCCCCATTTCGTAAATTAGGATACTGAGATATAGCGACCATATAACTGTAAGTGGCAAACGAAAATTTGAATCCCGGTCTGTGGTTACCACTGCTCCCTGTGAACAGGAAGCAAGCCAGACAAGTGCTGGAATGTACTGGAACATATTGGGAAGTACACTGGAGTTATGGTTCGGGCAGAGATGAGATGGAAGTATAAAGTCAGACATTTTCTTATTAGTCTAGGGCAGATGTTCTCAGTTGGAGGTCACTTGTCCCCTGCCCCCAACTGGAGACATTTGGCAATGTCTAGAGACACGTTAGGTTGTCAAAACTGGGGACTGCTACTGGCACCTTGTGGGTAGAGGGCAGGAATGCTTCTGACATCCCTTGGTACACAGGACAGCCCCCCACAGCAAAGAATTACCCAGCCTCACATGTCAACAGCGCTGAGATCCGGCACCAACACTCGGGGTTTGGTCTAGCTGGCATACTTCCTACACACCACCCCATTCTTTGTTGTGGATTTCTTTTATGTGGATTTTACTGGACTTCTGTTAATCTACTGGGAGGCACCCCAAGTCCTTTTAGGAAGCAGGGAGAGTGTGACTAAGGACAAACACACTGGCTTTTGAAGACTTTTTTGGGGAAGCACCTTGCTTGGAACAAAATGCTCTGAGGGCACTATTTTGGGAACAGTGACCCAGCAGTCCATTTGTCTGTCATTTCCACACCCTTCACTGTCAGGACTGGTGCTTCCTGGAATCTTGTCCCAGGAAAATGTTTGGGGGTGGGGAGAGTGGTTGCCCTGGAACATGCTGTTGCAATGAGAAATCTTCTAAGAGGGAAGAAAATTTTTAATTAAAAAAAAAAAACCTGTAACCTGATGCCAGTCTTAAATACTCTCCACTAACATAAATCAAGAGAAAGTGAAATAATTTCCATCACACTCAAATGGCATGTTCTCTGAGGTTTGCAGAAACGGAAGAGACAATGTGGAGAAAATGTATTGTTCTGTGGTTCTGAAATCAAAGCCCAATTAGTCAGAAGATAAATTCAAGAGGCTTCAGTAATAAAACATATGTCCCAACCGTTCCAATATTAAGCAAGCCCTAAAAGTCAAGAAACGATAGACGATAGGCAACGTTGGTGGAAAACATCTTTGTTTACATTACAGTACTTACACGTAAACTTTGAAAGCACGCTATGGAATGAAGAAAATATTTTAATTGGCCTTTCAAATATTCTTACGGGGCAAATTCAACTTGTTTAAAATGTTGCCTGACTGGTCTCTGGTTATGACAGCTCATTAGGCTGTCTTAACGCCATAAGAATTATTAATCATTATGTCAGTTTTTTTAAAAAGCATTCCAGATTTTATCCAATTCTGGGTAGAAGTTATTTATACCTTAGAATGTACTTAATTGCTTCACAGCAAAGGAAAAATCTGGAATACGTTATAATCATTACCTCATTTAATATCTTTTTAAATTATAATGTTTTGGCAAATTTTGCTCATATAATTCTTTGAGCCTGGGGTATCTGTTTTTCCCCTTCCTTGCCTCCAAAATTCTCCTTATCGTTCAAAGCCTAAATCAGATACCACTTCCCCCATGGAACTGCCCATGAATCCTCATCAACATAAAACCAAAGGTTCCTCTTTGCTCCCAACTACTTTGCTTCTATCTTCATTAAACATTTTAATAATCATTTTGTTTTATGCTTTAGTTACTTGTCTGCATACGTCTTCCTGAGTTAAAATACCTTCAGTGGAACAGAGAGCATCTTACTCATTTTCATCCCAGGAAACTGATGAGGAGCTTGGAATTAACAAACACTTAATCATGGTTGATTAAATTACATAAGCCTGGACAGGTTTGATCAGATCGAAATTGTTTTTCAGCTTGTTCTCTTGGTTTATTTGAAATAGTCTGCTCACTTAAATAATTATGAGACCCAAACCTCAATCAGTTAAGACAAATAGTTTCAGTGCCTCCCCTCCCCTGGACTTAAGTTTGAGTGCCAGTAAGTGTGAGGAGATAAGCAAAACATTTTCTGATACATATGCCGTCTTGGATTAGGACCATACCAGATACCACAGTCCAAGTGGGTGAATAATGTGCTCGATATTTGGCCTGATTCTAGGTGCTTGCAGCAAGCTATCTAATAAGTAATTAAGGCAGGCTTTTCTATAAATACTTTGTTTCAAACTACCCCACTTATTCCCTCACTTAATAACCACCTCATTTATTATTTATCAACAAATGAAGTTTGAACACCTAATATGTGGTAGGTATCTTCAGCAACTAGAAATACAGAGCTCAGTAAGAACATAGAGCTGAACCCCTATAAAGAAATGAAATAAAATAGTAGAGTCTCTAAATATCAAAAAAAAATCTAAAAGATTGTTTTAACAGAAAATATTTACCTAGAATGTCCTGAGTGAGCAAGGGAGTTTGTTTTGCAGGAGTTAGGAACTATCCTAATGACTGCATTTTAAATATATACAGTGTACCACTGAAGTCGCGTAATAATACAGAGCTAAGTCACCAGCTCCGCTTGGCAACAGTCATTGCAAAAACAAATCCAGAGAAAGGGACTATCTCTGGGGAAAGCCCAGCTCCAATGCTGTACTGATCTCTCTCCACCAGTCTCTCCACCGTCTCCGGGAAGGCCAAAACCCTGCTAATCTGGTTTGATTTTGTTTTCTTATGACCTGAAACCTGATGTCCCCTAGTAGGAAAACTACTCCCAGGCTACAATTTGTGGCTGGGATTCTGCTTACAAATACCGAGGATGGTACAAATCTTTCAGATGCTGTGACATTATTTTTGTAGAGAGAGAAATCAAGCACAATTGAAGAGTAGATTCCCAAGTGTGCCTCATCATTTGCATTCTTTAATTTATGACTCTGGTTAGAAACCCAGAGACATGGGCCCTAGTGCTGGCCGGGTTTCGGCGAGTTACGTAAGTGGGGGGAAATCACTAACTTCACAGACCCAGTTTTCTTATCTTCAAAATAAAAGAGGTTGACAGGGTTATCTCTGACTACATAAGACCTACTTGATTTTTAAGTTTGGGTGGTCTCAACTCCCTCCTAGAGCATTCTATCAAGATATCTGTAGATCAAGTTTACTTCCTAAAAATTGTTGCCAATATTAAGAAATGTCCATTCACATAAACCGTTCAGACTTCACTTAAAATTCTGTCAATTATTTATTCCTTCTCTGCAGTGATATGATGATCTCATGGATATTATCAAGGTCACTAAGAGTAGAAATATTTTCCTACTTCAAGACTTTTTTTTGGACGAAGTATTATTTCCTTTGTTCCTAAATTATGTGTTGCTGAGTGACATGGAGCGATGATAAGCACCCTCACAAGATTTGTTTTACTTCAATAAGAGTATTTCTTCCACTTATCTCAAGTTGCATCTAAATTTGGCTCAAGACCCTGGGGCCTTTCAGACCTCAGTTCTGTGTTCCTCAGCATGATTCCCTTTACAGTCAAAATATGGCTGCAGGAGCATCAGTTGACAGCTCTAGACACAACAACATCTAGTGAGGAGAAGGGGAGATTCTTCCGATGTCCCAATTGTTTTTAGTGAGGAAATTTCCAGAAGCACCCCAGGTAACTTTTCCTCAGGAACTATTGGCTGGAGTTAGTCACATACCCCTCCTTAAATCAATATCTGCAAAGGGAATGATTCCACCATGATTGCTTTAGACGAATCATAATTCACTCCCTGAATCTATAGAGGTTTCATCTACTCTGTGCTTATGAGGTGACATGAGGACAAAATCAACTCTCTGCCCTAAAGGAAAAGGAGATGGGATGGCTTAGGATAGGCAAACAATGGTCAAAATTTAAAGCTTTAAAAAGCACATTTAGCAAGAGAAGGTGACTGGTCACAAATGAAGGACCTTTGCTATTAGAGTAGAAACTGGCCTTGATCTCCCAAAGATGAAAGATTGGGTTGCCAAACAGTGCTTGATTTCAAAGAGATTTTCAAAAGCCTCACTAGTGAATTCATTTATTTATTCAGCAAAGTTAATGAGGATTTTTGTATATATGAGATACCATTAAAATTGCAATGTAAATTGCCCAATTCTAAATAACATCTTTACTTGAGGACAAGACCTCTGAAATCCCATTAGAACCTTTATTATTTTTTTAAATACATTTTGCAGTTTGAAAGCATTCTCAACAGTACAAAAGAATTATCCCAAATTTCTAGGTTTCACATAATTTCTTGGATATCAAATTTTCAAGAGGCAGAACAAATTTTTCTTGAAATCCGCATGTAAGATGTGATAAGCATGGTTTTCTCTTCCATCAAACTTGTCTCAATATCTTCCCATCTTTTGTCTGCAGCCTCCTTCCCCTCCCCCTCAATGCCTTCTCTCATGTCTCTTGCCCATTCTTCTCCTTGTCTCTCCTTTTCCCACACCTCGCCACTTTTCATAATAATTTTGCACCATTTTCTATCTGACTTTCTCTCATTTCCCCATCTGTCCTTTCCCTTTTATCCCTCTCCATTCCTCTTCAGTCCTCATTTTCCCTTAACTGCTCCTCTTATGACGAGGTATGCAAATGATCTTAAATGTAAAAGTCCTTTACTACCTAAAAAAAAACATTTTATATATATATATGATCTCATCTAATATAGCCCTTAAATTGCCTGTGTTATGGCTGGTCACATAGTATATATTCAATAAAAATTAATTTAATTAAAAAGTCTTCAATTTCACCTATAAATTATGCCTATTATATTTACATGTATAATAGCTATTGTTGGGGCACCTGGGTGGCTCAGTCAGTTAAGCATTCAACTTTGGCTCAGGTCATGATCTCAAGGTCTGTGAGTTCAAGCCCAGTGGTGGGTTCTGTGCTGACAGCTCAGAGCCTGGAGCCTGCTTCGGATTCTGTGTCTCCCTCTCTCTCTGCCCCACCCCTGCTCACTCTCTGTCTCTGTCTCTCTCAAAAATAAATAAAAATTAAAAACAAAAAAAAAAGAAAAACAAGTTTAAAAATAAATAAATGATCTATTGTTGCATAACCAACCACCCCAAATCTTACTGGTTTAAAATAATAATGATTTCTTTCCCACGATTCCACATACTGGCTGGGTGGTTCTGCTTATCTTACTTGGACCCATATGAGGCTGAATTCAGTTGGTAACTGAGCTGGGCTGAGAAGTCCAAGATGCTCTCACCCATATGTCTATGCTTAAGCATAGATGGAAGGCTGGCACCACCTTCTCTCCAACTGGTTTCCCATAACTTAGTCTATCGTGACCCCCTTTACATGTGACTTGTTTCTAAAAGAGCAAAAATGGAGTCTGAAAGCCCTCCTAAGTCCCTGAACTAAAAATCACATATCATGATTTCTGCCTTTCTATTGGCCATTGCTAGTCACAAGACTGGCCCTGAAGCAAAGAGAAGAGGAAACCTGCTCCATCTCTTGATGGGAGGAGTGGAAAAAAGGCATGTAAGACAGATTATTTGACCCATTATGGAAATAATTTACCACAAGTGGTAATGTAATAAGTGAAATTTCAAAATATCTATGTATAAATCAGCCATCTTTCAGAAATAACAAGTTCAAAATCTCCATGTTGTCCAGACATAAGACCAATTAGGATAAAATATAATATCTAGGAATAGGCATAAATATATACAGAATTTAATTCATGAAAAAGTTGGAATTGCAAATCTGTAGGAATAAAGATAAACTTTCTTAAATGAAATTTTTATTGAGATAATTATAAATTCACATGCAGTTATAAAAAATAATACAGAGCGATCCTTTGTACACTTTGCCAGCTTTCCCTCAATGACAACATTCTGCAAAATTATAAAATATCATTCACATTGACACAATCTACCTATCCTATTCGGATTTTCCCAGTTTTATTTGTACTCGTGTGTGTGTGTGCGCGCGCGTGTGTGTGTGTATGTGTGTGTGTGTGTGTGTGTGTTCGGTATGATTTTATCACCTATGTAGGCTTGTCCACTAACATAGTCAAGATACTAAACAAATCCCACAAGGATCTCTCATGTGGTCTTTATGTAACCACATTCACCTCCTTCCCCTCCCCCCTAACTCATGTCCCCAGCCCTTGGCAACCACTAGGCTATCCCCCATTTTTAAAATTTTGCCACTTCAAAATATTATGTAAGTAGAGTCACACAATATGCCATGTTTTCTAAGACTGTTGTTTTTTTTCATTCAGCATAATCCCCTGGAGATTTGTCAAAGTTGTTATGTGTATCAATAGTCTTGCCCTTTTTGTTACTGAGTAGTATTCCACAGTGTGTATGTACCACAGTTTACCAAGTGCTCATTGAAGGGCAGACAGTCTGATTCTAATTTTAGAGTATCACAAATAAAGCTGTTATAAACACTGTGTAGGTTCTCATATGAATATAAGGTTTCATTTCTCTACAATAAATGCCCAAAAGTAGAATTGTTAGGTCATATGAAAATTGCAGTTCTATTTTTAAAATTTTTTAAAGTTTATTTATTTATTTTGAGAGAGAAAGGGGCAGAGAGGGGCAGAGAGAGGGGGGAGAGAGAGAATCCCAAGCAGGTTCCACACTGTCAGCATAGAGTCGGATGCAGGGCTTGAACTCACAACCGTGAGACCATGACTTGAGCTGAAATCAAGAGTTGGCCACTTAACCAACTGAGCCACCCAAGTGTCCCTGAAGTTTTCTTTTATAAGAAACTGCCAAACTTCTCCAATATGGCTGTATAATTTTACATTCCCACCAGCAAAATACATGTAGTTCAGTTTCTCTATATCCTCACCAGCATTTGCTCTTGTCACTATGTACTATCCATTCTGATCAGTATGCAGTGCTATCTCATCATGGTTTTAATTTGCATTTCCTGATAGATAATAATGTTGAATACCTGTTCACATGCCTACTTGCTATCTGTATGTCTTCTTCACTAAAATATCTGTTCATGTTTTTTGCCATTTTCCATTTGGATTTTTTTACATGAATTTAGTTGAGTTTTGAAAATTTTTGTATATTCTAGATATAAGCTTTGGTTGGAATGTGGTTCCCAAATATTTTTTCCCAGTCTATAGTTTATCTTTTCATCCTTTTCACATGGGTTTTTTCACAAAGCAAAAATGCTTAATTTTGATGAAATCTGATTTATCAACTTTTCCATTTATGTATCATGCTTTGGGGTCAAGTCTAAGAATTCTTTGAAAAATAGTCTTTTTCATCCATGTGTTACCACTTCTCCAGGAATCTCTAGAAAACTAGAAAGTCAAGTCCATGCCTCACACCATAACCAGAAAAACTCCAAACGAATCAAAAATGGGTATATAGGGGTGCCTGGGTAGCTCAGTCGGTAAAGCGTCCGACTTCAGCTCAGGTCATGATCTCACGGTTTGTGGGTTTGAGCCCCACGTCGGGCTCTGTGCTGACAGCTCGGAGCCTGGAGCCTGCTTCGGATTCTATGTCTCCCTCTCTCTCTGCCCGTTCCCCACTCACAGTCTCTCTCTGTCTCTCAAAAAAATGAATAAAAACATTAAAAAAATTTTTAATGTGTATATAAAAAAGTAAAACAAAAATCTTCCAGAAAAACCCATAAGTGAATTTACAGGTACAAATGAATACATAAGTGAATAAAATGGACAAAGGAAGTAATTCATGCAATTAAAAAATTACAAATGGGACCTACACTTATGAAAAGATGTTCAGCCTCTCATAATACAATAAAAACAAGTTAAAATTTGAGACTTAAATACCAGTCTCATATATCAGCTTGTCAATTAAGGTTTAGCCACATACTCTGTTGGCATATGTTCCAGTCAAGGTCATTTAAAGAAAGAGAGGCCACATTTAAATGGGGTGACTATTTACTAAAAGAATACTTACAAAGCTGCAGGTTAAGGTCCCCCAGCAGGCAGAGAAATTAACAAAAGCTGATAGTTACTACCACCTTGAGGCCTAAAGGAGCAAGGACAGTAAGCAACTACTAGAACCCAGAGACAACAGAAGTAGGAGACAGAGCTGAGGTCTTTGGTAAAGGGAGCCAGTCAACCCACAGAAACTGTTATGAAAAGGAATGATAAGAAGTGCCATGATCTCTCCTCCCTCTCCAGCCTCTTCATCTTCCTTTCATTAGATGCCATAGGACAAAGTAATCTCTTAATGATGAACATTAAAATTAGCCTTTGATGGGGTGTCTTGCTAAGTGAAATAAGTCAGGCAGAGAAGGACAGATACCATATGTTTTCACTCATAGGTCTAACAGGAGAAACTTAACAGAGGATCATGGGGAGGGGAAGGGGGGGAAAAGAGTTAGGGAGAGGGAGGGAGACAAAGCACGAGAGACTCTTGAATACTGAGAACAAACTGAGGGCTGAAGGGGGTGGGGGAGAGGGCAAAAGGGTGATGGGCATGGAGGAGGGCACTTGTGGGGAAGAGCACTGGGTGTCATATGGAAACCAACCTGACAATAAACTATACAAAAAAAAAAAAATTAGCCTCCGATGGCCTAGATCAGTATAAAGAACACTGAGCTACATGTTCAGGAGAAGCTATCTAGTACAGCAAGGCTAAGGGGAGTCATGCCTTCTTCTCATTATTACTAAAGAAAGTACAAAGGTGCACAACCCTTATAAAAGGGTATAATTACCCTTATAAAAGGGTAATTACAAAAACACCACTAACTATAGGACCCCTAGCCTTTGTCCCAGCAACCCCACTACTGGGAATTTAACTAACAGTTATACCTGCACTCCTGGAAAATGTTGCATGTTCAAGGTTATTTACTGTAGCATGATACTTAAATGTAAAAAGACTAAAAAAAATCTGGAAAACAGTATGGAAGTTCCTCAAAAAACTAAAAATAGAACTACCTACAATCCAGCAATTGCACTGTTAGGTATTTACCTAAAGGATACAAAAATACAGATTTGAAGAGGTACATGCACCCCAGTGTTTATAGCAGTATTATCAACAATAGCCAAACTATGGAGAGAACCCAATATCCATTGACTGATGAATGGGTAAAGAAGATGTTGTATACATACACAAAGGAATATTACTCAGCCATCAAAAAGAATGAAATCTTGCCATTTGCAATGATTGGATGGAGCTAGAATGTATTATGCTAAGCAAAATAAGTCAATCAGAGAAAGACAAATATCATATGATTTCACTCATATGTGCAATTTAAGAAACAAAACAGATTAACATATGGGAAGGGGCAGGGAAAAGGAGAGAAAGAAACAAACCACAAGAGACTCTTAATGATAGAGAAAAAATAATGGGTTGACAGAGGAAGGTGGGTGGAAAATGGGTTAGACAAGTGATGGGTACTAAGGAGGGCACTTGTGATGAGCACTGGGTGTGGTATGTAAGTGATGAAGCACTGAATTCTACTCCTAAAACCAATATTGCACTACATGTTAGCTAGTATTTAAATTTTCTATAAAGATTAAAAACAACCTCAGTGTACATTTTTAAAATAAAATAAGCTATAGTACATTTGCATAATGGTATATTGTACAGCAGTCAAAAAGAATGAGGAAGACCTGTAGGAACTGATATGGAAAGATTTCTAAGACACATTAAATTAAAAGTAAGATGCAAAGTAGCATAAAGGATGCTAACTTATTGTTAAACAGAGAGAAAAATAGTCTATACGTCTACATAAAAACAATAGGAGGATATGTAAACATTTAATAAAAAGCTACCCTAACAGGATGAATAGGAACCAGACTGTGAATGAGACTTCTCAGTAAATATATTTTTATTAATTTTTTTACATTTCTATTGATTTCTATAAATTTTGTTGTTTGCATTTTATTGATATACTTTTACTGATACGTATTTTCTATAAAAATGTTTTTAATTATCATGTGCTATCTTTCTTGAAACCCTAAAAAAGAGGTATTAATGGGGAGGAAAATATTGGAGCTCACTTAAAGTCTCTCCTCCTCTCTCACAAATTCTACTACTCAAGGAATCTATCAACTCAAATATCCATTAGCCTGCCAACCTTCTGAGATCCCCCTTTACTTTACTATCCAAATAAAATTGTTTAAACCCCCATCCCAAATGCCACAAAGGCCATATTTTTCCTTGAGATGCCTAAGGATTTCTGTTCTAAACCCTCTCAGCTCGAGTCTTGGCATCCACTTACAATCTGGTGTTCTTTACGTGCTGTTTTCTTTGGTCCTGCTTTTCCCGACATTCATCCACGCTCATTGCACTTTTGTTTTTACAAAGCACCATTAAAATGTGGCTGCTATAACAGAGTTTTATGGACAGTTGAAGGTTTCAGGGGGATGTCAGGACAAATTATCAAAGACTTAGAAGAGGGTGCAGTAACTGCAAAAGTAATTGCTGGGTGCCCTTTCCCTACAGCGCTGGCCCTGTCTACCAGAACCTCCAGGGGGTATGCACCTAGACTGTCTTCCACTGACTAGGCTGTCTTACAATTCTGCAGGAATAAGCTGTAGAAACTAATGACATAATTGAATTTTATCCAGGAGAAATACAGTTGACTTCCATCCGGTAAAATTGATATACTCAAACCTTACACTTTATTGCCCTGTAGGATATTACTTAATTTTGCATCTATTTGACATTCTTGATTACGTAAGTGTGCATGTGTGTGTGTGTGTGTGTGTGTGTATTCTTCATGTTATCCTTTAAACATGTGATTTTAAGCTATGAATGAAATAAAATTTTTGTAACAGGATCATGATTTTAGGTTTTTGAAAATTATTCTTTGGTAAAGAACAAAACACACCAAGAAGTAAACTAAGAACTTCAAACTGAATTGTCAGACACCCTATTCTTGAAAATTCTTAGCCACTCCACAAGTATTTCTCATGGGTCCTGTCTCTCCTTGGGCCATGGGCGTCTGCCATGTTTGTCCAGTGCTTCCCCTCTAGATCTTCCCCAATATCCCTCTTCTTCTGATTCCCAATATCCCAAGCATGAAGGGACAATTCCAAGATGTCTATTTCTTTAAAAGGTGGAGGAATTTTACTCCAAATACCCACCTGAGACATAGCTCCTGGACTCCTCTGGGTATTCAAAAGAGGCTTACTTAAATAATTTCTTTATTATTAAAAAAAATACATTTATTCCTGAAGTTAATGCTGCTGTTGCCTGAGAATTTCTCCTTTAGTTGGCATAGTACCTTCTTGAAGACATGTAACATGTAACACCCTCTGCCCACAAAGCATGTGTGCCACTCTAAACAAACAAAAACCTCTAACTATAACCACCCACAGTAGGAAGAGCCTCAGTATCCAATAAGAACTAGATTTTCATCAGATAACACTATAGTTCTGGACCAGGTGCTGATGTGGCAAATGAGATCCCATCCAGTTCTGCTTGGGTTACTGAATAAGACAACTTTTAAACTTCCTTCTAACCTTGAGATTCAAAGAGATCACAATAATATTTACCTAAAACTAAGGTTTTTACTCTCTACAGTGATCACACTCATTGTCTATACAGCAAAGAAGGTGTTCAAATCCCTCAGGTCCCAACACCCTGGAAGAATCCTGGGAGACCCAGGAATCCCTCTACATCATCATTACAGTTTTTCTGTGGCTGTGTTTGACATCTTTGTCCCCTGCTGGTCGTCTTTACCTGCCTCTGCTTCTCTGGATTTTGAACATCCCTTGATATTGTTCCTGAGCTGTGACTGTGACGTCATGGCTCAGTGACATCACTCATGCAGGCTACACTTATGTGCAGTCAAGACTTTTCACTGAGACAGCAAGAGTTTTCTCATCATGTTTATAGATCTTCAGAGTTTCCCAAAAGCATGGTCTTCTCTCTCTGGTTCCTAAATAAGTTCTACTAAGGTGGCTTTTACTATTTTACTTCAGATTTTTTCCAAGGCCTGTCTCAAGAAACATGGAATATATTCACCCAGGAACAGGTCAGCAGATATTAACGAGGCACCTTACAATGTCTAATTTAAAGCACACTTCCATTGCATGACTCCTACCTACAGGTGAATTCCCTATCAACTTGGGGATTTCCCTGAAGATTAGAATGCAGTTTTGTATGCCTCTTGTTTTATATGTTTAACTTTAGAGACATGCAACCTATTCACCAATCCCTAACATCATTTTCATCATTTAAACAGGACATTGGACCACCCGCAAAGCCATGCTTGAGCTTTCCAGGTATGCTCCTATGTTCAGAGGTCCTCAGTGATTCACTGAGACTGACAGATCTCAGAAAAACTGTCAGATCTCAGAAAAACTGTCATGTTCACAATTACAGTTTATTATATAACAAGAGGATTCAGATTGAAGTCAGCAATGGAAAAAGGTACATAGAGCAAACTCCATCAGAAACCAAGTACATGCTTCTAGTTCTCTCGCAGTGCCTGCATGTGACCAGCCTAATTCTCCCTGCTACGAGTGACAACATGCAGAGAGTGTCGCCAACCAGGGAAATTCACTTAAGTTTTGGTGTCCAGACTAACTGCCCATAGGACTGACCTTCAGTCTCCAGTTCCTCCAGAGGTCAAGCTGATAGCAGGTAACAAAGACACTCTTATCAAGCAGGATATTCCAAGGGTCAGTGGTTGCCTTCTAGGAGCAAGGCAAAGGTCCATCTTTCTTTGGAATGGACAGGGTACAGACAAACCGCAAAGGTGATTTTTTACTGTACAATTCTATTAGACCGTCTTGTTTTGTCTTCATACAAAAACTACTTCCTCCAAAATGAAAAGGCTGCTCAAATATCAATGTCAGTGTTTATCACCTCTTAGCCATGTTCCCTTCTGACTTTTCAAAATTGAATAGTCCCAATCTTTGCAGTGTGTTCTGTTGAAGGTGACTTTATTCTTTTGGTCATTTTCTTATTTCAATAATTTTATTTGATATAAAGAACAGAACGGCACCTAATAATCAAAGTATGTGCATTATACATAATTTATGTGTAACATTAGGAAAATATGTGTTCAGAATATTTTCAAAATGTCTTGTGTCCAAAATACTTGTGTTTGATGCTTAACATTATAGGCATTTAGCCCAAAGAAACAGACCTTGTAATGGTTAATTTTATGTGTCAAATTTGCTAGATCAAGGGATAGGTAGATAACTCATTAAATATCTTTTCAATATTACATGTCTATACGGCTACTTCTAGAAAATATTACACCTGAATTGGTGAGCTGAATAAAGCAGATGGCCTCCCCAATATGGGTGGGCATCATCCAATGTGATGAAAACCTGAACAGAAAAAAAAAAGGTAGAGGAAAATTGAATTATCTCTCTTTCTTATTTCTTGAGCTAGAATATAGATCTTTTTCCACCCTCAGTAATCCTGGTTCTCAGGCCTTCAGAACCAGACCCGAATCTACACCATTGACTCTCTAGTTCTTAGGGCTTTGAACTACACCCCCAGCTTTTCTGGGTCTCCAGCTTGAGATGACAGATTGTGGGACTTCTCATAACCACGTGAACCAATGCCTCCTTTACATATATAAATATAAATATACACACATACATATATATGTATACTATTGGCTCTTTTTCTCTGGAGAACCCTGACTAATACAGACTTATGTTGTGGAACAATCAAGACCTAGGTTCCCTTCCTAGTTAAAAGCATAAATCCAGATCATTCAATATACACATAAAATTCAGGGAAGTTATCCATAAATGCATTACCTCATGTTTTCACCAAGCCACATCTAATTATACCCATTCAAATGGAAAATATAGATACTTAAATAAAAAATTAAAACTTCTACATATCACAAATGGAAAAACAAATAGTTTCTAAAAACTTAGGTAATGATTGTAACATATGTGATGGAAAAAGTTTAATATGCTTAATTTATAAAGAACTCATAGTAAGTGAACTTTTGAATTTTTACAATTTATTTTAATTTTTTAATGTTTATTCATTTTGGAGAGAGAGACAGAGACCAAGTGCAAGCAGGGGAGGGGCAGAAAGACAGGAAGACACAGAATCTGAAGCAGGCTCCAGGCTCTGAGCTGTCAGCACAGAGCCCAATGCGGGGCTTGAACCCACAAGCCATGAGATCATGAACTCAGCTGAAGTCAGATGCTTAATCAACTGAGCTACCCAGGTGTCCCTCAATTTTTACAATTTTTAAATGTCCATGGGGATAAATGGAGAGCAATGACTAATGAATATAGGGTTTCTTCTAAGGGAATAAAAATGTTCCAAAATTATGGTGATGGTTGTACAATTCACTTCAAATGAGTGAATTGTGGGGCACTGGGTGACTCAGTCGGTTCAGCATCTGACTTCAGCTAATGTCATGATCTCATGGTTCATGGGTTCAAGCCCCACATCGGGCTCTGTGCTGACGGCCCAGAACCTGAGCCTGCTTCAGATTCTGTGTCTCCTTCTCTCTCTCTCTGCCCCTCCCCTGCTCATGCTTTGTCTCTCTCCCTCTCTCTCTCTCTCTCTCTCTCTCAAAAATAAACATTAAAAAATAATCATAAAAATGGGTGAATTTTATGGTGTTGTGAATTACACCTCAATAAAACTGCTATTATTTTTAAAAAGTCCGACCTCTTTATAAATTAAATAAAATTAAAGGCAGGTCAATATATACATAATATGCTATTTTTTTCATGTGCTGGTGAAAGTATAGAATAATGGACACTTTCATACAGACAACCTCGATAATAATTCAAATTGGTACTTTTCAGGAAGACAACCAAACTTTAAAATTATGCATGTTCTTTAACACAGCAGTTTTACTTCTAGCATTTACCCCCAACAGATTGCAAATGTGTCCCCAATTCTTCACCTCTACCTACATCCACTCCATTTTCCACGTAACCTTGAGTATATTCCCACTCTGACTCTTGCCTCAGCCATGTACTTCTCGGGGCAATGAGATACTGACAATATTATACAACAAGCATAGAGAAAGTGCCTATTTCTGCTTATATTCTCACACCTCTATCATCACCATGAGTTCATGCCCAGGTTAGCCTGTTGGATGTAATAAGAGGTTTATAGAACAAGTCAAAGCATCCCAATTGCCCCAGCCAACAGCCAGCCACTTCCTAGACATGTAAGCAAGCCTAGAGGAGACCAAAAGAACCACCCTCCCTAACCCCAGCCTAAATTACTGACCTAAGATTCATGGCCATCTCCCATATATATACAATGTCCCTTTCCCCTTTGCATGTTTTAGTCCTTCTGTTTGAAATACTGCTCACAATTCCATCTGGCAACACATATGCCTGCCTTATTTCATCCAGGAATCCTTTGTAAATTCCTCTAACATATAAGACATTTGCTTATATTTCTTCACACTTTCTTTGTAGTTGTAAATGCTTTCCATGCCTTTCTGCCTCTACATGATGAATTCCTCCTGATCAAGGACTTAACTCTGTCATTGGTTCCCAGTGTTCAGTCAGTGATGAAATGTTCATTAAGTGTTTGTTATATAAATGACTGAATTGACACTAGATCAGAGCTCTGATTCTAGATTCATCACTTGGACAAATCATGCCTCCACATTTCAGACTTCTCACTTGTGAAATGAGTACAATACCTTACCTCTCAACTTTACAACATTCTTAGAATGATCAAATTTAATTTTTTCAAGTATAATTAACATATGATGTTAGATTAGTTTCAGGTGTCCAGTATAATAATTCAACAATTCTAATCATTTCTCAGGGCTCAGTAAGGTAAGTGTACTATTAATCGCCTTTATCTACTTCATCCATTCCCCCTCCTACCTCCCTTTTGGCAACCACAAGTTTGTTCTCTGTATTTAAGAGTCTATTTTTTTGTTTGTCTCTTTTTTCCTTTGTTCATTTGTTTTGTTTCTTAAATTCCACATATGAGTGAAATCATATGGTATTTGTCCTCTGGCAAGGGAAACAAAAGCAAAATTAAAGTATTGGGACTACACCAAAATAAAAAGCTTTTGCACAGTCAAGGAAACCATCAACAAAACAAAAAGGCAGCATACTGAATGGGGGAAGATATTTGTAAAATCATGTATTAATAAGAGATTAATACCCAAAATATATAAAGAAATTACATAACTCAACACCAAAAAAAAAAAAAAAAAAACCAAATAACCCAATTTAAAAACAGGCAGAGAACCTAACGGACATTCTTCCAAAGAAGACATAAGATGGCCAACAGACACATGAAAAGATGCTTAACATCACTAATCACCAGGAAAATGCAAATCACAGAATGGCTAGTCAGAATGGCTAAAATCAAAAACACAAGAAATAACAAGTTTGGCAAGGATGGAAAGCTACTCTCCTGCACCACTGATAGGAATGCAAGATGGGGCAACCACTGTGGAAAACAGTATGGAGGTTCCTCAAAAGTAAAAATAGAATTACCATATGATCCAGTAACTCCACTACTGAGTATATACAAAAACCATTAATTCAAAAAGATATATATACCCCTATGTTTATTGCAACACTATTTACAATAGCCACATTATGGAAGCAACCCAAGTGTCCATCAAGAGACCAATGGATAAAGAAGATGTGGTATGTAGAGAGATAGAGACATATATAGATATATATAGACATATATTACATTATATATATCTAGAGAGAGATATATAGATATCTATATATAGGTAGGTAGGAGGATGGGTGAAATAAGTGAAGGGAATTAAGGGCACACTCATTGTGATGAGCACTGAGTAATGTACAGAATTGTTGAACCATTATATTATGCACCTGAAGATAATATAACTGTATGTCAATTATACTTGAATTTTAAAACATTTTAACAAATAAATAAAATGAACCACATACAAATTTCCCCCTACCCTCAAAAAAAGGATTGTCATGAGAAAACTGAGAAACACTGAGCTTTATAGATGAGCAAGCATGGATATATACTTACATAAACAAAGAAGCGAATTAAATGTTCCAAGAGCCATAAACTACAATCCTGTTATAAGAAAACAAAGTTTCTTTCTATTTTGCAACATGAAGCTGCTCTCATTGAAAGGAGGACAGTGACAAAAGCAAAAAATGACTCCATCTGAGACCACAGTCAATCTTAATGGAATTCCTGGAAGCCAGTGTCATGACCCTAAACCTCTTTAAACAAAAAAATAAACGCAACCACAAATGTGAAAGAAGGGAAGGAATGGTTCTTATAACTTTCTTTTAGAAAATGAAAAACTCGAGTAAATTCTATAAAATGGGAATAACAAAGCCTCTCTTGGAAAATAAACTGTAAGACTGGCAATGGTTTTTGGTAATAGAACATATTGACCAAAACTTATTAGGAGAAAGAACATTCAATCAAACCAAACATACTGGAATAGTAAAAGAAACTTGCAAGCAACGTCGTTGCTGTCACAAAGACAGATGTAAGTAACATTGTTGCTAGTCCTTTGTAAAAAGGCCCATGAAATAAAGGAAGCTTTTTTTTCTATAAAGCTCTTAATTTTCCTATTAATGAAATATAAGGAGATTTGATCTGGAATTTTACGAGGGGGCCCAAAATTCAAATTTCCTCTGCTTAACGGGAATCAAATTAACAACCAGATGAATTGTCAGTGTCATTTTTTATCAAAGCAATCAAAAAGAAATTTCAACGTGCAGCATGCTTAAAAATTGAGGAGCACCTATGTAATTAGATGATAGGAGATACAGGCAAAAATTGGAGAAGGCATCATTGTCTTTGGGATTGCAGAGATCTAAATAACATAGATGAGACCCACAAATAAAATATGTCAGAATCACTCAAGACCATGATCACTACAAGGAATATATGATAGTGGAAAGGATGAAGAAATGGGGTAAAATCATAGGGTATAGGTTACAAGCTGGTCATTATAACTTCAGTGCAATAATGATCACTTGCCAGTTTAGATGGAAGGAAAAGAAATAATTTTAAAAAGAAGAAAATGTGTTCTTGGAATTATCAGCAGGAAGGAGGCCTGTTCTAGTTTTCAGGAAGATGTATCATTCTGAAGTGGAAAGAGAAGGGAAGAGAGTTTTTCTCTTATTGGACTAAGGCATGGCCAGACATAAAAGCTGGCATCCCCATAGGCTTCCTCACCTGATCCTCACAACCCCAGCATTAGGCATTACTGATCCCATTTTACAAATGTGAGTAACAATTTAATGAGTGCTACTCATGTCCCAGGAACTACGCTAAAGACTTCTCATCAATCATCTCATTTAAGCCTCACAATAACTACTGAGCACCAATGCTATCCCATTTTACAGAAGTGGAAAGTGATGCTCAGGATGCTTAAGTCACTTGTGTATGGTCATGCATGCATTAACAGTGCAGCTGGGATTTTAGGAGACCTGGACTCCTTTATATCACATGCTCTTCCCCTTACACTAAATAAAAAATTTTATAGGAGAATGAGCTGCAGAAAGCATCTTGAAGAAGAAACTGACCCATGCAAGACCAAGCTATCAGTGGCAAAACGTGTCCGGTTTTGAGCCTCAGTCCACCTCTTCTTCTAGGTCCCAGCAAGATCAGAATGAAATCTACCAAACCAGCTAACTCTCTGTCTGAAGGTTTCTCCTCCTGGAAAGAAGAGGCACTAAAAAGAAGTCATTTTAAAAAATAAAACCCGTAATGCGTAGTCACTTAAAAATTCCCCTAAGAATTTATTTTCTGAATAACTTAATCAGATGGTCAGTTGGTTTATGGTGTAACTCCCAAAATCACTTTAGCTAGCATGTGTCAAGCTGCCTAGACCTGAGCCAGCCCAGGCCAGGAGCAACTAGTGTTAAACCCATTCATTCCCAGAATCTATGGCTTAGGCAGATAATCACAAATGTTAGTTCTGATACTTGTACTGATTCTTTTCTCCACATGGACATGGGCAGAAATCACTGAATGCGCTCATTTGAACAAAAGTAAATGTCAATCTTCCTTGAGAATCGTCAAGAGAGCTGCTCACCAATGGCTAGCATACCCATCTCACAGAACTGAGCTTTGAGTTCCCAAACCTGTCAAAGAGAATAGAATCTCTGGAGCAAAGAGCAAAAGCATCACAATTCCAAAGCCATAATGCAGTCATGCTGTGTTAGATTGTGTCTGCCCTCACAGAGGTTACAACCTCACAAAGGAGGGAGATGTCTAATAAATAATTATAAGAATAAAAAATGGCATGCATGGAAAGAGATATGGAGCCTGGCGACCTAACAGAATGTACAGCCAGGAGGGGTGGGGCTCCTGCATCCATAAAGGCTTCCCTGAGCTTGTGTGTGTATGTGTGGGTATGTGTGCATGTGTGAGACAAAGAGAGAGAGATGGGGTCCAATGAGTGATGTTGAAAACAGAGATCAACATCCTTGGAAGAGGAACAACATACAAGCATACTGACGAGAAATACAGAGCATGATAGAACATTCAGGAACTAAAAGAAAAGTGTGACTGGAGCAGAAGGCTCAGTGGAGAATAGGCCTGGGGACACAGCTGGAGACGTAGACAGAGATGTTCTGATTTCATTCTTTGGCCTCGTGAGCTTATTTAACAAGTCTGCTCATGAGAGATGGATCTGCTCTCAGTGTTCTGCCAAAATCCAGTTTAAAAGTCTACAAGACAGAAGGCCAGACCAAACATTACATCTACCAAGACAATAATGCCATCCTATCAACCTCATGGGAAATAGCCCACCAGCCCTTTATCCTGGAGTCAATATTACAGTTCTTCCATTTGGCTATGAAAGCATGTTTTGATTTTCTTTTGTGATTAATCTTAGCTTATCAGCATAGAGACAAAGGGATCCCTTGTGCTGATTTGTGAATGACAATTTATTGATTCCCTATGGTAAGAATCTAAATATCTACTGGTTGCTGAATTTTACACATGGGCCAAATACTCACCTCCTTAACCCAAAACTGACTTTCTAATTTATCAATATAAGTTTCTTCAATTCAATACCCAGTCAGTGGGATCCCAGAAATTCAGAGCCTACCTATCCTGCAATTTCTGTGCTTCTTAATCAGCACCGTAAAGAACAGTAATTGATAACATAACTTAACTTAGTAATTCTGAATATGTGTATGTTGATGCCTCATACAAATTTCACAGAATTATCAGTAAATGAGATCCTCCCCAAAAGCCCTCTTTCACAAGAAAAGTTTATGAAAAACTTGCACTTAAGCTTTCTCTTACTGCTCTGCCAAATGCTTGAACACAAGTCTGAAAAATAAGTAGCCATGTCTAATGATTATGCTTCCCATTTCCACGGGCAATTCCAGGAGCAGATGCAGCCCCATAACACATGTTTAAAATTTTTCTACATTCTACCGAATATCCAATGCGAAACTGAAAAAGTGAGTTCCAAATTGATGCCTAATATCCAGATCTTGAATATATATAGATAAAAACCCAGGGTTTTCAAACCAAATTGTACAGTTAGTAGCGTATCATTGGAGGTATTTAAACATATGCTGGAAGTCAGAAGGTCACAATCGAGAGAGGAGGAAGACGAGGCTCACTGGTAGGAGCAGCTCTGCAGTAAGAAACCTCAGTCCCTGTGGCATGTTTTCACTTCTCGAAGGAGCCCGGTCAGGCTAGCCATTGACAGTTTTCACCAGAGTTTGACGAAGAGCAAAAAAGATACAAAACTGTGACTCGTGTACTAAACATGAGACTATTGAAAAGCAAAACCTTAGCTCAGGGCAAATGTTATGATAATCATCAGTTTTTAACTCCAGAAGAATATTGAATGGTAGGAGATCAGAAAGATTTCCAAAGGCGAGAGTTAGGATTGCCAGGTAAAACACAAAACGTCCAGTTAAATTTGAATTTCAGACAAACACTGAGTAAGTGTTTCGTTTAAGTATGCCCCATGCAACATTGATGGTATTTTTATTTGTTAAATCTGGCAACCTTAGCAATAGGAAACTATTTTTTATTTTTATTTTTAATGCCCTCCTGCTTTATCGGGATTTGAGTATGCAAGCTTGGCTGGGAGATGCTGATACTAAATGGCTCTTCACACAAAAAGGAGAGATAGATCCCCAAGCAAATGCTGGGAAGATTAGCACCAGCATGGAAAGGGAAAAAAAGACATTTGGCAGAGGTTTGAGGGGCATGGGAAAAGGGATGCAAGCAAAGGACTTGAAGACATTTTATGCCATTTCCCTGAGGTGTAAAATCCTCCTCCTTATCCTCTACAAATGCATCAGGAAAGTCTATGTTGCTACTAATGCACTGGGGTAGGGGTAAGTAGATTTTTCTAGAGTAAATTCTTTCTTGCCACTAAAAGGTGCCAAGCCTTAAGTCTTACTTAAAGTTTGGCGCCAACACCCAACATATGGACTGCATGAATAATTGGAGAGAGGCTTCAAGGAAAAGCAAATCCACATATATTTGTTTCAGCCTCTACACTAGCAGGTCTGCAAACCCACCCTGAATACATGTGAACTGAAATAGATAAGGTTCTGCTCAGGACTAGTGGATGACATCTCCTGAGCAAATATAAAAGAGGGTCTGGAACCAAACCAGACTAAAACCGCTAACTTAACCACTCAGACAAGGGTTTCCTACCCATGGAAGACTACGAGTGTATCCACATAAAGATTTTTTCATTATTGTTGTTAAACATTGGCCTAATGCTATAAAGGTTAAACACTGACATAACATTGTTAATGCAATGCCTTATGAGTTCACTTTAACTAACTTAGTTACCTAAATTAACTAAGTTTTTAGCCTGATGTTCCCTTTTTTAACAACTGAATAAGGTTGGCCATCTTACAAACACTTTGCAGTTAATCACTTTATAACATAATACATTTATAGAAATGAAATAAATTTCAGTAACTTGAAGCAATGAACTACACCATAAAACGTCTCTGAAATCTTTTTCAATGCCAGCTTCCAAAACAGAAACTTGGAAATGTGATTCCATTTTGATGACAAACACCTGCAATAAACTAAGAACATTTTTCCAAACCACTCTCCCAGTTCTATTGAACATCAAAGTGTTATTTGGTTAAGTTTGAGGAGGGAGGATTATTGTTGTTAAAAGTGTTTTGTATTATTCAGAGAGAACTTAAAGCAGTGAACCCACACATGTCACTGCCACTGGGGTATCAAAGTTCAGGTGTTTTACCGAGTCTTTTTTTTTTTTTGGACATCATATGACCTGTGTGAATACAGCAGTTTCCATCTGTAGAAGATACAGCACGAGATTATTCTATGGCTGGTGTGAAAAAACACCACATGAGTGTCTGATAAACAGGGTGCCAGGCATGTAGGGGATGACTGACAAACACTCATTGAATCATTAAATATTTCTTTATCTTTCCTCTAACTTTACAAAGAAACTTGAGTGAAGGAAAATGAACTCAATGTATTTGGTAAATATATAAGTGATGCTATATATGTATACATTCTAAATGCATTTTGTCTTTTCTAAAGGATATTTTGGAAATAAAGTAAAAAAAATGCCTCTATTTACATAACATTCGTACTATGAACTGGTGACTGGACCTAAAAAATTATGGCTGTGAACTGTGTGGATTAGGAAGACTGTATAGACCAAGGATTTTCTATCTTGGCTATATAGTAATATTACCTCAAATGCTCTTTTAACACCTGGATTTCCAGGCTACATCCACACCCATTTAATCAAAATTTGTGTAGGTAGAACCCAGGCATCAGTATTTTTAAAAAGGGATTTCATTACATAATCAGGGTTGCAAATGGCTGATACAGACTTTTATTCTACTCTGTGCCGCCAAAAATTGTGCATATAACTCTATTCTAGACAAAGAATAGATAAAAACCTATTCTCCATTCCTGTGACAGTGAGGTATTGTCCTTCCTTGGCTGAGAACCATTCATCTTCCTTTCATTATGTTCCCAAACAGCAGTCACAAAAATGTTATACAGCTGGCCCTTGAACAACATGAGAATTGGGGGCACCAGCCCCTATGGAGTCAATAATCCACATATAACTTTTGAATCCCCCAAAATTCAACTACTAATAACCTACTGTTAACAGGAACCCCAACCAGTTAAAACATAAACAGTCAATTCACACATATTTTGTGTATTACATGTATGTATACTGTATTCTAACAAACTAGAGACAAGAAAATGTTATTAAGAAAATCATAAAGAAAAGTGTAAGTGAACCCACATAGTTCAAATCCATGTTGTTCAAGGGACAGCTGTAATTAAAAAAAAAAATGGGGGATGGGCACTAAGGAAAGTTGAATGTTCTATGTTCCTCTTCCAGTAAGGTTCCTCTTATGGTGCTCTAATTGAATAAACATATAAACATTAATGTTAAAAAGAAATGCATAAGTTCTTTTAAGAAATGTCTAACAGAAACAGAATTTGGGGTCAGGCAGGGTCAAGTTGGGAACCACTGCTCTAGTTTTGGATTTATCTGTGCCTGAGTTGACCATGAGTCAGTCACCAGGTGGCTTCAAGCAGCAGAAAGAGGACTAGCTAAATCCACTGTGCTCAAGTCCCAAGTCCCCACAGGTACGAGGGATGAGACCAGGAGACACTCGGGGAGTCCACATCCTCTCCAATGTAAGGTCTCCTGTGCCCTGCTCTTATGATTACAAGAAACAGAGTCCCATAGGCTGCCTCGAGTCATGAGGACTTAGTAAGTTGCTACTTGGAACAGTAAGAGAAATGTGAATTCCAAATCTTGAAAAGGTCCCACTCAACAACAGCTGTCTATTGAACCTCTGCCAATAGGGAGATATGGCATTGCTCCCTGTATCTTCTACCTTTTTCAGCCTTCCTCCCCTCATACCGAATTGTTTCTCTGCCAACCTGTTGTTTGTTTACTGAAGCATACAGCTGCCCATTACTTCCCAGGAAAATTGCTGCTTTTGTCTCTCTCTGGAACTTTCCAGCTTTCTCTCCCAATGCCCAGGCATTTCTGAAGCTCCCATGTGGCACTCAGGCATCAGTATCTTTTAAAGCTCTCCAGAGGAGTCCAATGTGCAACCACGGTGGAGAACCACTGCACCAAAGAACAAGGAATATGTCCAAGGCAAACTGGACTTATACTTGCAGATTTAGCCCAAAACAAAGAAAATTTGAAGATGACATCTCAAAATGCCTGGAAATTCTGTTCTTGCATTTTAATTTTAACTCAGTGTCTCCTTTCTCTTTCTATAGAGTATAAATCTATTTATATGTATTTTAGTATTTTAACTGTGTTGTTGTTGTTTTTAAAGGCAAGCAAATACTGCCTTAGGAAGTTATGGTCTCAGTGCAATCACTTCCTGGAGAAACCAGTAGTCAAGAGATTGGGGCTCTCTAATGAGTCAAGACTGCCATCTAATGGTGACTACCTCTGAATTGCAAATACAAATCTCAACTTTTAACAAAGCTCTTGGGCAAGCTGGCTGTCAATTCCAACAATTTATCTTCTTGAAACAAAATGCACCTGTTAATAAAAGTAGCTTTGCCATTTTCAAGTTGTGTATGAAAATATGTCCAGGATAATTACTGATATTGAACTGAACTTATAAAGGAAAAGCAACTTCTTGATTCTGTCAAATGTTTGTTTTGCTGAATTTCAAAGGTTATATGACTGATAAGATGAGAATTCAAAGGTTCTGTGACTGATAAAGTAAAGTAAGTGGTCATTACAAAATAACTTATATATACTCAAAACGAAACGGGTAGTGATAAAACTTTATCTTATACTGTGGGTTGAACGGTGACCCTTGAAAAAAGATGCCCACATCCTAACCCCCAGAACCTGTGAATTTGGTCTTATTTTGATAAGCAGACTCTGCAGATATAATTAAATTAGGATCATCAGATGAGATTGTCCTGGATTATCCAGATGGGCCCTAAATCCAATGACGAATATCCTTATAAGGGACACAGAAAAGAGGAGAAGACATAGGAAGAAGGAGGCAAATGCCACGTGAAGTTGGAGGCAAAGACTGGAGTTAATGCAGCCACAAGCCAGAGAACACCTGAAACCACCAGAAGCTGGAAGAGGCAGGAATGAATCTCCTGTAAAGACATCAGAAGGACTGTGGCTCTGCTGACACCTTGACTTCAGACCCCTAGCTTCCAAAAGTGTGAAGAATAAATTTTTATTGTTTTAAGGCACTCGATTTGTGGTCATTTGTTACAGGAGCCACAGAATACTAAAAATTTGATATGTATATATATATATATATATATATATATATATATATATACAGAGAGAGAGAGAGAGAGAGAGAGAGAGAATGGAATATTACTCAGCAATGAAAAAGAATGAAATCTTGACATTTTCAGTGTGGATGGAACTAGAACGTATTCTGCTAAGCAAAATAAGTCAGTCAGAGAAAGACAAATACCATGTGATTTCATTCATATGTGGAATTTGAGAAACACAACACATGAACATGGGAGAAGGTAAAGAAAAATAAGATAAAATCTGAGAGGAGGCAAACTATAAGAGATTCTTAAATACAGAGAACAAACTGAGGGCTGCTGGAGAGGTGTTGGGTGGGAGAATTGGCTAAATAGGTGATGGGTATTAAGGAGGACACTTGTTGGGATGAGCAGTGGGTGTTATAGGTAAGTGATAAATCACTAAATTCTACTCCTAAAACCATTATTACACTATATGTTAACTAACTTGGATTTAAATAAAATTTTTTAAAAAAGAAAACTAGGGGTGCCTGGGTGGCTCAGTCAGTTAAGCGTCTGACTCCGGCTCAGGTCATGATCTCTCACTCCATGAGTTCAAGCCTCACATCAGGCTCTGGGCTGAGAGCTCAGAGCCTGGAGCCTGCTTCAAATTCTATGTCTCCTTCTCTATCTGCCCCTCCGCCTCTCTCTAAGAAAGAAAGAAAGAAAGAAAGAAAGAAAGAAAGAAAGAACTAAAGGAAAGAGAAAGAAAGAAGAAAGGAGAAAAAAGAAAACTAATGCAGTTTATTATTCCTTCCTCTTCAGTATACTCCTTCAAGAAATAAAAATAACATGTTTAGAAATGACCTAGGTAAGAAAGAAAGAAGGAAAGAAAGAAAAAAGAAAGAAAGAAAGAAAGAAAGAAAAAGAAAGAAAGAAAAGAAGAAAACAGTTTATTATTCCTTCCTCTTCAGTATACTCCTTCAAGAAATAAAAATAGCATGTTTAGAAATTACCTAAGTACCTAAAGTTTTTTTTGTTGTTGTTTGCTTTTGCTTGTTTTGTTTTATTTTGTTTATACAAGAGAGAGAATTAGCTTGACTTGAGGATGCCTCTCAAGGTAAAGTACTTACTTTTTGACCAACAACAGATAAAATTAGGAGGAGCTTAATGATTTGGTCCAAAAGAAATCAAAGGGAAAAGAGTAAAGCAGACAGTAAACCTTTCTGGAACATTTGTTCAATTGGTGTGAGGAGCTTACACCCAAATGTGAGACTGACAGCTAGAAATAGCTGCCTAAAGTTTTTCTTTAAATATGATACATGTAAATTCATTACTCTACAATATTACAGAATGCTATTCAATCAATAGCATAAATATTTCACTGCCTAACCATTATTTCCAAAAGTATTTTGGTTATCAAAATTTTTGTTTCAGAAGGTTTCAGTAAAAATACTGAAGTTTAAAGACCAGTCAACGAAAAATCTCCTAAGAAAGTGAAGCAACAAGAATTTTGCCTAAATATGCATATGTGTAATCAGAATAACTCAAATGTCAGGTCCAGTTGGGACCATGTTGTATATTCAACAGGAATTCAATTCATGAATTTCCCATCATGTGAGGTATCTGGAAGATATGTGAACACTGAAAACAACAATGTCAATACAATTGAATGCAGACATTAATAAACCTGTCATTTGGGTCAGCAGATAATCTTGTAACTGAATATTTGGATATTTGGGGGAAGGAAATGTACAAATAATCAAAGGCAGCAAATTCCCTTCAGGAATTGTGGTATCCACACATTGTAGCACAGGTTTGGTTTTCCTGAATAATGCATGAAGATGTCTGTTTTAAATTATTCACTGACTACAGAGTTGACAAGTAACCACTCAAGAACCATGAGATTAGCCACCAGGAGCCTCCATTTGATGTCTGACTCAGTGAAGGCTGTTTTTTTCTCTAGGGAATGAGAGGTTCTATGTAATATGAGACTCAAGGAAGAAAGGTAGAGTCTGTGGTATGCTCACAAGATGTTGCTTTAAATGTGCTGATAGAATTCTGGAGCCTATGCGTCTACAAATGAGTGCCATTGGAATCTACACCTGGTTCTATAGCACTTTGATACGTCAAGGGGGTAGGTTCTGCCATTTTTCTTACTAAGTATTTCAAAACCTAACACTACATAAAATTTAAAATTGCTTTCTAGGGTCATTTGAGCATTTTTTTAGAGAATGAACAATGTCCCTAGGAGAAGAAAGCGCTGTCTTTGTTGAATTCACTCCACTGCTTTTCATGTATGTTGTTTTCAAAAATTTGTAGATACACTGAAAAAGAAGGAAGGGACCTTCTCAAATAATGATGGCTGTCATTTAATTAATCCATGATAAATAATATTGATAAAATAGATGAGAAATCTAAAGCTCAGAATGATTGAAGAACTTTCCCCAACATCATAGAATTGAGGTTCTTCTCTCCCAAAGCCTATCCTACCTCCTGATTGGTGGCAAAATACTGCCTAATAGGACCTTACAAAGTCCTCTCATCAGCTGATCATGGGCCAAGAGCCTCTCTTCTCTAGTTCAAATGGACTCTGCTGGAACTTCGTAAAGGACAGGGACCATGTCTCTTCATCTTTATATATGCAACATCTATCATGGTGATCTTTTTTTTTAATAATTGGGTTTTACTTTTCTTCTTTTAAGTTTATTTATTTTGAGCATTATTATTATTATTAAAGAGTATTATTATTATTATTAAAGAGAGCAAGTTGGGGAGAGACAGAGAGAGAGAAAATCCCAAGCAGGCTCCACACTATCAGCACAGAGTCCACTGTGGGGCTCAAACCTACAAACTGTGAGATCATGACCTGAGCCGAAATCAAGAGTCAGATACAACCTACTGAGCCACCCAGGTGCCCCTCATCCACCCAGGTGATCATTTAAATTCATTAAGTACTCAGTAAGTATGCATAAAATACTCAATAAGTGTTTACTGAATGAACAGAGAAAAGGTACAGAAAAAAGAAGGAGCATTTAAGAGAAAATATTTCAGGTGCATTTTCCACTTCCATACATAAGTGTCAGTCATATATAAACATCCCAATAATGTTGATCCATAAAACACATCTAAGTAGCCCAATGTTAAATAAATGCAAACTATGGCAATGTGAATTTGGATCATAATTTGGGGAACTTAGAGGTGGATGAAGAAGGAAATTTGATTCAGGGCTTTATAATGTTCAAGTTTATGACCCAAATAAATTATCCTAAAGTGATATTCAAGGTTTGGCCCAAATGTGATGAAAATATAACAAATCTGAGTTAGAAAGTAATTAGCAGTTTGATTATTTAAAATCATTGAATTTTCCTCCTCTGATTTCTGGCTGGAGTACCATGAATGCTGCCTCCTCCTTGGGCTGAGTTTCTGCCAACAATCAATCTACAGGATCACCCACCAAAGAAAATGAGCCTGTGCTGCCGAAAGCCACTGAGGACTCCAAACCCCTCCTTCTGCTCCCCCTGCCTCTCCTTTGCCCATCTAGCAATAGCTGCCTAATGCCAGGGCTTCTCTGAGTATGTGAATCTCAGCGTAGGGTTCAGGTTGGGTATTTAAAACCACTACTCGGGGTGCCTGAATGGCTTAGTAGGTTGAGCGTCCAATTCTTGATTTTGGCTCAGGTCATGATCCTAATGTCATGGGGTTGAGCCCTGAATTGGGCTCTGTGCTAAAAATGGAGATTACTTAAGATTTTCTCTCTCTCTCTCTCTCTCTCCCTCTCTCTCTCTCTCTCCCTCTCTCTCTCTCTCTCCCCCTCTCTCTCTCTCTCTCCCTCTCTCTCCCTCCCTCCCTCTCTCTCTCTCCCTCTCCCTCTCTCTCTCCCTCTCTCTCTCCCTCTGTCTCTCTCTCCCCCCTTCTCTCCCCCTCTCCCAAGCTTACGCTTGCTCTCTCTCTCTCTCTCTCTCTCTCTCAAATAAAAATTGAAATAAAATAAAATAAAATAAAATAAAATAAAATAAAATAAAACCACTACTCAATGCCTCTTGTCCCTTTCTGGATAGAATCCCAAAACAATTATATATCAACAGAATAATTAGTCCTACTTTTTTTTCACTTGTCAGCTCTGTGACCATGGGCAATTTAATTGACCTCTTTGGGCCTCACTTTCCTCATCTGTAAAGTAGAGATAATAAAAATACCTACCCCACAGTGTTGCTGTGAGAATAAAATGAAATGCTGTATATTTAGCAGTTACTTTATAACTAGACACTAACTGGATAAATGAGATCAACTATTTTTATTTCTTTATTTTTGTTGTTCTATTTCTTAGCATGAGATTAGCCACCAGGAGCCTCCATTTGATGTCTGACTCAGTGAAGGCTATTTTTTTTTCTCTAGGGAATGAGAGATTCTATGTAATATGAGACTCAAGGAAGAAAGGTAGAGTCTGTGGTATGCTCACAAGATGCTGCTTTAAATGTGCTGATAGAATTCTGGAGCCATTTAGTTTTTTTTTTTTTCCTTTTGATCCTCACTTTTTGCTTTTTGGGGGCAGAAAAAAATGGCAGTGACAGATCAGTGACCAACAGAAACTAACAGCGGCAGTGGCAGCAAGCACAGTCAGACTCATATGGCATTTTCAGTAGCAGGTGCAGTAATAGTAATAGCTGATATTTTGTGGATAAGCTTTGTGTCAGGGACAGTGCTAAGTACACAAATCTCTATTCCATCTCTCATTGCCACTACTTTTATAATGAGGGATGTGCAGGGCGCCTGGGTGGCTCAGTCGGTTAAGCGTCTGACTTCGGCTCAGGTCATGATCTCGTGGTTTGTGGGTTTGAGCCCCACATCGGACTCTGTGCTGACAGCTCAGAGCCTGGAACCTGCTTCGGATTCTGTGTCTCCCTCTCTCTCTATTCCTCCCCCACTCTCTCGCGCACGCTCTCTCTCTCTCTCTCAAAAATAAAGATTTTTTAAAAAATTTATAGTGGGAGATATGTTGGTCCTGGAGCAGTCAGACCTCCTCTGGCAAAAGGCCGCCTGGTCTCTGACCCAGTGAATTGAGATGTGTGTGCTTTCCTGAGGATCTTTCAAGATGCTCTGTCCACCTGCTGGGACCCTGATTTGAGTGCTGTCCTGAGACTGTAAACAAAAAGCGAACTGGTGTGTTTTAAGCTGCATTATGCATAGCACTAAGAGTTCCACATTCCACAGCACCTCCCTAGAAATGGCAGGGCAGGTGGCCTGGCCCAGAACCTGAGTTCCAGGGCTCAGATCCCCCTTCACTCAGAATAATTCTGTTTTGATCTGTTTTCTGCAGTGACCACCCCTACCCCCTGACCTCATTCATAAAACATTTTAGACGAAAGGCTCACAGTTTTCAACAAACTGAAAGCCACTGAACTAAACTTGGTTTCTTTATCTATAATGACAGGTCTAAACTCTTTGCGGTGTTTTGATAACCAAACCAGTGTTTAATTCCTGAAGGTTTACAAAGTCCTATGAAATTTTCAAAAATGTTTGTGTGAATAGAAAACTTCACTTTTTATTTGTCTCCTCATTCCTAGGTCTGTATTTTATTTAGACTTATGTAAACTATCTTTATAGCTAGATTCTGATCAGGTATTAAATTTGGCACGTCCAAATTTGGAATATTCTCTCATGATGTTCCTTTTTTGTGTGTGGTTCAGTGAGAAGACTCAGCTTCAACTAAAGGCAGATAGATACCCGTTTTTCACCTCTCTGAGTATTGGGGTTTTCTAAGAACATTTGAGTTTAGGGGCGCCTGGGTGGCTCAGTCTGTTAAGACTCAGGTCCGACTTCGGCTCAAGTCATGATCTCACGGTTCGTGGGTTCGAGCCCCGCGCTGGGCTCTGTGCTGACAGCTCAGAGCCTGGAGCCTATTTCTGATTCTGTGTCTCCCTCTCTCTCTGCCCCTTCCCCACTCGTGCTCTGTCTCTCTCTGTCTCAAAAATAAATGAACTATATATGAAAAAAAGAACATTTGAGTTTAGCAGTATATCCTCTGAGACATTATAGCTCTGCCGTCCTGTTGTGTTCGTATGATGCTACAGTTTATGTGTCTTCGTAGTCTCCAAGACAGGGAAATTCCCAGTGGTTGTATTCCTTGGTCCAGACCTACAAATGGCTGGGAAATCAAAACACTGTCACTACACATGAGTTATCTGCCTCTTGCTTCCAAACAGACCCCTTTGTTTTAAAGCAGTGGCACTTACATAAACATCAGACTTATTCATCTTATGCTTACGCATGTGTGAAATTCTCAAATTATACAATCTTGGGTTGTTTAATGTTGTCACAGAAAAACCAACCCAACCGCTAAAAAGTCCAGTTAAAACAAAACTATAATGTAACCTTTTTTCTTTTAAAATTTGGTGGAAGCAGAGAGAGGAAGTAGAAGCTCGGTGTTTAGGACCCATCAAGACCTCACCTTATGTGTCTTTTCACTGGGCTGGTCCCCACTGTACCTTTTATAGTCAAACTGTATCAAAAGTCTGTGTGTGTCTGTGTGTGTGCATTATAAAACATACGTATTTACAAATAAATACATTTTTTGTAGTAAAGAATTGGGAGACCTCTAAAGACAGGAAAGTGCTAAATAATCTCCATTTTTTTTTTAAAAAGTTCTTTTTAAAAATATAGAAGGATAATGTCAATTCCTGGATAAATACTCATTTAGGAAAGGCCAATTTTCAATGATTTCAAGAGTTTATGCTATTCTGTAACAATGTCAGTTTTCAAAAGTAGCCAAAAAAAAAAAAAAAGAAACAGAATAAATTCTCTCCTAAATAAGATCTGCAGGCCCTTCACTGACAAAAGAATATTTCCATTCATCTGATTCAGCCCCCCTCCCTAATAAAAATAAAGCAACCTAGTGAGAGTGGTGGAGAGAAAGGGCATACAGACAGATGTCTGTGGGGTAGGACAAGGCACCAGGGTGGGAAGAGCTACCAGTGCTCTGAGCACATGGGTGCACTGTAAACATGCACTCATCAACTACACACAGGGGCATGGCAATGGTAGGAAATATCAGGTTTCCTTAAAAAATCTGGGGGTGCCTGGTGGCTCAGTCAGTTAAGCATCCGGCTTCAGCCCAGGTCATGATCTCATGGCTAGTGAGTTCGAGCCCCGCATCGGGCTCTCTGCTGTCAGCACAGACCCCACTTCAAATCCTCTATCCCCCCTCCCTCTCTGCCCCTTCTCTGTTCAATCTCTCTCTCTAAAAAATATAATAAAATTTTTTTAATCTGATCACAGTTTTCACCTAATGTATCAATCAAGATTCTCCAGATATACAGAATAAATAGGAGATATACAGAGAGAGGTTTGGTTTACAGAACTGGCTCATGTGATTGTGGGGGTTACAGAATCTGAAATATACAGGGTGAGCTATCAGGCTGGAAATTCAGTTAAGAGTAGATGTTACAGTCTTGAGTCCAAAATCCACAAGGAAAGCCAGATAGGCTGGAAACTCAGGCAGGATTTCTATGTTGGAGACTTGAGGTAAGATTCCATGTTCTCCAAGAAACCTCAGTCTGTGCTCTTTAGGCCTTCAACTGATTAGAAGAGGCCCAGCTACATTATGTAGGGTCAGCTGCTCCACGCAAAGTCTACCGACTATAAATGTTGATCACATCCAAAAAATACATTTGCAGCAACATCTTGGCTGATGTTTGACCAGACATCTGGAAACCATGCCTAGCCAAGTTGACACATAGCATTAACAATCAGTCATTATTCTCTTTTCTACTTTTTACCGCTATAAGTCAGCTTCTACCAGAAAAATCATAGATACAAATCTGCTTACACAGTACTTGTATGTCCTTTATGAAAAATACCAGTAAGTTAAGCCAAAAGATTGTCCTTATTAGCACAGGTTTTTCTCTCTGCTAGATGTCATTATTGCTCCTGGGGTTGACAATAATTAAAGATGTAAGGTACTAGCACATGAAGAGAAACACCCATAGAAGAGACAGAAAGTCTCAAAAAACTCAAATGTTTATAGGGATTTAGCATATGATGAAGGTGGCATATCAAACAAGTTTGAAGAAAAGTCTATTCAATAAATGTATTGGGGGGCACCTGGGTGGCACATCTGTTAAACGACTGACTTTCAGTTTTAGCTCAGGTCATGATTTCAGGTTTGTGAAATCCAGCTCCAAGTCAGGCTCTGTACTGACAGTGAGAAACCTGCTTGCGATTCTCTCTCTCTCTCCCTCTCTCTATTCCTGTCCCTCCCCCACTTGTGCACAAGCTCTCTCTTTCTCAAAATAAATTTAAAAAAACTTAAAAATATATATTTAAATTTGTTGGAACAACTGAGTAGCCAACTAGAAAGAATAATAAAACAAAATTGGATCCATATCTCACGTCTTATACCAGGACAAATTATGAATGGATCAAAGATTTTTAAAGTAAAAAGTAAAACTATAAATGTTATTTTTTTAAAAAAGAACTTGTAGTTATATAGAAATTCCTTTATAATTCTGGACTGTGGGCAACCTTTCTAACTATAATTCAAAATCAATAAACTTTCTATAAAAGGAAAAAGATGATAATTTGATGACATAAAACTTCTGCATGGATAGAAATATCAAAAGCAAGTCAAAAAGCAATTTTGGTGAAAAAAATATTTGAAATATATTATAAAAAGCTAATCTCTCAGATACATAAAGATCACCTGGAAATCAATAAGGAAAAGACCAACACAATAGAAAAACAGACAAAGGAAATGAGCAGACAGTTCAGAAAAAAGAAGTATAAAATTAGGTTGTATCCTATGAAATTATAGTTTCTGTATTTCAAAATTGCATGGAAATTAAAACATATGAAAGAATGTTCAATCCCACTAATAATAAGAAGCACAAATTTAAACATCATTATTGGATTGGCAACAAAAAAATTCAGAAGTTTGGAAACTCACCATGTTAGTAAGTCTGTAGGGAAATATGCATTCACAAGTCATTGGTATTATCTTTAAATATATTTAAATATATCCTTGGAGACCAATTTGGCATATCTACTGAAATTGTATATCTACTGAAATTACAATTTGGTATTTCTACTGAAATTACATACACATAGATATATATAAAAATTACATATATATTATATATTTCTACTGAAAGTGTGCATATATATATATAGATATATATAGATATCTATATATATATATGCAATTCTACACTGCCTAAGGAATTCTACACTGGAGAATTTATCCTATGGCTATACTTATTCATGAGCAAACTGATGAGTGCACAATGTTATTCATTTCAGCCTTGAGTATAACAACAAAAGAGTGGGAATAAGCCAAATTTCTAGCAATAGGGACCAATTAAATAAACAATGGGTCACTAATACAGTGACATTCTACGTAGCTTGTAAAAAAGAGAGGAATTCCCTATATACAGATACGGCAAGATCTCCAAAAAATGTTCAGTTGAAAACAGTTGATTAAAAAAATACAGTGTGAAAAACACGATGCAAAACAGTACAGATTGTGTGTTACCTTTTAAGTAAAACAAAATGAATAAAGATAAAACTCTTCATTTATATTTCTTTTATGCATAAAGAAACTCTGGAAGGATACTACATTAGAAATCAATAACACCATTTATGTATAAATGGGTTTTGGAAGTAGGTAGATTAGAAACTGAGATGAAATAACATTTTCCTGTCAATCTTCGAATATTTTAAACCAAGTAAATGCATTACCTATTCAAAAAATGTAAAAATCAAGCAAGCAAGCAAGCAACCAATAAGTCTTGTGACTGAGTAATAAAGAATCTAGTCATAAATGTCCATTTATATGAGCTAGATACCGGTTCATCTACACAGTTTGTGTGGCCTAATGAAAAATAAAACAGTGGGGCCACTTGTTAAAAAAATTCTTAAGAATTTCAAGATGGCAGCAACAGAGCATTGAACCAAGTGCGTGACCCTCCTAAGCACAGGGCCTGTGAGACTACAAGTCACATGTGAAGTTGATCCTTGTTGTACACAGTACCATCCTTGCCAACAGTGAGAACTCAAAATACTGTTGTCATTCCCAAAGGCAAACAACTTGCTTCTCTAAAGTCCCAGGCAGCAGAAGTCTTAGAAAAGTTTATTTCCCCTGACTTCTCACATACTTCATGTCTTCACAGTTCTCGAGAAACTAACCTGAATATACATTGATTTTAATCTAATGGGATTACCATACACATCTTGGATCGTAAATTTGTTCTCATCCAAAATGACAGAATCTTCATAAATGGTATTGTAGACAAGGTCAGGGTTTTTTTGAAATAATCAGTTTTCATTTTACTGCATTCAGTTAAATTGTTGAAAATAAATAAACCCCAGAGCCTCACATGGTCCAAGCTCAGCCTAGTGTTGCAATCAAAGACCTGTAGTTTGGCAGCCAAAAAGTAATGAAAAAAATTTCGAAGGATTTTGGGGTTTCTTTTTTTCGGCCTCCTAAGGAAATGCCAAAGAAGGAAATACATTCTTAATACACAGACAGACATCTTTAAACTCCCCTCTCATTACTACCCCTGCCTCCATGCATCTGGGATAACCTCTTCACAAAAGTTTCTCCCCTCCCCATTACTCTTCAGCCCACACCCACCCAGGATTTTTTGTCTCACTTCACTTCTTTCTTCTTGCATGTTCAAGTGTGTATCATCGTGTCCATTTCTTGAGCACCCCCATTACAGAAATCTGTATAATGAAGGACTGGACTGGGGGAGCAGGAACTTCCAGCAACGCCAGAATTTTCTTGCAGGGGCGAGAGAAGGGAAAGAAGTGGCGCATACTCACAATTTTTGTCCCTGTTAACAGTTATCAACACTGCTGTTAACAGAAGTTCTCACAAAATAAACCCAGTATATTCCTGAGGAGAAGTCACAGCTGAAATTGTTTTGGAATGGAGTAATGAAGAACAAGTGTTCTAACAATGTCTGAAAAATGAAATCAACATTCTAACTGAAATGTCTGTTTCAGATTTTTCTTTTTCCTCCAGGGCCTCTAGAACCAGAGCCTCTGATAAATGTACTTGGTCTTCTGTGCAATCCAAATGAGCCCACGGCCTGCCTGTATGGCACTCTGGTACGATTTAAGTTTAGGTAAAGGTACTTCATTGTTTTTAAGTGCAAAAAACAAAAACAAAAACAAAAGCAAAAAACCTTAAACATTTTGTAATTCAAAATAAAGATGACAGCCAGATTTTTTTTAACTAGCAACAAAATAATTCCAGTAACCAATTTGAATATGTGATATAATTTAAAATGTTTCAACATTTTTGAATGTTGAAAATATTTGTAAAGATGAGATCATTTTAAAAATGTACTCCCCAACAACGATAAACTCTGTGGTGAAGAGATCATGGTACATGGCACTTGACCATGATTGGTGGATCATAAACCAATAATCCTATTCAAAAGTCTTAGCACTCAGAACACTTCATAATTGTAAGTTAGAGAGGGACAGAAAGAATGATTCTGCTACCGAGCTCCACCATGACCACACTACCTAAACACATTGCCCTTATCCCTGCATACTTACTAAGGGACAGGGCTGGGAAGAAAATTACCATGCGTCAAGTGCTATACACCCTATTCTAGACACTTTACATATCATATGTAGTTCATGTCTCTAAAAATACCCGGAGAGTTAAATACACAGAAACCAGGGTTGTCATTAAATATACAGATTCCCAGGCATTGCCCCCTGGAAATTCTGATTTGGTTGTGCTGGGTTGGAGCCCAAGAATCTATGCTTTTAACAAAACATACTCTTGATTGCAATGCTGTGAAATGATTGTCATTACTCCCATCTTACAAAAGCAAGAAAATTGAAGCACCGAGAAATTAAACAATTTGCTAGGACACCCAAGTGACACAAGGTGTGTGTTCAGTCTCAAGGAAGTTGGTTGCAAAGCCAACTTTGTCACTACAGCCTGCCACTGGCCAGTAAAACTACATTTTCACTCTGCCTGCAATAGTAGCCCCAGTGTATGTCTATAGCAGCTGTAGCTCCCTGTGGCCTTTTTTCCTTCCCATCACCTGCTCCCAACACCCAGCATCACACAGGCTCTTGCATTATATTATGGTTCTTAAATAGTAGAATTTTGCCTACTAGCTTGAGCAAAAAGACAAACTAATGAGTACCATGTGATATTTCCTAATTGTCTCTAAATATACCTCTATAAAGGAAAAAAAAAAACAGTTGGTTAAAACCAAAACGTTTGGAAATTATAACTAGCAGTTTCTAATAGACAAAACTTGTTAGGAATTTGGAGGCTTCCATTAGCTGAGTTGTTTCTCAGACAAAATGCAGTCTCAAGTCCCTGAACCCTTCAACTGGATAATGTCTCCATAGATTCGTTTGCATGACTTCATATTGTTTAATTTAAAAGTTCTGCTTCCTTATCTTGGAAGCTAGTGTATTTATAGGTGCTACATGCCTTAAAAGTGTGTAACTCTGAAAAATGACGTGACGCTGAAACAAGCAAAACCTTTGTCAGAAAGTTGAAGTTATCCAAGAACTCAGCCAGTACATAGTGTTTCTGCCCATTCTGAATCCACAGCAGTTTTGTGAGCTCTTAGCCCTCATTTGTTTTTGAGTACACATATCAGTATGTACTGTGGCTCAGTGTCTGTTTTCTAAAAATCCAGAAACATGAGTCAGCTGTTCGACTATTATCTACAAATTTGGTAAAGTACTGTATTCATGGAATCTGAGTGTGTTTTCCAGGAATTACATCTCCAGGCCTCCACACTGACTGTCCCCCTTGGCATGTGAGACTTCTGAAGTGTTCTTCATTTATTTTCTAAGGGAAGTTGACAGGATAGTTAATTATGGGCTCTTATTTATTCAGAATGGTTGTACAATGCAAGGATTTAATACATTTAATACTCTGGTTAATGTAAAATGTCATATACCACGTGTAACATGACTGTAACTTAAGACTGTCCCTTTAACTCTGTAAACTTGGTAGAAAAATCATTGTAGGAGCCTGTTATGGGTTTAATTGTGTCCCCTCAAGATATGTTAAGAAAAATAAAAGCCAGGAAGTGGTTCAAGATGGCATCATAGGAAAATCCTAAACTCACTTCCTCCCACCGACAAAAGACATCTACGGTCACTTATAGAACAGTTCCCTCTGAAAAGAATCGGAGCAGCTGGACATCCACAATAAAGGATAAAAGGGCCATATCAAGGCCGGGAGGTGAGGCAGAGATGTGGTCTTGCCAAAAACCCCACCCTCGCACGGGAACCCACAAGCTGGGGAGATCTCACAAATGTGGAACTTCTCCATGATGAGTAAGGACTTTGTGCCTTGCATCAGGCACCCAGCCCTTAGAACCTGCAGTGGAGAGACAAGCCCCCAAAATGTCTGGCTTTGAAAACCAACAGGGCTTGCTTCCAGGAGAACGATAGGATTGCAGAGAAAGAAGATTCCACTCCAAAAAAAAAAAGTCTCACATGCAGACTCACTTACTCCAGAACCCAGAGCAAAAGCAGCAGTTTGAAAAGAACCAACACCATATGCAAAGGAAATTTATTTGCTAATTCTAGAGCTTCTGCCAGAGGGGCAAAAGCCTGCCAGGAATCTCTCCAGGAATGGAGACACCAGAAGGCACCATTTTTATATTCTCCCTCTACCTTACTAGCACCAGAGCTGGTAGATGCCATTTCTACACTCTCTACCCTGTTTGCACCCTCCCCATAAGCCATGGTTGAGCACCCTGTCCCCCACCTTGTGCTGCTGCTGTGGCCCCAGCTCCCAGGTCACACCCACCCACAAGACAGGCTTACCTCAAGAAACAAGAAAAATCTCAGGGTGCCTGGGTGGTTCAGTCAATTAAGTGTCCAACTCAGGATTCTGGCTGAGGTCATGATCTCATGGTTGCTGAGATAGCACAGAACCTGCATGTGATCCTCTCTCTCCCTCTCTCTCTGCCCTTCCCCAAAGGGCACTCTAAATAAATAAATAAATAAATAAATAAATAAATAAATAAATAAAAAACCTTGAATAAACAATCTAACTTTATACCTAAAGAAACTAAAAAGAAAAGAAAAACCCATTTCTCTCTCAAACTCTTCCAAAAAATTGAAAAGGAAACTCTCCCAAACTCATCTTATGAGGCCAGCATAACCTAATACCAACCAGAAAATGATCACACACACACATACGCACAAACACACACATACACAAATTACATGCCAATATCCCTAAAGAACATGCATGCAAAAATCCCCAACAAAATATTAGCAAACCAAATTCAACAATATAGTGAAAGGATCATATACCACAATCAAGTGGGATTTATTACAGGAACGCAAGGATGATTCAATATCCACTAATCAATCAATGTGATACATCACATGAAAGATAAATATAATATGATCATCTCAACAGATGCTGAAAAAGCATTTGATAAAATCTAACATCCATTTATGATAAAACTCTCAAAAATGGGTATAGACAAACACTTACCTCAACATATTAAAAACCATATATGACAATCCCACAGTTAACATCAAACTCACTGGCAAAAAGCTGAAAGCTTTCCCTTAAGATCAGGAACAAGAGAAAGATGCCCAATCTCACCACTTTTATTCAACATAGTATTAGAAGTCCTACTCAGCAATTAGGCAGGAGAAAGAAATAAAAGGTATTCAAATTGGAAAGAAAAAAGTAAAATTATCACTACTTGTGGGTGACATGATTTCATATATAGAAAATCCTAAACACTACACCAAAACAAAATATTAGAACTAATAAATGAAGTCAGTAAAGTTTCAGGGTAAATCAATACACAAATATCTGTTGTATTTTTATACACTAACAATGAACTATCAGAGAGAGAGAAATTAAGAATGCAATCCCTTTTATATTTGCAACAAAAAAAAACCACCTAGGAATAAATTTTTTAAAGGAGGTAAAAGACCTAAATTCTGAGAACTATAAGACTGATGAAAGAAATTGAAGACAATACAAATAAAAGGAAAGATATTCCATGCTCATGGATCAGAATAACTAATATTTTTTTAAATGTTCACATTACCCAAAACAATCTACAATTTCAATGCAATCCCTATCAAAAGTCCAATGACATTTTTCACAGAAATAGAAAAGTCCTAAAATTTGTATGGAACCACAAAAAAAACCCAAATAACTAAAGCAATTTTCATAAGGAAAAACCAAGCTGGAGGTATCACGCTCCATGCTTTCAAGCTACATTACAAAGCTATGGTAATCAAAATAGTATGGTATTGGCATAAAGACATACACACAGTTCAATGGAATTGAATAGAAGGCCCAGAAATAAAATCAAACATATACGGTCAATTCACTTCCAACAAAAGAGATGAAAATACACAATGGGGAATGGATAATCTCTTCAATAAATGATGTTGGGAAAACTGGATAGCCACATACAAAAGAATGAAACCAGACCACTATCTTACAGCATCCACAAAAATTAACTCAAAATGGGGTACAGACTTGAGTGTAAGACCAGAAACCAGAAACCTCCCAGAAAAAAACATAGACATAAAACTTCTTGACTTGGCTCTTGGCAATATTTGTTTGGATTTGACTCTAAAGGCAATGGCAACAAACAAACTAAAATAAACAAATGTTGGGGCATCTGGATATCTCAGTAGATTGAGTGTCCAACTCTTGATTTTGGCTCTGGTCATAATCCCAGGGCCATGGGATCAAGCCCTGCATCGGGCTCCACACTGAGCATAAAGCCTGCTTGAGATTCTCTCTCCCCCTCTGCCCCTCTCCCCTACTTACATACTCTTTCTATATATAAAAATTAATCAATTAATTAAACAAATGAGACTACATCAAACTAAAAACCTTCTGCACAGTGAAGGAAAACACAAGTAAAAGGCAACCACCTTCTGAATGAGAGAAGATATTTGCAAATCATATATCCAATAAGGAATTAATATCCAAAATCTATAAAGAATTCCCACAACTCAATAACAAAAAAAAATCCAATTAAAAATGAGCAGAGGATCTAAATAGACATTTTTCAAAAAAAAGACACACACAGATGACCAAAAGACACATAAAAAGATACTCAGCATCACTAGTCACCAGGGAAATGCAGATCAAAACTGCAATGAGATATCACCTCACACCTGTCAGAATGGCTAATATCAAAAAGACAAAAATCACAAAGGCAAGGATATGGAGAAGAGAGAACACTCATGCATTGTTGGTGGGAACATAAATTGGTGCAGACACTGTGGAAAACAGTATGGAGGTTCTTCAAAAAATTAAAAATAGAATGACTATATAATCCAGCAATTCCACTTCTGCATATTTATTCAAAGAAAACAAAAACACTAATTCAAAAAGATATATGTAGTCCTATGTTCATGGAAGAATTATTTACAATAGCCAAGATATGGAAACAACCTAAGTGTCCATCAAGAGACAAATGAACAAAGAAAATGTGGTATATATATAACAGAATATTGATCAACCATAAAAAAAGAATGAAATCTTTCCATCTATGACAAAATGGATATAACTTGAGGGGATTACGCTAAGTGAATAAGTCAGACAGAGAAGGACAAATACTGTAAGACTGTACTGATCCATGAAATCTATAAAACAAAACAAATGAACAAATAAAACTCATAGATGCAGAGAATAGACTGTTGGCTGCCAGAAAGGAGCAGGGTTGGTGGGTGAGTGAAGGGTATTAGAAAGTATAAAACTCTAGTTGTAAAATAACTAAGCCATATAGTCAATAATATTGTATTACAAATCTGAAAGTTGCTAAGAAAGTAAATCTTAAAACTTCTCATCACAAGAAAAAAAAATCTGTAACTGTATATGGGGATAGATGGTAACTAGACTTATTATGGAGACCTTCTTGCAATGTATACAAATGTAGGTTGCACACCCAAAACTAATATAATGTTGTACGTTGATTATATCTCAATTTTTTTAAAAAGGGAAACACATTATACACACACACACACACACACACACACACACACAGAGAAGTCCTAACCCCCAGTAACTAAGAATGAATACAACTTTACTTAGAAATAGAGTCACTGAAGATGTAATTAGTTAAGATAAGGTCATACTGGAGTAGGTGGAACTCTACTCCAGTATGACTGGTGTACTTACAAAAAGAGGAAACTTGGACACAGACACAGACATGTACAGAGGGAAGATTATGTAAAGAGACACACAGAAGGAAGACAAACCATGGGAAGATGAAGGCAGAGATTACAGTTACTCTGCCACAAGCCAAAGAATGCCTATGGCCACTGGAAGCTGGAGACAAGGAGGATCCTCTCCCAGATGGGTCAGATGGGGCATGGCCCCTTACAGTTGTATTTGGAACTTCGAGCTCCAGAACTGTGAGACAATAAATTTCTATTGTTCCAAAATACCCTTCACTACTGCAAACCTAGGAAACTAACACAGAACACTTGCTCATATTTTTGCATCTGTGACTACTGGAAAATGTCAGAGGGAGCCAGAACTGAACTGAGGTCCCTTTTTAAGTAAACTCAAGGGTTTAATGCTATTTATATCATATGACTTCCAAAGGTATTACCCATACTCATGACCTCTCCCTGAGCTCAAGAATCAAATCTCCAACTGCTACCTGGATAGCTCCTCTTGACTGTCTGATGACATCTCAAAATTAGCATGACCAAAGCAGAATTTTGAACTCAATGCCCACCCAACGTTCCCCTAGTCTACTCCAGCTAAGTCAATGACATCACCATCTACTAGTTTTTTCAAGCTAAAACCCTGGAGTCTTCTTCCACCTTCCCTATTACCATATGCAATTCATTTGTGTGTCCTCTTAAATTCTACATCCAAAATAAGTCCAGGTCAGTTCCCTGAGAGACTCACTGCGAGATGGAGATTTATAATAAAATATTTCAGTAAAAAAAAAAAAAAACATTATTGGGAATTTGATAGGGATTGCATTGAAGGTATATATTGCTTTGGAATAGTATGGACATCTTAATCAAATTAGGTCTACCAGTGAGCACAGGATGTTTTTCCATTTATTTGTGCTTTCTTTAATTTTTTTCAGCAATGTTTTGCAGTTTCCAGTGTACAGGGTTTTCATCTCCTTAGTTAAGTTTATTCCTAAGTACTTTATTATTTTGATACTGTTATAATGACATTATTTTACTAATTACTTTTTTGGATTGTCAACTGTTAGTATATAAAAACAAAGCTAATTTTTCTATGCTGATTTCATATCCTATAACTTCAATGAATTCTTTGGTTATGACAGATTTTTGGAGGGATTTCTTAAGGTTTTCTACATCTAAGATTGTTGAATTGAAGAAGTGAAAGCAGTCATCCTTGCCTTGTTCCTGATCTTGAACGAAAAGCTTTCAGTCTTTGGCCATTGATTATGCTGTTCACTGTGGGTTTTTAATATATGGCTTTCATCATATTAAGGTAGTTTCTCTGTATATCTATTTTGTTGAATGTTATCATGAAGGGGTACTGAATTTTGTCAAAAGCTTTTTATGCTTAGATTGAGATGATGTTTTTTGGTTCATTCTGTTAATGTGGTGTATTGCATTGATCAGTTCTCCTATGTTGAACAAATTATGGAAAGGCCCAAACTCAAAATTATGTTGAGCCCAAACATCCATTAACTGATGAATGGATAAAGAAGATGTGGCATTTGCACATTTGTGCCATTTGCAACATGGATGGAGCTAGAGGGTATAATTCTAAGCCAAATAAGCCAGTCAGAGAAAGACAAATACCATATGATTTCACTCATATGTGGAATTTAAGAAACAAAACAGATAAAGATAAGGGAAAGGAATAAAAAAGATAGAGAGGGAGGCAAACCATAAGAGTCTCTTAACTATAGAGAACAAACTAGGGTTGATGGAGAGAGGTAGGCAGGGGGATGGGCTAAATGGGTGATGGGTATTAACAAGTACACTTGTTATGATGAGCATGGGGTGTTATATGTAAGTGATGGATCATTAAATTCTACTCCTGAAACTAATATTACACTTAAATAAAATCTTAAAGCATTAAAAAAAATTCTCATATGTTGAACCATCTTTGTATTTGAGGAATAAATCCCACTGGCCACCACGTGTGATCCTTTTAATGTGATGTTAAATTTGGTTTGCTAGTATTTTTTTGAGGATTTTTGCATCAATGTTCATGAGGGACACTGCTTTGTAGTTTTCTTATAGTGTATTTTTCTGGCTTTGTTATCAGAGTAATGCTGGCCTCAGAATGAGTTTGCGGGATCGATCCCTATGTCGGGCTCTGCACTGACAATGTGGAGCCTGCTTGAGATTCTCTCTCTCCTTCTCTTTCTGTCCCTCCCCTGCTTGCACTCTATCTCTCAAAAAAAAAATTTAATTAATTAACATTTTAAAAAAATTCCTCAGATGGGGCAGGGCCGACCCTCCACAAAGACTTGATGGAGGCCATTTCCAAAGACAACATCCTTTACTGCAGGAGAAGAAGGAGGCATGGAGCAGGGTGACCTACATCTCTGCACTCCCTGAACCCCTGAGTTGGGGGAGAGGCTTCAACCAAGTTCTCCAGGAAGCCGCCATCCTGCAGGTAGAGATGGCAGTGACTTCCACAGCCTGGTCTTCTAATGTGGACCCTGGCCCAGTCTGCTCCCACCTATGGGGTGCCAGAGCCAACTTCAGGGAGGCCTTGACCTCTCCCTTCTGGAACGGGGTGGGGATGGAGGCAAAGGCGCTCTGCCATGTGGGGTCTGAGGGAGGCCATGGAGGCAGGTCCAGTCGTGAGAACAGGCCCTTCCAAGGGCAGGAAAGGTGGAGAAGAAGCTGCTGGGATACAAGTCGTCAGCCTGAAGAGTATGCACAGACTCAAATACAGAGGTAAGACCCAAGCCCTTTACATGGGGCCTCAGGCCTGGGCACTGGGATCTGCCCCATTCAGATTTTACACCCAAGTTCCTGGTCAACTTGAAACAGCTTAGATGGACACTCTCTGGGTTTTGTCCTCCCATCCCCCTGGCCGGCTACCTGACAGGGCTGAACGTCACAGCTCTAGTGTTTGCTATCAAGTAGCATTCTTCTTCTAGCTCCTTTCAGACAATCCTATTTCTTTATAGTATAAAAAGCAGAGCAGGATCTGGGGCCTGTATGTCACACCTGTGGCCACCTTCTTGGTCCTCTGAGGAGGTTTCAGACGCACCTTATATGGTTGTGGCACTTTTGGTACTTTTTTGAGAGGGGTGTACATGGGAAGCAGCCTGGCCTGGGATCAGAGACTGTCTCCCACCACCCAAAGCAACAATGAATAAAGGGGAGGATAGTCCCCCCTCACAGTGGGAGACTCTTAATCCCCAAACGCCCATCTCCCCTAACCTGCCCCAGTGCCTGAGATGCCACCATTTGCATCCTCTTTCTCGTTAAGCTAGAGAATCCTTATTTTACTGCAAATATGTTTGTGTTTCTCATGAACTCATTGTCCATCCTGAGGAAAGCTGGCTGGCTCAGATCCGATTGGCATGACAGCAGTGGTCTGGGGGCTGGTGGGGTAGGTTGATGAGGAGCAGATATTGACCTCATTGCTCCCTGACACTGTTGTACCCTTCTAAATGGAGAGAAGAGGGGGCCCTGGGTGTCTCAGTCAGTTAAGTGTCCAACTTCTGCCCCATGTCCGGATCTGTGCTGACAACTCAGAGCCTGGAGGCTGCTTCAGATTCTGTGTTTCCCTCTCTCCCTGCCTCACCCCCCACTCACAATCTGTCTGTCTGTCTCTCTCTCTCTCTCTCTCTCTCAAAAATAAACATTTAATATATACATACATACATACATACATAAGGAGAAAGAAGAGACAAGACTCAAGGTCTCAAACAGGAATAAAACTAGGTTCTCTGAAAAAACGAATGCCTCATAAATGTCCTTCTGGTTTCCAGTTTATTATAAAGTATATGAATCTAGGCATAGACTATGGAAAATTAGACTGATAGCATGTCCATCATAGGTGATGACATATGTATACTCCTAAAAATCCAAAAAAATTTGTGTTGGCACTTTATCTCCTTTTCAGAAAAATGTTAAGTGTACAAAAAGTTCTAGATTTCGTCATGATGTCCAAATGCTTTAAAGCATGTAGGGTTGATTGACTGTCTTCTTGGCACTTATTTTTTTTAACGTTTATGATAATGGATTTTCTTTATCAAATAAAAATGTGGGGAACCTAAAATACAGGGAATCCAAAGCAATCCTGTATGCTTTTGTTTGACCTCCTACACAAAATACCCAAGTAAAGTATTGGGTTGTCCTCATATACCAACATCAGAGAATAAATTTACAAATGTAGCCCCGCTGACCTAACACTTCCCATGCACATTAAGTGTGTTTTTTCTTCTCAGGTTTCCTCAAACCAAATGTTTTCACTCCTTGTATTTAAAAGGTTGTAACTTTTTTTTAAGATTTTATTTTGAAATAATCTCCACACCCAGCGCAAACTCACTACTCCGAGATCAAGAGTTACCTGTTCTATGGACTGAGCCAGCCAGGCACCCCCAAAAGGCTGTAACTCTTAAAATAACTGGCAGAGTAAAGCTACAGAGATGGAATGCCCGAAATGTAGCTTTAATGGGACTTGGGACTCATTCAATTGTTCTCTTTTCCTTAAGGATCCGCACCCTGCCTCTATCCAAAGCCTACTCAAACACCTAGCATCAGAGTGTACCACTGTGGGAGCAGATGTGGGCTCTGGAATCAGAAAACTCAGTTTGAATTTCTGCCGCCTCTGATAGTAATGTGATATCATGCAAGATCTTACATTCTCTGAGCCTCCATTTTCCTATCTGTAAACATAGAGATAATAGTATAAGGTCATCTTCAGACAAATAAATGACCCATGTGAAAGAAAATGGACCATAATAGAGGCTTAATAAACACTAGTTTCTCTTCCCTCATTTGAGAAATGTAGAAAACAATGTTTGTGTCTATAAACTCGTATCACTTGACTTCCACAAATCTTTATTTTAATTTTTTTAATGTTTTATTTATTTATTTTTGAGAGAGAGAGAGAGAGAGAGAGAGAGAGAGCGCGTGAGCAGGGGAGGGTCAGAGAGAGAGGGAGACACAGAATCAGAAGACAGGCTCCAGGCTCTGAGCTAACTGTCAGCACAGAGCTGGATGCGGGGCTCGAACCCATGAACTGTGAGATCATGACCTAAGCCGAAGTCAGACGCTTAACCGAATGAGCCACCCAGGCGTCCCCACAAATCTTTATCTTAACAATCAATAGGAAAATTCAAGGGCAGAGTACCAAAGAAAAAAACGCTAAAGTGTCTTCTGAAAAAAAAAAAAAAAAACACTAAAATCCTCTGTCAAGTGTCCACAGTCTCAGACAACCCAAAATACTCTTACCAAGAATTTCCACTGCCCCTCCTCTAATTGCTAATGATAAGACCAATAGACCTGACAGTTGTTTACTGTTAGAATATAGTGGTGGCTCAATTGTTGATTAAATTTTAGTATAAACAAATGTATTCAAATTAAAGTATAATGTAGTATTTTGTGTACAAGTCAGAAAGTATTTCAGTACCTTGTCCTGTCTTTCTTTGCTGATGGGAACACTTATTAGTAGTTTATTCCAGTTATTTTCACCATCTGCTTCTCCAAGCTAGGTATTAGAAGCTTGTCAGGTAATACATCCTGGAGGACCAAAAAGTGACATAAACACAAATATTGGGGTAACTGAATAAGGGAATTTGGGCAGACAACTGCAAAGAAGACAGTTATTCTATCCTGTGGAATATTGCATTCTCTGTTCCCTTTTTATGGACATTTTGTCCTTCAGAATTCCAGTCAACAGTTTAGCCACACTCTGAAAAGTCATTTTCCCACTCAAAATTATAGTGGAGCCAATGGGTTTAGAAGCCCTTAGGGAGGTATCTTATATACCATCTGGGACAAAGAAAATAAAGTATTTTTTCATTTCCTTAGCAGTTACAAATTTACTTAATGGCATCAGTCCAAATGAAGCAGAAAATAAAGTAAAATTTTTCAAACATTTGACAATTTGTGTTTTAAGTCCTATTAACAATATTAACATACTCACAATGTAAATCACAAATAATATGAAATAGTAATTTTCTTTAAAAATGCTCAATTTCTTGGCCCATGTTCTAAAAGGATATTATAAAGGGACTGATTGCTGCAAGAATTTTATAGAACATTTGTGGAATGAAATATGTGAGGAATTTCTCTAGTTTATTTCCTTAAAATGAACCACACCATAAAAGTGGTTATAACACACTTTTATGTGTATATTAATGTCCCTGGGCCCTCTTAATTGTTGGATTGTTAGAGGAGCTTTGCTATGAAAGAGCTGAAGAACTTTCTTTCCTTTCCCCAACAGTTACTGAAGGTTTGATTTAATTATCTAGCTGAGCTGCTGTAATTAGCATCAACAAAGCTTTGTCCCATTATGACTTGAACTACACCATTGGGAAGGCTATTATAGTTTGGACAGACCTTCTGAAATATAGCATTCCACCTGGCAGCTAATCCCAGAAATTAATGTCCATTCAATTTCCACACACCCCTCCCAAATGTGTTTGTGAACTGCTCACTGACAACTGTAACATGTTTGTAGTACAAACAGTACTTTGAAAGCACAGTTTAAATCTGTTCAGGCTTTCTCATGTGGCTGGAATGTTGGCATAGCTCAGAAAACAAAAGTCAACTTTAAAAAAAAAAAAAAGTTGGTTCATCCAAGAAGACCGAGATCACTATCGAGCTTGACAAAAGCAATGTAATGTGAACAGGGCATCACTGCTCATTCTGTTAAGTGACTGCTATAGGCCTTTGCTTGTCTTGGACTTTTAGCCTTTGCCGCATACAGGGTGGGCCTTGTTAAACTGCCAAGTCAACAATTTTACATCCAAAGGCACTTTTGACAATTTTATATCTGAAGGCTTTGCTTTTCTATAGTGATTTTTCAGCAGGAAAGTTCAAAGTGAGGGGGGAGGGAGAGGACTTTTTCATTTCTGAGGCCATGATAACACTTAGCAAACTCAATAGATCATTGTTTGCTGAATCCAAGCTTAGAAATTAGGTTCTAAAAGAAAAAAAATGGAATAAAACCATTAATTTGGATATCATGGTGCACTCTGCTCATTTCTTTTGGCTGGTACTTTATAAAAATGGGCTTCAGATCTCCACTTCTGTTGAACCATCTCAGAAGTGGAATCACAAGGCTAAGTTACAAACCAATGCACAGTGTGGGGTTATCTTTCTACTGTTGGGACATTTTCCAGTTGGGTAAGATGTAACACTATGGAGATGTACACTAAGCTCTTGTATTAACTCATCTGTGTCAAGCTTAACTGAGGCACAGATCATTTTAAAAGTAGCCCCCAGGTCCTAAAGCCTGGTACTCTACAATCCAAGAGCTGAAATCACTGTCACTCAGTGGACATAAACCAGCAAGCCTCATTCAGCACACATTTATTACATATCTGCCACGTGTTAGACACTCTACCAACAATGTGCTATATACTAGACAAAACAACAACAACAACAACATGTCAGAGTTGAAGGTTTCTGCAAGTGACCAGATCTCCAACCAGCCCCATCAGAACTAAGCAGATTCCTGAATCCTACCCTAGATCTACTTTAACAAGTTGATGGAGGGGCTAATTTTGTATTCCTAACATGCTCCTTAGTGATTCTTGTGACTAATATTTGTGAACTATCCTAAATCTATGACTTTCAAACCTGGTTACACATTTGAATCACCTGTGAGCGTAAAGCCACGGAAAACCTAGCACTGTAGCAGATCAATTCACACACACCCTGGGGAGGGAGGCAGACCTTGGCATTGTTTTTGTTTTGTTTTCTAAGAGACCCCCAAGTGATTCTGATGCACAGTCAAGGTTGAGAACCAGCCTGGACAGTAAGTACTCCAGGAATTCACAACACAGAGAAATAATTCCCATCTGGGGAGGTCAGATGCTACCTTTAGTGTCTTCTCATATCTTGCAAAAGACATTATGTTCTCTTTGGACAGTGTCTGTATATGGGTTTATTATTGCTAACAAAATGACAGATTTATACAGCATCCATCCAAGAAACACTATTTTTATAGATACCATTTAATCTCATCTATCCTCAATTCATCCCCTCTAACGTAATTAGTAGAAAAATTTATTGCTGCCCCAACTACAGATAAAGCAGACAATTACTCTGCCTGAGATAATACAGCAAGTTCATGCTAAAAACCTGACTCCACTGCATTTACTTTCCAGAAAAGGAAAAAAAAAAGTCTCTTTAAGTAATCCTGGTTAAAATGTAACCTATTCTATTCTGAAAATTTTCCCAATATGCAATTAGTATACTCATACCCCATAATAGACTGTCTTCCTTTTGGCTCTTCATTCTTTTGGTTGTAAATGAGGGGGATATCCTGAAGGAGTAATAATCCTCCTTCTATTTCCCTCTGTAAGTCAACAAGCATTGACTATGTTATTGGGCTGTTCAGTTAGGGTCTTCATCTGTCCAGTTTGCCCAGAACTTTCCCAGTTCCCATGCCCGGTAAACCCCTCAGTCCTGGACAAACCCAGACAGTCTCTATCAGAAGTGGAAGGAACAATGCTTGAAAGATCTACATAGGAATGAGAGCTTGAGGCTGGTCAGGAAGGAGACAGGCCACACCAGCAATGGGCAGGAAGTAAGACAATAAATATTCATCAAGGTAGGCAGACTTGCCTTTGGGCTTCAAGGTCTAGATGGGAAGGTAAAGTGCACAATCTGAAGAAGTGGCTCTCAAATTTGAGTATATATTAGAGTCACCTGGAGGGCTAGTTAAAACACAGATCACTGGGCCCCACCTCCAAAGTTTCTGATTCCGCAGGGCTGGGGTAGGGCCTGAGAATTTGCATCTCTAACACATTCGAATCTGATGTAGGGCCTGAGAATTTGCATCTCTAACACATTCGCATCTGATGCTGATGTTCTTGGTCCCAAGATCACAGATTGAGAACCACTGCTCTAAGTCCTAAGTAGACTTCCAATTAGGTAACATAGGTAACAGGTCGTACAGGTGGTATCTTGGCAACAAAGAGCTAGAAGCAGTCCACATTAGGTGGAGATGTAGGCTGAGGACCAAGAACAGGACTCTAGGCTGTAAGCCAATCTGAGCTAACAAAGCATGACCCAGGCTACAAGGAATAAGACAGATAATCAAAACAGAACTTCCACTGCAAAGAAATATGGCCAGGGGCACCTGAGTGGCTCAGTCGGTTCTGGATTTTGGTTCAGGTCATGATCTCAGGACTATGAGATCAGACTTCACACATGGAGACAGCTTAAGATTTTCTCTCTCAGAAAGGAAGGAAGGAAGGAAAGGAAGGAAGGAAGGAAGGAAGGAAGGAAGGAAGGAAGGAAGGAAGGAAGGAAGGAAGGAAAAGGAAAGGAGGGAGGGAGAAAGGAAGGGAGAAAAAGAAAGAAAGAAAGAAGGAAAGAAAGAAAGAAAGAAAGGAAAGAGAAAGAAAGAAAGAAAGAAAGAAAGAGAGAGAGAGAGAGAGAGAGAGAGAAAGAAAGAAAGAGAGAGAGAGAGAGAAAGAGAGAAAGAGGAAAGAAACATGGCCAGACCTTGGTATTCAGTGTAGGTATAAGTGGGCTCTTGACCTTAGATCAAGGCAAAATTCAGTGCTGGGGCAACAATGCAAGGTCACAGACTTAATGTCCAGTAACTGGAACTACTGAATTAGGAATTCTTAAAGATCCTCTGACAAAAATAAAAGTAGGGTCACCAACCATCCTGGTCTGCCCAGTACTTTCCTGATTTTTAGCACTGTAAAGCCAGGGTCTAGAAACAGTTTCAGAACAGCTGGTCACCTAAAAGTAATCTCAGGAGACTAGAGCCTAGACCTACCTGCATCTCCTGGTCAGGTGGCTGCAGCCATGAGAGGAAGAACAAGTGGAAAGAAGAAGGGCCAGTTGGAGAGATAGGCACAGCACCAGACTGGCCATTTCAGTCTATGACCTTCAAGAGAAGGGAAAAGGGCACCCGGAAAAGTACTTTATAAATGACGAAAGGTATTTGCTTTAAATGGTCAAAAAACGTAAAACAACTCCACAGGCCTGCAGTTTTTCTAAACTCATGGAAGTGGAAAAGTTCAGCACAAACAGAGCAAACCAGACACCCCGTAGATGGAAGTCACCCTCACTGTCTTTTGAAAATCATCACACACACTTAAGATCCCATTGTAAGTATAGTCTTAAAGGGCTCTGATATGTACACACACACAAACACTGGCAGAGCATCCCACGTTATTTTGGTTTCCCTCATAAAAAATTTTTTAAGTTAAGTGGAATAAACACACACTTTAAGACGATCGAAACACTAAAGAACATTTAAATCCAGGGCAAAAATCTCTCTTGTGGGAACATGGATTATATGTAAGATCTTCAGTGACATCAGCTAGCATGCCAGGGCCATTTAAATCTCTCCCATGACTAAATATTAATTAACATTCCACCAGAATGAGGACCATGATAATTGATGATAGCACATCCTGCAAATAATGACAGCTGTTTAAGGTCTTCTTCACGAAGGTTATCTACAAACCATATAAAAATAAATTAATAACAGAAAACTTTCCAACAGTAACAAGGTCCATCACCAAGGGGAGTACTCAAATTAGCATAAAGAATCGGCAGGCAAAACCCTGACCTTGCCTATTACTCCCAGAAACTAAGTAAATCTGCTAAATGCTGCTTATTTGGAAACAATCTCCTCAATCAAACTTAAAATACTCACTTACGGTGACAAACCTCAGCCAAAGTGGGTTAGAAAGAAGAGTGCTCCAAGATGCTAAGTGTTCATGATGGAGAAGACTTTGGCCTAACCAGGGTCTTCAAGATGTACCATGTCCATGGGGTGCCTGGGTGGCTCAGTCGGTTGAGCGTCCAGCTTCGGCTCAGGTCATGATCTCGTGGTTTGTGGGTTCAAGCCCCACGTCAGGCTCTGTGCTGACAGCTAGCTCAGAGCCTGGAGCCTGTCTTCGGATTCTGTGTCTCCCTCTCTCTTTGACCCTCCCCTGCTCACGCTGTCTCTCTCTCTCTCTCTCTCTCAAGAATAAATAAAAACTTATAAAAAAAATTTTTTTAATTAAAAAATAAAAGATGCACCATGTCCTTCCTGAATGAGCCACATCATCCAACAAGGACACCTTATCAGAGCCTAAGGGAGAGTTCAGAGAAGAGTGAAGAAGACTGAATATTTCCCAGAAAATCAAGGAGAGAATCCCAGAAGAAACACAAGTTTGCTCAGTTGTGCAATCATTCATTCAGCAAGTAGTTATTAGGTGCCATTAGTATGCCACATCTGATGTGCTGTGAACACCCATGTTTTTGCCTCCCCTCCTAAATTCATATGTTGACATCCCAATCCCAAATGTGATCGTATTTGGAGATGAAGCCTTTAGGGGTAATCTGGGTATGAGGGATTAGTGCCCTTGTAAAAAAAAAAAAAAATGAGAAAACCTGCTCTCTCTCTCTCTCTCTCTCTCTCTCTCTCTCTCTGTCTGTCTCGTGGGGATACAACAAGAAGCCACCTGCAAACCAGGAAGAGGGCCCTCACCAGACACTGAATCTGCCATTTTAATGCTTGATGTACCACTGAGAAGTAGAGAGTAAGGTGGTTCTAACAGCTGTTCAGCTCTAAGACCTACTAGGTGAGCACTCACAATTATGGTATCAGTTCTGGAGAACACATTTGGGGGAAAAAAATTAAAACTTCATTTTCTTTTTTTTTTCTTTAATTGAGAAGCTACCTGACACTAAGCAGGTAAAACAGCTCATAGACAGACTCTATGCCACTGAGTTTAGGGAGCCCTTGGACTGTCAGTCTTCCATAACTCAGAAAGAGTGGAGAAATATTTACCAACCAACTACTGTCAGAAAATGTGCCCTTTCCTTCCAGAAACTCCATACCAGCTCACCTTCTAAGAGTTTCCATTGGGTTCACTGACCTTTTACCCAAATAACAGTCTAGCACTTTACAAATCTCTGTCTTCTTTTCAAGAGCCTCATTCAACAGCAACAACATGTTTTGATTTTTAAAACTCAGTAAGCCTTAGAATAGCATCTTTCTTCATAAAGTATAAATGCCACACTAAACAAAAATACATATACAGATAAGTGTAAGTGGGGAAAGGAGAAGCTAAAATTGAGTGATTGTAACAAGAACTGTAACAAGTTTTTGTCGGACCTACATTCCAAGTGTTCCTCAAACCTAGCGAGCTTGAAGTTCATTGTAAAAATTGCCAACCCTTGGGGCTACTCCCAGAGCTAATTCGGTAAGCCTGGAGGGATCCTCAAGAATCTTCATTTTTAGCAATAATATTGTTGAAGATGGTCTATGGCTGCCTCTTGAGGAATCCTTCTTTAAACAGTGAAATTTCTTTTTTTTTTAATTTTTTTAAATATTTATTTATTTTTGAAAGAGAGACAGAATGAGAGAGGGGGAAGGCAGAGAAAGAGAGGGAGACACAGAATCTGAAGCAGACTCCAGGCTCTGAGCTGTCAGCACAGAGCCTGACGTGGTGCTCAAACTCACACACCGCGAGATCATGGCCTGAGCCGAAGTCAGACGCTCAACCAACTGAGCCACCCAGGCGCCCCTAGAACAATGAAATTTCTAATTATACAACATGTTCATAGGCATCTCCCATGACCCAAATCTTGTTAGTCATGATTTGGTCCTTGGTGTCCCCATTCTCAGCTGCAGCTCCATGGATGTTAAGTCATCTGGACAGGGAGAGAGAAGTGTGTCCTCTCAAGGAGGTATTTTCCTTAGACTAATCAGTACAAGAACCCACGCTCTCTATTTGTTCCTAGAACTTTGGAAAACACAGACGTGGTTCCCATCAGAGCAAAAGCTTCATTGGTACCCAATGTAAGACATATTTCATGAATCCAACTATCATTAAATGTTCTGCTCATTTGGAGGAAATCTCTGGAAAGGTGGCAGGTAAAGGTCCCACCTCCCAGTAGGGAAGCCTAAGAGGCAGAAGTTCTTTCCCAGTTGGAGAGTGGGTCTTTCCTCCATCAAGATCTTAGCCAGGCTCTGCCTCCTGGAATTCTTGCCAGAGCTTTGTCCTCCAGGCTGCGACTTATACCATATAGGTCCATTAAATTCTTTTTTTTTCCTAACCTAAGTTAACCAGTGTCAAATCCTGTTATTTGAAACCAAGAATCCTGAGTATGGTATATCCCTACACTTGTAGCAGGAAATATCTTTAAAATATTTTTAACAGGTGGGTAGAAGATAGAAAGGGGTGAGGAAAGAAAACAAGAAGGAAGAGAAAAACTAATAAACTTTGAAAAATGTTTATTATCTTCCATTCTGATTTCTTCTGGACTCCACTTTATGGGTCTGTAAGCCATGAATCACTGGTATCTAGTAAAAGAGTAGAAATCAGTTCGTGGGGACAAAAGACATGCAATGTAATGCCACAGCTACAAAAACAGCAGCAGTTTGATAATCTAAAGTTAAAGAAAATAACGGTATCACCTTTCAAACAGTGATTGATCCCTGACATCAGTAAGCCAAGTATTGTCAGACTCATGTCCATGACTGTCTGTATTCTACGTCATTTTCATTATCTGTGCACAAATTACCAGGAAAAAAAAACAGTTTAGTTTGGATTCTTTTTTTTAATGTGATGTGTATAGTATAATTATTTACTAAAAAAAAAAAAAAACACCTGTAGGGGCAACAAGATTTAATTTATTAGCAAATCGCTAAGAGGAATTTACTAACTAAACTATTCTTAACAGGATTCATATATTTATGTAGCGCTTCCAGAATTTAAAAGCACAATTATTGTGCTTAAGACTTTTGCTTTTCTGTTTTTCAGCATAATCCTAACATAGCAGGGCCCAGACACTGGGCATTTCTCCCTGGAGTCACTCTGCCTAGTTACCAGCACTGGACTTACGTATCCTTCCCTGGAAGGGGCACAAAATCTCACGTTGTAGGACAGACACTCTTGAGCCAGTACAAAGAGGCACAGTCATGTTTCAGGGTGTGGTTTCAGCCAAAGGAGATATGATCACAAGACTGGGTTGAGAGAGGAAATGACAATCAGGAGTTGTCGTAAGTGTGTTCCCACTACCTAGTCTTCCAGTTCTTTTCCCTCTGTAACTCTCCAAGAGTCTCAGTTACCACTGATGTAAATAATTAGTAATAAGAGCCGGAAGCTCTTTTGGAACTTAAGACTTTGGAACACTTAAGCTCTTTTGAACACAAATATAATAACAGTAGTAAAATAACAAATGAATCACTGAATCAAGGTAGGATTCTATTGCACCAATGAACCTGAACTATGATACTAATTAAGAAGATTGTTCTAGGAGCACCTGGGTAGCTCAGTCAGTTAAGCGTCCGAGCCTTGATTTCAGCTAAGGTCATGATCTCATGGTTTGTGAGTTCGAGCCCCGCATCGGGCTCTGTGCTGACAGTGCAGAGTCTGCTTAAGATTCTCTCCCTCTCTGCTCCTCCTCTCTCTCCCAAAATAAATAAATAAACTTTTTAAAAAATGTTCTAAAGTATCCACTAGGTGTTAAAACTCTCTCAAAACATCACACTCCATCTACGAACCACTAACTCTCAGAGTCTCATACCTGAGTGACAAATATTCATGGTCTGGATCTTTGGCCTGTCTCACCATCCATCATTAGAGATACAACATATGGATGTTGCACTACATGCAGACAACTATGTTAATCATGATCATTCATTCACTGATTCATACATTCCAGCAACAACAACTGAATTGAATGCCTGCTCTCAAGGAACTCAAATTCAGATTTAGCTCATATATATCAAGTAACACGCACTAGGTATTAAGGTGAACACTTCACTTTACGTAGGACACCATCATTTCTAGGTATTGAGGTAGTAACTTTAACATGCTACCTCACTGGAGCTTCATAATATTTGGTAGGTATTAGCATTCTTATTTTACAGATAGTAAACTGAGACTCAGAAAAGTTCAGTGACTTGTCCAAAGCCATATAATCAGCCAAGATCTAAAAGACTTGGTGTTTTGGTCCTAAGTCCTCAGGCTCTTTCCAGTTGGTAATATTTTCTGTCTCATGCTCATATCTTAACTTCCCTAGAATGATCAGGAAGAAGCAAAACAACTTATAGTTTAATCAGAAAGAAATGAAACCATGAACACTTGGAATCAGTTTTGCCCATGGGCTGATGGATTAGTCCGCACCATGTCAAGCAAACGCCAACCCCAGAGACATGGCCCGTGACATCAAATCTTTTCAGTTCCTGAGAGCACAGTGGACCAAAGGCTACTGCTTATAACTTTAGAGCAAGACACATAAACAGATGGATGTGACATAGTCCAGCAATAGCGGCTACACAGTTTCAAGAGTTTTCTGAGTGACTCTTACAACATATCAGAGACTGAGAATGATTTATCAGGTGCAACCTAACAAATTTAATGAAAAAGAAACCATTTCCCAAATAAACAAGCAGAAATTAAATTATACTTATTTGGCTCCACTATTTTGAAATTTCTAACATGATAAATTAACTTTAATTTTTTTGTTTTAATTTGTGGAAAGAGGCCATGTATGGTTTAGGTAAGAGTGTATAGCTCTGAAATTACACTCTCCGCATGCAAACACTGGCTCCATTACTTATCAGCTATGGAAACACAAGCATTTTGCTTTACTGGGCTTCAATTTCCTCATCCATGAAATGAGCATAAAGTCTGGAATATACTAAGTGCTAAATAAGCACTTATCTTTCTTTTAATTCAAATAGTATACAAGAATGTACAATTAAAACATCCATGCCCTCCAGTTTCCTAGTTCTCCTTCCCAGGGATACCTCTTAGTATCAGTTTTTATATTCTTTGTATAGACTGTGTACATATAGACACACATACACATACATATACTTAAGTACACATTTATATAATATGTATCACATTTTCCTTTTCTCAAAATATAAGTACACCCTACACACATTGCTTTCTCCTTTAAAATATTTCGAAGGCACCTGGGTGGCTCAGTCGGTTAAGTGTCCAACTTTGACTCAGGTCATGATCTCACGGTTCGTGGGTTCGAGCCCCACATCGGGTTCTGTGCTGACAGCTCAGAACCTGGAGCTTGTTTCAGATTCTGTGGGTGTGTATCTCTCTCTCTCTCTCTGCCCCTCCCCCACTCATGCTCTGTCTCTCTCTGTCTCAAAAATAAACTATAAAAAAATAAAATAAAATATTTTGAAGATACTTCTATATTGACACATGCAGATTTGCCATTTTTCTCTATAAATGATATATATTATTCCATTTTATAAATATACCATAATTTATTTAACCAGGCAGACATTCGGGTTGTTTCCAATATTTTGCTACTTCAAACAAATGTTGCAATAAACATGTTTGTGCATACATGTAACAGTTTATCTGTAGAAAAATCTCAGAAGAGTGAATTTTGGGTTGAAGATTCTGTTTATTTTAAATACACATACTGGCAACTACCTTCCAAAATAGTTGGAAAAGTGTATTTCCACTAGTAAAACTTGAGAGTTCTTGTTTTTCCATACCTTTGTCAATATGCACTTTTCAGTGCCACACTAGTTGGAGAATAGTGATATCATAATCTGAATTTGTATTTATCTTATGAGTACATCGGGTATACTTCCAATATTTAAATATTTTAACTTCCTCTTCAAAGTTGGTTTTAGGTCATCTGTTCCAAAGATGGTTACTAATATTTTAATTGTTTCTGAAGATTTATGCTGGTTTTCCCATAGCTTATTCTTCAGTAGTTGAAACTGGCAATATATGCTGCTTGGAAATTCAGTACCGCTGACCATGAAAGTCAAGATGTTTATCAAAGAAAAATGCATCAGTGCCTACATTTTTCATTACTGTGATGAGGAGTTGGAGGTGAGGTGGAAGAAGTCCACCTATGTCACACTACCTCAACTGAGGCTTGACAAGATTTTTACTTGATAACTGTGAACAGAAATTCCACATCCCATACCTTGGTCCAAAACTTGAGTTTACTTCTGAAATTGGAATATGAATTTAAGAGTGGACAGATCTAGGGGCGCATGGGTGGCTTAGTCGGTTAAGCATCCGACTTCAGCTCAAGCCATGATCTTGTCATTCATCAGTTCAAGCCCCGCGTCAGGCTATGTGCTGAGAGCTCAGAGCCTGGAGCCTTCTTCGGATTCTGTGTCTCCCTCCCTCTCTCTCTCCCTCTCTCTCTCTCTCTATTTCTCTCTCTCTCTCTCTCTCTCTCTCTCTCTCTATTTCTCTCTCTCTCTCTCTCTCTCTCTCTCTAAAGTAAATAAAAACATTTAAAATAAAAAAAGAGTTGACAGATCTAAATGTTGAAATCTCTCTGAACAATGCTGAGTTCTCAAATACCTTAGATAATTAGGAGACAAATAGCAAAAGAGCATCCCTAATTTTTCTTCCAAAGAAGATTTTCTGATATTGATGTTGGCAGGACATTTGTGTCCTAGAAAATGTCTGTTTCATTCTCCATATTCCTTCAAAAGCATTCTATTGTCCAATTTTAATTTTCAATAGAGGATTTTTCAAACATGGGAAATAAAAGAACATGAAGCAAACAATCACTATATAAATGTAAGAAGAAAAAAACTATTTCATCAGTCTAAAACAGACTGTTTTCTAATATCAAAAGTAAATTCTTTGCTTTTAGTTTTCTATCAATTATTTAAAATGAAATATAAAACATATTTATAAATGTTATTTAGAGCATTATAGGTATGACTGTTTCAGAAAAAAGGTTTTAAAAATCTACTGCTTACTTATGGGTTATATAACACCTATTTCCAAAAATGTAAGAGTATAAATAAACAAAAATAAAAAATTATATACTTACATACATACACAAATATCAAAAGCCTATATCCTCCAAAGTGGGCAATTTCACAAGCTTCAATTATTTGAATTCATCACTGGGATTTTTTTTATGTTTATTATTTTTGAGAGAGAGAGGGGGAGAGACAGAGCACGAGTGGGGAGGGGCAGAGAAAGAGGGAGACACAGAATCTGAAGCAGGTACCAGGCCCTGAGCTGTCAGCACAGAGCCCGACACAGGGCTCAAACTTGTGAACTGCGAGATCATGACATGAGCCGAAGTCAGATGCCCGACTGACTGAGCCACCCAGGCACCCCTCATGGTTGGGGATTTGATTCACAGTCAATATCATGCAATTTTATATCCTCAATCATGGCTAGTATTCATCCTTTGAAGTGGAGAAGGGATTGTTTCCTTTAGCTATCCATCTTCTTTCTCTCCATTCCACACATTAGCCTAACTTTCCATATAATCCCTGGCCATGTAATTCTATACAGAAATGCACATGTAACTATGTCTACATATGAGTATTATTGGTCATTTTACAAAAGAGGATCTTAATCTTTCCACGTCTTGCTCTTCTTTCTCAAAAATACTTTGTGGAAATCACTGCAAGTCAAGAGATACAGCACTTATTCATTATTTCTAATGAGGTTTTTGCCACTACAAACACATGGCCTCGCATACTGGTGCCTTCCTTTCTATGGGAAAGAGTCCAAGGACTGGAACTGCTGGGCCAAAAAGTATACATATTTTAAAACTTTAATAGATGTTGGCAGATGAATGTGCCAAAACCTATAACACCTCATATTTCTACCAGCCATGAGAGTAATCCTTTCCCTCAATCAGCACCAGTAAGAGTTATCATAGTTCTTTTCCATTGTTGTCAATCTGATGTAAAATGACATTTTATTTTTACTTTCATTTGAATTTTCCTTGCCAATAATGAATTTAAGAATTTTTTTTAAGTTTATTTATTTTGAGAGAGACAGAGAGAGTGAGTGGGGGCAGGGACAACAGAAGGCGGGGCAGAGGATCCCACACGGGCTCTGTGCTGACAACAGAGAGCTTGATGCGGGGCTCAGACTCATGAACCCTGAGATTATGAACTGAGCTTAATTGACTGAGCCAGCCAGGTGCCCATTGGGAATCTTTTTATAAATTTTTTGGCCATTTATATTCACTATTCTTTGCCCATTTTTCAATTGAATTGAATTTATTTTTTTATCAAATGTTTGGCTATTTGGACAAATCAGTTACAAATATTTTGTTCTAAATTGAATGTTTGTCTATTGTTTTTTTGTTGAGATCTTTTGTCATATCAAGGTTCTTAGCTTTTTCTTTTTCTTTTCTTGTTTTTAAATGTTTATTTATGCATTTGAGAGAGAGAGAGGAGCAGGAGAGGGGTAGAGAGAAAGGGAGAGAGAGAATCCTAAGCACCCTCGGTGCTCTCAGCATGGAGCTTGACATGGGGCTCAATTTCACCAATGTGAGATCCCAGCCTTAGCTGTAATCAAGAGGCTTGTGGTGTCGATGTGGCTCAATCAGTTAAGCGTTGGACTTCGGCTCAGGTTGTGATCTCACGGTTCACGGGTTCTAGCCCCCAGTCAGGCTCTGAGCTGACAGCTCAAAGCCTAGAGCCTGCTTCAGATTCTGTGTCTCCTCTCTCTGCCCCTCCCCCACTTGCACTCACTTTCTCTCTCTCTCAAAAATAAATAAACATGAAAAAAATTTTTTTACAAAAAGAAATTTTATTAGAATGGCTAATGGTTTCTACCAAACAAGTTTTAAGCATCTACTGATATAATTACATTTTTTCCTTCAATGTGTTGACACAACAGATTATCTTGACAGATTTCCTGATATTCAAGAACTCCTAAAAATCTGGGAGGGGAAATCTGCTCTCAAAATACAGTGTAGATATTATTTGATAAAATTTATTAAGAATTACCCTCCACATTCCTTAGAAACAATGATATATGGTTTTATTTGTTGGCCATCTTTAACGGGTTTTGTTTTTAAATGATTTTGGCTTGATAAAATAAATTTGAAAGATTTCCTTCAACAGTTCAAATAAATTGTATAATTACCCACTCTTTAAAGATTAGCTAAATCTTGGTTATGAAACATCTGATCACGGTGCCTTTCTCAATGCTAAATCATCTTTCCTATGCTAACTCTAAGATTTAACCTACACTTAGGTCACTTTTAATCTACTCTTCTATTTTGTCAGGAAATTACTTGTTTCTAGATTTTTCAAATTTATTACCCTAGAGTTATATGCATCTTTTTTCATATATAAAGTTTATTTATTTATTTACTTATTTATTTATTTAGGGAGAGAGAGAGCACGAGAGCACACATGAGCAGGGGAGAGGCAAAGAGGGAGAGAGAGAAAATCCCAAGCAGGCTCTGTGCTGTTAGCAAGGAGCCCGATGTGGGGCTCAAACCCACAAACCATAAGACCATGACCTGAGCTGAAACCAAGAGCTGGACGCTTAACTGACTGAGCCATGCAGGCACATGCATCCTTAAATTAGAATTATTTTAAACTTTTCTCTTTAATTCTTTTCTTATTCTTAATATTTACCCTTTTTCTTTTTTTTAATTTTTTTATGTCTTTATTTTATTTTGAGAGACAGAGAGTGAGTGGGGGAGGGGCAGAGAGAAAGGAAGACAGAGAATCTGAAGGAGGCTCCAGGCTCTGAGCTGTCAGCACAGAGCCCAATGTGGGGCTTGAACCCACGGACTGAGAGATCATAACCTGAGCCGAGCCGAAGTCGGATGCTTAACCAACTGAGCCACCCAGGCGCCCCTTACTTTTTTTCTAACTCTTTTCCTTATTCAGGGATGTAGGTCCTCATCTATTTTATGGTTATATTAAAAATTACTTTTGGATTCATTTATCCTTTTCCCTAATTTTTGTTTGTTATTCATTAATTTCAGATTTTATTCATCATAAAATGACTTTGTTATACTTTGTTTTTCATTTTCTAATTTCTTAAGTGGAGTCATCGTTCCATCTGTTTGGTTTTCTTCTTTTACTAATGATGGCATTAAAAGCTAAACATTTTCCCTTGAAAATATTTTCCTCTGATCATATTTTGATGGATTCCAAAAGTTTAGTTAGATGTGAAGTGTCCTCCTTTTCACTGTTTTCAATATAATTTATAGTTTCCCTTTTAATATTTTATTTGATCCAAAAGTTATCTAGAAGCATGCTTATTCATTTCCAAAGAGACTAAAGTTTTAGGCCAACTTTTTATTATTTTTCTTCAATTTTACTAAATTTGATCAGAGATTTTGAACTACAAAATTTTTACCCTAAAAATTATTGAGGTTTTCTGAGACCAAGTACAGTACAAGAAAAAGACATATTTTATAAATATTCTGTGAACACATGCAAAGAAATATTTATCCTCTCTTAGAAAAATGTTGGTTTCCTATACATTTATTAAATACATTTTATTGATTATATCATTCTTTCTTATATGTCCTTCTTTTTTCAACTAGACTTGTCCAATTCTGGAAGAGGAATATTTTGCCTTCCATGTTAATTTTATTTTTTTTTCAAATTTTGCCTCCATTCCTAAAATATTTTGCTTTGTATAGTGGCTGCTATGTTGTTTGATACAAACAAATCTATAAATGTAATATAGTCTTCATCAACTGTTTCTTTTATTATTAAATAATGTAACTCTTCAGTGCATTTAACTTTAAATTTGACCTTGTCTGTTATCAATACTGTCATTTGTTGCATAAAACAAATTACACTCATATATCACAAAATAGATGTTCTAGGGCTTATGTAGAATGGCCAGAGAATGCCCTCCTTTTGGGAAAGGCATTTTTTGAGCTACTCTCCATATAAGTCTTTATACTGTTTAACTAGCATGATTCATGCCATATATGTTCTAGGAACCCTGTTCTTGAGTGTTCAGATATTCATTGAAACACTATCCAGATTACATCAGGTATCATGATTGGTTTTTACTTTTAGACAACAACAGATTCTTGTTTCAGAGGTCATGCTGACCCAATGCAGCCTGTAATCCCACTATGAAGACCTTCTATCCTTGTGGTTATTATGTGACTGGACCACATAACAGCTACAAAGTTTCACTACACACTTCTTTTTTCTTTTTACTTGAGTTTGTCTCATATCTACATGTCCAATCTTTCATTTTAGTTGTTAACACTGCCTAAATGCAGTTGTGTTTTCTTGTAAATAGCATATAGCTACATTTTATTTGTAGCCCAGTCTACATCGGCTGTCAACTATGTCCCTACCTAGCTGTTCTGCTGCACCTCTTCTGTACATCAAAGAAAAAAATCTACGAAGTGAAAAGGCAACCTACAGAATGGAAGGAAATATTTGCAAACCATATATCTGATAAAGGGTTAATATCCAAAATATATAAGGAACTCAAACCACTCAATAGAAACAAATGAAACAAAACAAAAACCTCAAATAGCCCAATTTTAAAATGGGCAAACGATCCGAATCGACATTTCTCCAAAAAAGACATACAAATGATCAACAGGTAATGAAAATGTATTCAACAGCACTAATCATCAGAGACATGCAAACCAAAACCACAATGAGATATCACCTCACACCTGTCGGGATGTCTATCAAAAAAATGTTATTATCAATAAAACAAAAGCATTGTTGGTGAGGATGTGGAGAAAATGGAATCTTTCTGCACTGTGGGTGGGAATGTAAATTGATGCAGCCTCTATGGAAAATAGTATGGAAAGTCTTCAAAAAATTAAAAATAGAACTACCACATGATCCAGCAATCTCATGTTTGAGCATACATCCAGAACAATTAAAATTGTGCATATATCAAAGAGATAATTTGTATTTCCATGTTCATTGCAGCATTATTCACAATAGTCAAGACATGGAAGCAATCCATATGTTCACTGACAGATGGATATAGAAAATATGGTACATAAATACAATGGAATATTATACAGCCTTTAAAAAGAGGGAAATCCTGTCATATGTGACACTATGTATGAACCAAGAGGATATTACCTTAAGGGAAATAAGCCAGACACAAAAGAACAAATACCACATGATCCCAAAATCACAAAAATTAAAAAAAAAAAAACATTAAAAGGGCAGGAGGAAACTTAGAGGTGATGGATGGGTTTATGTATTGATTATGGTGATGGGGTTTCACAAGTGTGTACTTCCAAATTTGATCAAGTTGTATACTCAATATGTATACTCAATAAAGTGGTTTAAAAACAAAGAAAAGAGGCACTTACAGGTCAGGAGAAATGCCACGTTCACTAGGGTAGAATTCTTCAGTATGAGGTTTATTCCTTCTTCTTGAGATTTGTTGTGGAAGGAAGGAAGGAAGGATGGAAGGGAGGGAGGGAGGGAGGGAGGGAGGGAGGGAATTTCCTTAAAGCATATTCTTCCTGTTTCAAAAACCTTGCATATTACTTACAGATCACATTTCAAGGTAATAAATTCTATTCGGATAGATGTATACATAGAAACAGGAAGGGAGGAAAGAAGGAAGGAAGAAAGGAAGAGGGGAGAAAGGAAGGGTTGCTCACCAGTGTTGCCTTGTCTCTTTATCTTCTCCATCTTAAGATTTCCGTTGTGGTTCATTTATTGATATTTTCACAAGGACTTTTTTTTAAAGTGTACAGTTGATATTCTGAATTCTTATTTATGCTCACATATGTCTTTCGCTCTATCATTCAGGCCAATGATATCTTATTTGAGAGTACCTTAGGTACGTACAATATTCTCTCATTATAATACTCTCTTCATTATATTCTATTATGGTAGTTTGTTCATTATTTAAAGTTCCAGGACTGGTGTACCTGGGTGGCTCAGTCAGTTTAGCGTCCAACTTCGACTCAGGTCATGATCTCATGGTTCGTGAGTTTGAGTCCCGCATGGCGCTCTGTGCTGACAACTCAGAGCCTGGAGCTGCTTCTGATTCTCTCTCTCTCTCTCTCTCTCTCTCTGCCCCTCCCCCCCCTCAAAAATAAATTTAAAACATTAAAAAAGACAAAGTTCCAGGACTTTATTAGTATATGCCCAGATTTGTGTCTTTTCTCATCAGTAAAGCCTGTACCTTGGGCAGCCCTTACAATCCTCAATATCAGGAATTTATTTACTTCAGATAACGTCTTTGTAGAATTTAATTCTGCTTCTCTTCCATCTGGTCTTTTTTCACTTTAGAAATGCCAATTATTGCCATGGGAGGGATCCTCAAATCACACATCCGCGTTGCCTACATTTTTTCTTCGGTGTTAGAATTGTTTCTTTCACACCCCTCACCCCTCCCGGCTCCTTTGCAGATAACAGATGAAGCACCCAGCTGGTCCTCGCTTGGAGGCACAGGCCCTGCCCTGCAGCAGCCAGCAGTAACTGGGAGAAGGCTGTTGCCAGCTTCTTAAACGTTCTTAAATGCTCGAAACATTCCCCAGCCACTAGGCCCCTGGATGGCTCAGTTGGTTAAGCATCAGACTTCTGCTCAGGTGGTGATCTCAGGGGTTAGTGGGTTTGAGCCCTGCATGGGGCTGTGCACTGACGGCGGGGAGCCAGCTTAGGATTCTCTCTCAATGAAACAAAACAATGTCCCCCAGCCACTTTGAAGGAGACCAGCTAGAGGGAGGCTGCAGCTGGTTCCAGAACCTCAGCGATGGTTTCAAGGAAGCTTATCTATAGAAGCTTATCCATAAAAGCTGTCCTGGCTGTGCTCCCCTGGGACAGGACACCTCGGTGGAGTCCCCAGGGCAGCACCCTGCGGGATCCCCAAGCCCGGAAGCTGATTTCACCCACCAGTCTCCAAATGGACACGCGTGGCGGTGGCGGTGGCCAGGCGGGGGTGGTGGCCTGGCCCTCCCCAGGGTGAAGGGCAGACGCTGGCCTCTGGCCCAGTCACCCGGGACACAGGCTGTGCGCTGCGGGGAGGGGAAGCGGGGGAACATCCCGAAGGTGGACCCGGAGGCAGGCGAACCAGGCCACCATCTCCTGCACGCGGGACGAGCCTCCGGGACAACCGCCCCAGGGCTCCTCGTCCACACCGCAGGCCCCGCCGCCCAGCGGTCCCGAGCTCTAGCTCAGGTCCCGAGCTCTGGCTCAGGTCAGCCCGCTTCCCGGCTCCCCGCCGCCACCGCCGCCGCCGCCGCCGCTCTTCAGGCTGTTGAGGCCGAGGTAGGAGGCCGGCACCATCTCCGAGAGCCACGGCCTGGCCCTGTGCCTCACTGCTCGCCCCTTCGGGGGAGGAAGGCCATGGACGTGAGCAGCGTTGACGGCGCAGCGCATGGCAGAGGCGACCACGGCCACCTAGAAGCTGAAGGCCTCCCAGGGTGGCACACACTTGAACACGGAGGTCCCTGAAGAGCACGTGGCGACAGCCCTCTTCCAGGCACGGGTGAGGAGGCCACACCCTACCATCTGCAGGCCTGAGTGGCAGTGGAACACGTGACAATTCCGCAGAGGACTTAGTCCGCAGAGGACTCGGAGGGAACCCCGATGGGTGTGGCCTCCCTTGTGGGCACGCCCCTATGCAGTTCCCGCCAGCGTCGCCAACAACGCCCTCCCCCTCCCTGACTTCACCCTGCATCCGGGGTCCTGGTCGCCCCCCCCCGCCCCCCCCTCCCCGAGCCACCTACACTCAGGGTTTCCCTTTGTGCTTTGAGCTTGTCCTTGAAGCTGATAGCAAGCAACCAATCCAGGCATCAACAACCACCATTCTTCTCTTCAGTTCCTGGCTGGGTTGTTTAAGTCAGAAATCATGCTTTCAAATTCAAATGAGCCTTGTATCTGCTGCACGTTAATGCAGTTTTGTGTTTTGTTTAGGTTTGTTCTCGATTTAATCATTCTGCTCTTCCCACAATTCTCTTGCACTGGACTTGTGCTCTAGTTTTTCTGCCTGTTTTTCCCCCTCGCCTGTGAGATCCTTAGATTTACTCTTATTCACCTTTGACAGCTCACTGGGCCCAGTCTTGGTTGGGGAGTTCTGAATGGCTAGGCTCTGGTGGGTGCTGGAAGGAGAAGCAAGCAGGCTCTGCCCTCAAGGCCTGTGAGTCTGGAAACCTCCTTAGGCTCCCCTTTGTAAAGAGAAAAGGAACCAAAATTGGCTAACCATTTTCCTCAAAGTCCTACTGATTTCCAACATTTTCCTCAATGTTCATTTGTTTTTAATGAATTAATAAATGAAGTGTCTGAGGGGCACCTGGGTGACTCAGTCGGTTAAGCATTGGACTCTTAATTTCCACTCAGATCATGATCTCACGTTTCCAGGGTTCCAGCCCCAGGTTGGGCTCTGTGCTGACAGCTCAGAGCATACTTGGGATTCTCTCTCTCCTTCTCTCTGCCCCTCCTCTGCTCTCTAAATAAATAAATAAATAAATAAATAAATAAACTTTAAAAAGATAAATTAAGAACACAGTTTAAAAAAATAAACGAAGTGTTTGAGCTTTATTTTTTGTCACAAGATAAAGTGAGGTTTCACTTTATCATATTTCCAGGCTTTAGGGAAATGAGTAGTTCTTAACTTTGGGGGGATAACAGACATGGGGGAGAAAGTGGACAAAGCTAGACTCTCTTTCTCTAGAAGGAAAATGCCTTCTTGTATATTCAGAGAGTTGCCAGGTCTCTGAAGTCCATGAACTTCAATTTAAGAGATGCGCAAAGAGCAACAGCCCTGTCATTCCTCTGCTTCTCAGACTACGAACAGTAGGATCATTGAAACTGCTCTTAAACCTTGGCCTTACTGAACATTTGTCGCCCTGTTCCCAGAAGCATCTTAACCATCGCACTGAGCAGAATCCTTCCTCTGGCTGAATGAAGGGGTTATAAGCTATGGCAACAAAAGAGCTAGCATTCCAAAGCTTGAACTTGACCCACTCACCCCCCTTATAAGTTTATAGAGAGATCTAAAACCAAAACCCTTCCAACATAAAGGGGCAGCTTTGGTAGATGACAAAAGAAGAGAAGGGAGCCCTGTGAGATCCCTTTTGTAAGGGCACTCATTCCATTCTTGAGAACCCACCCTTATAACCTAATCACCTCCCAAAGGCCCCACCGCCTGATACTTTTGCCTTGAGGGTTAGGATTTCAACATATGGACTGAAAATTCTTACTTATAATTCAATTATGAATTGAATTCATAACTCAGTATATATGGTCAACTGAAACCAAAGTGCTCAGGATGAAGGGAGAAAATAAAAAAGAAAGGAGTGAGCCTGTCATGGAAGTTACAATTATAAGGAGTCAACTCATTTTAAAGTTATCACTAATTTTTTTTAATTTTATTTTATTAGAGAGAGAGAGAGAGAAAGCAATAAGCAGGGAAGAGGGGTGAGGAAGAAGAGAGAAAAGAGAGAGAGAGAATCTTAAGCAGCCTCCAAGCCCAATGCAGGGGTGGGGGGTCCAATCCCAAGACCCTAGGATCATAACCTGAGCTGAAATCAAGAGTCAGACACTCAACCGACTGAGCCACCCAGGTGCCCCTCACTAAATTATTTTTTAATCATGAAGGTTACGCTAGGTGATCTCTAAGGTCTCTTCCAGTTACAAAAACTTCTCTATTTGATTCATACTCCTAAACTCTATTATGTCTGTATCAAATATTGCTTTATGAATCAAATTATGAAGTCTTTAGATATAGTAACTGTGCCTTAAACATATCTTTACCTCCCACAGAACCTATGGAAATGTCATACACAGAATAGATATTAACACATTGATTGATTGGTTGTTCAATATTTTAATCTAAGGATCTCTCTCATAATCAATTATTTCAATAATTGGCATTACCCACAACCACCAAAGGTGATATTTCTGGCATGTGGAAGGGTAAAAGTACTACTTCTTAGCGACATTCATTTACTCTTTTACATATAAACCATTCATTTGTCTTCTTAATTTATCAAATACTGGCAGCTCCATCTATTTCATATGACTTTATGGCATTATTACACCTATTCACAATGATTACTGTTTCTTAAGAATTAGTTTGGCAATAAGACTTGGGCCAGAGAGATTTCTGGGGAATAATAATCTGCAAAGAATTGGTGACCCAAAATAAGATGGTTATTAATTTTGTTAAAATGCTAAAGCTCATATCTGAAAATGGTGGACAAAATCAGCAAATCGGTAACTTTTAATAGATAGTACACTTTTACTGCTGTTCATATAGAGACTTTAATGAATTTTCACAATCCAACAAAAATAGCTTTTTAGCATACCATCCAATAGGGCAAATAATCTTTATTAGTTTTTGAGTAGCATTCATATCCAGAGACTATTTAAAGGGTTTACATCTAGTTTAGGACTTACTAGGTTGGTTTTTTGTGGAGTTTTTGGTGTTACATAAGTATTTTAATTTTGTACAGCCATGGTGTATGCTGGGAAGAGAATTTCTAATAAATGATTCAGGTTATGGTCTTGGTCACGCTGGAGAGCAGCTGTTGGCTTTTATGAAGGCCATGATCCCCATGTACTCTTTGGCAAAAAAGGAACAATAACCTTCCACTCTGGAATAATAGTATATACTTTTTTTAAGTTTATTTATTTATTTTTGAGAGAGAGCGTGCAAGCACAAGCAGGGGGAGGGCAGAGAGAGTAGGAGAGAGAGAATCCCAAGCAGGCTCCATGCTGTCAGCACAGAGTCTGTCACGGGACTCAAACTCATGAACTGTGAGATCATGACCTGAGCTGAACTCAGGAGTCAGAAGCTTAGCTGACTAAGCAACACAGGTGCCCCTAGTACATATTCTGATGACATAAAGGAATTTTTACAGAATTACCTTTCTTGTAAAATATCTCATAAAGACACAAAGTTATTTCTGGAATGCTGTATTTGCTCTCTATATTTGTATTTGCTTTACTAACTAAATCTGTTAAAACACAGAAGTCCCTCCTTATCCACAGGGAATATGTTCCAAAATCACCAGTGGACGCCTGAAACCATGGATAGTTTCGAACCCTATACATCTTCTGTTTCTTCCTTCACACATATACCTATGATAAACTTTATAAATTAGGCACCGTAAAGATTAACAACAATAACTAATAACAAAATAGGACAATTATAAAAATATACTGTAATAAAGAGTATGTGAATGTGGTCTCTCTCTCAAAATATCTTCTTGTACTGCACCCACGCTTCATCTTGTGAGGAGATGAGATGATAAAACGCCTACACAATTAGATGAAGTGAGGTAAATGCCACAGGTTTTGTGCATAGTATTGGGCTACTATTGGCCTTCTGACCATACGTCAGAACGAGGATCATCTATTTCTGGACCACAGTTGGGCAGAGAAAGCAAAACTGCAGATAAGGGGGGACTACTGTAATTAAGTTTATTAAAAATATGCCTGTAGAGACCAAGGTCACTGATATTCTAAGGAAGTCACAGATTCAAGTTAGAAATTATGGATAGTGGACTAAAGATTATAGTGCTGGTTTGTACATTATAAGGCTTGGTGGGTAAATGTAATTCCTACAGCAAACTTTCTACTAGATATAATAATGCTAATAAATATAATTTTAATAAACAGATTATAATTAATATTATATATTATAATTATAATTAATATAATTATTATAAATATTAATTACAATTAATATAATATAATTATAATAATATTTAATCTAATATTTAATCTAATAAATCTATATAATCTAATAAAAATAATATATTCTAATTAATATAATTTATTTTATTCATATAATAAGCCAGTGCAACTTCACATAAAAAACAATGATAGCACGCACACAGGTTATATTCTACAACCACATTTAAAGTCAGAACATCTCAAAGTTAGAAATCAATGGTCCTTTAAAACTATTAAACAAAACTTATTATTTCAGGAAAGCTCTTTTCCATTCTTAGCAAACTTAGGGGAAAAAAAAGAAGAAACCAGATATAAATAGACATAATTTAAATTTTGTGACAACTAGCTCTTCATTAAACTGCTCATTGACACTTGTAGCTGCTAGAGTGAGTTATAATCTCTAGTTAGGGCTGACTTAAAACAGGCTTGTAACTTTTTGTTGCTGACCTAGTATGCCAACAATAATAGTTATAACAATAATAACATTGGAAGTAGGTAACACTTCCTGAGGACTTACAGTGTGCCAAAATCTTAACTATGAATATTGTCTTTAATCTCCAGACTACCTTATGAGGAGGCTTCTATTAAGGTGCTCATTTTACAGATGAGGAAATGACAATTTAAAGAAGTTAAGGTTACAGAGCCAGGAAAGAGCAGATTTTCACACAACCCATGCCCCTTAAGAGTTAAACGATTTGCACCTGTCATAATTCAACAACCTGATATTCCTGAAATGTCCTCTTCTCATAACATAATTTAATACAATGGTGCTGTTTTTAATGGAATACTCCACACACCTGAAGTGGGGTCATCACACGTTTCTTTCCACAAAATACTACCTTCCAATCTTTTTCTCTTCCCTAGAGTGGCTTCTTTTATTTCTCTCTCCTTTATCTCTTTTATCTATTCCTTCCTTTTGCCAATTTCTATTTTCCCAAATTTTCTCCCATTATCCTGGTCTGTACAGTAAGCTTGCCAGGAGCATTTAGCCATACCAAAGAACTTCTAAAAGGTGATCCTTGGGGCTTTAGAGGCTGATGATCCTTGAGCCAAAAATTGGAGACCAAAAACAGAAGCTGAGAACACAGCTCTGTTTTTCCTACTCCAGCCGATCCTTGAACAACGAAGGTTTGAATGCCACAGGTCCACTTCTTTGCAGATTTTTTTTTCAGTAAATAAGTACAACCCTGTACATGTATTTTCTCATTATTTTTTAGTAACATTTTCTTTTCTCTAGCTTATCTTATTGTAAGAATATAATATATACTATAACATACAAAGTATGTGTTAATCCACAGTTTATGTTATGGATAAGGCTTCCAGTGGACAGTAGGCTGTTAATAGTTAAGTTCTTAGGAAATCAAAATTGTATGCAAATCTTCAGCTCTGCAGGGCAGGTCAGTACCCCTGACACATTGTTCAAGGGTCAGCTGCACTTTCTTTTATATGAAAAGTGTAAATTAAAAACAAAAAACTTGGGGCACCTGGGTGGCTCAGTCAGTTAAGCATCTGGCTCTTCTTTTCAGCTCAGGTCATGACCTTATGGTAAATGAGTTCAACCACTGCATCATGCTCTGTGCTGACAGCTCGGAGCCTGGAGCCTGCTCCCTCTCTCTCTGTAACTCCCTGCTCACACTCTGTCTCTCTCTCTCAAAAATAAATAAACATTAAAAAAATTTTTTAAAGAAAATGAAGCTTTACTAAAAGAAAGCTTTCATAATGGTAAAGATTCAACTCACTGGGAATACATATTTATTTGCATATGGGATCCTTTGTTCACAGAGGTTCAAAATCTATAATGCGAAAATTGAAAAAATCTAAAAGAAAAAAAACAGAATATTCACCATCCTAGAGACTTTAGCACATCTCTTTCTGTCTGATAGAGCAAGAAGACAAAAGCAAATCAGTAAAGGCATAGAGGACTTAAACATCATGTAAGTGGTTTTTAAAGGGCAGGACAAAAGCAAAGAAAAAGATAATATATGCCCTCAGTGACCCAGAATTATTCTAGAAAATATCAGCATAAGATGTGGGGTAATGGTGGGGGAAGATAACAAAGTTATGGGAGAATATACTGAATTTCTTATTTGGTTCAGGGAAAATATGGATGTTAAGAATTTCAGAACTCAATAGAAAAATAAGTATGACAATGGGCTTAAGTGAAGAGCAAACAACCATAAAAATAAAAATTAGACTGTATAGCTTTTATTTTTCTTTAATGTTTATTTATCTTCGAGAGAGAGAGAGAGAGAGAGAGAGAGAGAGAGAGAGGGCAAGCAGGGGAGGGGCAGAAAGAGAGAGAGAGACACAGAATCTGAAGCAGGCTCCAGGCTCTGAGCTATCAGCACAGAGTCAGACGCAGGGCTTGAACTCATGAACTGTGAGGTCATGACCTGAGCTGAAGTCAGACTCTTAACCAACTGAGCCACCCAGTCACCCCAGATTATATCGTTTTTAAACCCAGAGAAGAAAATCTATCCAATAAGAAGTGGGAAATTGAAATGATAAACAAAAATTTCCCCTCTTAAAAGAATATTCCCACATGGTAAGTTCTGCTAAACTTTATGAAAAATTGTTTCTCAGGTCCACCCTGAGGTTATTTCACCTCTCTGAGTTTTGGTTTGTTCTAGAAAATGAAGTCCTTATTGCACGTAAAGTGCCTAGCACAGTGTGCAGGGAGAAGACATTCAGCAAATATTAAATAGCACTTTCATTATTCTTATTACTTTTACTACTATTATTACTGCTCCTTCTGCAAATGTTAGTCATATCTCTTTATAGTCTCCTGATTCCCTGACATAAGGGACTCATAAAAAGTCTATCAACATTTTTGAGTTTAACTTATGCAAATAGATATAATTAGATCTTTCAGGCACGGAGAATGTTTCCCTAGCAAGATGTGATCCAGAGAAAGAAAAGTTTGTGTTAATTCCAGCATAAGCCAAGAGTAATATTCTATGGTGGCACTGCTTGCCATTGGAAGGTGTCAGTTACACTGAGGAACTGATTTGGGTGTGAAAGTCAAATTCTTGCCCAGTTATTGTAAGCTAGAAAGAACAACAAGCTAAGAAGAGCTGGTTCTTGTCCATGATTTGCTGGCAAGATACCAGGAAGCACATCCCTAACTCGGTCTGTATTCCAAGACCCTACATCCTTGCCTCTTTTAATAGATAGCAAATCTCAACTTGAAGTTGGCTTTGCAGGGACATCTGGGTGGCTCAAAATTGGTTGAGCATCCAACCTTGGATCAGGTCATGATCTCACAGTTCATGGTTTCTAGCCCTGTATTGGGCTCTGTGCTGACAGCTCAGAGCCTGGAGCCTGCTTTGGATTCTGTATCTCCTTCTCTCTCTGCCCCTCCCCCACTCGCTCATGCTCTCTCTCTCTCAGAAACAAATAAACATTAAAAAAGAAAAATGTGAAGTTGGCTTTGCAGATAGTGCTCAAGAAACATTTATCAACTTCATTCATTTTGTCAATTTAGCAATTTTAATCAATTTATCAACTTATCAAGTCATGCATAGTTTATCACTCTTCTTTGGATACCAAACATTTCCAAAAAAGATTTGGTTATCAATATCAGATCTTCATACTGTGGAGACCCTATTTAATGGAGTGAAATTCAAACCAGGAGTTTGTGTTATTTCTTACGGACAACAAAAGAAAATCTGCCTTTATTATCAATCTCCATGAAGATATGGTAATGTTCTAACTTTCAAGGAGCTTCAATTGAAAATTTAGTAGAATATTTATGAGAACAAGAAAGATGAACACCTGAACAGGCTGGAAAACGTATCGAGCACGAATGCCTAAGCTCATAGCAAAATATTTGGCAAGAAAAAGAATGTTAATGTTAGTGTGAAATACACAGTGGATTCAGTTATTAATTTTTCCATCAGAGTTTTACTTCAAAAAACAAACAGTGAAGACTAGTTAGTGTTTCGTAATGGAAAAAGAGCATACCTTAGGAACTAGTTCAGCGAGATATTTCAGTTCCTTTGCTTTGTTTTTCAATTAATCATTTGCCTATTTTGTGCACTTCCTTTCCATGGGGAAATATTCTGAATCTGATCCGATTGTTTTTTTAAGCTTATTCGTTGTGTGCAAAATACTTTTGGTATTTGCAAATTTAAAAAATGTTCTTAACCCCAAGAGAAAATAAATAACTTAGAGAAAATTAAAACAAGTCCAAATAATTAAGTACATTTTTTGAAATCCCTCAAGTGTAGGAAGAATGTAGGTAGAATTGAACAATAGTCTGGTTTGGACCAGAACCTAGAGAAATCTCTGAAGACATCAAAAATGATTTCATATGAATAATTGTGGGGGTTTTCTTTTCTTCTTCTTTCGGACTTCTTACAAAGAAGCCGATAAATTGGAGAAATGCATGAAAGAGGAAAGCTTATCAGAAATCAAATTTGCCTAGGATATTTTGGTGTAATTTGCCTTCCCCATTCCATCAAGCTTACCAATCTGGTGATAACTCATTTCCTTTTAAATCAGTGGAAAGGTGCCATGCATGTACTGAGGGTGAATAGAAGTATAAACAAGACTGGATTCTCTCCCACACAAATTTTTTAAGATGATGAAATAAGGTTAAAGAAGAAAAATATTATAACATTGTATACATTTATAATATAATCATATTATAAAGAGGATTTTCAAGGTCATCCCCCAGAAGTCAAATGGAGATGAACTCTGCTTTTCACCTTTTAAGTCCTTCCTATCATTCCTGGGCAGTTTTGGTCCCACATCTGTTTCAGTCTAACTTGCTTGTTGTTTATACCACAAATGTGATTTCATTGTAAACATTCCTTGATTTTAGTTCTAAAACCATGGAATGAGTGCCTTTTGCTCCAAGCAAGACGACCGCATAACACATGGGGCAACAGAGCCTAGTGGCTAAGAGCATGAACTTCAGAGCCAGATGACTTTGGTGCAAAGCACCAGGTCGCCATTGGAAAAGTCACTCAATTCTCTAAGCCTTGGTTTCCCCATCTCCAAAATGAGAATGTTAATACTTCCTACCTCACAGAGTTGTGAGGATCAATGAGGCAGCATTGAGAAAACTACTAAGCATGAATGTTAGCTATGATTAACGTCTCATCTAAGTATATCTATTACTGCATTCTGCAAGTATTTCCTGAGTGCCTATTTTGTGTCAGATACTGTTGTAGACTCTGAACCCTAACAGAGAATAAGATTGACAAGATTCCAGCCCTCAAGGAGCCTCCATTCTCATCTCAGTAAGAAACTGGGTTCAACTAGGAAGGAGTGCATCAGACAGCATTTTGTATCTCCCAAGGTGCTTTGCACAAAAGAGAGAATAGATATTTGTGAAGGAATCATAATGAGTGGAAGAAGGTAGACATGCTTCGACAACCTTGCACTCCTGGGCAAATTAGATAATTATGTGGACAAACCAATGGTATCCTGCTGAGGAAATCTGGAATCTAGTGCTTTAACATTTCTTAAAAGTCAGCTCCTTGGCATATGAAAATATAATGGATTACACAAAGTTTCCACTGCATCATGCCATGTTTTGCTCACAAGGCAGAGGAATGTGTGGCATGGAGCATACTTCTGGATTGTGGGGTTCAGCCAGGTGAGCCCAGATCACCTTGGGTTTTGTGGCCATTCAGTCTGTGTCATCTGACTGCCAGTAAGGAGGCTTGGCTTTGCTCTCGACCTCAGAGCCACAGGAGGCAAAAATGTGGCCAGAGTGACTGCAGGAGGCCCAGGGACACCTAACTGAAGAGTTTCACTCCTTTAAGACTTGAATTACCATTAAAACACATATTCCTCAAGGACAGTTAGTAATTTAGCCAATTTAATTTTTATTCTCTCTTCAAAGCAAATAAGAATCAGATATTTTCTTTCTTTAAAAAAAGAACTTTAGGAATTCTTAGTATAATTACAAAAATATGTTTTGGGGAGCCTGGGTGGCTCAGTTGGTTGAGCGTCCAACTTATGGTTTCAGCTCAGGGCAAGATCTCACAGTTCATAAGTTTAAGCCCCAAGTCGGGCTCTCCAGTAACAGCATGGAGCCTGCTTGGGATCCTCTGTCTACCTCTCTCTCTGCCCCTCCCCCAATCAGTCTCTATCTCTCTCTCTCTCTCAAAATAAATAAATAAACATTAATAAAAAAGAAGGATGATGTCCTTTAAAATATATATATATACGTATATCTTGTTCATTGAAAGAAACTAGAAGGTTTAACTTTATACACACACATTCTTTCTAAAGAGCAAGTTTTGAGAATTTCGTAGAAACCTAGAGAGAACTTGCAGGAACATTGGTCCAGGAAGTTAGAAGAATTGGGTTTAGTATTGACTGCAATTAAGTTGTCACTTGGACTTAAGTGAAATCACATCTCCTCAACTCCAGTTTTCACATCTGGAAAATGGAGCACTGAGGAACTCCTTCCACCTCTGGTTTTTTTAAAGTATATATTAAATAGTGATCTACCATGTGCCCATCTCTTCCATACAGTATTTAAAACACCTTTATATGATAGTTACATTTTACAGTGAGGAAACTAAAGCTCAGAGAAACTTGTTGATTTACCTAATGCTACTGAATATGGGCACAGGTGTGATGTAAGGGTATCTCTGGACACTAAGTCACATCCTCTTCCTAGCATACTTCAGCTGTCTTTAATTTACTAGGATATAAAATGGCTCTGGGTTTAAGAAGAAAGAATGACCCTGACAACAAAACCTCATTGCCTACTTGACCCTTTGCCTAAGATTGGCTCTGCTCTGTCACTTACCTGTGGGAAATCTTTGGTTTGCAACTGTGAGGTAGACAGGTTAATAGGTTGAGTCTTACCTAGAGAAGGGAGCTTGAGTTTCACTGACATTCACAGATACTCAAAAGATGTGCTCTCCAATAAAGAAGTTCTTTGTCTTCTTTTCACCTGTGCCTCAGTGACTGTGAAGGTATGTAATCAGAAAATAAGATGGCATATAGATCAAACCCAACCACAGCAAATTCCCAGGGATTAGCAGACTTATTGGCCTGGCCAATAAATGCTTAACCAAACAGACCAGAATGCCTCTTCCAGGAATCAGAATAGTAATATATAGAAAAAACAGTCCATTTGGTAGCCAAAGAGAAGCCACTGGATGCATAATGACTTCACCTTAAAGTTGGACACCCAGAGTGAAATGAACAGGCTCCTACTTTTGAGGATCTCAGACTTGTCTTTGATCCCAAAGCATTTTCTAGTTCCTGTTCCATTTTCCACAGGGATCATTCTCCTATGAACCCTGTTCTTGGTTTCTGAGACACTATCTTCCCAAGAAATATATGGATACTGCTACATTAAACCTTTAAAAATTTTTGGAATAGGTGACTCTAGTCTTTGCAACACAAAGAGCTAAATAAAACTCTGCACAATCATTTTGTTATACTTATGCTACTAAATTTTATATGTCAAATAAGACTGAAGTTAATGGGGATTTGGCACATGGTTTGCAACTGCAAGGTCTGATTTATCATTGCTATATTATACTTTCTGTCACTCTTTTGGCTACTCCAACTGGCTCAATTAAACCACTGAGAGTCTTAAGAATTCAGTAGGATCTACCAAGAGAATACATCTAGTACCATGACTATCAGCCCAAAGATAACTTTCTTCTAAGACCAATTCCGTATTCTATGGGAGTAAATTTTAAGCATTTGGTTTTAATCCATCCATACCTTCACCATTAAGAAGCTGATTTGAAAAAAAAAATGTGATTAAACTATATACAGAAAGATGTGTGGTGATTGTTTATGAAATAACTATAATAATATTTATGAAATATTATTTACTTATGTATGATTTATAATGAATGTTCTTGCAGTAGGGTAAGCAAGCTTCTCTTTAGAGAAAGTCTTTGGCCAATAAACTTGAGCCAAAGGATTTCCAATCCCTGACTTATTTGAGGCACTCAGCCTTGTGGATTTCATTTCCATCAACAATAATGAGTTCTGCATGCCTTAGAAAAGAACAAAGCACTTGGTCCTTTCCCTGAACTCCGACTTTCAGTGCACCTACTGCATCTAGCCTATCTGATGCTCACAGGAATCCTCCTTCACATATTTTAATTTAATGTTAACATTTCCTTCACTGGCTTAGTAACTGCTCTCCAGTGCAGGTTAGCCAATGAACCCCGAAAGAGGTCTTCAGTTGCTCTGCAAGGGTGATGAGCAATTCTCACCCTGCCCTGGAGCCAACAAAAATGTTGGGCCATTTTACAAGCAACAGAAGTCCCAGAAGGCTACACGGTTCCATGGCATAATCTATGCAGAAAAAATAATAAAAAGTTTTATGGCTCAAAGAGAGCCAACCAGTCTTAGTAGTGCCCCAAGGCAGGTAAATCTGGTATGTCCTCACTCAGCCTCATGCCCTGACAATTTTAACCAAGAGTACTCAGATTTGAAGTGCCTGCTTTGCAAACCTAAAAAACAGTTCTGGATTTGGCATAACAATTCGCAAGAGGTCCTGCTAAGGGCATTTATATCTAGTTGGTATCTTATCTAAGAAATCAGAGAAATTATTTCTTTGAAGTATGAAAGCTAAGTTACTTTAATGCATGGGCTGTTTTCACATCCTTGGCAAGCCAAGAAATTTACACTCCACCCCCACGGGGGAAAAAATGAGGACATTTATCGATGGAAGTCCACTTGGATATAAGCCTCTGATAGCTGACTTCCATCCAATGCCAGTAGTCTTTGGGAAGCTTTTCCTATTCCCTGATAACTTCCCTGTACATGTATCACAATGACATATATACACAGGGATATTGTCAGGAAGTAGGGAAAGCTTTTCCAAGGCTACCACTTCATTATAGACCACTTGAGATGGTTGACACTTACACCACGTGGGAGAAACTGGGTGAAGCAGCCCTTACACAATAAAGTAGTGAAATGGGGATGAGGGAGGATGATCCAAGAAATTGCAGAGAAATCCTCCCACTGAGAATGGCTTATAACATTTACTCACTTATTGAAATTTTAAAGTTGGAATAATTTCCTTAATGTATAGATTTGCTCATGCTGAGGGTCAAAGCATGATCCTCATATCCTGCGTGATATTTGGCATTCTCAGAATGGCATGGAGGACCCAGGAGGAAATGCCTGTCTTGTCTTTTACCAACTGTTCATCACTTTGCTTTTGCATTTATATAACTATATATATGTACATGTTAGAAATATATATATTATATATATACATATGCATATGTATGTACGCATACATATATATACATATCCATATATTACACATGTACATAACATATGCATTGATATATAAGTATATTTAATTCTAAAACATACACATATTCTATATACAAACATATACATTCCATATATACATATATAAATATTCCTATTTTTTTTCCTCTCTGAACTCTTACCCAGTAAGGTAATCATCACCCCAAATATAATTGCTTACAGATTCTGTCTAGTTTCCTAAGATTTCTTGATCTACAAACATTAATCTGATCCAGGAAATTACACTGGCTAGATGCCTTCATGAAACATTAACTGGATTTCAAAAGAAATTCTGTTTCTTCAGGAAGAGAAAGATGTGATGTCCACAAGGTCTTTGAAAAAAGACAGAAATACTCATTCTATCTGCAGGTAAAAAGACATATGTATCCCAAATGTTGAAGCTGTTATACTGATTCTCTCCATATTCCTAAACCATATAGAAATCCACCAATGGTCCAGGCATCTATAACCTGACCACTCCTCTGACAGCATGTTCTGTTTTTATCCAGACACGTCTGTGTTCGTGAGCCCAGAGGTTTTAGCTTTTCCCTAATGGCTTCAATTGGACTATTTCATCCAAGCAACCTGCCTCTTCTTTTTAATTCTAAACCTTCACTGTGAGTATTTCTATATCACTGCGAGTATATATATGTTTTGGCTGTTACGAGAAACATCATCCAAAATTGAGGCTTTCCTAGTAACAATGTCTTCATATTTACATACCACTTTTCCTTTCCTGGAAAAACAACAAAACATGTGCAAAGATCACTTTCATCCACCACAGAAAACACTGCCTTTCCTCATGCAAAAATGCTACCTTTGAACTGCTAATAGTATTTCCCACATCCCTCAGGCTTTCCCTTTAGAATTTCTTTAACGTATGACTTAATTCACCACAATTTAACTTGAGATTGTAGAGATCAGATTCTAGGAGCATGTGACTATAAAAAGTGTATATAATTAGCTTTAAAATGTGTAAAATGTTTGAAAATCAATCCATTAATTCAGCTGCATTGGTATATTCATTACTCAATAATATATATATTTTACATTTATTTTAATGTCTATTTATTTTTGAGTGAGAGAGGCAGAGACAGAGCACGAACAGGGGAGGGGCAGAGAGAGAGAGAGGGAGACACAGAATCTGAAGCAGGCTCCAGGCTCTGAGCTGTCAGCATAGAGACCGACGCAGAGCTTGAACTCAGGAACCTCGAGATAATGACCTGAGTTGAAGTCGGACGCTTAACCAACTGAGCCACCCAGGCGCCCATTACTCAATAATATATTAATGGACATGGTAAATAGTCTATATTATGTTAATTACATCATTACATAGAATTATCTGCTTAACTTTTTTTTTTTAGAGAGAGACAGAGCGTGACCAAGGGAGAGAGTAGAGAGAGAAAAAAAATCTTAAGCAGGTTCTACACTCAGCATGGAGCCTGACACAGGGCTCAATCCTATAACCTTGGGATCATGACCTGAGCCAAAATCAAGAGTCAGACACTCAACCAACTGAGCCACCCAGGCACCCTAGAATTATCTGTTTAGAGCAGCACTGTCCGATAGAAACATAATGTAGCCCACAGATGTAATTTAAATGTTTTCTTTTCACATTCAAAAAATAAAAAGAAATTGAAATTTAACTTAGTAATGTATTGTATTTTATTGAACGCAATTTATCCAAAATAGTATCATTTCAATAATAATGTGGTCAATATTAAAAAATTATTAATGAGCTGTTTTACATTCCTCTTTCTAAAATTCTTGGTGTATTTTAGGCTTGCAGCACATCTCCTTTCACACCGGCCACATTTCTAGCACTCAGTAACCCCCGCTGGGTGAAGAGTGTGACTCTGAAGCGTGTTGAGTAGTAATGGACAGGCACTGTGTGCTTACTACCAGCTCTCCCAGCTTTCAACATTCAAGTACAGGTCAGAAGGGTAAATTAGCCAGTCTCATATCCACCATGCTTGTTTCTTTAGAGACTTGAAAACTAGTGTCTAAAGTTTAAATTGCTTTTCATTGGTGTTAGCTGCACCATGTGAAGAAAATTAATAATGAGTGGTGATTTTTGTACTATTTCCCTATTGCTGCTGTCACAAATTACAAACTTAGTGGCTTGAAACAAAACAGGGGAGCCTGACTGACTTAGTCCATAGAACATGTGACTCTTGATCTCGGGGTTGCAAGTTCAAGCCCATTGTTGGGTGTAGACATTACTTAAAAACAAAAGCCAAACAAACAGAAACTCCACACATTTATTTTCTTCTAATTCAGGAAGTCAGAAGTCTAAAATGGGTTGGCAGGGCTGTGTTCCTTCTGGAGGCTTTAGGGAGGAATCCATTTCCTTGCCTTTTCCAGCTTCTAGAGGCACATGAATTCTTTCTTTTTTTATTTTTTTTTAACGTTTTTATTTATTATTGAGAGACAGAGAGAGTCAGAGCATGAGCATGGGAGGGGCAGAGAGAGGGGGAGACACAGAATCCAAAGCAGCCTCCAGGCTCTGAGCTGGAGCAAAGAGCCCAACGCGGGGCTCCAACTCACCAACCCACAAACCGCGAGATCATGACCTGAGCCATGACTAAGTCTGACGCTTAACCGCTTAACCGACTGAGCCACCCAGACAGCCCTGAGGCACCTGCATTCTTTAACTTGTCCTCTTTCTCCAGCTTCAAAACCAGAAGCCTAGCATTTTTAAATCTCAATATCTTTGGGTGCCTGGGTGGCTCAGTCAGTTAAGCATCTGACTTCAGCTCAGGTCATGATCTCACAGCTTGTGAGTTTGAGTCCCACATCTTATCTATCGGCTGACTGCTGTCAGCTCAGAGCCCATACCCAGCTGGCACGCATGTGTGCTCTCTCTCTCTCAAAAATAAATAAACACTTTTTTAATCTCAATATCTTTGTCTCTATTCTCTCCCCCTTCTCTCTTTTTCTCTCTCTCCCTCTCGATCTGACTTCTGTTTTCATCACACCTTCTACTCTGACTCTGCTTCCTCTCTCTTAGAAAGAGACTTATGATGATATTGAGCCCACCTAGAGAATCCAGCATAATCTTCCCCTATCAAAATTATTAATTTAATCACATATGCAAAGTCCCTTTTGCCAGATAAGGTAACATAGCCACACGTTCTGGGGATTAGGAGGTGGATATCTTTGGCGACCATTATTCTAACTATCACAATGGAATATGTCCTACTCAGGTTTATAGGTAGTATCCTGTCACATTTAGTAACATTTACTTACAACATAGATCAGCATGTGACCAAAAAAAAAAAAAGAGCAATGTCCTAGATGAATTCCTGCTTATTTAAAGCAATATTTCATAAAAAATAAAAATGTAGTACGATAAATATTAAACATACGTTTGTTTTTATTCAGTAGGATTTGGCATTTTCTAGAATTTATTTTTTTTAATATTTATTCATTTTTGAGAGACACAGAGAGTGAGCAGGGGAGGAGCAGAGAGAGGGAGACACAGAATCTGAAGCAGGCTCCAGGCTCTGAGTTGTTAGCACAGAGCTCGACACGGGGCTCGAACCCACAAACTGTGAGATCATGACCTGAGCCGAAGACGGATGCTTAACCTACTGAGCCACCCAGGGGCCCCCTAGAAGTAATTTAAGCTGGAAGTTTGTACCTTTGGCCAGGCTCACCCAATTCAAAAGGTGCAAAAATGTCAAAAGATACAAACTTTTATTTTCAAGATAAATATTTCTGGGAATTTAACATACAACATAATGATTATAGTTAACAATAGTGAGGTGTATATTTAGAAGTTGCTAAGAGGGAGCTGTCAGCACAGAGCCCACTTTGGATCCTCTGTCCCCTTCTCTTTCTGCCCCTCCCCCACTCATGCTCACTCTCCCTCTCTCTCTCTCTCAAAAATAAATAAACATTAAAAAAAAAAATCCTGAAATGACGTCTATGGAGGCTGAGTTTTCTTGAAATGACATCTCTAAGGAGAAACTAAATGCCTAGGTAGCACTATGATTTTCTTACCTAATCTTACTCTTTAAAATATTTTCTCTTTTCTTGACATAGAAATGGATAGGGTAAAGTTTCCCAAACCAGGAGAAAGATTGAATTTATGATTCCTAAACTAAAACACCACTGTGTTGAAAAGAGAAGTGAATGATGAGTGTCCATGAAAATCATTTCCGTGAAAACTCAGTTTCAAAAAGACACTGAATTTCATTCATGATTTATCTTCAAGAGAAAGGAAAATATAGTTATTAACCATAGAAATTAACTGGAACGGTTGTCAATTCTGTGCTTTATTCTGTATAAACACAATGTAATTATGACTTCTGTTGTAAATTTCAGTAAAGCATGATTTAACATTATAGCAAGGGTGCCATTAAAATGTGAATATTAACTTTCCAATAATTTCTAGAAATTGAAATGGAATCTGTTTGGCAATAACATGACATTTTGACACCAATGAAAATATTTTATGTAGTTATGTAAGCAATAAAAATAAATGTTTTATAAAAATTTATCCAGAAGGACTTATAACTAGGAAAAACAATCATAATTAACAAGATTTCATAAAGTACTCAGCAGCCAAAGATAACTTTTAGACCAGCTGAAGGTGATGAGGTCATTGCTGGTCCTAAGTTCATAAGATCTGACCACCTGTAGAGATTTTTTAAAAGCACTTGAAAGAATTAATTTTCCAACTATGGACAGGCTGAGAGAGTCCCCCTCTTTTATGTGACCTTCTATTGTGCCAAAGGAATGGAATTGAACGCACCCTTCAGCTCTTCGAACAGCTGTTCCTATGGTGCAGGAGTAAATGTGTAAACCCTACCAGGACCAGCTGGAAAAAAGACAGGAATCTACTATTTCTGAATGTATTATGGAGCCTAGAGTTTGTTTCCAGGACAAGTCGTGTCCAAAGCAACCAAATTTAAGAAGAGGGTTGTGAAATTATCCAGTGGATGAGTAACCCTCTCGACAATTCGACTGGCTCTAAATACAGCTTTACTGTACTGACCATGCTGTATTAGAGGGATTCTTTTCCATATTTTAACTGGGGTCATTATGGCATGAAAATATTAACAATAGCAACATCAGAAGACAAAAAGCAATGTTGTCAAGTATAGATATATTTTCTCTCAATGTGACCATCACTGATCACTAAATTTCTAAAGCCTACTGAGGAATTTTTTAAGGCAAATAATAATAATTATTATGATAATAGTGATAGTAAGAGCCATTTTATTAACTAAAACATGCTTATCTTTTAACTCTACCTTTAAGTATAATTTTAATAAAAATACTTAAAATTACCTTGTAAGTCTAACCAAATAAAAACAACAAACAAATGTGTATATATATGTACATGTATACACACAAAGATAAGTATATGTATATACATATATACATATATATATACACATATATATGTTAAAGACATTATTTTGGGGGCATCTGGGTGCCTCAGTCAGTTAAGCATCCAACTCTTGATTTGAGCTCAGGTCATGGTCTCACGGTTTGTGAATTTGAGCCCCACATCGGGCTCTGCACTGACAGCATGGAGCCTGCTTAGGATTCTCTCTCTCCCTCTTTCTTTCTTGCTCTCTCTTTCTCTCAAAAGAAATAAATAAACTTAAAAAAATTTTTTTTAAGATTTTATTTTAAGTAATCTCTACACCCAACAGGGGTTCAAACTCACAACTTCAAGATTAATAGTTGTGGAAAACCAAATAGCTATGTCCTGGGTTAGGAAATTATAGGGAACACATTGCAAAACAGAACACTGCCTTCTGGCCTTGCTGAAAACAGTAGCCGTGCTTCGCGTATCTAGTTAATGTATATCAAGGGGTTAGGTCCTGACTGTGCTCATAAATTCCTTAGACCATGTTATCACATGGAATATTTTATCCTGTCTTAACTTGTTTTTCTGCAGGTTTTCGATACGTTCTTTTTGGCACGTAGCCCACTGACCTATTGCACAGTTTCCCTGAATGTATGCTTAATAAATACAGGACCTTGAGAGCAGCTTGGGGACACTTCCCTTAGCCTCCCTCTCACCTCTCTTGACTTGTATGGAGTCTTGAGTAATCTTTTCTGCTGTCTGCTGGAGAAAGCTGAAAGCGGAACCCACAACAGATGCATGTTGTACTACATGAGCCAGCCAGGTGCCCCTAAAAAATATATTTTTAAATTTTTTTAATATTTACTTATTTTTGAGAGACAAAGAGACAGAGTGTGAGCAGGGGAAGAGCAGAGAGAGAAGGAGACACAGAATCTGAAGCAGGCTCAGGTTCTAAGCTGTCAGCACAGAGCCCAACGCGGGGCTCAAACTCACGAACCGTGAGATCATGACCTGAGCCAAAGTCGGACGCTTGCTTAACCGACTGAGCCACCCAGGAGCCCCCAAAAAAATATTTTTAATTTGTCCTAATGTTTCTTTTAAATAGACTTTATATTTTAGAGCAGTTTTAAATTTACAGCAAAATTGACTGGAAAATAAAGAGTTCTCATGTACCTCCTACACACACACACACACACACACACACACACACACACACACACAAAGCACGCACGCACACAAAAGGGATACATTGGTTACTATCAGGGAACCTACACTGACACATGATTATCACCTGAAGTCCATTGGTTACATTAAGGTTCACACTTGGTGATGTACGTTCTGAAGGTTTTATCAAGTGTATACATGTATCATCATTATAATATCATACAGGATAATTTCACAGCCCTAAAAACCTTCTGTGCCTCACCTTCATCCTTTTCTCCTCATTAACCCCTGGCAACTACTGATCTTTTTACTGTCTCTATAGTTTTGCCTTTTCTGGAATGTCATACAATTAGAATCATACCATATATATAACCTTTCCAGATTGGCTTCTTTCACTTATTAATACCCATGTAAGTTTTCTCCATACCTTTTCTTGGCTTGATAGTTCAATTCTTTTTAGGACTAAAAAATAGTCTATTGTCTGGATGTATCACCATTTTATTCATCCATTCACCTACTGAAGGTCCAAATAATCTTGGTTGCTTCCAAGATTGGGCATTATGAACAAAGCTGCTACAAACATCGGTGTGCAGGTTGTTGTGTAGACAGAAGTTTTCAACTCAGTTGGGTAAATAAATACCAAGGAGTATAATTACTGGATTGTATGGTAAGAGTCTGTTTAATTTTGTAAGAAACCACCAAACTGTCTTCAAAGTGACTGCCATTTTCCATTTCCACCACCAGTCTATGAGAGTTCCTATTGCTCCACATCCTCACAAGCATTTGGTGTTGTCAGCGTTTTCGATTTTGGCCATTCTACTAGGTAAATAGTTGTATCCCATTGTTGTTTTAATTTGAGATTTCCTAATGACATATAATGTTGAACATATGTGTATTTGCAATCAGTATAATTTCTTTGGTGAGGTGTCATTTCAGACCTTTTGCTCATTTTCTTAATCTGTCTTTTTCTTATTGTTGAGTTCCGAGATTCTCTGTATGTGTTGGGTAACGGTCCTTTATCAATAGTGTCTTTTGAAAATATGTTCTCCTAATTTGTCTCATAGTGTGTTTTTGTTGTTGTTGTTTGTTTTTGTTTTTGTTTTATTTTAGAAAGAGAGCACCAGTGGGGGAGAGGTGCAGAGAGAGAGAGAGAGAGAGAGAGAGAGAGAGAGTGAGGATCTTAAGTAGGCTTCACACTCAGCACAGAGCCTGATCCCACGACCTTGGGATAATGACCTGAGCCAAACTCAAGAGTCAGATGCTCAACCAACTGAGCTACCCAGGCGCTCCTGTGTCAATAGTGTTTTGCAAGTGTAATGATCAACCTTGAAGGATTGATGCTTTATGGAAATTAAAAAAAAAACATTTAGAAAGAATTCTTTGGTCGTAAAAATTTAGAATTTTTAAAGATGTTCTGAATATTAGCTATTTTATGCTCATGAACTATTTCACTAACTACTAGACTATGGTAGAATTAACTAAAACCCCCTACAGAGTCCCTTTATATCAAGAGAAGACTTGTAATTGAGTCAAGATTTGTGTCAGTCTTTGAGTCATGGAGGGCTCCAGCTGCAACTTGTGGTTTCTATTAAAACACAAGCCATGGGACGCTTGGGTGATTCAGTCGACTGAGTGTCTGACTCTTGATTTCGACTTAGGTCATGATCCCAGGGTTGTGGGATCAAGCCCTACATCAGGCTCCGTGTTGAGCATGGAGCCTCCTTAAGAGTCTCTCTCTCTCTCTCTCTCTCTCTCTCTCTCTCTCTGCACCCCTCTCCCTCACTTACACACATACTCTCTTGCTAAAATAAAATTTTTAAATATGCAAGCCAGGCTTAGATGGGTTAAGAACCTGCTAAATAATTCTTGCCAAAAAAAGAGGAAAGAAAGAAAGAAAGAAAGAAAGAAAGAAAGAAAGAAAGAAAGAAAGAAAGAAGTTATCTTTTATACTTAAAGAGGATTGGACAAAAGCCTTTTTAAGAGTGAACATATCTCTTGTTACAGTATGTTATTAAACTCTGCTGTCTCAGAGTAAAGTGAATTCTCACTAGGAAGATGAAATCAAAATGCCTAAGCATTTGATCCTAATACCACCAAAACCACTAGTAATACCCCTAAAATAACAAATGTAAAACATCTCTGAAATAAGAAAGCAGTACTGTAATATACCAGAATATGCCAGGAATCCCTGTGTATCGGTGAGGGTTTTACTGCATACAAAATCCACTCCAGTTTGGTTAAGCTAAAAGGAATTTATTACAGGATATCTAATGGGCATCACAGTCATCGGGAGGTCTGAAGAAGAGCCGCTCTGGGCTGAGCTTCAGGGAATACCTCTTAAAGCCACATTATAGAACTGAGCTTGTGGCCCTGCCAGAAGGAATTGGCTGCTGCAGCTGTTGGCTCCAGACCCAGGCCACCTATGACATCAGACACAGCATCAAAATAAAGAAGCCGTGCCCTGCCTCTCAACACCTATGAAGCTAGAGCTCTGAGACCCCTGCCACAGTCATTGCAGAAAAATCAAGCTCCTCTACAACCTGGCTTCCCAGTTGAAACAACAGAGGCAACAGAAGTCAGCCTCTATCTCAGCGTGTGCCTTCTAAAACTCACATGATGCTTAAAACTCAGTTGGTTAAGTGTCCGGCTCTTGACATTGGCCCAGGTCAAGATCTCACAGTGCATGGGTTCGAGCCCTGCATCAGGCTCTCTGCTGTCAGCAAGGAGCCTTCTTTGGGTCCTTTATCTCTCTCTCTCTCTCTGCCCCTCCTCCACGCATGCATGCTCTCTCTCTCTCTCTCTCTCTCTCTCTCTCTCTCTCTCTCATAATAAATAAAATCTAAAACTCATATGTTGTAAATGATTGGTGGGACCTAAATCATATCCAAAACTAGAGCTTCAGGGAAATCTAAAAAATGTAGGTTTGGCCTCAGTATTTCAGGAAGGCATACTAGATGATAGATGGAAAGGATATTCATTGAGGTGATACAGTGTCCCATCCATCTTGAAAAGAGAGTAGAACGTATGTGATTGTCAAAGGAAAGCAGAAAGCGATTCTAGAAGAACTCCAAGTGTAAAGGGTGTGGGCACAAGTTATTGAAGGCAACCCTGGAGCAACTACCAGGGTGGCTGATTTCATCCACTTCCACCTGGAGTAGAGACTGGACCACTGGTTGTGAATGTTGGGCCAGGTCAACCTCAGGAGGGGGAGGGAGCTCCAGTTCCCTAAGAGAAGCTACTGCATAGCACTATCTGGCAGCTGAAACTTCTATAATCCCTGTTGCCGACTGTGGTGTACATACCACCTTCACGTGTCGGCTAACCCAACCTCAACTACAAAGATGGGCATGCAACCCGAAAGTAAACATCTAAAGTAAGCAAACACCATGAAAGAGTAACATACAAGCTAATGAACGAAGGAAAGGTTGCCAGATTAGAATTTATACCACAAACAAATGAAAACATTGAAAATAGTATAACTGAAACCCTCAGAGGGATGAGAATGGATACTGCATCCATAAAACAAAAGATTAATTTTAAGAAATTAGAAAGGCGCTTGGGTGGCTCAGCCAGCCAGATCAAGCCCAAGCTCTTGATCTTAGCTCAGGTCTTGATCTCAGGGTCGGGAGTTCAAGCCCTATGTTGGGCTCAACACTGGGTGTGAAGCCTACTTAAAACAAAACGAAACAAAACAAAACAAAACAAAACCCGTATTAGAATAAAAAATACTTACCAGATAAAAAGCTCAATAGATAAGCCAAAATGCAGAATACATTCAACTGAAGACAGGGTATGCTAGTTGGAAGGCTAAATTTCCCTCAAAATGGCAGAATGGTGTAATGGGTGCTCTGGTACCACCCAGATTCCCCCTGGGGGCCAAGGCACTAGTGCTGCCACCTACTGGCAGCTCACAGGCAAGTCTCCTTCCAGGAATCACCCTTGGGAAAGAGAGCTGCTTTGCCCAGGGTTATGTCCTTTCCCCAAAGGCACACCAGTCCCCTTGCAGCAGTGCCTGTGGGTGTGTCTAGGAGAATTTTGAGTCATTCTCCAAGTTCAGTAAACTTTTCTTTTTTAAAAAATGTTTATTTTGAGAGAGAGAAAGAGAGAGAGAGAGAGCACTCACAAGTTGGGGAGGGGCAGAGAGAGAGGGAAAGAGAGAATCTCAAGCAGGCTCCAAGCTGTCAGCTCAGAGCCCGACGTGGGGCTCGAACGCATGAACTGTGAGACCATGACCTTAGCGGAAATCAAGAGTTAGACGCTTAACCAACTGAGCCACCCAGGGGCCCTGAGAATTTTTATCTTTCTTAAGAGAGGATATGAGGCTGATCAACAGAACACTGTGAGAAACTGTGTGTATGTGTGTGTGTGTGTGTGTGTGTGTGTGTGTGTGTGTTTCAAAGTTTAAGGGTCAAAGAATGATAGTGAAAGAAAAAGGCATATTAAGAAAATAGAAACAAAAAGAAAGGTAGAGTTGTACTCTTCATTTCAGACAAGGCTAAACTGACAATAAAAAGCAGTAAGCAAGATAAAGACAGACACTTTATAGCAGACATAATTCTCAATCAAGATGCATTAATCAGGACACTTGGCTGGCTTAGTTGGTAGAGCGTGCAACTCTTCATCTCGGTGTTATAAGTCTGAGCCCCACACTGAGTGTAGAGTACTTAAAAAAACAAAATCTTTTTAAAAATTATTTTTAAAAATTCATCCATCATAGATATTGCTATTGGCATAGCATTAAAAGTCAAACACCAAAACTACCAAAACATATAAGAAGTGGACAGGGGCGCCGGGGTGGCTCAGTTGGTTAAGCAGCCAAATTCGGCTCAGGTCATGATCTTGTGGTTTGTGAGTTTGAGCCCCGCGTCGGGCTCTGTGCTGACAGCTCAGAGCCTGGAGCCTGCTTCAGATTCTGTGTCTCCTTCTCTCTCTGCCCTTCCCCTGCTCATGCTCTGTCTCTCTGTCTCTCAAAAATAAATAAACATTAAAAAAGTAAAAAAAAAGAAGTGGACAGAAGCAAAATAAATTTGCTTACATTTATTATAAACAATTAAATCACTTCATTCAGGCCATAAAAGATCAAGTAAATATAAAGTAAGATTCTAAAAGATCTAGGGGCGCTTGGGTGGCCCAGTTGGTTAAATGAGCAACTTCAACTCAGGTCATGATCTCACAGTTTGTGAGTTCAAGCCCTGCATCGGGCTCTGTGTTGACAGCTCAGCACTTGGAGCCTGCTTAAGATTCTGTGTCTCCCTCTCTCTCTACCTCTCCCGCTCCCCTGCTCATGCTCTTTCTGTCTCCCTCAAAAATAAATAAACATTTAAAAATATTTTTAAAAAAAGATTCTAAGAGATCTAAAGACCTAGTTAATATGGTAGATCCAAGTAATATAGTGAAGTTTATACTTTGAAACCAGAAAATAACCTTTTTTTCAAGAGCATTTTCTAAACACAGGACAAAAAATCAGACACCAAAAAAATAGACTTTATAGTTTTTAAATATCTGCAGAGCAAAACTATTTTAAACAAAACCAAAAGGCAAACGCAAAATGGAGGGAAGTAATTACCAACCATATGTGAGACACTTTCTTTGTAGTAGATGTTTTGTGGATTTGCCCAGCACCCAAATCACCCCACAATTTTGCTCTTGGGATACCACTTTGGCTATCTGGCTGCAATGAGGCCTCACCCAGGCCCCAAGACAAGTGGGAGGAAATCATTTCATCTACCTGGCCATAGTATCAATTCAAGCATAAGCATATGACCCATTTGGGGCCAATAAGAAAGAATGACTTCAATGCAAGCAATTGAAAAAGACTTTCCCCCTGAATTTGTTGGTGTGAAGCTGTCAAGATGTGGCCTGGTACCAGGGGGAGAACTAGCCTGAGGATGAAGCCAAAGAAGCAGAACCAAGGGATGAATTCCATAGACATATATAGGTGCCTAAATAGATTAGATAGAAATAGCGGAATGCCCAACATCTTTATTTTTTTTTAATGTTTATTTTTGAGAGAGAGAGAGAGAGAGAGAGAGAGAGAGACAGAGCGTGAGTGGGGGAGGGGCAGAGAGAGAGGGAGACACAGAATCCGAAGCAGGCTCCAGGCTCCGAGCTGTCAGCACAGAGCACAACCCACGAACTGTGAGATCATGACCTGAGCCGAAGTTGGACACTCAACCTACTGAGCCACCCAGGCACCCCTCAACATCTTTAAAGGTATTGGGATGGGGTAGAGGGCAAACAGGGTGTAAACACTTAGAAAAAACTATGCAAATGAAATAGTAGTTACTAATAGGTATTGTGGGTTAAGTCACATTCCTCAAAAAGATAAGCTGAAATCCTAAACTCTCCCCCACCCCGCCCCTGTATACATACATGTGTCTTATTTGCAAGTAGGGTCTTTGCAGATGTAATCAAGTTAAAATGAGGTCATACTGGATTAGGGTGAGCTCTAAATCCAATGACTGGTGTGTCCTTTTAAAGAAAGAGGTTTGGAGAAAGAAAGACATACAATAAGAAAGTCCACTTGAAGTCCAGGACAGAAGTGCCTCAAGCCACGCAATGCCAAGGATTACTGCCAACCACCCGAAGCTAGAAGAGGCAAGGAAGCGTTCTTCCCTAGTGCCTTCATAGGGAGCATGGCCCTCCCACCACCTTGATTTCCAACTTCTGTCCTCCAGAATTGAGGGAACACATTTCTGTTGTTTTAAGCCCTCTGGTTTGTGGTCATATGTTATGGCAGACCTAGGAAATTCATATACCAGATGATTATTTACCTTAAGGAAAAGCAAAAAGTTGTGCAAGGACAAAAAGTAAGTGGTATAATACAGAAATAAGTTCCAGGGAGCATTTCTATAGACAGAATAATGCCAAAAAAAAAAAAATATATACTACATAACCATATTGGGCAGATAGGGAGGGGGGGCCTGGCAATTACATTTGTTTACTGGAAGCAAGGAGTATCAAATTCTTGCTTTCTATCATGTGAACTTTACCTTCTATCATGGGAACTTTACCTTCTATCATGGGAACTCAACAGATTATGCAAAAATTGAGAAATGAAGTAATATCATTACAAGCTGGGGATGCAGAGACATGGATAAATAGCCAAAGAAACCGCTGAAAGTTGAAAATGGTCACCTCCAGAGTAGGACACATGAGAAACTGGATATTGGTGTACTAGGGTGGACTGTTTTTCATAAGAAATTGTGTAGAATTATCTGGCCTATTAAATGATGCATGTATCAACTTGGATGAAAATAAAAACAAAATTAAGAAGGAAAAATAAGCAAAAATGAACAGACAATTCACAAAGGAAGAAACTCAAATGTTAAGAACCTATAGAACACATGCCTAAACCTAATTAGCAATTAGACCAATTCAATTTTAAATAAATAAATAAATAAATAAATAAATCTAATAATGTTAAATCAAATACTCAATCTGACACCAACTAAGCACAATTCTTTTGGACAGAAATTTGGAAACTCGAAAATGTTTAGTAAAACTGACAATGTGTATACAACACTGTTGATCCAGTCTGGCTTGAATCCTAGGAAACCTTTGCACAAGCCCAGAAAAAAAAACATGTTTCAGAAAGTTAATTACAGTGTTGTTTATAATAGTGAAAATCTGGAAAGGATTAAATGTTTACCAACAGATACTTATCCATTCCAGATAGGATATTTACATTTTCATGTAATATTCTCTGGCAGTTAAAAGGAATAAACTAACTTGATATATATGAAAACAAAGAGTGAAAATTTTGAGTGAAAAAGAAATGTGAAGAACAGGATGTCCAACCTATTACCAGTGAAACAAATTTGAAAACACACAAACCATATGCTGCTCATGATTATCTGAATGTAAAAGCATAAAAACATTTATTAGAGGGATACATGCTAAATTCATGAGAGAAGTTAAGTTGGAGAAAGGGTTACAAAATGGAACTGAAGGTGAATACAGAAAGAACATCCACTTCATCTGTAATATTTTAGTTCCTATATTTAAAAACTCTTTTGGGGCGCCTAGGTGGCTCAGTCAGTTAAGCATCGGACTTTGGCCTGGGTCACGATCTCATGGTTCGTGGGTTCAAGCCCCATATCAGGCTCTCTGCTGTCAGCGTGGAGCCCAATTCGGATTCTCTCTCTTCTCTCTGCCCCTCTCCATCTCACTCTCTCTCCCAAAAATAACTAAAAATTTAAAACAACAACAACAATACTATTTAAAAAAACTCTTTTAAGGATGGGAAATCAGCTCTGCAGATTTTGATTTGCCAGTCTCCATAAACATGTGAGCTAATTCCCTATAACAAATATTATATTTAACATACATATTAAATAATAACATATAGTATGATATATTATGTACTTAAAAGATAAAATAAAAGCTTTTAAGGAAACATGAAAAAGTACTATTAATTGTAAATTCTGGGGGGTAGGTACTTAGGGCTTTAAAAATGTAAACTATAGTTTTCTGTATATTTATTAGTCAAATTTTAAAAACTAGATGAAAAAACATTCCACTGGGAAATTTCAAAAATTGACTTAAAAAGAATGTAATTGCCTGAATAGTCTAATAAACTAAAGATGATCCAAAACATCAGAAAACCATCCACTAATAAAAGCACTAAGCCCAGCCAATTTTATGGATGAGTTCTACCAAATGTTCCAGAAACAATGTCCTAACTCATCCCGTGAGGATAGCATAATCAAAACAGAGCTAGATTATTAGCATTCCAAATTCAGCAGGGTATTTAAAGAAAAATCATCTTGCCTGAGTGAGGTTTATAAAAAAAAGAGTGCATTCATGATTTAACATCAGGAAGGTCATTTTCATAATATACTACAGTAAAAAAAAATTAAATGAGAAAAAACTTAAATGTTCAGTTGATGTAAAAAAAAAAAAAAAGGAGTAAAATTTAGTAACCATTATGTCTTTTTTCGATTCTTTGCAAACAAGGAACAGAAGAAAACTTTTAAATGTAGAAAAACAAAACCCACTCCCCTGAGTCAAAAACAATCGAGGATGCCCTGCATCAACTGCAAATCCATAAAATGAAACAAATTTAAATACTCGAAATAAGAAAGCAAATATCAGCGGTTGCAGATTATATAACTGCAACTCGGAAATTCCAAAAGCATTTACACAGACTGCTGAAGCCCCGATTTGCCTCTCCGCCTCCGGCACCCAGCCCCCACTGCCGAGCTTGCGCACGCGCAATTTTGGCGCATGCGCGTGGGACGGAGAGAAGAAAGATGGCGGCGCCGGGTCTCCCGACGCCGCTGCACGGACACGTGGGCCGAGGCGCCTTCAGCAATGTGTACGAGCCAGCGGAGGATACGTTCCTGCTGCTGGACGCGCTCGAGGCGGCAGCGGCCGAGCTAATGGGGTGCGAGGAGGGTGAGGGTCCCAGCGGGAGAGGGCTCGGACGTCCTGGAGAGGCGGTAGCGAAGGAGAGCCAAGGAAAGGAGCGACGCTGTCTGCCCGGAGAAGAGGCAGTGTCAGCCCACTTGGCGAACACTGACACCAGAACGCCGTTACCGCGGATTTTCCTGTAGATACACGTAATGAACGTGCCAGGGATCTGTCCACTTTTGCCAGTTGTTGTTTTGGTCTCAGAAGCTCCATAGCCCCTTTCCACGCCAGGATGGATCTTTTCCTTTCAGCTGTTAGAACACCAAGTCCCCGAGCGCAGCGAGATTATAACACGTTCAAAAACCAACATTGCTAATTAAGATTACATTTTTTTAGTAAATGTTTAAAGCCGCGTGGCATTTAACTTACTCAATACACAGAAACACCCTGGAGCAGTGGAAGGGCACAAAAATGAAATGAGGTTGTGACACACTGGCACGGGGAAGTATTTTTACACCCATTGCAGAGGATACTCTGCAGCAATTGCCAGTTAGCCACGTGTGGCTACCGAACACGTGAAATGTGACAAGTGCGACTGCAGAACTTAATTTTTCATTTAATTGGTAGAAATTTAAATAGCTACATAGCTAACAGCCTATAGAAATTTCCCTAGCACTTTATAAATATTAAAATTGGCTTGTTGAAGTGCCCCCATAAATTTTAAGTAACATTAAAAGATGAATACCTACATTGTAATTTTTTTAATGAAAGGTATTTGAGTAATTAGATTTATTTAAAGATCGAGAGTTGAAATTGGTTTTCTCAAGATGAAACAGCTGCCAGGCTTTAAAGATATATATTGTGTTTATCTGTCTTAAATCTGGTCAGATATAAAATGTCCCAGCTCTTATTAAACTAGCTTTTCATTGTAAACGATGGAACTTTTGGATTTACTGGAATACAGAATGGAATAGTACTGTTTTTATAACTTGTCATTTAGTCTCAGGACATCCCAGAAAGATTTACAAGCACAAATTGCATTGCAAAGTATGCTGTGAAAGGAGCTGAATTTGTTATAAAAGTGGGATTATTTCTGGTCTTGGAATTCTTATAGTTTACGAAACCATGATAGTTATTTTCAAATAAAGGCCGCCTGGTAAGGTTCAATAGACCTTCCTACAGAATAATAAAGGTTTGTCAGTTAATGTGGACTGATTCCAAAAGTCAGAAGCAGTTAGCATTTGTTGTTGCATAGTTGTTTGAGGAGTTAGGTGCTGGAGAGACTCCCTAAGTCCCACCAAACCCATTTCTGTGATGGAGATAATTGGTGCTTTTGATGCATATGTAAGATAATAGGCGGGGAAATAAATTTAATTGAAGGATAAAATGGTGTAACAAAGAATTTATTCAAAAGCATTTTAAAGATTATTGTTAATATTCTAAAACCAGATACTCTGGTATTTTCCCAGTTCAGTGTATAGCTGTTCAAATATGGAATTTCTTTGCAGCTCTAAATCTATTAGTAGAAAGGGGGAACTTTTTTTCCCTCCAGGATATGCTGATCAGTTTATGAATGTTATGTACTTTTAAATGATAGAAAAAACCTCATTCATAAATAAATGTTATAATAATACTAACCCTGTCATTTTAGGAAACACTAAGCCAGAAGCTCCTTGTGGGAAGGGCCAATGTCTTTCACGTTAATATTTTCAATCCTCAGTTTTATTCCACAGTTTTTATGTAATGTTTTGTAGAAATTAATTGAAAGCCATCTATTTTATGAACTTAAATCACACTCCCCAATATTGAGTTAAACAGTACTAAATGTGCACAAAGCGGTTGTCAGAAATTAATGTGTTTATACATTTTTTTATATTTCCATATATTTGCAGACAACTGATGATGCTGGAGAAATATACATTAAAAGTAGGATGAGAGTAATTTTCTGTAATGTGTATTTTAATCTTACTACACTAATATTTATTTTATTTTGCTTTTTTTTAGAGTGGAAATATGCCTTGAAGTAGGGTCAGGGTCTGGAGTGGTATCTGCATTCCTAGCCTCTATGATAGGCCCTCAGGCCTTGTACATGTAAGTGTAAGTATATCGAATTTATCCACATCTTTCACTAAGAAATTCACTAGGGGTGTGACTCTTTGAATGAAATCATTTTTGTAAGTAAATACCATATATCTGAAAGGGTCTATTTAAGTGTAGTAAGGACTCAATGTAAATTATTCTTCCCTAAAAATTATAACTGCATGTTTAAAACTGTTCCATCATAGTATACAATTATTGAAGCAACAAAACAATTTTAGATCCTTTCTAAATTTGAATTTCTTTTAGATAAACAGTCTGATTACCAGAAAAAAACTGAAAGTTACTTAAATTTTTAAAGAAAATTTGAGAATATGGAAAGTATAAATAAGAAAATAAAAATTCCTTCCAAATTTTACCACAGATGGTCCAAATGTGTTTTCTTCTTTTTCCCCATTTTCTATGTTTTTCATTTAATATTGTATCATGAATATTTTTCAAAAATTCCTTTTAAATTTAATTTTGTGGGGGGCACCTGGGTGGCTCAGTCAGTTGAACGTCCATCTCTTGATTTCAGCTCAGGTCCTGTTCTCACAGTCGTGAGATCGAGCCCCAACTCGGGTTGAGCATGGAGCCTGCTTGGGATTCTCTCTCCCTCTCTCTCTCTCTCTCTCTCTGACCCTCTACTGCTTACTTTGTCTCTCTCTCTCTCTCTCTCTCTCTCTCTCTCTCTCTCTCACTCTCACACACACACACACACTCAAAATAAATAAACATTTTTTAAAAGTCTTTAAATTTTTCATTTTTGGTGGCTGCATAATATTCATTGGATTCATAATTTATTTTTTTTAAATCGTCAATCTTGATGTTTTACTTATTTATTAAAGTTTATTTATTTTGGGAGAGAGAAAGACCAGGGGAGAGGCAGAGAGAAAGAGAGAATCTCAAGCAGAATCCACACTCTCAGCACAGAGCCTGACACAGGGCTTGAACTCACGAACTATGAGAACATGACCTGCACCGATATCAAGAATCAGACACTTAAACCAGCTGAGGCACCCAGGCGCCCCTGGATTCATAATTCACTAAATTCCTTCAGCTGTGTGTACACGTATGTGTATTTTTCTACTCTTGCACATGTATGTCAATATAACAATCTTTTTCATTAATATAACAAGTCCTTGTTCTTTTCATTCACCGTTATTAAATCATTTTAATTTTTTTATAAATCTGCTTTATGTAAAAGCCGTGAAACATTTAAAACTTTTTCACTAATAGCTGAGCCTCAGGGACGCAGATACAGTTTTCTTTTTTTTTTTTTTTCTGTTCACAGGTGCACGGATATCAACCCCGAGGCAGCAGCTTGTACCCTGGAGACAGCACGCTGTAACCAAGTCCACATCCAGCCAGTGGTTACAGACTTGGTGAGCTGCTAATCCTTGTCCAATAATAGTTCATTTCCTTTTCAAATAAGGTTAAGATGATTTAACCTTAAATGATTTAACCTGTCACTTTTGGTCAGAAGTGACAAAGAATCCAGTTCAGACTGGCTTAAGGAAAAAGAGTGGGAGGCTTCAGGTACAGCTGGCTCCAGGAACTCACATGATATGACAGGCATCTTTTTCTTAGCTCTGAGCTTCTCCCTCTATTGGTTCTATTCCTAGGTAGTCTTTAATTTCATAGTAACAGAATACTTGCGTGTCTATATCTTATTCCTCAGCAAACACCGTCCTTACCACCCTTGCCCCCCATGGTAAGAAACTCTTTCTATTCAGTTAGTCTAACAAAAGCCCCAGAATATTGCTTGGATCAGCTTGGGTCATATGCCACTTCTCAGTCTCTCACTGTGGCCAAGGGGGATTGAAAGACAGAGATGATGGGTTTAGGCGCAGTGATTTACATGGGACCACTGAGGTGGTGGTACCCTTTAAAATGTTAACTTGTTTCTTTAATGTGTCCATAATTAGTATTAAATATGTTTTTGATATAATAAAACTTTAGAGACACAAGAAATTCAGAATATCTTTTTTTTTTTAACAGAGGTAGAAACTGAGGTGAGGTTCATTTTTTAAAGTCACATAACTAATAAAGTGATAAATCCAGAATTTAAATCCAGATCTTGGGAATCTAAGTCTAGGTGTCTCACAGCTGTTTCAGGACATGGCTCGTGGTAGTGCCAGAGTCAGCTCTTTCAGTGGTTCAAGATGACCTTGATGCTGAGTGCTAACATACGGCAAAGAAGGAATAGGTGAGCATGAGCCTAGGTGTCATGATCAATTTACAAAACTCTACATTTGCTTATATTCAGAGCACTAGGCATAGATTATCACAATAAAAGCATTGTTTTAGGTAACTAAGTTTACCTGTTTACAAAGTAGTACTTCCATTTTGTTTCTTTTTTTAGTTTTAGAAAGAAGACTTTTTCAAATATGCCGTATGCCTTTCCTTATATTCCTACAACAAACTAAACATAACTTTACCTTTTACTGATTCAGGGCCATTAATATGAACATTAGTTATTATTGTGTACTGTGATAAAGAGGCTTATTCGGGTGTTTCTGCCTTTACACTGAGAAGCTATAGCCTGCAGCGATTTTGAGTTTTTATCTCCTCTCCTCCTTGTCTTCTCTTTTTACTTGCTTTATGTTGTCTTATTTTACTGCTACTTGTTAGTGTATTTCCTCTCTTTTCGTAAGCTCTGTGCTAGAACACCAAACAAGTGATTTAGTTAGGCTTGTATTTAAACTAAGTGTTCAGGGGCTCTGAATAAGTACCTCTCATATGAAGAAAGTTTGTTTTGCTGTATGGATTTAAAAGTTCTTGTCAGGGGCCTTTTTTGCTTCCTTTCCAATTCTTGGATCTGTTCTAAAGCTCTGAGACCCCACAAAAGCTGAATATAGATGGATGAGAGATACCTATGATTAGACTTCATATCAGTGACTTTCTTATTTAAATCCATTTTCTTTTAAACTACATCATTTTCCATGTTTTAATACCAATTTTTTCCTTTATTTTTCCTTTATGTAAAATCCAGCACTGCAATGAATTTTAGTATGTGGTACCTCAGGACCATTGTAAACAATTACAAAGCAAATTCTTTTCTCGTTTCCGTACTCAGCATTTCTGGAAAATTACCTTCTGGACTTCTTTTTACAATGTGAGAAACTTAGTTTCTTGATGGAATTGAAAGTAGAGCTTTTGGTTATCTCAGATGTGTTTCCTCACTTTCCAGTGTTACTCTGTTCTAAAAGGAACAGCAGATTAGCCAGTCATCTTCTACTTGCAGACAAGCGTGCACCTTAATTACTTCCCTCAAAGATGTCACTTTTCTCTTTTGAAATGAATGGAGAAAGAAAAGTTCCTTTATAACATCTCCTCAAAGATACTGTTCCAGCGTTCTCTTTGAACTACATAGTTAACTAGCTTGAAGGTGATAAAAATAAGATTTCTTTTAGAAACCAGGGTAAAAAGGAAGTTCTAAGGCAGCGTTTCACAGTGTATGTAAATAATAGCCCATGATGTGCCCAACATTTAGACGCTATGACTGAGTTTTAAATAACTTTGAATCACATAATGTCAAGCTGTTTCCTCTTTAATTCTCTTTCAGCCATTGTGATTATGTCCAGGGGAAGGGTTCAGTTTGTAGTTATTTAACACCTTTTAAACACTTACCTATGTCTCTCTAACAAAGAGACAGATGGCTTGGGTCACGCTCAGCCTGGCAACAGTAACTTTGCTTAAATTTATATCTCCTGTATCCTGTAGTCATTTCTGTTTCCAGAAAGTAATAGTGATTTCCCTTTACAGCAAATTTATTTAACAAAAAAAGTCCATTTAAAGAAAAATAGTAAATAATGGTAAGTACGTGTACGTAAATGGGGAAATTGCAAGAATGTTAATAAAACAGCTAACACTCTGGACAGTGCCGGGAAGGACTTCAGCTATTCCATATCAGGACATAGTCTCAGAAGTCATGGTGAGAGTCTGCACAAAGTGATAATTGAAGGAAATGGCTTGAGAGTTGAGAACCCATCCAGATCCCGTGTTTTCACTTTACTGTGCCTGTAAAGGTGCAGGGTGACATGACCAGACACGATTCTTTAAAATACTTCATTCAGCCATCAGAGGTGTCAAAGGAAGACTTTAAATGGCATTTTTTCCTTGAGAAAATACCCTAAAAAGACATCTTTATATAAAAAAGACATTTTTATTGTGGTTTCACAGAAAATTGAAACCCGGTTTGAAGATTTACAAAATGCCAAACTACTAATGTTTTCCATGTCTCTTCCACTCTTTTCAGTCCTTTCTTTGATCTCTAATTGTTCCAGCCAATACATTTATGAGTCATTAGAGAAGTAGAAAGTAAATATATATGGATCTATGTTTGCATACTTAGAAATGTACATCTTCTGATTTTTTTGTCATCTCATAAAACATTTCCCTCGATTATAGAAAATGTTTAATGTTTACAGCTATAGCCTTAAAGTGTGTGTATATCTATGTAGAACACAGGAGTGCTTGCTTCCTTATTTAATCTTCTAAAAGTGAACCCAGAGTGTAAACATATTAACTGTTGAAAAACAGAGGCTTTCTTGAAGATTTTATGTTCATTCTGGTAAATAGCTTGATTTCCTTTTTTTAGGTAAATGCATGTAATCTTTATATGCATCAATGAAAATGTAAAAATATTTATATGTAGCTCTGTATGCAGTTTTGGCCCTCTAACACATTTTCTCTAAAAACATGGGAGGAGACTATTTTTAAAGATATACTTATTTACCTATTTATATACTTATTTACCTATCTTAATTCTGAGTCCAGATTAAAATTCTGACTATTGAACATTTAGGTCAAAGGCTTGCTACCAAGATTGAAGGGAAAAGTTGATCTTCTGGTGTTTAATCCCCCCTATGTAGTGACTCCACCTGAAGAGGTAAGACATGTAAGAAAGTATGATTATTAATGTTTTCAGCTTTTTTCTTTATAAAATCAAATGAACTTCATTATGACAGTCGTCAATTGCTCTAATATTACTCACAATCGTCAGTAATTGAGTATGTTGGTGGACGTAGGAAAGGAATTTAAAACTAATGAAATACAGTGACCTATATTCACCCATAAAATTCCCATTGAAATCAGGCCATGTGCTTAAATTTGCATGTGTGTGTCCTTTATCATGAATGGCAAATTTCCAAAAAAGCATTTTTTAATCATCCTTAAATTCATATATTTCTGAAAGTCTCAGTTTTCTTCCCTTCACAGGTGGTGGGGAGAGGATTCTTATTTCAGGTAGGGAAAATAAATCATCTTGAAATATATGATTTGGAAAATCTTCAGTAATGAAGAGATAAAGCAACCATTTCCCGATTTAAAGAGAGAATGGTCAAAGCAGACAGAGTTTAGTAATGAACTAAAGCTTGCTTAAGTAAATCATGGTGTACAAATTTTTGACAAGACTGAATGGAGAGGAGATTCTGGAAACATGGAGCCACAAATAGGCTTCCTTTCTCCCACATTCCCACTACTAAGCTACATACTTGCTTCTCCTAAGCCTTATAGCTGCTGGGACATATAGATAATTGAGTGTAGACAACACCTTGGGCTATTTTGTAGTCCTAACAGAGAGAGCGCTAGGGTCATAATTCCGGTGAGCTGAGCTGTTAGCTGTAGAGCAGAACCACAGTGCAGCACAACAAAGGTCTCCTGGAGCTTAAAAACACATTTTACAAAATAAAACATTAGGAAAGGAATTAAAAGATAGTATGTTCTCTGCGACGACCTGAATCACTGTTCCGGAAACCAGATGAAAGATTTCAGTGTGCAGAGCATGAAGCTAAAGAGAAGGAAATCATGAAGGTAAAAGATAAGAGACTTAGAGGTTAGATCCGGGAGATGTAATATAAAAATAATAGTTGAGTCTGTGTTTATAAAAAATTATGCCTACACTTAATAGTATATCTAGAAGCATGAGGTTAGGAACCTCTGGTTTGTGCCTGTGAGCTATGAAGGAGTAGGAACAGGCCCAGCAAGACTCAGGTAGCAGGCAAGCAGCACACCATCAAACATGACTCCCTGTAAAGATGGAAACCATCCCTCTGTGGCCTTAATGTGCCTGGTACCTGGAGACCTTCCTATAGGAGCATTTCCAATGCCAGCACATAAACCTGGCTGAGCATCCCCAGGGAGGTGTATGAACAGGGTCTAGCATGGAGAGATCCTAGTCCATTCTGGAAGAGAATGACAGAGACAGGCTTGGCACAGCCTGTCCTCACCATGCACTCTCTCCACAGACACTTTACCTGATGAAACGTCCAGGGAATGGGCTCCACCAAAATAAGGAGGTAAACCAAGGAAGAGGAACACATGAGCCCCAGAAAAGAGGGAATTCTAGGAATGCCAGGAAGGGGAAATCTCTAGGAGGAAAGCCTTGATAGAAAAGAGGAACTGATGGGGCGCCTGGGTGGCTCAGTCGGTTAAGCGTCTGACTTTGGCTCAGGTCATGATCTCACAGTTCATGGGTTCGAGCCCCATGCAGGGCTCTGTGCTGACAGCTAGCTCAGAGGCTGGAGCCTGTCTTCTGATTCTGTGTCTCTGTCTCTCTCGGACCCTCCCCTGCTCACACTGTCTCTCTCTTTCTCTCAAAAATAAATAAAACATTAAAAAAATTAAAAAAAAAAGAGGAACTGATAAATTTCCTAATGTGATTAACTTTGTGGAAATTGTATTGAGAAGTTTATGATAGATATGGGAATAATTTAAATTAGATACAAAAAAAATAAATGAACACTTTGGATGCCCGTCAGTAGCTAATTAAGATATGCTACTTTTCCATTATAAAATCGTAGGCAACCATTAAAAGAGCACATTAGAACCATACCTGATCACAGGAAGAGCTCTCCATAAGATATTGTTGACTGAGAAAAGCAAAATATGGTGCAAGAATGTAGAATATAATCCTATCTTTGTAAAACATGGATGAAAAAAAAAAAACGTGGGTATATAAGATGAGGGAGGAGCAGACCTACAAAACAGTAAAAGGGGAAAGTTTAATTCTTTCTAAGGCAGGTCTATGAATATATTTCCCTTACTTATAAAATAATATATGTACATAGTTACAGGTATAAAGAAATTTATTTTAATGGAGAAACATCCCATTTTATATGAATAAAAGCAGTAGGTATGATTTATACAATTAATTTAAACTATAGATATAGAAAGAAAATAATTGTTAGGGTTAAAATATTTTTTGAATGGCTTCTTAAAAATATTCTTTAGTTTTGAAAACAATATACAGTGATAAGAATCTAAAGATTTTTAATACTGTACAAACTCTCATGGGTTTTGCTTCTACAATAGAATTAGATTGTTATAGGAAAAATGCTTTATATATTAAATGGGTTCCTTAAAAAAGGTCTATACAATTCATACTCAATCTAGATAAGAGCCAGATGCAGTGGGACATTTTATTAGTGGGACATCTAACATGTAGTTAGTGAGACATCTAACTTTCTGCAAAGTAGGTATTTTATAATATAGGATCTGTCTTTTATCTTCTTCCTGATTGTTCCATATTAAGTGTAAGAATTACCTATGTCTATCAATATAAGTATTGCAAAAATAGTAACAGCTATTACTAAGCACTTGCCATGTGCAGGGCCCTGTTTTCAAACTTTATATATATTCCTAAAAATGGAAAAAAATAATTTTTATAATTTTTATAATTTCACTGTTGGAACTATTTTTTTTCTGATTTTATAGATAAGGGAGGAAACTAATTCACAAAAATTACAAATTTACATAAGGTCACATGGCTAGGAAATGGTGGGGCCAGGATTCAACTTTACTGCCTCTGGAACAGCAGTAGGGTACAAAGTATACACAGCACTTGTTTGGTAAATGTTACTTGTCAAAAAGATTCTGTTCGTGATTCTAAACATAACTTGAATAGCCACAAAAGTCTTTTTTAAATGGTCACAGGTGGGAAGTCACGGAGTAGAGGCTGCTTGGGCCGGGGGCAGAAATGGTCGAGAAGTCATGGACAGGTTCCTCCCACTGGCTCCAGATCTTCTGTCCCCAAGAGGATTATTCTATTTAGTTACCATTAAAGAAAATAATCCAGGTAATTCAGACGAGTTTATCTTTTAACCGCTGACTTTGCTGAAACCAAAAGTTAATCATGTTAAAGGCTATATAAAGTAACCTGAAATACTATCAATATAATCACTGACAACAGCTCATACAAACATACCATTCATCTTAAAAGAAGAGAAAGATTTTTAAATCATAGTTTTTTCTGGTTTTAGAAAGTACTTTTTTTTAAGGGGGGACAATTTGTCCCCCAATTAATAAACTAATATTCAGGCACAAAATCTGTAATTTCTGTTAACACCTCACCCTGAATATTTCGAATGTTCCCTCCCCATTGTAATCTTCATGCCCTTGACAACTGTGCTACGTACAGTTGAGTTCACGTGAAGTTCCACCACGAAGGCCATCTCACGGTGTGGGTGTCGAGATCTCGGTCAGATTACTGCCTAACTAGAATGACCTGAATCTTTCTTCTCTCTCTGTACACAAGTTTGATTTTTATCTTTACCTTATATTCTCAGCCCCTCAAACCACATCATGATGACTAAGTTTTGTTTCAGTTTGTTTGTAGCTCCATTTTCTTAACTCAGTCATTTTAGTATTATTTATTTACAGAAGGGAAGGTGTTGCTTTTTTCAATATGCCTGAAAGAGATAGGCTACTTCCTTCCACTGTGTGCTGCCACACTACATTTGCCCACCTTCATTGACTTTCTTCATCCTAGAGGAAGCACGTGAGGCCAAGATTAGAGCCAAGCAGCTGAACAAGTCACTTGCTATAATGACAGGTATCGTTAAAGTTTCTGTTGAGTCCATAGCTTCCACTGCAGAGCAAGGCCATTCAGTCTGATTAAGACTCTCAGTGACATCTTGAAAATACAAAGTGCTCCCATCTGACTCAAGTCCATTTTAATAGAAATTTTCTTAGAATACATGGTTTTTGTAGATGAGTAGAATTTGTAAATCATCTGTCTTTATCATCTTACTAAACTGTTTAGTGATCATACCCTCTTCACCGGATGATTTTAATTGGATTTTACCTTTTTTATTTTTATTCTAGAAGAAATTTTGAAAACAATGACAACAAAGGGTCTACAAGGGACTGTTGCACTTTCCAGGCAAGCAGGCCGAGAAGCCCTCTCAGTCCTGAAGTTCACCAAGTCCTAACGTACAGTGTGTGCTGTGTATTGTACTGAATGTACTTATATTGATAATATAGATTGTGTTGAATGTACATATGAATATATGGAGGGAGAAGCTGAATGTGTTCCGCATATTTTGAAATTGAAGTCATTTCTTGGTTAACAAGTATAAAATTGTCAGGTTATATAGAAAAAGGTAGAAGGCTATAGCAATCCCTTTTACCTGGGAATCAAGCCTATGGAAACTTTTGCATAAGTGCAAGTAAATGTGTATACAATATATATTATTTGTATTTTATATATAAAACCTGAATATGAGCGACTTGTCCAGCCACTAAACATGAGTTAGGTCTGTGTACACTGAACCTGAAGGCGTTCATAATGTACCATTGAGTGAAAGAAAGCAAATTACAAAACAGTATTATCCTATATGTATAATTTTGAAAAACCAACAGAGAGGTCCTGTCCATATGTATGTATAGGTAAGTCTCATGGGAGCCTGGGTGGCTCAGTTGGTTGAGCATCTAATTCTTGATTTTGGCTCAGGTCATGATCCCAGCATCATGGGATTGAGTCCCATGTTGAGTTCTGTGCTGAGTCTGCAGCCTGCTTGGGATTCTCTCTGTCTCCCTCTTCCCCTCTCCCCTGCTCGCTTGCGCTCTCTCTCTCTTTCTCTCTCTCAAAAAAAAGTCTCAGAAGATAAATGGCAGGAGGGAACACAGGGACTTTCACTCTTTTATGGGTTATTTGCACAGCCCCAATTACTTGTATGATTTTAAGAAGGTTTTCATTATTAAAACATTTTTTAATTTCACTTGCTCATTGTCTCCATTCTATTTCTATTATTTAGAATTTCTCCAGCTTCCATGTTTCTTGCTGGTCCGATTTTTCCTCCCTTTTATCCTTTTATCATATACTTCTATTTTCTTCTTGCATACATATTGCAAATGGCTATACATTTTTTCTTAGATCAGGGAGAGTTGTATATAAAGAAACTCACAACTCTTAGGTTAATCACATTTTTTAAAGCTGACATGCATCTTTTAGGACCTGTCAAATTACTTTTACTAAGTTTAGGAACTTCTTCCATAACTTCTATACCACTTAAAAAATATTTATCAAAATCAACGAACAGGACTGTGTAGGACGTAAGTGAGCGGAATCTAGCATTAATTGTTAATTCAGCTATGTTCAGTGTCACCTGGGGAAGCTTTTTAAGATTATAAATAACTAAACTCTACCACAGACCCATGGGACCCTCTGCTGAGCAGACCTAAAACCTGTCATTTAAAATGTGCTTCCCTGTGTTCCCTATGGTCACCCTCCAAATGTTAGAACTATTGTTTTAAGTAGCATTCTTATTTAATCCTTAGGACAACCCACAGAAGGAGTGAAATTTCCTTTGATGTTCAGAAAGGTTAAATCACTTGCTCAGAGCAGCATAGTAGTGAAGGGTCAGGCCAGTGTGGCGGCACTTGGACACAGGCCTGACTCCCAGACCCTTTCCAGGTGCTTGTGCTGCTTTCAGCATAAAGATGCCAAAATTAGTAGTTACTTAAATCTAATATCCGAAAATCTATTACCCTTCCCAGAAATAGTGCCATCTGAAATCTTATAACCAATCTCTTGTGTCCCAGGAAGAAGAAAAAAGGTTAAAAAAAAAGCTTAGAACTTTATTTGAGCTTATAGTTATAATTTTGGGGAATGGGGTCTTGAATATTTTCAGATGATGTTTGAAACACTTTAAAATTAGCGTAGAGGACTTCTGTCAGCTTAGATTAAAAACATAGAAATAACTTCAAAAACTCCCCAAGACTTCACAGGCATAGCTGTTATGGAGTAAATTGTGTCTCCCCAAAATTCATATGTTGACATCCTACACCCCCAGTACCTGAGAATGTGACTGTGTTTGGAGACGGGGCCTTAAAGAGGTGATGAAGGTTAAATGAGGCCGTGAGGATGGGCCCTGATCCAGTCTGGCTGGGATCCTTACAGGAAGAGGAGATTGGGATGTGGAGACATGGGGGAGGGGTGCTTGCACACAGAAGAAAACGCCATGAGACGCAGTGAGAAGGCAGCCGTCTGCAAGCTAAGGAAAAAGACTGCGGAAGAAACCCAGCCTGCCCGCGCCTTGCTCTTGGACTTCCAGGCTCCAGAACTGTGAGAAAATACATTTTCGTTGTTTAAGCCACCCAGTCTGTGGCATTTTGTCATAGCGGCCCTAGGAGACTAATACAACAATTAAAGACAGGGAAATACCTACATTTCTACAAACAAGAGAAAACAATACTAGTGTGAAAAGTGGATGCTATGTCCTGGGGTCAGTTAAGAACCACAGCTCTGAGCCTTCAGGAGAGGAAACAGCTGTTAAAAAACAGCTGTTAAATACAGGAAAAATGAGGACCTATAAAACCGCATCATTTGGCCCAAGGGAAGCAGCAAAAAAAAAAAAAAACTTAGTACCTTGAATGAAAAGAAAATAGTACCTAGAATGAAAAGAAAAATAGTAATAATCTATGAGAACTCAGACCCAGGGCCTGTGCTACCCACTGTTGTAGTATTTAATTCATGTCTATTTGAGGCAGCAATATTAACATGAGACAACTAATATTAAAATTATCTAAACCGTTGATCACGGAGAAGCTACAATCAATGAGAACAGAAAAAAACCCCAACAGAATTGGACACCTGTGGAATTTTGTTACGTTCAGATTGTGGAATGTTTGACGTATTTAAAGAATTAACATAATCAAAGAAAAGCTCACGAGAAGATATTGTTTGGAAAGAACAAATTGAAGTCGACTTTTAAAAATGAGAAATAGAAACCTGGAAGTGCCTTAGTGTTAATTTGTACTTACCAAAAATACACAGTGTATTTTAAAGCATAAGGGTGTAAATATTCCATTCCAAAATTTATTTGTAGTTCTTTTTTTTTTTCTTGTTCCCTCATACTGGGGAGAAAAAGGAATACAAATTGAGACAGGACTGAAAAAAGAGAAAAATTAGGACAGGACTGAAAAGACTCAGGAAAAGATTAAGAGAAATATAGCCATGTTAGGAATCCTTAGGACTAAATGTAAATCATTCTGTTTGTAGTTGATTCATACATGCACTAAAATTAACTTTGCATATAAAATAATACAATATATACCAATGTCTTTTCTTTTTATGTAAACTTTGTATTGAGGTGGAACATTGCTTATAGACTGTATATGTCATAAATGTTCAGTTTGATGGATTTTTATAAAGTGAGCATCCATTTACACTACACCCAGATCAAGAAATAGAAAATTACCAGCATTCCAGAAACTACACCGGATTTCCTTCCCAGTCATCACCTCCCACTCACCAAGGGAACCCATTGCCTGGCTTTTTGTGTTAGTTTATTTCTGCATAGCTGATGACTGTAACTTTACTGGTATTGGTGTTTAAACAACACAAATTTATTGTCTCCCAGTATCACTGGGTCAGGAGCATGGGTATCGTGATCTGGATTCACTGCTAAGAATCTCTCCAGGCTGTAGTAAAGGTGTTGGTCATGGCTGTGATCTCATCTGGGACTCAAGGTCCTATTTCACTAACGTTGCTGTTCTGGCTGTCAGCTAGGGATAATTCTCACCTTCTACATGCTCCTCTTGGATCTTTGTACCATAATCACCTCCACAGTTCCAACTTTGGCTCAGATCATGATCTCGTGGTTTGTGAGTTCGAGCCCCACATCGGGCTCTGTGCTGACAGCTCAGAGCCTGGAGCCTGCTTCAGATTCTGTGTCTCCCTTCTATTTCTGCCCCTCCCCTGCTCACATGCTATCTGTCTCTCTCAAAAATAAAAAAATAAACAAACAAAAAGGTTTTAATCAAAGGGAAGGTAGGACTCACTCCCCCAGCAGAGGCTGGCAAACGTTTCTGTCTAAGATATTAGAACACCGCGCCAGCTCGCTTATATATTGGGTGGGGCTGCTTTGGCCAACAGTGGCAGAATTGAGTAGTTAGAGCATAGACCACAGAAACCATATGGCCCACAAACCACAAAATATTTACTACTTGTCCCTTTAATATGTTTGCCAACACTGCTACAAAGAAAACTATAATTAAAGTAACAACAGATTTCTTAAACCGCAACAAAGAAAGCCAAAAGCTAGTAGAATAATATCCTCCCAACAAAGGAAGCCAGAAGCCAGTGGGATAACATCCTCAAAGTGTTGGGACTAACAGTCCATCTATTGTGTTCCAACAAAACTCGAATAAATGAAGGTTTAGTTTTGTTGCTGCTGTTTTTTGTTTTTTGTTTTTAGAGCGAGTGCAGACAATCAGGGGAGAGGGACCAAAGGGGAGAGAGAATCTCAAGCAGGCTCTGCGCTGTCAGCCCAGAGCCCAACGAGGGGCTCCATCCCATGACCCTGGGATCATGACCTGAGCCAGAACCAAGAGTCAGACACTTAACTGAGCCACCCAGGTGCCCTACAAATGAGAAGTTTTTAAAAGTAATATTTAGAGATAAAAATGACAGAGTTTACCAACAGGAAATCTATAATAAAGAAACTTTTAAAAGATCTCAGGAAAAAGGAAAAACATCCCCAAAGTCTCAAATGAAAGAATTACTGATGGAAAATAAAATGGAAACTATGTATATAAATGCAAACAAACATTATATAAAATACTAATAATTATAGTGTGGTTTATGTTGTTAAAAATAATAACTAAAATACTGAACAGTTGCATATAAATTAAGTAGAGCATTTGTTAAGGGTGAAAGTGTTCTAAGTCCTCTTTGTATTATTGTTGAGAAGGTAAAGATATGACTTAATTTTGATATGCATGTGTGGTAGGCTGAATAATAGCCCCCAAGATATCCATGTTCTAATCCCTAGAACCCTGTGAATGTTACTTTATATGGAAAAAGGAACTTCACAGATATGACTAAGGATTTTGAGATGGAGAGATTATCCTAGACTATCCAGATGGGCCCTGGGTAGAATCACAAGTGTCTTATAAAAGACAGGAAGAGGGAGATTTTAGGTCAAAAGAGGAGAGAGGGTATTATGATCATGCTGCTGACTCTCAAGAAGGAACAAGGGACCACAAGCCAAGGAATACAAGGAATGAGCTCTAGAAGCTAAAAACGGCAAGAAAATGATTCTCCCCTAGAGCCTCCCAAGGGAGTCAGACCCTGCTGACACCTTGGACCAGAGAAACCCATTTCAGACTTCTGGCCTCCAGAACTGTGAGAGAGTAAATATCTGTTGTTCTAAACCACTGATGTTGTAATTTATTACAGCAGCCCTAGGAGACCAATACAGTATGGTCAGAGTTCAAGGGTAACTATGAAAATAATAGAAACGGGAGAGGTAAACAGCAAATTAGAAAACAAAAAGCCTCAATTAAAAAAAATAGAAAAGGGGGCAAGTCCAAAGTTAAAGTGAGAGGGGCGGGGTGTGGCTCTCTGGCTCAGGCAGTAGAGCATAAAACGTTTGATCTCAGAGTTGTGAGTTCGAGCCTCATCTTGGGTGTAGAGATTTCTTGAAAATAAAATCTTAAGAAAAAAAAAGTAAAGTGATATAATTTAGAATGCCTCCATTATCCAAATAATGGAATTAAACTATGTAAATAGAAGACAAATATTATGATTGATATTATTTATTTATTTATATGATTGATGTTATTTATTTATAATAGTGATTATAAAAGACTTACCTGAAGTGTAGGTACATTTTAAGACTGGAAATAAAGAGACAGAGGAAGATACATTGGACAAGTCAACAAGGTGAGACAGCTACATTAGTAGTTGACTGTACCGGGCTGAATAGTGCCCCCCCATTCATGTCCAATGAGAACCTATCAGTGTGACCTTATTTGGAAAGAGGGTCTCTGTAGATGTAATCGAGTTAAGAGGACATCATACTGGGTTAGAGAGGGCCCTAAGTCCATATGACTGGTGTCCTTGTAAGAAGAGGGAAATTTGGATGTAGACACACAGCTATGGAAAACGCCATGTGAAGATGAGAGGGAAATTAGGAGTGATGAGTCCTCAAACCAAGCAGTGCCAAGGATTGCCAGCAACCAGCAGAAGCTTCCTGGGACTCCTGGGTGGCTGAGTCGGTTGAGTGTCCAATTCTTGATTTTGGCTCAGGTCATGATCTCATGGATCCTGAGACTGAGCCCCAAGTTGGGCTCCGTGCTGACAGCGTGGAACCTGCTTGGCATTCTCTCACTCCCTCTCTCTGCCCCTCCCCCACTCATGTGCCCTCTCTTTCTCTCTCTCTCTCAAAATAAATAAATAAACATTAAAAATTAAAAAAAATAAAAAAGAAAGGATTCTTCCCTAGAGCCTACACAGAGAGCATGGCCCTGCTGACAGACTGACTTCAGATTTCTAGCCTCAGGCGTCTAAGAGAATACGGTTCTGTTGCTTCAAGGCACCTACTCTGTGGTGCTTTGTTACCGCTGCTCTGAACCCTGCTTCGAATTCTCTGTCTCCCTCTGTCTCTGCCCCTCCCCCTCTTGTGCTCTGTCCCTCTCTCAGAAATTAATACACATTTAAACATTTTTTAAATAAATGATATGAAACTTCATACAGTTGCAAAATTTAGAACCTGCTCCTGAATAATTCATCAGCCAAACAATAAGTAGTAACGGGCATTTTTAAAATTACTGAATGGTAAGAAAATTTCAGTATCAGAATTTAGGGAATGCAGTGGAAGCAAAACTGAGAAGGAAATTTACAGCCTGAAGTGCTTATTAAGAAAAAAAGTTTAATGTTCATTTATTTTTGAGAGAGAGCGAGAGAGAGATACAGTGCGAGGGGGAGGGGGCAGACACAGAATCCGAAGCAGGCTCCAGGCTCTGAGCTGTCAGCACAGAGCCCGATACTGGTCTGAAACCCACAAACCATGAGATCATGACCTGAGCTGAAGTCGGATGCTTAACCAACTGAGCCACCTAGGCGCCCCATTAAGTGCTTATTAAAAAACAAAGAAAGAAAGGCTCAGAATTAATATACTAAGTATCCAATTTGAAAAGTTAGAATAAGTTCAGGTAGAAAATGGGGACTATAATAAAGATAAGTGCAAAAATAAATTTTAAGAGACAAAAAATGTCAAAGGGTGAAATTTGAACAGATGAAAATCTGTTTATATGGATACCAAGAAAAGGCACAAATGAGAAGATGATATTATGAACACTTTGATGCTAGTAATTTTTTTTTATTATTTATTTTTTGAGAGAGACAGAGTGCGAGAAGGGGAGGAGCAGAGAGAGTGGGAGACACAGAATTGGAAGCAGGCTCGGCTCTGAGTTGTCAATACAGAGCCCAACATGGGGCTTGAACTCATGAATTGAACCATGAGATCATGACCTGGGCCGAAGTCGGATGCTTTACTGACTGAGCCACCCAGGTGCTCTGATGCCAGTAATTTTTAAATGGAGATGAGATGGACAACATCCTAGAGTAGTGGTTCCCAAACTTCAGCGCTCACCTTGAGTCACCTGGGGGGCTTGTTAAGCCCCAAGATTGCTGTTAAAACACCCTTGGGGTTCCTCATTCAGCAGGATTTGAGCTTTGGATCCTAACAAGTTCCAGGTGTGATAGATTTAAATAATTGTCCCCAAAGATAGCAGGTCCTAAACCCTGGAACCTGTAAATTAGTACCTAGATGCCAAAGGGTGAATATTACTTTACAGGACAAAAGATGTAGTTGATCTTGAGATAGGGAGAAGGAGACTCCTGGGTTATCTGTGTGGGCCCTACATGCAGTCACAAGTATCCATATAAGAGGAAGAGGAAGATATGACCACAGAGGAGAAGGTTCTGTGACCAAGGAAGCAGAGACCGGAGCACCTGGAACGCCAGCGGCCACCTTGTCTGGAAAAGGTGAGAACGGATCCTCCCCTAAGGCCTCTGCAGGAAGCCTTAGGCCATGTTGTCACCTTGATTTTGGCTCAGATTTGAAACCGATTTCAGACTCCTGGGCTCCAGAACTGTGAGGGAATACACGTCAATTGTGGGAAGCCACCACATTTGTCATAATTTGTTACAGCAGCCACAAGAAACTGACATACCAAACGATGCTGATGCTACTGGTCTTGGAGAAAAACTAATGAAAATAAGCCTGACTAATTATATGCTTATTATGAACTCCCCTTCAAAAAAGTTTAAAAGTTCAGGCACAGATGGTTTTACAGGTGAGTTTTCCAAAATTTTCAAAGAAAAAGTGATTTCGGTTTTATACAATTTCTTCTAGAGAATCGAGAAAAGAGAGCCTGCAGTAGCAAGGGTAAGCTAACGCTGTAGCAATCTCCAAATCTGTATGGCTTAACAAAATAAAAGTGACTGCTTGCTCAGGTCACAGTCCAGAATGGTCATGGGGAGGGGAATGACAGCAGAGCTGTCACATTCCAGGCACCTGTGACACCACCGTCTCCAACGTGAACTTCCAAGGATGGAGGATGACCCACTGGAGGTTCTTACGGGATGGTTTTATAAGTGACTTCCCTCACTTCCTCTTTAATGACATTGGCCAGAATGCTGACATATGACCCCAACCTAATTGCTAAGGTCTGCAAAATTAGTTTAGCCATCTCAGGGAGGAGAGGAGATGGAAGGGTATGGTAGAGCAGTAGCTAGCAGCTGTTGCTTTCTGGGGAGAATTCTCATGCATTGGTCTCTGTGACTCAGTTCTGCCTTGTCGGTGCCTCCCCTTGGCTACATTTGACATAGGTGTTGCCTGGTGCCACTGCCACATACAACACATAACCTCTAAGTCACCCTGAAAAAGGAAAAGAGAATGTAGGATGACCCGTAAGGAGATTTTTATGGACCAGTTCTGGATGTAGCATGCATCACTTCTGTTCACATTCCAATGGTTAGAACATCTTGGAGGCTGGGAAATCTTTGCCATCAGCTTCCTGCCCAACTAAGGGCTATTCTAAGGCACATTCAAGAGTCACAGGGTTGTTTGTGTGTGTGTGTGTTTGTGTTTTTTTGTTTTTTGTGGGGGGGGGGAGGGAGAAGAAGGGGGCGGGGACACTGGGTTTCTTTGACAATAGATTTCCTCAAACACTTAGTAGGTTTCTGATCCATTTGCTGACAGTCCCATGTACCAATCACGACATCCAACTTATTTGTTCCTAGGCATAGTTCTTAAACCTGCTTTGTAACTTAACTTTACACCTGTGTCTTTCTCTCAATTAAGTGGTGGAAACTGGATGGGAAGATAGCACTCTTGATCCAGTCTTAATAAGACTGTTATTACTTACTATTGATATCTAGAGGCTTTTCAATCATTCAATAGCTTGTATTTTTAGACTCCCTGTGACTTTCCATTATTTCCTATAAACCAGTATGTTTTCTCCTGTAATGCTGCCAAATGTAGTCAGTAACAGTCAACATACACTATGGTCACAGTTTACCAACCTCTTCTCCTAAAGCTCAGCCAGTACTTAAATGTTGTCGATCACCATTCTACCCATTATTTTGCCAAAGTATAACAAAAGTTACCATCTATTCAGTTTCTGTTATCATTTATTCACCTTTCCCTAACCCCTGACTAACCCAATATGACATATTCTTAGGATTTTATCAAAATAGCAGTTGACTTCAATGAATCAAATTCTTTATTAGTGACACACAGTACAAGTTTTTTTATTGCTTGTTCATTTTATAGTGTACTGTGTTTGTCTAGGCGGTGAAGAGTGCTCTGTTCCATTCAGTCATTCAGAGACTCAGGGTCCTTTGTACTGCCGTCACATTCAGCTTTTAATAAACATGGTTAAGGCAAAGAAAAGAATGGTGGATTATGCATGGGAGATTCTTATGAACCAGACCTGGAAAAGGCATAACTCACTTCACATTCCGTTGGCCAGTTTTCAGTCAGATGTTACCAATATCGTATGCCTAAGAAGAGATGATTCTTTCCCCAACTAATAATATGAGGCAAGTATAACCTTAATAACAAAACCAGATAAGGATCATATAAAAAAAAAGGAAAATTATAGGCCCGTCATATCAATGTTGAGGAAAAAAATGTAAAACTTCAACAAACTAAGTCTAGCAGTATGTATAAAACAGATGATACATCATGACCAAGTTGAATTTATCCAAGGAGTGTAAGCAGGGTTTAATAGAAAAATCTATAAATTCCATTTATCATTCTAATAGATAAAAGGCCAAAAAATCCCCCCCAACATTATCACCTCAACAGATATGGAAAAACAGTTTTAAAATTTAATACTCTTAGGAAACTAGGATGAGTAAGAACTTCCTTAACTTGATATGACCTGTATACCAAAAATTATGACAAATATTCTTAAGGAGAAACTCTGGAAACATCTCTGTTAAAAATCACGAACAAGACAAAGATGCCACCTATCACCACTTCTACTCAACATTGCCACTCGAAGTTCTGGCCAGCAAAATAAAAATAAATGAAAAAGAACAGGAAACCTTGAACAAAAATTGAGATTATTAGCAGATGATATGATCATTCACCAAGAAAACCCCAAAGAAGCTACAGATAAAATATTAGCAATAATAAAGAGCTTGGGGGGGGGCGACACCTGGGTGGCTCAGTTGGTTGAGCATCCAACTTCAGGTCAGGTCTTGATCACACAGTTCGTGAGTTCGAGCCCCACATCCAGCTCTGTGCTGACAACGAGCCTGCTTCAGATTCTATGTCTCTGTCTCTCTTTGCCCCTTTCCCAGTCATGCTCTGTCCCTCTCTCTCTCTCAAAAATAAACATAAAAAAAAATAAAGAGCTTAATTAAGAGTTTGCCTATGAGATCAATACTCAAAACTCATTTGTATTTTATGCACTAGTTCCCAAAAGAAGGAAATTAATGAAACCATTTACAGTGAAAAAAACAAGTAGTCACTGTGAAGTGAATCTAATATGCATAAGACTAGCATGCATACATTTTAAAAATTTGACTAAAAGACATTTTAAGGACTTAAATAAATGGAGAGTTACTCAAGGATGTTCAAGAATAAGGAAACTCAAGGGACACCTGGGTGGCTCAGGTGGTTAAGCGTCCAATTCTTGTATTGTAGCTCAGGTCAGGATTTTGTGGTTCATGAGTTCGAGACCTACATCAGACTCTGCACTGATAGTGCGGAGCCTGCTTGGGATTCTCTCTCTCCCTCTCTCTGCCCCTCCCCTGCTCATGCTCGATCTCTCTCTCTCTTTCTCTCTCTCTCTCTTAAATAAATAAAACTTAAAAATTGTTTTAAATAAAAAATGCTTAAATAGCAGAGAAAAAATTACCTTATTACCATAATATTACCATATTATTTGGAAAATGCAAATCATGACTCCAATGAGATTTCATTTTAGAAAACTAAGAAGTCTGACAGTCTCAAGTATCAGTGAAGATATGCAGCAAGGGAACTCTTACTGCTGTTAGAATGTAACCTGGCACAACCTTTCTGCAAAGCAGTTTGGCATTATCAAGTAGGGTGAAAGATAATAATACTGTATTATCTAGAAACTCCACTTCCAGAAATTGATACTAGAACACCATTGGGCATATACAAAAATGTTTTACAACAACATTGTCCATAATAGGAAAAGCTGGAAGTAACCTTGACCAAATTCATTGGTTCAAAGAATGGATAAATTAATAGTGGAATACATCCATGAAAATGAGTGAATTATTCATCAATATAGATATATTGCACAAAATATTAAACAGAAACTCAGGTTGGAACATATATCAAAAGATATTTAATAGTAAAAAATTCACTTGCATATTGCTTAGATATATATACATACATATGGTAGGCAGAATGATGTCCATGCCCTACTCCCTGGAACCCGTGAATGTTACGTTACATGGGGACTTTACAGATGTAATTAAAGATATGAACCTTAACATAGGGAGACTTAGGTTATCTGGGTGAATCCACTCTAATCACATGAGCCTCTAAAAGCAGAGAACTTGCTCCAACCACAGCCTAAGAGATGCAGATTGAATTAGAGAGAGGTGCTCATGAGGTATGAGGCTTCAAACATTGTTAATTTTTTTTTTAAAGCTGACTGGTGACTACATTAGTGTCCATGTTTTCAGTATAATTATTTATTCCTGCATAACAAAGTACCACCACCACCACCACCACCACCACCACCACCACCACCACCACCAAATAGCAGCATAAAACAACAAACATTTATTTTGGAGGGTCAGAAATTTGGGAGCAGTTTAGCTGAGTATTTGAGGCTCAGGGTCTCTGAGGTTATAATAAAGAGGTCAGCTAAGGCTGCAGTTATGTCAAGACTCAAATGGGGGTCAATGATCCACTTCTAAGAACATTTATATGGCTGTTAGCACAATTTAGTTCCTTGGCATATAGCCTCTCCATAAGGCTGCTCACAGCATGGATTCTCCCAGAGCAAAGGTTCTGAGAGTGAGAGACTGAGATGGAAGTTGCCATCTTCTGTAACTTTATCTCAGAAGTATCACCTCTGCTGCATTCTTTTGATCCTCTGAAGCCCTCCAAAGTCTCAGCCCATTACAACATCAGCTCAGTGTCTGGAACCTCATCATCTTGTTTCTACAGCACCTAATGGCCCTATTCTATTTTTTTAAGTTTATTTACTTTGAGAGAGACAGTGAGACTAGGGGAGGGGCAGAGAGAGAGGGAGAGGAGAGAGAGAATCCCAAGCAGGCTCTGTGCTGCCAGCGCAGAGTTCCATGCAGGGTTCAAACCCATGAAGCCATGTGATCATGACCTGAGCCGAAACCAAGAGTCAGACGCTTAACCAACCTAGCCACCCAGGTGCCCTGGCCCTATTCTATTTAAGGGATGTGCGAGTCATCGTAAGTATGCTCAAGCAGAGGACCCAAGGCGTAGTGACTGGCACAATAATATAGTGCCAGTGTAGAGTGGGGCTACAAATACAGGACTAGGAGTGGAGGAGACCCCTCAGGCATGGTTCCTCAACTATACCAAGTGCAGCAACTCCTCCTCTGTAGATCAGTGCAACTAAAGAGACCAATTGTCTGCCTCCCCCACACCCCACGTTCAAGGCTGGACCAAGCATACAGTAAGTGCTGTGACTATTACTGGTCAAGGGAGAGAAAATAGGAAACACAACGGTGTCACTGGTCCAGAGCAGTTATGAAATTCAGCCAGGCATATGTTGGAACATCCTGGATTTGGATTCAGTCCTACTGCGGCCCAGACATGACTCTCCATGGCTCCTGGTCCACCCGTCTAAGCACTTGGTTTGTCCTCTGATTTCTTTTCTTTGTCATTAACGGTAGCAAGTGACTGCTTCTGAGTAGTTTTCTCAGGCTCGTTCCTTCTTTATGGATGTTTAGAGGTCCAAAACCTCTTTTCATTGTTCGTATGTTCTTCTGTCCTTTTCAGTCCAAACAATTTCCACTCACATATTCCTCTTTAAATGTTAAGGTCTTCCAACAATCTTTTGGAGCTTAGCTCCTTTGGTATATAACGCACAGAAAAATCTTTTCAAGATAACTTCACCACCTTGGCTTGTGCTGCAATGTCTTAATGTTAATGTCCTCAAGCTTCCTAGAGGCCCTATTATCTGAGTCTATGAGGCACATCTGTAAAATCTTTAGAGGCCCACGGAGTGCCTGGGTGGCTCAGTTGGTTAAGCCTCTGACTTCGGCTCAGGTCATGATCTCACGTTCGTGGGTTCGAGCCCCGTGTCAGGCTCTGTGCTGACAGCTCAAAACCTGGAACCTGCTTTGGATTCTGTATCTCCCTCTCTCTCTGCCCCTCCCTCTCTCATGCTCTGTCTCTCTGTATCAAAAATAAATAAAACATTAAAAAAATTTTAAAAAATATCTTTAGAGGCCTTCATTCTGACTGACCATGCTCCGAGGCACCACCTTTGATCTTTCTGAGGTCTTAGAGAAGAATATTATAGCCGTACCTTTAGCTTCAGGCCCTGGTCTCCTGAGCATGCCTGAATTTGATTTTTCTTTGAGATGGTGAAGTGGAAACAACTTGAGTTGAGTTTTTACCCTCATCCTCAGACATCTTTACACTCCAACCAGATTGACCTGGCTCACTGGCACAGGCAGTGGAATTGGCCAGAAAGCCTCATGCTTTAAGAGTGGGAAAGGAGTGAGATATAGATGACCCCTCTCCGGGGTCACCGGGAAGGCTTGCTTGTTTCTCACCTACAGCACTCGGCTGCTGTGGGTAACCGTAGGGATGCTTTTGCAAATGCGCCATAATAATGCCCTGGGAGTGAACGACCACATGAAGGCCCATCGGCTCCAGTAAGCCAGCACTAATGGAGGTTCTGCAGGGGAAACCGAAGGACGCTGCGCTGTCGAGAAATGTAAAGGATCGAAGCTTTTGCCATACTTGCAAGGTGACTAGTTAGCCTGACAGTTTCACTGTTGGCAGAAGAAAGCTTCTGGGTCAGAGACAAAGAACTTTATTGCTCAGCACAGCAGTTAGTATGAGCTTTAGCATATTTTCATCAGTTTCTCCTTGCCCCGGAGTCCTATGGGAGCAACATGGATGGACCCAGACAAAAACCTGCACACAGACAGTGGGGTGCATTCCAGGAGGGAAACCTTGAATTTAGGGAATCCTAATTTTTTATTATGGGCATTAAGCATGGCTTCCCTTTGCTGTGGAGAGGCACCATGTTCCTCCAGAGCTCTTTGCTCTAGAAGTGTCTTCTCTTTGCTCTGGAGACACTATTCCAATCTTCCAAGGATGCTCACTATACACATATTCTTGAAAATATAATCTAGAGCAAAGGGCAGTTGGTGCCTTGCATGCAAGACATGAAGAAATCCAAGAGACCAATGAAGAATTCCCTTCCAGTGGTCCCTGGGTGGCTCAGTCGGTTAAGTGTAAAACTTCGGCTCAGCTCATCATCTTGCAGTTCGTGAGTTCGAGCCCTGCATCAGGCTCTGTGCATCTTCAGCCAAATCGGGGGAAAGAGACCAGGGACTGAGCAGTGGCTGTATGTGACTCATGAGACATAGCAGTATTGTAGTTTTGTGGCAAGAGACCTGGACACACGGTCTTCTGGCACAGAGGCCATTTCCTATGCATGACCCTGCCACAATAGAGTAATGGTAGGAATTCTGGTAGAAGGATAGGTTCAGTCCATTCATCCAAAGGACACCACAACTAGGTCTACACCACGCAGCTAGTTCAAATGGGTGAAGAATAGGGAAATTAAACTGTTTACCATTGCCAGAATTCAGGACACACTAGTGAGACTCCTGCAGCTTGGGGGCTCTACCAGAGCCTTCATTTGTAGCTTCAGGGTGCGAATCATGTTCGATTGATCTACTTGAAGGGTTGGCACATCACAGCTCACAAGCCAAATCTGGCCCACCACGTGCTTTTGTAAGTAAAGTTTTATTGACCCACAGCCATGCTCATTCACTTGCCTTTGTGATACACTTGCAGAGTTGAAGAGTTGCCTGTAAAGCCTAAAATATTTACTATCTGGCCTTTTGCAGAAAGTTTGCCAAACCCTGCACTTGGTACTCAGGAAGGAAATAGAGCAATGCTTCTCGACCCTTGCTGCACACTGTAATTGCCTGAATACATTTCAAAATGTACCAATGCCAAGGGTGCCATCATAAACCACTGAATCAGTACCCTGGGGAATGAGAACTGCAAGTATCTGTTCAAAATTCTCCATATGATTCTAATATACAGCCAGGATTGGTAACCACAGGAATAAAGGCTTTGGGAAGAGATGACCATAACCTTCACAGGTGCAGTGATGGCTGTAGATGTCTGGGCAACTCCACTGTCTCAGAGTAAAATAAAAGGAGACACTTTACACTGTCAAGGACTGGGCCGGCCCTGCACTGGCCCCAAGGATACATACATTGGATCCAAGAAGAGAGCCTGAACCAATGGCTATTAAATCCCTTGCTTTAATGCTGAGCATCTCACCAAAGTAACTGACATAGGAATCAGAGAATTGACAGTTGGTGCCAGTCTCTTTTCTCAGGAGGGAGGCATAGCCTGTGTTGATGGGCTAAATGAGTCCTTAGCACCTGGTGGACTGATTCTATTGAAGGTGCAAGTAATCATTAGTGAAGTATGCCACAGCTAGGAGTTCTGGTAATAAAGAATCCTTAAGTGATGACGTAGACTTTCGAGTGCTGCTCATAAAAGGCATTACAGCTCCTGTCTTACTTTCTTGGATCACTCTCTCTGGAAGAATCCAGACACCATGTTTGTGAGAACATTCAAATGGCCCATGGAGACATCCACATGGTGAGGGAGCAGTGTCCTGCCCACGGCCATGTCAGTGAATCATTTGGAAGAGGATCCTCGAACCCCAATCAAGCCTCCACATGATGACTGCAGGCACAGCCACACCCTGACCTCAATTTCATGAGTCCATTCAGAACCACCCAGAAAAGCCATCCTCAAATTCCTGACCTACAGAAACAGACCATACATGTGTCTTGCATGTGTGTTGTCTTAAACTGTTTGGGGGCACCTGGGTGGCTCAGTCGGTTGAGCATCTGACTTCGGCTCAAGTCATGATCTCGCAGTTCGTGAGTTCGAGCCCCACATTGGGCTCTGTGCTGACAGCTCAGAGCCTGGAGCCTGTTTTATAGTCTGTCTCCCTCTCTGCCCCTTCCCCGCTCATGCTCTCTCTGTCAAAAATAAACATTTAAAAAAATTTTAAAGAAATAAATAAAACATAAAAAAAATTAAACTGCTATGTTTTAGGGTGATTTGTGACATAGTAATAGATAATAAAACCATCAAAACAAACAGGTTTCTATTCAGTGTTGAGTTTTTTAAGTTAATTTGTAACCTGCACAATATTGTCAGATGTTGAATCTTCAACAGAATGATTTTCCAAAGTTTTAGTTCCTTGAACTGAATTTTTAAAATTTTGAATCAATTTTGGCATTGACTTAACTGATTTCTTTTGACGTTATCTGATGACATTAATAGAAAATTGGCACCCTTTAATTCCAAAGATCTGCTAATGAAACACATCCACAGTTATAGCTTTGCTTTTCATATGTGAAATCAAAAACTAGAACAGAAAATGACATTATTTTAGGATCACTTGAATTGCTCAAATGAAAAGTCATGCTTCACAAAGTTATGTATAAATGTATTTTCTGCAGTAGTTTGCAATAAAACCATGGTCTCTGAGCAGTTGTCTTAAAATAATCATGGATTTTTGAAGTAGATGGTGCTGCTTATTTAGTGGATTTGCAAAGTGCGGCTGTCTCCCTCGCTGCTACGGTGTATGGTAAATATCATTTTCTTTCATTAGTTTTCCGACTAAGTACAATGCAACCAAAACGTAGAGGACTTGTTACAAAAGGTTTGATGCTGTTGTAGGACACTCACAGTGAATTACAACAGCAGGTCAAAGTCTTAAATGTATCTACAGCCTAATTTATGATGAGCAGCTAAGAAAAAAAGAAGCACTGCTTTGCTGAAGTATACTGTTTAATATCAGCTGGAGCGTTTATAGTTTAGTTAGTATAAAGAGTGTGTGTGTTGGGGTGCCTGGGTGGCTCAGTTGGTTAAGCATCTGACTTCGGCTCAGGTCATGATCTTATGGTTTGTGAGTTCGAGCCCCACGTCGGGCTCTGTGCTGACAGAGCCTGGAGCCTAATTTGGATTCTGTGTCTCCCTCTCTCTCTGCCCCTTCCCCGCTCACACTGTCTCTCTTTATGTCTCAAAAAAAAATTAAAAAAAAAGTGTGTGTGTGTGTGTGTGTGTGTGTGTGTGTATAAATTAACTACAGGCTATTTGATAGCACATCACAGTTTGGATATAATCATAAATGATACAGTCACGTCAACCAATTTTAAATTCATTTCTGCTTCATAGCTTTCTTAAAAAGAACACTTTTTAGTATAACACTGCTCCATCAAAACCTGTATGTGCGCTCTCTCCACCGTGGGGCTTTTATTTATGTCTGCAAATTCTTTGCCAGTCTTCCCTTTTTCAAAAGGTGGAGCCTGTTTCTGCCCTCATTGAGTGTGAACTGGACTTAGTGATTCACGCCTAAGGAGGACGGTTATGCCAGAGGAAAAACGGGAAAACACAATGAAGTAGAAATCATAACCACAATGAAGTACATGTAGAAATTTATTTCAAAAAGTGAAAATAAAATAGCCAAAATCCTTCCTCTGTCTTTAAAACAAAGAATAAAAAACCCTCACTTTTAGATAACTGGGCCAAATTAACAATCATATTGAAAATTATAAGATGAAAAAGCACCACATATCACCTCTTGTGGAATATAGTTTAAGAAGTACATAGAAACACATCCCTCAAATTCGCCTATTGAAAAAAAGAGAAAAGTAATAAGTAAGCATTCAACTCAACAGGTTACAAAAAGTATAAGAATAAACTATCAGAAAATATAAAGAAATAATAGAATTAATAAAACATACGAGATTCTAAGGAGTTAAAACAAAAACGTGTTCTCTGGGAAGATTAACTAATCTTCTAATAAAGTAGACCTCTAATAAAGTAGACCAAGAGAAAGGAAATGAGGCACAAATAAATATTAGGGATGAAAAGATCATATTTGCAAATAGAGTATAAATATTAAAAACCATAAGAAAATACCATGGATAACTTTATAGCAATAAATTTGAAAACAGATGAAATGGACAGCTTCCTAAAAAAGTAAAACTTACTGTGAAAAAATAGAACACTTTAAAGAGTTTACGACATTTGAAGCCATTGAATTAGTTGAGTATCTGCCCATTCGCCCTTCACTCCATAAAATAAAAGCACCAGGTATTTTATAGGTGAATTTTACCAAACATTCAAGAACCCTAATGTTTTACGGTTTTTATGATTCTAGTATATCATTGGTAGCAAAACCAAACAGAAACAACGTGAGAAAATTGTGAGGTTAATCTCACTTATGAATAGAAATACAGTACAAGAAAGATCATAGGTTGATTTTGTGAACAAAGATGCAAAATTTGAAAATATTTTTAAAAGTCATAAGTATATTATTAGCAATAATAGCATCGATCAAGACCAAGTAGGGTTTATCCCAAGAACGCAAGAATAGTTCAACAGTAGAAAATCTATTTATGTAATCCACCTCAAGGACAGAGGAAGGAAAAAGAAAACAAAACCTTGCATTTAAATAGATGTAGGAAAAGCATTTGATAAAACTCATCATCCAGTCAGGACTTTAAAATATAAGCAAAGAATGGAAAGAAACTTCCTAATACAGAGTATGTACCCCAAACCTATATATGTATATCGTGTTTAGTACTTGAACTATTCCATCTTAAAGCTTAATCAAGAAACAAGGAAGACAGCTCACTGAGAGGTCCTGCCAACACAGTAAGACAAAATGTGACATTACAGGCACTGTCCTCAGAACTTCTGGCAAGTCGGCTATGACAAAGGTCCACGTTAGACAGGAGTGAGGAGGTGTTAAATTAAGGAAAGTGCTTTCCAAAAATGTAATTCATTGTAATCTTGTGACAATTCACTAGTAAGACATGTCAAAATGTATATTCTATTGATAGAAAATGTAACCTTTTCACTTCCAATAGGCTGTCAGTTCTGTCTTAGGGAAGGATTAGCTCTGACAACAAAGAGTTCTTTCTGATTTCTCTCTTTTCCAGCAATGGTTAGCATCCTAGAGACATAACCCCTGGAAGATCTGGCCCAAGTAGTAAAGCAGTTTCTTCAACCTTTTCTAGCACCGTAACTTGACTAGTTCACCTAGAAGACAGATAGTATGACACTATCATGAAAGATTCTCTAGCACCAAATCTCAAGTGAAAAATATTTTTAAATCTCTATAAAACTATCGACAAAGATCTGTCTGTGGGAGTCTGGTATGGGAACCTGCCAGCCCACCGGACACTTGTCATCCGCCAGAACAGTATCTTCCAACTTTACTGCTTGCAGATCTCTACACAAATTTTGGGAAACTATGTATCACTTCACATATTTTTAGATTGATAACATGTACTATCATGAACTTCAATAAGGTTAAACAAGATAATTGGGATAACAATTTCATCAGCACAACAGCAATCTGATTCCACACCACCCTTAACGCGCCCCATCCCACCTGCCTCCCACTATCATCTATACAATAATACGAGAACAAACTCTTCAACAGTCATTTCATAAACACCGTCCATTGTGTCAGGATTTTTATTCCACTTTCCTCAGAGAATTATAGTATATTTCAGTGCTTAAAATATTTTTACTTATCCCTCTATAATACTGTCCTGTAACGACATATAAATGTAAATTGAAATTTAAAAAATTAACTTTCTGTGACCAGACTAAAGGTATTAAAAATAATTTTCTTCTAAGTTATTAACTACTAGAACACAAATGATAAAAACACAAAGAAACAAAGAATACAACAAGAAAACAGGAAAATATCTAAGACACATATGTTACACGTTTCATGGTGAAAAGTCCTAATTGAGTAGAGCAGAAGAGAACAAGTAGAGCAAAAGTGCTATTTGAAGAGTTCATGTATATTCATCTTTTGTCCTTCGTGCTGACTGTAAAGTGCTCAAAAATAGCCACAGCATCAGCAGCCAACCTGGACCATGGAGTGGTCACAATCTGAGAACAGTGAAACAACAACTAAGAAACCTAGGCCTGTCACAATTATAGAGCTCTTCTTTATAGCCCTGACATGCTAACTTCTGGACTTCATTTACAAGGAAAGAAATTTCTCACTTAAAGCACATTTACTTTGGATTTTTTTGTCATTCAGAGCCAAACCTGATTGAGTTCTCAAGAACTTCTCCCCAACCATCCTGTTAAAAAAGTAGATCTTGGACTAGTATCCAGTTGTGTGTGTGTGTGTGTGTGTGTGTGTGTGTGTGTGTGTATTTTAAGGTCTTACAACTCAAAAACAACAAAAAAATTTTTTTAAATGAGCAAAGAATTTGTGTAGATATTTCTCCAAAGATACACAAATGGGCAATGAACACACGAAAAGATGCTCAACGTCATCAGAGAAATTCAAATCAAAACTACGGTAAGATGGGGCACCTGGGTGGCTCAGTCGGTTAAGCGTCTGACTTTGGCTCAGGTCATGATCTCACAGTTCATGGGTTCGAGCCCCGCATCGGGCTCTGTGCTGACAGCTCAGAGCCTGGAGCCTGCTTCGGGTTCTGTGTCTCCCTCTCTCTCTGCCCCTCCCCTACTCATGCTCTGTTTCTCTCTGTCTCAATAATAAATAAACATAAAAAAATTTTTTTTTAATTAAAAAAATTAAAAAAAACTGGTAAGATACCACTTCACATCCACTAGGATGGCTGTGATTGGGGAAAAAAGCAAAATAGCACAGGTTGGCAAGGATGGAAGACTTTGGAACCCTCATACACTGCTGAGAATATAAAATGTGGCAGTTGCTGTGGAGAACAGTTTGGGGTTTCTTCAAAAAGTTAAACATGGAATACTACCAGCAATTCTATTCCTATGTATATACCCCAAAGAATTGAAAACATGTACTCATAAAAATACTTGTACATGAATGTTCAGAGATGCACTATTCACAACGGCAAAAAGGTAGAAACCTTCTCTTATTATCCATTAAGAGAAGAATGGATCAACAAATTGTGGTGTACATATGCTATGGAATCCTATTCAGCCATAAAAAAGGAATGAAGTACTGATTTGTGCTACTATGTGGATGAGCTTTGAAAACATGCCAAGTTAAAGAAAGGAGACACCAAAGGTCACATGCTGTACAATTCCATTTATATGAGGTATCTGGAATAGGTAAATTCATAGGGACAGAAAGCAGATTGGTGGTTAGGGTACAGTGGGAGGCTGGAAAGTAACTGCTAAATGTATTAAATGTTACTAAACTGTCCATTTAAAAATGGTTAATTATACGTTATATGAATTTCATTTCATTTAAAAAAATTTTTTTAATGTTTATTTTCGAGAGACAGAGAGACAGAGTGCAAGTGAGGGAGGGGCAGAGAGAGAGGGAGACACAGAATCTGAAGCAGGCTCCAGGCTCTGAGCTGTCAGTGCAGAGCCTGACACAGGGCTCAAACCCACGAACTGCGAGATCACGACCTGAGCCAAAGTCAGACGCTCAACCGACTGAGCCACCCAGGCGCCCCTTCATTTCATTTTTTAAAAAGACTAGCAAAAACTTCTATAGAACCAACAAATCTATTAGGAATAAAAGAGCCTAGTAAAAGTTTGAATAAAAGACTGTTTTACAGCCAGTAACAAGTAAATCTGAATCAGTTTTAAATTCTTTTTTTTAATGCCTTTATTTTGAGAGAGAGAGGCAGAGAGTGAGCGGGGGAGGGGCAGAAAAAGAGGGAGATGTAGAATCTGAAGCAGGCTCCAGGCTCTGAGCTGTCAGCACAGAGTCCAATGCGGGGCTTGAACCCACGGACTATGAGATCATCACCTGAGCCGAAGTCGGATGCTTAACTGACTGAGCCACCCAGGCGCCCCAAATCGGAACCAGTTTTAAAACTATTTGATCATTTAAAACTTGTCTCAGTTTAATCCTAATTGATCAATGACAACTTGTATCTGAAAGCCAATCATTCAGTGACAGTCTCATACTTTGAAGGTCAACCAATCAACAACAATCAGTAATCTGCTGAAAGCCAGCTGGTCACCATGTTTTGCCAGAATAAGTATGTCTGTGAGGCTGACATCAATTCTCTCCACCTCTGTAACCAACACAACATCAAAACCATCCCAGACTCAGAAACCTTATATGAAATTAGCAGTTGGTTACTCAAAATGATGGGTCTAACCAGCATTAACTCTCCCTTTCCTAGTTTTGTTTCAGTTATCAGGTGGTAAATCTTGAGCTCTTCTTTGGACAATTCTCACAAGATTATTTATAACACCTCACTTGACAGTATTCCAATGGATCCTTGGGCCAACAGGAAAGATCAGTGGCTTCTTGATCCCCACACTCCAATAGTTCTCAGATCTGTTGCCAGATGAGTTTCTCAAAAACAATCTAAACTTTGAGCAGTTTCATTGGGTTCTTATTGCTGAATTTATTTTATATTAAGACTTCTAAACAAATAGATCATCACAGTATAAGGTTATTTATTATACGTTGTTGTTTTGTCTATATGATAATCAGACCTTCTGATTTAAAATTTTTTTAACATTTATTTTTGAGAGACAGAGAGAGACAGAGCACAAGTGGGGGAGGGGCAGAGAGAGAAGGAGACACAGAATCCGAAGCAGGCTCCAGGCTCTGAGCTGTCAGCACAGAGCCCAATGCGGGGCTTGAACTCGTGAATTGCGAGATCATGACCCAAGTCAAAGTCGGATGCTAAACTGACTGAGCCACCCAAGAGCCTTGCTGCTAGCAAACTTTAAAACAACACCTATAAAGGGGTGCCTGGGTGGCTCAGTCGGTTAAGCATCCGACTTCAGCTCAGGTCATGATCTCGTGGTTCACAAGTTCAAGCCCCACGTTGGGCTCTCTGCTATCAGCACCGAGCCCGCTTTGGATCCTCTGTCCACCCCCCCGCCTTCCCTTGTCATGTTAGCACACATGCTTTCTCTCTTTCAAAAATAAAATAAACATTTAAATAAAAATATATAAAATAACATATATGGTTCCCATTATATTTCTACTCAATAGTGCTTGTTTAGTCTATGCTCTAAGGCGATCAACGAGGGGTAATTTTGGCACCCAGGGCACGTCTGGCAATGTCTGGACATTTTTGGTTGTCATAGCTGAGATGCTGCATTGGTATCTAGTAGTTAGAGGCCAGTAATGCTGCTTAACATCCTACAATTAGCACAGGGAAGTCCCCCAAACAAAGAATTATGCACCTCAAAATGCCAAAAGTACTGAGGTTGAGAAACTAATTGTTCTTCAGCAGCATGGCATACATAAAAAACAAACAAAAAACCACCATTGTCTCTTAGTTTATATAGCTTGTTTTCTTACATCAGAGAAACTGCAGCCTAATTAGCTGAAGCATCTTCACATTTGTACTAAGTTCACCTTTGAGTCTGATTATCAACCACAGCTAATATCACAGTGCTGAAAGACTGAAAGCCTACTCCTTAAGATCAAGAATCAGACAAGGATATCTGCTCTCTCAAAACCTCAACACTGGATGTTCTAGCCAAGGCAGTTAGGCAAGAAAAAGAAAGAAAAGGCATCCAGATTGGAAAAGTAAAACTATCTCTATATGCCAGTGACATGGTCTTATATATAAAATTCACACATACACATACACACAAACCTATTAGAAAAAAAATCAGTTTAACAAGGTTGGATGGTAGAAGATCAATATGCAAATTAAATCTGATGGTACCACATAAAGTATATTATCACTTTCTCTTTCTCATTTTACCCTCTATTGGTATAGCTTTCTCAAATCCAGAAATGAAAGAGAATCCCATGATTATGGTTCTGCAGTTCGAGAAGTGTCTATGCCCAGAAAAGACATTCTGAATCCTGCTCTAGTAAATTCTTGCAAATACTGCTTGTTAATAGGTTTTGTTTTAAAGAATGAAAAGGAAGACTACTACCTGCATATATGATAAACCACAGTCTTTTAGAATAGCAGAAGCCAAACAGGCTCAGGTGAACAAACCTCAAAAAACCTGAGCGGTCTTTTATAAGGTCTCTTTTTATGAGTCTTTTATAGGACACATCACATTGTTAAAAATAAAAGAGGCAATCAATAGCCAGTATATTTTTGAAGTAACATATCAATTTGGAATACCACAGAAACAGAGGTTCCTTAATTTCCCAATACCCCTAATAAAATCTGGATATGAATTATACATATTATTTGATGCCAAAGAAGTTGTTATCCCTAAAAAGAAATCCACAATAAAAACAACAACAACAAAGAACACTGTCAAAACTATTAAGTTAGCAGACCTCCATGCTAAACACCTTGCTGAGCCCAAAGCCTTTTTGCAAGGAACTTCTCTAAAACCAAAAGACAAATTCATGGAGAGGTTCAAGCATTCCATCACAAATACACAAAATTTTGCTTCTAAGTTTGAAACAAACTGAGAATAACTGGGTTGGAAGACCTTAAGGATAAGATCTGGCAAAGCCAGAAGGGACACCTGGTTACACAGATGAAACTTAAGATGGGCACTTGTCAAATTCTTCCATATATCAACTTATTACAATGAGGACAAACTAGCCATGATAATAAACAAGCAAGGGAAAGGGAGTACGTGGACAGCAGAGAATATGGCTATCCAAGGAAAGTCTTGGAAGAGCAAGAATATAGGACTACTTACCTCTCTTCAAGATTAATTATAAAGCTATTTTTTAAAGAATAAAAAATCTGTGTAGAATTAACACAGATAAGTAGGCCAATGGAACAGAATACAGAGCCCAGAAAGCAATTTACACATGGAAGAGGATTTGGTAATACAAGAGAGGAGGCACTAGAAAGTTAATGGGGAACAGGCATGTTATTTAATAAAGGATGCTATGAGAACTAGCTATCAATATGGGATAGGATTTGTGCCTTACAACAATCACTAAATTTAATTTCAGGTGAATCAGGCATATTCTGGAATTTATATCTTTTGAAACAAAGTAGAATTTTTTTACACTCAGGGGAAGAATAAATTTTTAACACCTAACCAAAAAGGCTCAATCATAAAGGAAAAGGATGATAAATTTGACTAAATTTAACTACAAAATACAAAATTCTATATAAAGACAGCCATAGACCACGTTAAAATGAAGCCACATACTAAAAGCAGCCATGTAACAGAGAAAAACAAGCATATAGATAATAAATTCACAAAATAATGACCAGTAAATATATGAAATGAAGCTAAGGTTCCTGGTAGCCAGGGAAACAGAAATTAAAACAAAAAGCTACTATCTCACAGCTCTCCAGAATTCTCTTAAATTGTCACTGGGAGTGCCAACTTGTATACCACTTTGGAGAGCAATCTGAGAATATCTTAAGTCAAGGAGTCTACTTATCTATCACTTAAAAATCCATCTGGCAGCATATGTCCAGAACACCTAGCACATTTGTATAAGAAAATGTTATCAAGAATGTACACTTGCAGCACTGTTCAAAAAAGCAAAAAAGTTGTAATTGAAATGACCATTATTGGGGGAATTGGCAAGTAAACTAATATATTAAACAGCAGTTATGCTGACTGAAAAAGCAAGTTACAAAAGATTACATATGATAGGCTATCGCAAATAAAAACTTTTTTTAAACTGCTATATAATTACTTCTGGATACAAACACATGGTAAAGTATAAAATCTTAAATAGGAAAGAGTCACACCAACTTCAGAACAGGTTAGCTCTAGGGAGGGAAAGAGGAGATGGCGTCAGGGAGGAGTACAAAAGAGGAACATTTTATTTCTTTAAAAATCAGAAGCAAATATGGCAAAATAGTTTGTGAAGAGTACAAGGGCATTTATATTATTACTCTGTATATCTGAAATATTTTATAATTAAAAAGAATCTTAATGGGCACATATGGTATAACAATAAAATAATAACATTAATCATTCACACCACAAACACTTGTCGAGTAATAACATTAATTATTTAGCCACAGAAACTTATGTACATATATTAGAGCATGTGATAAGAGTTAAAAATAAATTCTAAAATTTGCAATTTACATTAGCGTTTTAAATTAATAATTTTGCTAATGGGCTTTGAGTTTCATGCAATTTTTAAATGTCCTTATACTAGAATTTTAAGGGATACTCTGCAGAGTTGTTAAAGCTGTATAAATAAAACTTTAATCAATCATATTCTGTATTTCAGTCTTACTCTGGAAAGCCTTTTCTGTAGCATATAAACAGTAACAAGCTTTACATATATTTACAAGTCTCAAAGGCTAAGAGTCCTAAGTATGAAGAGAAGGCATTCCACTTTATTATAGTGTTTCACCAAGAACCTGATGCCCTAAATACTAATGTGGAAAAACAATGCTCTGTTATTCCCTTTTCTGTTCTACTTGAGGTTTGGATCAGAAGCCAAGAAGTACTAATATTGGAAAAGTTATAAACAAAGTCTTATTATAAAACCATTTTTAAAGGAAAAGTGTGTAACTTTCACAGAGGAGTAACACAATCCTTTGGGATTCCTATGTCAGAGAGAGACGTAAAAGAGAATATTTTAAGAAAGGGGTTAAGAAGAGGTAGTAGAATTTTGCTATCTGTTCTTCACTTACTGACTCCTTGAGTCCCAAGGCTATAAGATAATAAACACTACAGAGAAAAATCCAAGAGACAGACAAAACTGGGTAGGATACTGCATCTACAAATTCAACTCAAGAAATCCATAACTCACGCATGATACTTCACTCCCGACTACAATACTCTGACCACATTCATTCTAGTTCAATAATAACCATGTTACCCAGTTGATGGTAAGCAGTGATTTTATTTAACATGACTTGCTTTTTGCCAATTAAACATTTGCAACAGAGATGATTAGCTGATCTTTCAAGTAAACTTGCTATTAGATATCTATGCTAGTATTTCCCATGTAATGGAAGACTGCAATAAAATTATTCCAAGTTCCAAGCTTCCATACTTTTATAACTTGGGTACAATTTTTTAAGGGTAACAGTGCTGTGGCAAAAGGCAGGTTTCCACCTACTTCACTTCAGCCTATTATACTGAATTTTACTTAGTACTAAAATTATTAACTTGTACTTCTAAAGGCTGGAAAAAATAAGCTCCCCCAAATCTCTAATTTAGTGTAATCTTGGCCAGTAAGAATAGCAAAATTTGCTTACAAAATTGAAAGCCTCCTGCAACATTTTATAATTTGTTTTTTCCACCAATCTTAAATTTCAGAAATACTCATTTATTTCCTCCCTCTCAATAGAGGGATCACTTCCACTCTGCTTCATGAATGAAATAATCTAATTCCCGCTTCTCTCAAATTCGTATCCTCTGGAGACTCACTCAAACTGAGTAATAATAAATTCACTGACAGGTCTGCAATTCAAATTTCACTAATACATGGAAATTCTTCCACAGCAAAAGGTCAGTGCCATGAATTTAATTGTCTGAATTTCATAACCCTTGATAAATGGAGACACCTTAAAGTTCGATTTATACTCTTTGATATAGGATTTCAGAGCATGCTTCAAATAGCTTCTGATAAGCTATATTAATAGCTTAGCTTCATTGTATCATTAAAATAATCTACAAATATCAGCATACTAATTAATTTTGTTGTCATAACTGATAAATAAGTCTTAAATATCTGTAGATAGAAATGAACCCTCTCAATTCATTTGCCTCACTTGGATTCTTCTAGAGCATAGATAAACTAACTGGGTTTTTTAGTATAATATAGTGTACAGTGCTTTCACAAATTCCAATTCTGTAATTTAGGGTTTTTCCATATTTATTTTTAAATATACAAAAAGATTAAACTATTAATATAAATATTTTCTCTCAAATATGTAATATTCTTATGTAAAAGAAAAGGTTTCCAAACATTTACAAAGCAATCTAAAGATAAGTAAACCTGATTTAGGATCATTACATTAACCAAAATAATTTTCCAGAGAAGGTCTCATTTAAAGTAACGCTCACTGGCCTCCTCACATCAATACTTCAAGATGGATCCAAACCAACACTCTTTGCTTGATTTACTTCAGGGATCACTTCCAATGGAAAAAAAAAATTCAGAAAAACGTCTCACGACATAGTGGACAAGTGGATTTGTTGCTAGACGTAAACCATTTGTACTGAAAAAGAAAAGGTTTTGAATGTTAAAAGAACTTTTTAAAGCTATCATATTACATACACATCTAATGTAAGCTTAACAATGATAAAGTGGAAAAGGAAGAATACCAAAATTTTAGCTTCCTCCATTCATCTCCAAAACCAACACAACTCAGTATTACTTCCAACAGCTACAGTATGATGCTTTCTACCCACACACAACCACGAAGACATGTGAGGAAGACAAGACCTCCTTATGAAGCAACTGCACACGGGGCAGCTGATGATTAAAGAAACAGAGCAAAGAGCGCTGATGCCAGAAGGCCTCTGCTTCCAATTTTTTCAGTCTCCTTTATGCTACTGGTCTCAGTGAGTTACTAATTACCTTTTACAGATTTTGAAACATCATTTTAATATTAACTACATTTAAGAGGTTAACATTATTTTCTTTTCCAAAATTAGATATCACACATATAAAATACACATAAAATATAAATAAGTTAATTTCTCTTTGGACTTACCAAGCAGGCTGAATGGAACTTTTTCTTGCATGTTCTACAGGCTTTTTTGGGAAGAGAATAGTTGAAACCATGAATGACTGAGAAACAGATCATGCAATCTTCAACACCCTCAAAACGTTTATCTACATTATTTTTCCATAATGCGAGGCCTTCCATAATACTTCCATTCTGTTAACAAGAAGGAAAAAAATACAGTAAACATGCTCTGAAGAGCACCCAAGTTATTTTTATTCAATTTCATAAATTTTAAAATTGAATTTGAATTTGGAGAGAAGAGAATCTGCTTGGCTATCTTCACATCTCCTAAGTTTTCTGAATGTTGGTTTTTAAAATAACCTCCTAAGTTTTAGGAACCAGATGTATTTTCTCTCCATTGAAGACAGACTTGAAAGAAAGGCTTCCGCACCAATACATCAAGCTTTACATTATCAATGTGGAAACAACTATAATGCTTAAAAGTCAAAGACCTTTGAGAGTAGTGGGATTTCTCTAATCACAGAAGGAAAGTTGAAATCTTAGACTAAAAGTAGCTCCAAAGACATTCATCGGTTCGGTATCTTACAAGAAGATTCCTTCTCAAACAACTGTAACACTACATAATGTTCTAGGTCATCCACAATGCCAGTGGAATAAAGTCAATTCCTCTCAAACACCAGGAAAAAGATTGTAGAACCTTAAAAATTACAACAGGTTGGCAGGTTCAAGTCATTTAGGCATACATCTGTGTTGATCCAAGGAAATATAGTGTATCGGTTTCAACATCAAGCAGAAGGGATGTGTTTTAAGTCTGAATGCCCTTTCAAAGAGTACGTCAGCAGTGCTCTATCTGGGAAGTCACATGTGGACACAGACTTACTTGATGGGTGAGGTAAGTGCTTAACTGCAGCATCCAGTTCCGCCACTGCTGAACAGCCACTCCCACTCTCTTTCCACTCTCCACAGTTATTGAGCCCAGTGGATAATTTGAAGGCAGCTGGATTATAAGCTCAATAACTATGTCCTCAATAGTGTAAGTAGCCATCACTTCTCGAGTAGCAGCCCGAGCTTTAACCTGCAACATGGGAAATTTCTTTTGTTGCAAATTTCTTTTGTTCAAAGAACATCTTGTTGGGATAGTCAGTCTTCAAAGACAACACAGGTAAGTGTGTTGGTGTATTAGACAAGAGATATTTAATAAATAGGTTTATATACTTAACATATTTTAAAGTGATTTTCATGAAATCCGAAGTTAGTTTCAAAAGAAATTCTGCTCATAAAAATGTATGTTTTTTAATATTGGGCTTCTCACATAATAGTTTTTGGACAGACCAATGACAGAACGAGTTCTTAATTATTCCTTTTCTTCCACACAGGGTATCACTTCCATTTAGAAGTCTCCCAAGTCTTTCTCTGCCATAGCATTCTCTTGAGCTTTAAAGCCAACCATCAACTGTTAGACCATTTCCATCTATTAACCAGCTACAAGTTCGAATAAATCACCACAAAATTTCTAACATTTTATGGAACATTCCCACTGATACTACCTCACTCAGGCCGTCATTACTCATAATGTCTACACCAGTGGTATCCCCTGACTCTGCATTTGAACCCAAGCTCCATGCCAACAGCCAGTACTATATATTGCAGTCAGAGCAATTTCACAGATTAGAACTCTGACAATGTCACTTGCCTCAAAGGAAATTTTCAGTGGCTAAACAGGACCAAATTATTTTAGACTATCATTTGAAGCCTTTCCCAATATGGCCTAATTTATCACAGAAGCAGCTGGTTCTCTATTTCCTTTCAGGAACCCTACTCTGTATGAATACTGGCTTATTCATCATTTCTTAGGCAGTCACAGAAATTACATTCTCATCTCCAAATTTTTGCTTTTGCCACAGTGTTCCTCTGACACTCAATCCCTTTCCCCTCCCTGTCCCTAAAACACAATCCTGCCTACTTCAAAGTAATCTTTTTCCATAAAGCTGCACCTAATCCCTTCAGCCGGCTGAGCCTTTCCCACTCTGATTGCAGAGCATTCTTCCTCTTAATGAGCCACTTTTTAGTTTCGAGTGCAAAAAAGATTATCAGGATCACACTTTCCCCTTTATCAGATTATATGTTATTACACAATAGAATCTGACCCTACTAAACCATTCATTTCCCAAGGGACTGACACACAGTGCCTGGAATGGTATTCCAGTATATATTTTGAATGAACTAATGAATGCTCAAAAACTCTGATGGGGGTAAATGAAATTATAACATTGTTTTAATCTATACATTAATATTGAAATTTGATACCCAAGGATCAGAAAATAGACAATTTCTACAGTTCTGAACCAGTGGTTAATATTGTAATGATATGCACTACAAATGACATAATCAATATTTAAACAGCTTTTCAGGAAAAAATTCAAGATAATACTAACCGTCATGCCATTAAACAGTTGTGTACTTGTTTGTACAGAAGAAATTTCTTGAAAAGAAAGAACATTGCTGACATACTTGCTTGTAAATCTATCTACAATATTGAAAACACGCTTCTCACTACTATTCCACCACAGCCTGACCATGGCAGGTAAGTCTTTTAATGTCATATGATAGACTGAACAAGCCAAGTGTGGGATATGGTATGGGAGAGTTGCCATTTCTGAGGAAAAAACAAAGTCTTAGTTAGTAACATGTATTTCTTACATAGAATAACAGACTAGAACATCATTTTTAATTCCTTAACACTAGAGCCGGAGCTCATAAAATAAACATACCAAAGAAACCAGAACTCTGAAGCATTAGCAAACTCATACATTCAAAGTAAGCCATTAGAATGGCAAAAAAGAAGTACAAAGAATGAAGATCCCAATCGACAACAAAAAATCTGCCTAGAAATAGCAGTCCATATTTCACATGACAGATCACAAAAAAAGAGGAACATGCATATTTTAAGGAGGACCCCCGCCCCCACCCCAGGGTGGAAAAATTTTTAAGTAAGGAGGAAAAATTTAAAGACTGTCCTTCTTATAAATTATGAAAAGGAGTTTGGTCCCTACACTTTCCCCAGAGCTCACTGATGTGTTATACAAAAGTCCTAGAATTTCCACTTCAATACTCACAAGACACAGTTCCCTCCTCACATCTCCAAGGCATTTAAAAAATTCCAATTATAAGGAAACCACTTAAAACACTGTAGTACAGACTAGATGCATGTATAGCTATGCCTTCGGCTAAAATTTGAGTTCATGGAGTGAAGGAAATAAATTTTACGCATCTTTGTTTCCCCAATTGAACACTACTTATATGTAAGCATATATTATAAATATAGACTACTTATACTTATTTATAAAGACTTATAAGACCATAAAACTTAGAGAAGACTATAAGACTTACATAAGACTATAAGTCTACAAGACTACTTATAAATAAAAGTATATATTATTGTTTTACAAAATATTATCATATATTTGCTGACAGAATAAAAGGTAACAGTCTCAACAAACTAAACTTCAAAAATGTATAGAATTCTTACCCTCACCCATAAGATCTGTTTGTCCTATTTAATCAAATATGGAAAATCTTATACTTCAACATTCTTATGGCCAGGACCCATATTTAGGTTATTCTCCAAACTCGCAAGAATAAAGCATAATAAATACAACCCATTCTGGACGTAGTCTCCAAGAAAAGACACAAACACACATCTTACCTCTGATACTCAACTGGAGCTCTTCCGTAAAGAATGTTTTAGGGTCCTTATTGGAGAGCTCAATAGCTGTCTCTGCATAGGTCGGATTTTCTGGCATCAGCCTGAACAGGTGATAGAGCAATTTATTCAAGCTTTTTGTTTTTCGAAGGTACATTGAATACAGTGCCCGAAGCTGGTGGGGAGTAAAGAATTTTTGTTAGTAAACCCAATTAAACCAAGAGAATCAGTAGAGAAGAACAAACCAAAACAGAAGAGATTGTACAACACAATGAAAAAAGCATTAATTTGAACACTTAGAATTACATGGAGGAGTCCTACAAAATATATGCCACATTGGTACTTTCCAAACAGGTCATTTGATGGCACTGCTCTCTTTCTTTCTTCACAAACAAGCAGAAGTTTTCACTATCCCCTCATTATTAGACATATGCTTCTAACATCTTTCTCCAACTATCTCCCTGCTAATAAGTTCACCTCTACTCGGAGTCTCTAAGACATCTACTCCCCACTCCCCAGATGATTTGCTCCCTCCCCCTCCCAAGTCTTCCACACATCCCTTCTGCACAATAAGCCTTTATCTTTCAAAATCCTGCTTAAAACTAATCCCATTTTTATGGCTGATCTCACACCAAATCAAACACTCCAGCATTTCTTTAGAAGAGAGAGCACAAACTAGTAGTGTCTGGGGGGACTTCCTGTTTTGTAAAGCAGGATTTCACTAAAAAATATGGATTTCTGGTTCCTTTTTAAAAAATAGAGGAGAATCTTGTAAAATAAGTCAGAGAAAGATAAATACCATATGATTTCACTCATGTGGAATTTAAGAAACAAAACAAAAAAGCAAAGGTTAAAAAAAAAGAGAGGCAAATCAAGAAATAGACTCTTAATTATAGAGAACAAACTAATGGCTAGTGGGGGGGTGGGTAAGGGATGGCTGAAATAGGCGGTGGGGATTAAGGAGGGTACTTGTGACAAGCACGGGGTGATGTATGGAAGTGCTGAACCACCCTATTGTACACCTGAAACTAATACAACACTGTATGTTAACAAAACTGGGATTAAATTAAAATTTAAAAAAACAGGAAATCTGACACCACTAGGTGCACTATAGGCATCCGTGTGCTTCAGAACTCATTCCTCAATAACCCAGTTTTCATCTGTTCACACTTATTTTGCAACTCTTTGGTATATGTACCTGCTTTAAAATTATTTTTCCCACTCAAGTATAGATCTCTGCTTAGTGCAAAGACACCAAATACGTATCGAGCCATAGGATGTGGAATTTATTTTTACAATATGTTGATCAAAGTACCTCAATGGAGAAATCTGGAAGACACTACTTTTCCAAGTAACCAAACTCAGTATCATCAATAAAGGACACACTGACATTCTGTGTCTCCTGAGGTGACAAACTGATGACACATCACCACTGTGCAGTAAGTAGTGCTCCTGCTGAAAATTAACCAGAGACTAATCATGAGGAAACAATCAGACAAACCCAAATCCTTAGAGAGTCTACAAAATAACTAACCTGATGATTGACAATAAAGAAAAGAAAGGTAGGGAAACTATGGGCTGAAGAAATAGGACAAGCAAATCCTTGATTGAATCCTCAGTCGAGAAGGAATAAGACAATAAAGGACATACAGAGACAACCAAGAAAATGTGGAGACACATTAGATATTATTGCATTAAAATTAAATTTGAGTGTAATAACTATATTAATACACTTATGTAGAAACATATCCTTGTTCTTAGGAGATATCTGTTTAAATACTTTTGGTAAAGCACCATGATGTCTTTAACTTACTTTTAGATAGGTCAGCAGGAAAAAAGTAAAGATGGAGAAAGCATGTACCCCTTCTGTAAGTCAGAACTTTTTTTCAAAACAGTTAAAGTAGAATTTTAAAAAAATTAATCGGGGGAAGGGTGGGAAAATAATCATACATATCACAGAATTTTTTTGATAAAGGTTAGTATCCAAAATATATAAAGAATTCATAAAACTCAATACCCAAATAATCCAGTTAAAAAATGGGCATGAATAGACATTTCTCCAAAGAAGATATACAGATGGTTAACAGACACATGAAAAGATGCTTAACATCACTCATCATCAAGGAAATGCAAATCAAAACTACAGTGAGAGGTCACCTCACACCTGTCAAAATGACTAAAAGTAACAACACAGGAAACAACAGATGTTGGCAAGGATGCGGAGAAAGGGGAATCCTTGCACGCTGTTGGTGGGAACGCAAACTGGTGCAGCCATTCTGGAAAACAGTATGGAGGGTCGTCACAAAAGTTATAGACAGAACTACCCTGGGCTGATGGGCTGGCTCAGTCAGCAGAACATGCGAACCCTGATCTATAGGCTATGAGTTTAAGCCCCACACAGGGCATAGAGCCTATTGAAAAACAACAAACACAACAAATGTCATGTTATCTTCTCAGAAAAATAGAAGAGGTCTCTTGTGTGTGGCACAGATAAACAGACCTGTAGCACTAAAATAATTAACGTACTGTTGCATTTCATAAAAAAATTTTTTAAAAATTGGACTATCCTATGATCCAGCAATTGCACTACTAGGTATTTGCCCAAAGGATACAAAAATAGTGATTCCAAGGGATACATGCAACCAGTGTTTATAGCAGCACTATCAACAACAGCCAAATTATGGAAAAAGCCCAAATGTCCATCCACTGATGAATAAAGATGTGGTAAATATATACAATGGAATATCACATAGCCGTCAAAAAGAATGAAATCTTGCCATTTACAACAGCATGGATGGAACTAGACAGTATTATGCTAAACAAAATAAGGTAGTCAGAGAAAGAAAATACAATCTCACTCATATGCAGAATTTAAGGGAAAAAAAAAAACAGATGAACATAGCAGGAGAAAAAAAGACAGAGACACCAGAAAACAGACTCTTAACTACAGAGAATAAACTGATGGTTACCCAGAGTGGAGGTAGGTGGAAGAATGGGTAAAATAAGTGATGGGTATTAAGGCAGGCACTTGTTGGGATGAGCATTGGGTGTTATATATAAGTAATGAATCATTAAATTCTACTCCTGAAACTAATATTATACTGTATGGTAATTGGAATTTAAATAAAAACCTGAAAAAGAAAAAAAAATCAATGAACTTTTTAAAACATGTAAATTACCCAGAAATCCCACTCTAAGGTATAGAACACAAGAGAAATTAAAACATATGTGCACCTAAAAATTCATACACAATGTTTTTTACAGCAGCTTCATTTGCAATAACCAAAAAGTGGAAACAATCTAAATGTCCATCAATGGATAAATGAATAAACAAAATGTGGTATAGTGGTACAGTGGAATATTATTCAATCATAAAAAGGAATGTAGTACTGGGGCACCTGGTGGCTCAGTCAATTAAGCGTCTGACGTTGTTATAGGTCATGATCTCATAGTTCGTGAGTTCCAGCCCCCATCAGGCTCTCTGCTGGCAGTGCAGAGCCTGCTTTGGATCCTCTATCTCCCTCTCTCCCTGCCCCTCCCCTGCTTGCACTCTCTCCCTCTCAAAAATAAATAAACATTTCAAAAAAAGGAATGCAGTGCTGATACATGCCATAATATGCATGTATTTGCAAACATCTTCCTAAGTGAAATACATCAGACACAGCAAAAGACCACATATGTGAAACGTTCAGAACAGGCAAATCCATAAACACAACATAGATTAGTGGCTGCCAGGGGCTGGTTGGAGGGTTTGAGAGGAAATGGGAACTGTTTGCAAATGGGTAAAGGTCCCTTTATTCAGGTGCTGAAATGTTCTAGATTAGAAGTGGTGATATTTACACAATTCTGTGACTATAGCAGAAACACCAAACGGCATACTTTCAATAAGTAAATCTGATAGTATCTGAAATACATCTCAGTAAAGCTATGAAACACACATACATGCATAACTTTGTTCCAATTCAATCTGGCAGTTTTGTTTTTAAGAAAAAATTTGTAAAACAAAACCAGACTTAGGACGGATTATTTTTTTAAAAAAATTCTCAGCATGTTTTAGAATTTATCTAATTAGTGCTATTAACTCAGTTATTCTAGTTTAATACCTACAGCTCGATTCAAGTTCCAGGCTGAGTAAGTGCTGCTCTACAATTCTTTGTAGAGCCTCCCCTAATTCTGGTTTAATGAAAAAAGTCAAGTATAAGCACTTTCTTTTTTCAGTTTGAGAGTTTTTATTTATTTTGAGAGAGAGAGAAAGAGAGAGAGAGAGAGAGAGAGAGCTCAAGTGGAGGAGGGGTAGAGAGAGAAAGAGAGAATGAACTGTGATATCATGACCTAAGCTGAGATCAAGAGTTGGATGCTTAACCAACTGGTTCACCCAGGTGCCCTGCATGGCCATTTTCTAAATTTCTGAATATAAGACGGTAAGAACAAAATTCTTACATGTGGAAGCCTCACTTTCCTCCAACTTTTTAGAGATCAACAATATTTTAAGAAACAAATATAAAAGCCCAACAAGGAGTTCTTGAACTATACCACCAGCAAATAAAACTATCTCAAGTCATAAACATAAGTGGCAGGCCTGAAGAAAAATAAAACTATTTTTAAGTTAATTTATTTATTTGAGAGAGAGAGAGAGAGAGAGAGAGAGAGAGAGAGAGAATGAATGAAAGAATGAATATGAATATGCAGAAAGGGCAGAGGGGGAGAGAGAGAAAATCCCAAGCAGGCTCCACACTGTCAGTGCAGAGCCAGATACGGGGCTCGATCCCATGAACCATGAGATCATGACCTGAGCTGAAACCAAGAGTCAGACGCTTAACCTACTGAGCCACCAGGCATCCCAGAAAAATAAAACAATTTAAATATCTAGATCACTGTTGCTTCTGTGATTTGATTTTTTCCCTTAGATATACAAATGCAAAGATGCGTTTGTTCATGTATTTGTATCAAGGTATGAGCTATTAGCAACAACATAAATTATAACTAAAGAATTCTGAAAAATCACATTTGAAAAGAATGCCATATTTAGTCACATCTTAAATATGAGGTAATAAACTATATTTGTACTGTCAAAAAAGCCACCGTTTATATTTAAAAAGTCCTAAGTTTATTAAAGTTGATTGAAACTTTTAAAACAGGGATCTGCCTAAAGAATGAAAAGGGGGAAAAAAAAACTGAAGTAGATTTTTCCAGCTTCCCTCCTAGACAATGAGGTCTTTCTTTCTAAACACGAGACACGAGAGACATCTAGTGGCTGCTACAATAATTTGAGCAAAAGTGTTAGGTATTTTCACCAATTAGAGATAACAGTTTGAATTATACGGGTAACATTTCATTGATCTTTCTCTAAACACTAATTTTCAAATAAGGTATATGCTCAATGATGTATTAACTAGAATCTCCACAAGGATAAGAAGTTAACCAAAGAAAAAAACAACAAGATCAAATTCTTTTGAAATTATTACTATGGCAATATAAAATTAAGTTATATAACTCTTGTTTCCTGCAATAAAAGGACTTGGTGGTTACATTCAGTTAGAAAAAAAAATTGATTCAAGCACATTCCAGAGATTAATTACTTTTGCAAAAACTCTGTGTGTGTGTGTGTGTGTGTGTGTGTGTGTGTGAGAGAGAGAGAGAGAGAGAGACCGAGGTGGGGGTGGGGGAGATAACGAGGTAAGGAACAGAAATAAATTTAACAGAATGTCTGAAGTTAGCCAAATAAGATTAGATTAAAATGTGAGGCATTTCCCCCTTTTTTCAAAAGGAGGGGAAACAAAGGGTTTAGGATAGTAACAAAGAAACACATGGAAGACAAAACTGTCAAAAGTTATTGTATCTTTATTTACCTGAGATGAAGCAGCTTTGAAGAAAGTAAGTATTAATTTCCAAGTGAGAAGGTATCCCAGAACATAGCAGAAGTCTTCACTCAGTGGCTTAATAGTAACTATCTGTCCAACAGGAATACACCCCAAAACATTTTCCAGTAAGTCCTCTTGAGTGCTAAGAAGAGACATCAGTACTGCTGGTGGTGACCTAAGAATCAATGATTAAACACCACAATTTTCTCCATAACTTATGCCTTAAAAAACTGACAATATGTATAAACTTTACACATTTTAGAAAAATCTTTCCCTATTTTCCAAAACCCAAAAAAATTTTTGGGTGGCTCAGTCAGTTGAGCTTCCAACTCTTGATTTTGGCTTAGGTCATGATCTCACAATTCGTGAGTTCAAGCCCCACATCAGGCTCTACGCTGACAGCACAGAGCCTGCTTCGGATTCTCTCTCCCTCTCTCTCTGCCTCTCCCCTGCTCGTGCTCTCTCACGCTCTATCTCAAAATAAGAAAAATTTTCAAGTCCCCCTTTATAGATTCATTTTTACCTTCTAGTTTTGCATAATGGCAATTACAGAATCTGGAAGACATAAAATACTATACAAATGTATATAAAATATATAAATATATACTTTTTTGTATTTATTTAACAAATACGCTATATATATATATATATATAAATATATATATATATTTAAATCTCTTTATTACTTTTGAGAGAGAGAGAAACCATGAGCAGGGGAGAATCAGAAAGAGAGGGGGAGACAGAATCTCAAGCAGGTTCCACACTATCAATGCAGAGCCTAAAGCAGGACTCAAGAGATGACTTGAGCCAAAATCAAGAGTCAGACACTTAACCAACTGAGTCACGCAGGCATCCCACAAATACATAAAATAAACATTAAACGTAAGTTGTATAAAACATGTAAAATTATTTAAAAAATATATGAAAGATACTATAAAATATAGGCTCTAGAAGTTAGCACTTAGACCGTTTTAGAAAAGATATATTTCAACCTTCTGTTGTATGGATGGGGAAAAAAATATCATACAGCCAGAGCAGCTTAATGATTGGTCTCAAGCCCGTCAGCTAATAAGGGGAGTGATGAGGATAACCAACTCCTACCAGGTCTCTAGAAAGGCATAAAAGCATAAGACTGTATGTCTTTTCAGGAGAGTAAATTCAATATTCAAATTACCTGATGACAATGTAAGTTAATTTTCTTCTTTACTAAACTAGTGCACTCACTAACACTTCAGATAAACTTAGGAGATTCTCAAAAAGTGAAATACTTGCGTATATCCTGTCAAATTCTGACACTGTAGGTCAGTTCTCTCTAACCCCTGTAACGTTTCTTCCCCTGTGGCCTCCTTTTCCCAGCTTCGAGCTTCTCCCTTAGGTTTTTATCTTCAACACCACCATCCCATATACAAACCCTTCTCTATTCCACACCAACAGTGACTAGATTTTACAAATACAGCTCAGATATCTGCTTTCCACACTACCCTCCATGCACTGTTACTGTTTCTAGAATGGTCTCCACATCTGCTTGCTTCTTTGTATAATTTATGATTCACACTATAGCCAGAATCAGCTGGTACTTTTCCCATCTTCTACCAAATATGCCCCAAATCCCAGAAAATGTAATTTTAAGGGCATTTTATTATCTTAAATACCCTTCCAGCTTTATTTTCCACTATACCTTCCCTGACTCCTCCACATATTCACTCATTTATCCTTTTATTCAGCAAATGATCAGTATTTTTGAGTCTGCTTTAGGCCAGGAACCATTCACAGTCGGGAACAGGAGATAAAATTCCTGACTTTACAGAGCTTCTATTCCAGCGGAGGACAATAAAAAATCTGTTGAGTGGCAATTACTCAATGCCCCCAAACATATCCTGAATATTCATGCCTTTATGCCTTTGCACATGGTATTCCCTTAACTTCTATGGCCTCCCCTCCCTGCTGAAATGCTACCTGACTTTAAAGATGCAGCATAAACGTCTCTTCCTCAAGAAAAAGTCTTCCCTGCTGGCACACAGCAGCCGTCTCCCTCCCGGCACGCTGCCTATCCTTTTGCATACCACTCGCCACACACTGGCTACTATGGTACAGGAATACTGTCTATAACAGATTATGAGCTTCTTAAGAACAAGAAGGATTATACTAAACACCATATTCTCCTGTTAGCATTTAATTACTACTCTGCATAAAGTGGGTGCTCAATAGATCTTGGAATTGATACACTGTTTCCACAGCTATCATGTGGTCATAGCAAGTTTTGCTAAATTGTAGCAAATTGATATAATTTAGGAACAGTTAAGGAGAGAAACTATCTTTTTGGCTGAACTCTAGATTTCATTTATCTCTCACAGAGGATTTTAAAAGATCTATTGACTATATACTCTAAATGTAGAGCTTTTGTATTTATCAATCTTCTAAAGTTACGAGATAGAGTATAAGAATTTAATAAAACAAATTATTTAAAAAGCTTACAAGGCTGGTTCTTCTTCTTCATCTCCATATGACTTCAGATTATCCTGATCATATTGTGGTAATTCAGGCATCAATCTGCAGGTCAGAATATATTTCATATTATATTAAATTGTTCATTGTTAAATCATGCTCAAGAGCAGAAAGACCAATATTTACTTGTAATGAGGATATTTTTAAATGGTTGTTTTCTGAAATAACCAAAAATTGCCAGGACTATCTAAATGGAAACTGTGTATGGAGAACAGTGACCTAAATGATCAAAATTTTGGCATCCCTGTTATTAAAATGCACGACCAAGTTTTGTTGTTGTTGGGTTTTTTTTTACTTTGCCTTTTTAATGACTAAGAGAACTAATACATTCTATTTTTTTATACCGCCACCACAAAAATTCAATTGGAAGAATTCTTACTTGTAGAGCATATGGTAAACAGCAATTTGCACAGGCCGAGCTCTGTAGAGGAGTAACGGGGCCAAAGTATTTAGCAAAGTCTGAAGATATTCTGGTAAGTTTGTTTTTTGGCCAGCAACCAATCTTGAAGGGAGTTTTTGATTCAATAGCTGGTCCTTTGGGATATATGTTAATGTTTCACACATGGGCTTCAGCACTGCATTCTGGAAGGATGTTTCAGATGTATCTTTGCTTTCTCCTGATGACAAAAAGGAAAGAAATATGCACATCCCAACACAAAGTAAGTAACACAGCTTGACTGATTCACAGAATGTCAAATGTCATTTTTTAAAAAATATTTTTGAGAAAGCCTAAGTAGGAAACGGGCAGAGAAAGGCAGGGGTAGAGGATCCGAAGTGGCCTCTGCCCTGACAGCACAGAACCCAATGTGGGGCTCGAATCCATGAACCATGAGATCATAAGCTAAGCCACCCAGGTGCCCCCCAGTCAAATATCATTTAAGAAAATGAAATTAAAAATTGACAAACATTAGTGCTATCCCAGCTAGAAACTGCTTAATGTAATTTTATTGGTGATCTTAACTGTTTTAATAACTTCTATTAAAAAAGAGAGAAGCTTGGGGTGCCTGGGTGGCTCAGTCACTTAAGTGTCCCAACTCTCGATTTTGGGTCAGGTCATGATCTCATGGTTTGTGAGTTCAAGCCCCACATGGGGTTCTGCACTGACAGTGCAGAGCCTGCTTGGGATTCTCTCTTTCCCTCTCTTCCTCCCCCTACCCCACTGGCACTAAATACATAAACTTAAAACAATTTTAAAAAAAGAGAAGTTTGAGTTATAAATTGATTCATGTTATCCGAGTTACTATTATTTTAATGCAGTAGACTTTGGATACTTCGCTATTTTTCAATTCCTGACTGTAAAGCAGAAGCATACATGACGCTTCTGAGATGCCAAGCTTTCTCTCAGGCTCTTTTCGTAACTATTCTGTACTGTTTAACTTAAACATCCAAAGTATTTGTTTTGAATTTTTCAACCAGTTATTTGCAAGGAATCTCACTATGATTCCCCTTTCACTTGCCTGTAACAGTCACCAAAAGAGGTAAAAGCAAACTGTGGATGCCTTGGGAAAAAAATTCTTTCCATTCACTCATTAGATTCGCAGGGAGATGGTCAATGGTATCCAGAGTTGTGGAATCAAAAAAAGCACTGAGCTCACAGGCCAAATCACAGCTGACACAGGCAAACAGTTGTACAAGTGGAACAGAATACAATGCATGATTTTCCCTTGTTGTCTAAAGAAACAAAAATGTAACAGGTAAGCTGGCGTCTGTCAGAACACAACAAATCAAGGCAATAAACAAAAGGCTCTTTCATTTCTCTAAATTTTAAAATAAAAAGCAGTTCAAGTGTAGAGTCTCAGGAGACACATCTTACATCAAAATAGCTTTTTTAAAAATTAAATACTAAGAATTAGAATAAATTTATTCTGAAATATTTTTTTATTTCTAAAACTATGAAAGAAAGTATCAATTACCATTTACCAAGTGAAATGTATTAAAAACATTTATAATCTCAAGGAGACCGACTAATTGGGCACCGTTAAGTCACTTTAAAACAAGGAAACTGAGGCTCACACAGGTCAAATTTGAATACCCTCAGCCACACAGATACTAGCAAACGAAGCAGAAATTCAGACCAATTCAACCCAATGACTTGCTACATTGGAGCCCACAAATATCACACTTGCTTTGTGTTATAAAAAGAACACTAACTGTCTCTGATTTTGCTTAATCTTTAACTTATTGCTGACACAGTACATCTTAAGAATAATTTAAGAGTCAAAAAGATCAAAAGAATAGTCATGAAAGATAAAACCTGCAAGGGCTGTACTACAAATATTATGTTAAATTGAGCTAATGGAGAGAATACTTAATAGCAGGGGATTTGGTCACTGAATGATACTGGCAGGCATTAAACCTCTACCACTTTTCTGTCAAATAGTACCTGGTGACAAATATATCTATAGTGTTTTAATGTTTGCAAAAGAGCGAATTAATATTCGTACTTAAAGAATAAGATTAGTAATTGGTTCTAGTATATAGATATGCATGAAGACCCAACAGAGGTGATGACACATCAGGTTAATTTACCTCCAACCAAGCCAACATGGAGCACATGATGAAGTCCCATTCACTCTCTGCCAAAGGAGATGAACAGTATTTCAGGAACAGGGAAAGGAACCGGATTATTTCTATATTTACACCTAGTATCTCTGGACTTACTTCTGATAGATTACTGTGATAAAGACAAAAACAAAACAAATCAAAGCATTATATGGACATTCAATTGGAAACTATTTTATCTTAAATTTTACTTATAAAAGTCCGATTTAAATGTTTACCATCTTATTACTGTATAAAACTGTCACTATAAGATACATAATTCTGGATATACACTGTAATGGGGGGTGGGGACCATAGTACAAAATATCACTTACCAACTGAAAAGAAAAACATCTTCATGATCTTTTTTCCAGGATATTAGAATTTTTAATATACCATGTAATAGCTCCCCATCATCTATGCTTCTGGTTTGCAGACAAGAGTTGCAAATGGCAAGATGTCCAAAACCTCCTAAAGTAAAATTCAAAATGAAAATTAAATGTACATACCACATCTATCTATACGTATTGCCTTAAACCAAAGTCTTGTCTTGAAGATGTAGAAATTATTGCTTTGTTTCTCTGATTAAACTGGTTTTTGACAAAAAAAAAATAGGGATGATCACTCTTTTATCAAAGGATAAACACGTAGGACACTCCAGTTAAGGCACAAAGTTGTAAAAAAAAAAAAAAAGTAGAGAATAGGAGAAACATCACCAAGGATGGAGACATAGGTTGTTCCTGACTCTGCTCCCCCTCGTAAGAAAAGCAACTAACAACTTATTCAAGAATAAAACATCACTCAAGAACAAGACATCACCGAGAAACCCCTACGGGGTTGAGGCTGAAGCACCCCTACATCTCTGAGACCAAGGCAATATGCATTAGAAAGGGAAGAGAAGCAGCTATACCCTGACCTTGTTGCCCCTGCCAGGAGAGTGCAGCACCGTGTGGCGCGGTCTCCCCTGAGACTCTGCTTCCTTTGGTAGGAAAAGAGAACCCAGCAAGGAAAACCAGCACCCCACATTTATAGTGAGCTGCTTTGTGGGAGCCCCTACTCTGATCTTGCACCACTGGGACTGTGGGGAATCTGCAGGGCTCAACCACTGGGAATCTTACTGTGACAAAGAATGGGGAGATGATTGTAACAACCAGCACATGGATCTTGGCAGACCAAGTTCATACCTGCATTGCCCAGTAGTAATCCTAACCAGTGGCTTTTCTTATCTGTAGAACCAAGTCAAGGGTGCACTCCGACCAGTGAACACAGCGGGCGCAGATCTGCCTGATTCTGATCCTGGAAGGAGCTTTGCCAACCCCAGAGCCCAGTTTACCCACGCCCAAATAAGGAGCCGAGTCACAGTCCTACCCACTGTGGGGCATCTTCTAGTTGCATCAGACCAGAAGGGCTGAAGACAACTCCTGAAAGCTGTGTGGCCCAATGGCACTCAAGCCAAGAGGCGGCTGAGCAGGGCTCACTGGCCCAGAGCAAAGGCAGTACTTGCATTGAGACATACCCTGCTACACACAAGCAGCGTGATTAATTCAGAGACAAGGCTGAGGGTAGCCAGGGTGGCCCCTGGCAATCACAGATACAGTTGGGAAACCGAAGAGTAGCCTAAGGCGGCCCCTCCCCCTCCCACCCAGGCAAGGGAGCGGAGACCTAGCCCCATACATGGAGAGTCTTTGACCCCATCTGACCAGAGGGCTAGCAAAAATTCCCGAAAGCTGTATAGCACAGCAGCCCTACAGGAGAGAGGCGGGTGAGCAGAGCCGACAGTTTGCGGAGCAAAGCCAGTGGCCCTGTTCAGTCAGGGAACTTGGGATGTAGTTCTGTCTGGGTTAAGACAATCAATCAGAGGCTTACTGGCTTCAGAGCTGCTTCTGCCACTGTTCCCAGGCAGGAAATCTTCATTTGTAGCTCCACTCATTGCTAAATACGGCCTTTAGCCTGTATGACCGGAGAACCTAACCGGAGCACACAAGAAGCTCCATAACCCACCCATTAGCCTACGAAAGGTGGCACCTGAACGGAAAGCAGAAGCTGTGGCTTCTCCCATCCGCAGGGCATCACCCGATAAGGGAATTTTGTACACAGTTTTGCCAATTCAGGTCCCCCAGCAATGAGCTGTACAGGCTCTGGAATCTGTCCTGCTGCCCTGCCAGGGGACGGAAGATCATTCATAGCCCACTGTGCTGTGGAATACAGTACCCAGTCCTACCTAGAGAGTCTGACCAGAGAATCCAGGCAACTGCAGCACCCTCCTATAGCCTTAGGTAGGGGACCAAGCTAACAGTCCTATCCAGTTGTTCTCCCCAAGCCTGTCCTCAGAGTTCAAACAGCCTCATCCAAAATAGACTATTACAGCAGGCCCTACTTGCACAAGGACAGTGTCAGCAGACACACCTAAAAACCCAAACTCAGCTGACTGGTAAAGAACTACTTCTGCCAGAATGAACCTATCAATAACAACATCTGGAAGCGGAGCACAAGGGACTGTGCAAATACCACCATAAGGAATAAAGGATCACAAATAATCAGATAAGTCTGACACTATCAAAGGAAACTAGTAAAGCTCTAACAAATGACCCTAAAGAAATGGAAATCAGTTAAACTGTCAAAGAATTCAGAATAGGTCTCTTAAGGTTTAGCAAATTACAAGAAAAGATAACTAAACAAAATTAGAAAAACAATTCATGAACAAAATGTGAAGTCTGATAAGGAAACAGCAACCAACCAAAAACAAACAAACAAACAAACAAACAGAAATCCTAGAGTGAATGAAATGAATTCAGTAGTTTCAAAAGTAGACTGAACAATGCAGAAGAATCAGAGACTTTGAGACTAGGACAATGGAAATTACATTAGAGGAGCAAGATAAAAAAAAAAGCCTACAGGAATTATGGGACACAATGAAAACAATAACAATATTCACATTGATAATTCCAGAAGGAGAAGAGAAAGGGACAATAAGTATATTTAAAGCAATAATGGCTGAAACTTCCTGAACCTGCAAAGAGAAATGGACATCAAGATCCATGAGGATAATTACTTGGGAATAAATTGAATGTGAATAGGGTTACCTTCAGTCATATCATAATTAAATTGTGAAACGTCAAAAGAATTTTAAGAGTAGCACAAATGATAAGTTTTATATAAGGGAACCCCCATTAGAGTATCAATGGTTTGCTCAAAAGAAACTTTTCAGGCCAGAAGAGAATGGGATGACATATTCAAAATATTCAAGGAAAATAAATGCTAACCAAGAATTCTATGCCCAGCAAAACTGTCCCTTCAGAAATGAAGAAGGGACAAAAGCTTTTCTGGATAAAACAAAAGCAAAGGGAGTAAATTATCACCAGATATGTCTTTAAAAATGCTAAAGGGAGTTCTTTGAGTTGAAGTAAAAGTACACTGGTTAGCAACATAAAAACATAAAAAGGTAGTGTAAATCTCACTGGTAATGGTCAATAAATAGAGTTGAATTCTGCAATATGGTAACAGTGGTACATAATTCACTTATAACTCTAGTTAAAAGTTGTTTTTTTTAATATAGTAAAAATGGGGCACCTGGGTGGCTCAGTTGGTTAAAGGTCCAACTTCTGCTCAGATAATGATCTCACAGTTGGTGAGTTCAAGCCCCACATGAGATTCTCTGTCTCCCTCTCTCTCTGTTCCTCCCCTGCGCATTCTCTTAAAAACAAACATTAAAAATAAATAAATACGATATAGTAAAAATAACCATAACTACAATAATCTAGCAGTTAACATGCAAACTAACAATGATGGTAAATTAGTAATGATTCTAATTTAAAGTCACCAGCTACATTAGCCCCTAACAAGAGAGTCTTGTTCTTTGAGGCTCTGAAGCCAGCCACTGACTTCTCCTCTCTAGCTATGAAAGTCCTAAATGGCATCTTCCAAAAAATGGCTGTTTTGTCTACATTGAAAATCTGTTATTAGTGTAGCCACTCTCATTAATTATCTTAGCTAGATCTCCTGGGCAACTTACTAGTTTCTATATCAACATTTACTGCTTCACCTTGCACTATTATATTATAAAAATGGTTTCTTTCCTTAAATCTCATGAGCCAACCTCTCCTAGCACCAAACTTTTCTTCTGCTGCTTCCTCACCTCATTCAGCCTTCTTAGAATTGCAGAATGTTAGGGCCTAAAGGGAATGTTGTAGCTGGTTTGGTCTTCTATCCAGACCACTGAAACTTCTCCCCATCAGCAGTAAGGCTGTTTTGCTTTCTTACCATTTATGTATTCAATGGAGAAACACTTTTCATTTCCTTCAAAAATTTTTTCTTTGCACTCACAACTTAGCTGCCTGGTGCAAGAGGCCGAGCCTTCAATCCTATCTTGGCTTTCAACACGACTTCTTCACTAAGCTTAATCATTTCCAGCTTTTTTTTTGTTCAGTTGGTTTTTTAATCATTTCTAGATTTTGATTTTAAATGAGAGACACGTGACTCTCCTTTCACTTGAACAGGTAGAGGTCATTGTAGGGTTATTAATTGGCCTGGAATAGGCAAACCCAAGGGAAGGGAGAAAGGGGAATAGCCAGTTGGTGGAACAGTCAGAACACACCACAACACTCATCAATTAAGTTAGATGTCTTACATGGGCATAGACCATGGCACCCCAAAACAATTACAACAGTAACATCAAAGGTCACTGATCACAAATCACCAGGGAAAAAAAATAATGAAAAAGTTTGAAATACTGCAAGAATTACTGAGAGAAGTGAATCCTAAGAGTTCTCATCACAACAAGGAAATTCTTTTCCTTTTCCTTTCCTTTCTTTTTATTACATCTATGTGAGAAGATGGATGTGACCTGAACCTATCAAGGTAATCATTTCACAATATATGTAAATCAAACCATCGTGTTGTATACCTTAAATTTACATAATGATGTACACCAATAATTTTTCAATAAAACTAAAAAAAAAGTATAAAATGTTAAAAAATCATTTTTAGCATGGCGAGGGTCCAGGATGAAAGCAAAAAGAGGTAAAACTGGAGAGATCAGTTGCACGTAAGATTGTAAAATGTCCAATAGGCCAAACTAAGGCCTTAGGTTTTTATACTGTAGGTAAAAAGGAACCAAGGAAGAAAAGGGGTGAAAATGTATAATGTATTTAATCTTCTTTAAAGGCAGAGGAAGAACTTTTTTTTTAATCCTGGCAAAACAGAATAGGCAACTCAAGTGTAATCAGAAACAACGGATTTTCTAATTACTAAATACTAAAAAAGTATGTTAGCTAATTCTGTTTCATTACTTCGGCTGAAAGAGCAAAACCAGTTGTCAAATCTCAGAAACATTCCTCCTCCTGGAGGGCTTCCACACAGGTAGGCACCTCGTGGTCCCTGTGACACCGCAGCCCTGTATCTCACCCCTGCTTTCCCTCTGCCATCCTTCGGTTAGTTACAACCTAGTTATAACCCGTGCTGGAGAAACCCCACCTGCACAGCCAGTTCATCCCCAGTCCAGGACTGCAAATCCTAGCCTGATCCCACAGTCTAACTCTGTAAGCTATAGTTGCCATATGGCTTAATGCCATAAAATTTTATTTTGACATCAGCTGGCCCTAGGTGCCATAAAGAAATTCTTTTTGACAAATGTTTGTTGATGGGCATATTCTTTGTCTACTACTTCAAACTTTCATTACCTTCTTAAAATCTGCAATCCAGCTTCCACTCATCAAAGGACTGAGCCCGAAGAGACATAAAGCTAAGAAAGGAACACATGAAGTTCCCTATGTTTTCTTTATTCACATATACACACACACACCCGCCCCCTGCATCTCTCCTTAACTTCTCTCAGAAGAATCACTCCGCCTACACAAGGTCAGCATCTTCTAACTAGATCTGATCCCTCTCATCTCCTCAGTGGGAACTATCATCAATGACTCCGTCTCTATTTTCTATTCCTCCTCCTCCTCCCCTACACCTATTTTTCCCTCTGACCTGGAATTCACCTCCATCTCTCACCTTGTTTCTACATCCCTTTTCACTGAACACTTAGAACTATCTGCCTCTACTTTCTGGCCACTATTCATTCAGTAATGCCAAAGCTAATGGACACTTTTAGTCCTGAATTTTATTTGAACCTCTGTGGCATTTAACATGGGTGATGAATACTACCTAAAACTCCTCCTCTGCTTCCCTTTATCTGTAGTCCTTATTTTCAAGTCTCCATCCACCCATACACCCCTTTTATCTATGTACTGGTGTTCCCTTGATATTCTTCTCACTCTTCACTCTCCCCAGACAAGCTCATCCTCAATTTATAAATTATACTACCACCTGCATGACGTGGACTTTGAAAGCGGTATTTCCATCAAGTCAGTAGACAATCTCCATTTGAGTATTTTTCCATAGACACCTTAATCTAATGTGTTCAAATTTTAACACTGGCTCCCTGTATACCCCTGCCTTCCTCCTAACCTTCAAGCTTCCTTTAAAGGTTCTCTCATGTGCGGATTAAAAAAACAACAACAAAGGTTCTCTATAAGGCCTAATGGTATTTCCTTCTACCCAATTAAGAAATAGAATCACAGAGCCACACCAATTCTATTTCCTTAATCTCTTTCATGTCCAACTCCTCTCTTCCATCTATACCTTCATTTAAACTGTTTATCTCTCATGTCTATTCCAATAGTTTCCTGTCTTATAACCCCAATCTCTCTTCCCTCACATCCATCTTTCACAATTATCAAAATAATTTTTTTTTGAAAGAGAGAAAGAGAGAAAGGGAGAGAGAGAATCCCAAGCAGGCTCCATGTTCAGCAGTGAGTCCAACGTGGGGCTCGATCTCATGACCCTGAGATCATGACCTGAGTCAATATCAAGAGTTGAATGCTTAACGAACTAAGCCACCCAGGTGCCCCTCAAAATAATCATTTTTTTAATGTTTATTTTTGAGAGAGAGAGCGAGCAGGGGAGGGGCAGAGAGAGAGGGAATCACAGAATCTGAAGCAGGCTCCAGGCTCTGAGCTATCAGCACAAAGCCTGACACGGGGCTTGAATCCATGAACTACGAGATCATGACCTGAGCTGAAGTCAGATGCTTAACTGCCTGGCACCCCTCAAAATAATCTTTCTTATGAGATAGTCTTTCTACTCTCCTACCTAATTTGAGCCAACAGCTCCTTAGTAGCTACCTCTTAAAATCCAATCTCTTTAACCTACATTAGGCCTTTTCCCTACTATTTTCTCAAAATTCAGCTTTTTGTACATCCTAACACCCTTTGTCCCCAAATTTCTTCCTGAAATGCCGGCCAAACTTGAACTCTCAACAATGTTTTGTTTCTATGTACCCAAAATGCCCATCCCCAATTATATCCATAAGGAAATATCCTTCATCACCTAGTGAAATTTTTCTCTTTGTGAAATCACCACTGATGCCACAAAGCAGAGTGGGGAAACTCGTTTTCTGCCCATTTGACACATAGGCCATCTTTTTGATACATCGGTTATCATGGTACAACTTTATGTCTGTCCTCGCTACAAAAGGAACTGCCACAGAGCCATGTTCAGTAAATGTTTATTAAATTAATAAACAAACTAACTGAGTACAGAGTGTCCAAAAAGGTTTAAAATACAACAAAAGCTATTCTGTTACCTTTATATGTTCAATCATTGGCTGACTAGGGAGAAATTGGAATTAAGCATAGCTAAAACTGCTATAGATGGACATATTGAGAGGATATTTGTGGTTCTTTTGTTTTGTTGATACAACTGTGGTCTTAGCCTTCCCTGAAGGCTGTAGCATTTCTGTACTGCAAAATGATAACAGCCACTCCCCAAAGACACTCATCCTATTGACTGTCAAGTTGTTATATAGCAAAGTATAAAGTAGGAATAAATCAGCTGTAATTCAATTTACCTCTGCGAGATATGGATTTAGATATTAAGCAGTAATTAAATAAAAGAAATATTTATTATCAGGCACTAACCATTAGTACTGCAAAGATCTTCCTTAGTCCAGGCAAAAAGGGGAGCTATACATTGAGCAATGAATTCTTTCTTGTCTTCTTTTGACAAAAATGGACAGAGACTTTGAATGGTATGCATATTGCCTTCCGTTAGTGGGAAAAACCTGTTTAAAGGAAAGGAAAAGTATGAATTATATTTATCCTAAATATGCAGTTATTTCAGAAAATTCCTATTCTTCAGAATATTCAAGAATACTAATAACTCTACTATATAAAATAACTGTATAGAAAAAAGACTATAAAAAGAGATCGACAATTGCTGATTCTGGATGAGACTGTGGGTATTTTTTTACTGTTTCTTTCTCTTTTTTACATGTTTCTAATTTTTATTTATTAAAAAAACATTTTTTAATGTTCATTTATTTTGAGAGAGAAAGAGAGAGAGAGAGAGCATGCACAAGCAGGGGAGGGGCAATGAGGGAAGGAGAGAGAATCCCAAGTAAGCTCCACACTACTAGCACAGAACCCCAGGCAGGGCTCAAACTCATGAACCATAAGATCATGATCTGAGCCAAAACCAAAAGAGCTGGATGCTTAACCGACTGAGCCACCCAGATGCCCCACATTTCTAATTTTAAAAATTAGCGTTATAATTTCTCCCCCATGTAGAATTTTTTAAAATTATACAACAATGTATGATTATGCTCTCTTTAAGAGTCAACTGACTCATCGAAAGAATATAGTTGTGTGTCCTTTCTATGAATTGATAGTCATATATGTGCATATACATAGCTGAATTTTATTTACATAATGAGATCACACTAAAAATACTACTGTATTACTTGCCACTTATATTGTAGATCTTTCTATGTCAGAACATATATAGGTGTAAATTACTTTCTATTTTGAAGCTATGTAACTGAACTGAAAACAAAAACAGAAAATATTTGACACGATGATAATCTTAACTATTCCCCTATTAGAGGATATTGATACTTTTTCTCAAATTTTGCTCTTACAAATAATGTTGCAATAAATGCCCATGGGCAGATATTATTCTGCATCTATGCAAAAATAATACCCTTTAAGCTAAATTTCTAGAAGTAGAATTGCAAGAGCAAAGGCTTTGAATGTATTGTATTTTGATAATTTGAAATGGCTTTCCTAAAAAGCATAATTAATTTATACCCTTTCACCAAAAATGTACAAATGTGACTGTTTTGCTGCACACTTAATGAATCTTTTTAATTTCTAGCAAGATGGCAGATAAAGTATGGTTCTTTTAATTTGTATTTCTATCATTATTACTATGGCAAATCCTTTCATATTTTTGCATTTCATAAATAAATTACTATTAAAAAAATTTTAAATTCAGCAATGAATTACCTGTTCAAACCTTGACACATTTTTCAATTTGGAAACTTCTACTGATTAATAGAAGCTATTTGTATATTAAGGAAGTTAACTTTTTGTTAATTTGCAAATGTTTTCTCCCCTTTTGTTACTTGTCCTTTAACCTTTGTTCACTACACTTTTGTCATACAGATGTTTTTTCTAAAAATTTTTAATTATGGATAAAATATACATTAAATTTATCAAATTAACTATTTCTCTTTTTATTTTGGGGGGGTTTATTTTTGAGAGAGAGGGAGAGAGTGCAGGAATGAATATGTAGAGGAAGTCCAGAGAGAGAGGGAGAGAGAGAAAGAATGAGCAGGGGAGGGGCAGAGAGAGTAAGAGAGAGAATCCCAAGCAAGCTCTGTGCTCTCAGTGCAGAGCCCAACGCAGAGCTCAAACTCACAAACTGTGAGATCATAACCTGAGCCGAAGCCAAGAGTCAGACACTTAACTGACTAAGCCACCCAGGCGTCCGCCAAATGAACTATTTCTAAGTGTACAGTTCAGTGGTACATTCATCCTGCTGTGCAACCAATCTGTGGAAGTCTTTTCCTTTCACAAAACTGAACCTCTACCCATGACGGGCACTTGGCTGGCTCAGTCTGTGGAGCATGTAAGTCTTGATCTTGGGGCTGTGAGTTCAGGCCCCACACTGGGTGCAGAGATTCCTTAAAAATAAAATCTTAAAAAAAAAAAAACAAACCCCCACAACAACCAGGAAACAAGAACTCCTCATTTCCTCTCTCTTCAGGCCCTGGCAACCACCATTCTATTTTCTGTCTCTCTGAATTTGACTACCCTAGGCATGTCATAGAAGTGGAACCATATAATATCTGTTATTTAAGACTGGTTAATTCTACTTAGCATAATGTCCTCATGGTTTATCCATGTTGTATCATGTGTCAGAATGTCCTTCCTTTTAAGGCTAAAGAATATTCCATTGTATGTATATACCATATTTTTGTTTATCCGTTCATCTATTGATGGGCACTTGGGTTGCTAGAAAATTTCGCTTTTACAAAATCAAATATCTATCATTTCTTTTATACATTCTGGGTTTTTGTGCTTTGCTTAAGATCTTCCCCATATCAAGATTATACAGTCTCTTAATTTCCTTTAATACTTTTACAGATCTGTTCTTTACATTTAGCTTTCACTTGGACTTCATTCTTGTGTATAATGTAAGAGAGGGGCACCTCACGATTTTTTTCAAATACATGTCCAGTTTTCCTAACATCATCTAATATTCACTCACCTCACTGATTAGTGTTTTTTTAAATGTTTATTTATTTTTGAGAGAGAGAGAGAGAGAGAGAGAGAGAGCGCGCGCGCGCGCGCGCGCACACGAGTGGGGGATGGGCAGAGAGAGAGAGACACAGAATCTGAAGCAGGCTCCAGGCTCTGGGCTGTCAGCACAGAGTCTGATGTGGGGCATGAAGCTACAAACAGCAAGATGATGACCTAAGCCGAAGCCAGACGCTTAACCAACTGAGCCACTCAGGCACCCCACTCAACTCACCTGATTTGAAAGGCCACCTACATCAAAAACTAAATTCTCATAAATGTATGGATCAGTTTCTGGATTCTGTATCTTGATCCATTGATGTGTCTATTCACCAACTTAATACTGCTTAATTATTGCATTGGTAAGACAAGTCTTTTTTACTTTTCTCCTTCAGAAATTTCCTACCCATTCGTGAGCATTTTTTTTCTTCAAATGCATACTATGTTTAGAGCAGTTTGTCAAGTTTTTCAAAATATATTGCTAGAATTTTTATTGAGATTGCATTGCAATTACAGACTGATACAATTTATTGTCCTACTTTTTTTTGTAATCTTTACTAAAGCTTCATAGTTGTATTTTTTGTTGTTAAATTTATTTCTAGGTATAGTTCTGTTGTCGTTGTCAATAGAATCTTTTTTTCCTATAACACTGTTAATTATTACTACTGAATAAGAAAGTTTTTGATTTTCTGTCACGTATATATCTATTATTAGTAATTAGTTCAATATGTCTCTAGTTATTTCCCTGTTACTTTTATAATCAGAAAAAATTGAATTATGCTGAATAAAAAAAGCCAATATCAAAAGATCCTATGTTGTATGATATCATTTATATAACTTTCCTAAATGATAAAAAGAACAGATTACTGGTTGCAAGAGATGAGAACAGGAGGAAGAAAGGTGGTCCTGGCTGTAAAAGGGTAACCCAAGGGATCCCTGTGATAAAACTGTTCTGTCGCTTGGTCTATGACAGTGGTCACACACATGATCCACACCGAACACACATACATAAATAAGCACATGTAAACTCGGTCAGTGGAGTATATGATGCCATTTTCTTAGTTGTAAAATTGTATTAAAGTTATGCGAAATGGTACCACTGAGGGAAACTCAATGAAGGGTATATGGAATCTGTTTACATTACTTTTTACAGTTGCATGTAAATCTATAATTACCTCAAAATAACAAGTTTAAATATTTTTTTATGTTTTATTTATTTTTGAGAAAGAGAGAGAGACAGCGTGAGCAGGGGAGGGTCAGAGAGAGGGGGAGACACAGAATCTGAAGACAGGCTCCAAGCTCTGAGCTGTCAGCACAGAGCCCAACGCGGGGCTCGAACCCATGAACCATGAGATCACGCCCTTAGCCGAAGTTGGATGCTTAACCGACTGAGCCACCCAGGCGCCCCTCAAAATAACAAGTTTAAAAAAATTTTAAATAAGTAAAAATTGAAATTTAGTTTACAATTTTACTGTACCACAACATATACATATCATTTCAGAATTATTCTTGGTAAATCAGTAAATTCAAAATGCCTCTTGGTAAATTTCAAGTAAATGTTTAATTCAAGTGTTCAGCCTTTCTAATATGACCAACTCTAGAATTCTAGTATGTCCAACCCCACAATCTATTTCTTTGTCTTAAGAACACATTTATTGCATTTTGAGACTATATTTCAATAGAATAATCCATAATAAAGAGAAGGATAAGTAACTTTCCCTATCACCTCCAAATAGCAAATAAAGTAATAGAAGAAGGATATTAGAGAGGGGTAAAAGAAAGATTTCTACCAAAAAGATTTCTAGGGAAAAGAGACTAAGTTAACAAAATGCTAACTTTTTAAACCAAGTATAAAATTCTACAATAAAATATTATAAAGTTAAAAATGCTTATATGAGAAGGTGTATCCCAAACTTAAAATAAGTTAAATTGTTTTAAAATCTTTAATTTTATTTACTTGAATTTCTGCATTTCTTAAACCTTGTTTCCTTGATTGATTAGAGATTATTCATTAGTTGGGCTTGCCAAAATGACCAAAATACAACAAATTACAAGTATAAACATTTTAAATAAGAATACCCTTCTTTTCTCCTATAATGCCGTTTTACTTCATCAGATGAAACACTTCGGGAAAGGATCAACTTAGCAATAATAAGGGACCAAAGGGTGCCATTTTCCATGGATCTAAAAAATGAAAAAAAAATCCATTTTCAAAGTGTTTATGATTTTTAAAGACTGTTTACCTGGATTCCTTTCACAGAATTAAATAGATCACCTTGTGAGGGTATCAATTCACCCGTGGCTTTTGCCCCAAACAACTGCCGTTACTGGAAAGACTGGGAGCTTAGGTTTCCAACACTCCTTTACAACTGGTACTGAGCTCTCATCCCAAAGCCCTTCAAATCCCAATAGAGGAGATTAGGTTTGAGGATCAGATACTGTAGCGGGAAAAAGGACATGTCCCAGAGGACACCAAGCCTGGTTAATGTTGAAGAACCACAGAGGTATTAATATCTGCTAGGGAAAGTTCTGAGAGTCACCGAGTATGTGACGGAGACTGCAGAGAAAGGCTCAGCCTGGGACCTCTGAAACCGCAAAACATATTCAAAACACTACAGGCAAGTGAAAAACAAAGAGGCAGTTCAACACAGTAATTTCAACAAGCTCCCATCAATTAAGGGGAAGGTTTTGTGTTTATAATCTTAAGACATATCAGTAACAACATGCAAAGTATAAGGTTTGAGAGTAGTAGAAGGATGGATCACAGATGACAAAACTTCTACAAGGCTTCTATTTCTTTCATTGGCATCTGCCCCATTCCTCAATGTAATTTATGGATTTAAGAACACAGGCAAAGTTCAAATATCTCCCCAGATGAGTAAATCAAGTACGCAGAATCCATAAAGTACTTATCATTAAAAACTGGGTTTAATTTAGATCAACCCTCTGAAAGATTAGCATGAAGTGAGCTTACGTTTTACAGAAACAAAGCCAAAAGCTAATAAAACAATGATATAAAAATGGAAGCTGAAAGGGATTCTTACCTGTTAAATAACAGCTGTAAAAGGCCAGAAGTATTACCAAGTCCACATAAGTTATCATATGTAATATTCATCTTTTGAAGCATTTCACAAAATCCGGTTAGAAAAATAGGTGGATTGTCTAATTCTTCATACCACTGTAGTGAATACAGCAATTCTGCAACTACAGAATGGACAACACATTATCAAGTGGACTCGGTGAAGAAACCTTTCGATCATTTTCACTTCACTGCCCCATTTTCGAATACTGCTCTGCCCACAAGTCTCAAAATTATCTGTGAACTGATTTCCAAATCTGCTTTGAGATGCTCAATGATAATGAAAACTGAAAACATTTGTCTGATACAAAATGCCACTCCTCTCCCAAATCTTACTTGGTCCCTTTTCTAATTAGTGAACAATGTGACTGGCCTAAGTCATTAGAGATAGTGGAATAATCTTCCTACTCTTTTTGCCACAGGTGGTAACAAGTTACACCAGGTACCAGTTGTGCCAGGTACAAGTTCAAGTCAATGTGTTAAGAAATGGGAAACACCATGCTATAGTAAATAGGGAGTGGACCTCGGTAGGAGATTGGTTTGGACTCAAATGAGCTGTGTGCATAGTTATCAATTAGAGTAGTAAAATCTAGCTCAGGGACTGCTGTGAGAATTAAATGACCAAGAATCTATCACAAAACCTAGCACACTCATAGGTTTTAATACAGAATTATCACAACTCTCTTTTTATAAAGCTGTATATGGACTTCGGAGTCAGAAGACTTGAGAGCTGGTTCAAAAATCTAATCCTATCCCTTACAAGCTAAGTAACTCTAATCAAGTTAAGCTAAGAAAACCAGGTAAGAAAAACCATAATAATAATATCTGACAGGGTTGATAAGATTAAATACAAAATGTTGTCAGTTTGTAATTAGTAACACAATCCACAAAACACACTATTACAACTGCAGGCTAATCTCCCTGCCCTTAACTGCATATGAGCTGGCGAATCAAGAGGTGTTCCAGCTTTCTTCCACAGGGAACATGTTTTCTTCTGGTAACTATGTTACAGCTGAAGTTCTACAAACAAGACTGACTGAGAAATTATGTAAGACTTCTACCTTTAATACCATTCTGTATGGGTCACACTGCTGCCTACAATTCTACACCATTTCCTGGAATGGGGGAATTTTAAATTCAAAATCCCCATGGGATTCAACATTTGACCCTCCACTTGCCAGAAAAAAATATGTATCTACATATTTATTTATATATCCCTACCAACACAAAAGTATAGTGGTTTAAAAACAAACTGAAAATTCAGAATCCCTGATGAAACACCAGACTCAACCATTTTCTTTAGGGTTATGTGCCACAGGATCTAGTACTGATGTCTTGCCAGCTTGAGTAACTGATCTTATACCAAATTTTGCTCTATAGCTAACAAGATTATAGCAAGATTTCAGTGTGTTTCCATCTGATTTGCAATTTACCATTCATCATTTAAGTAACCTCAAGTTTCTCATCACTACAATAGTTAATAGGAATGGAAGATTCTTGATTTTTTAAAGATTTAAATTGCAGAGTAATCAAAATTATATTTATTACAAATTATTTCAAAACACTGCTATGATATCTGAATGCTCTTATATACTTACTTATTTTCTCAAGCTCATTATTTTCTAGGACTATTTCCTTTTTCAGTGCAACTAATATCATTTTGCTCAATAATGCTGAAGTACACAAATGGCTGGGAAGTCTCTTTGTATCTTGTTCTTTAAAATCTGTTTTGAAACACTCGTAATTCAAACTCAATCTTCCTTCTAAAAGAGGTCTATGCAACCACTGTAAAAAGAATACATTAAATTATATACAAAATCATTAGTTATTCTAAATTATTTACCATCTATGTAAGAAAGAGGGAACAAAAATGAAGTTATCGATCTTCAAAATATTATTAGAGTGACTTCAAAAATAAAGTTATTATACTACTTTATTAATAAAATCACAGAAGCCTCGAAGTTTGGGTTTTGCTTCAGGAAATTAACAACATGTGGATTTCTTTAAGACTCCTTCAGGACAGAACTAGATCTAATTCACTCGTACCATGGCAACTGCCAGTGTCTTACAAACCACAAACATCCAATATATGAGCATTCAGAGACATCGAGGCAAAGCAAGATATTCATTTCATTTACCTTTTTTTCTCCCCAGGATAAAACCAAAGATACTATTTCGCTTATTTTTTTTCCTTCCCCAGAATAAAATTAAAATGTTTAAGCTTTCATGAAGTCCAAACTTCAGAACGAGATAAGCACTGTCCAATCTCAAACACACCTGCATTGGAAGAGACTGTCTCATCTTTTCCCATTCACTGTTGCTTGGCATTACACTTCCAATATAAACTCTCAGAAGATTAGTATCTTCACTTTCTAGAAGCATATTTAGCAAGTCATCAACAGCACACAAGAGGACTTGAAGACTGAAAATAATGCAAACAACGTAACAATTACAGTTATGCTATGACTAAGAGCATCCTGGTACACATTACATACCCTATGGCACGGAACAGTTTACCTGAACAAAAAGACTAGTAAAAATGAAGCTAAGCAAGTCTTCTACCCTGTATCTGACATGAACACCATCAAATTAGGGGTTTAATACAACATTTAAAATTTGAAATTGAGCACTGCTTCTATATCAGAATGAAGGGAACTTGACCTATTTTGGAACAGGTATTTCTGAAACACAGCTACCTTATTATATGGAGAAAAAAAAAAAAAAACCATGATGGTCAGAAAAAGATATGACTCGACCCTAACAGTCTCTGGATGCGTTCTCTTAGTTTTCACTTTTATAGATGGATTTAGGTACATGCTGTGAAATATATTTGCAATTCAACATCTCAAAAACAGGTTAGGACAACACCTTAAACCAGGCCCCCAAAATTAAACAATGAAGAATAACCACTATGTGTGGTAGCCATAGAGGTTATGGTTATAATCCCCACACCAGCCCACAAGACACAGGACAGCACTACCATCACGTCACCAGCATAAATTAGGAGTCCAGCAGATATGCTATAACAAATCATTCTTGAACTGAGTTTAAATTAATGATCATTAAAACAAATTCCTTTTGGAAAAATATTTTTGTCTGGATCTTGTTTTAGAGTCCTGTAGATTTTTTACATAACAAGTCATTTTTCACAGATACACTAATCACAGGCTCCAATTTACAGACAGTGATCAGGTGCTGAAGAGATCCTGTGCAAATGAGTACAAAAAAGGTTACCTTCCGATATCCAAAGATGAAGACTGAACTTGGTTCTTCAGCCACAGAGCAGACAAACACAGGAAGGTACTCTGTTTACATGCACTGCCAGTTTGGTGGGTCAATAAATTCACACCAGAGAGCCAAGTATTTTTCAGTTTACAGACAAGAAAGTCTAAAATCAAGATGTCAACAGTAATTTGTAATCCCTGTGAAGCAACTATAATCAGTACAAAATGTGTGAAATAACTCAACGCAGACCTGAGATTGTTAAGGTACCATTAAAAATGGAAAATATAAAATTACCATTCAATTGCCAAACCAGAATAACTATGTCATAAATATGCAATAATACAAACTAGCTCATGCCATATAAATGGAAACATGTTAAGATTTTTTAAGTTAGCTCTTTTCTGCTCTTACTTACAAGAGCATTGTCCTTTTGGAGATGTGAAAAATATTATACTTTTTCCGAACAGAGCAATATGAAAGAAAGGGTTGGGGAGGAGGGCTCTCTATCAATACTACCATTTTTTTTTAAATATCCTTCATAGTTAAGTCTCAATACATAAGGCAATACAGTCCTTACAAAGGCAATCTCAGTTTTATTTTGATATAGACTAAGAGTAAGAGAAGGATATATTAATACCCTTCTTTATGAATACGGAAACTGAAGCATCAAGAAATTAAGCAACTTGCCAAACAACAGCTTCTACGTGAAGGAGCTAAGATTCTAACTCATCTATCATGGCCCCTTCCAAAACTATTTCTTTGGCATCAAGAAACAATTTAGACATTACGTCTACATACACCTTTAACTTGGTTTCTAAAGCTGAAAGTGTTTAAGATTTGTAGCCCTTTACTCAGAATGCTTTCAACTTGCAAGTACATTATGATTCAATTAATAAAGCCTGGGCACTTACACTATGAAGGTCAGAGCCGGAGATTCCCAACAAAACATTTGAGCAGTAGGCTATTACCTGGCAAATGTGTTTTTTCTTTGTTCTGAGCACATAACTGAAAGAGAGTTAATAATAAGTCTTCAGATGATGGCATTAGCAAGCATCCTTTTGCTGAGCTGAAATAGTTATAGGCCACATCACAGATAAAAGACACTGATGAATCATTATTTTCAGCTTCTGACAATTCCTTTACTTTGGATAAAGTTTCATGAAGTTTAACAATAATTCTTTCAACATATACTTCTCCAATCAAGTAATCTAGAGGGGGAAAAAGTTCACACAAACAAAAAATTAAAAAATATTAATGGTGTATTTTTTAATACTTTATTTTGGGTTAACAACCACTTAAGTCTTTACGTGTGTTTAAAAAAAATTTTATGTATTAGACAAAATTATATCAAGAAATCAATCTGATCTCTCACATACAAAAGCTCTCATGTTGAAGAGCAGTTTTAAATTAAGTAAAAAAAAAATGCTCTACAAAATTAGTGAATAACTTTGCTAAACTCAAAACCCTTTAGAATATAAAACTAAAAATATTAAAATGTCTTCCAAGTCATGCTACAAGGCTTAAATATTTAGGGAGCTTACAAAATTAAAGTATCTGCATACATTAAGTTTCATTATTCTCAATCAATTAACATACAAACTTTGTAACATGGAATCTCCTCCAAAAGTGAAAGATTAATTCCCTACTAAAAAACAAAAGCCCTATTTGTGCTTACCATTTTCAACATGTTGGGATAATACCAAGCTTAGAAGAGCCCATCTTTCTGAGAAGTAAGAATCAGAAGATACTGTGGATTCCAAGTCCTTATTACAAAGATGATCTGCCAAGATTACCAATTTCTCTCCGAGGATATCTCCTTTTAGCCAAGGAGTTACTAAAGCATGTTTATCTGAACTAGAACATGCCTAAAATCATAAAATTAAGGCAATGATTTACAAGATCAAAAGGCATATCTGCCTATATTACTTGTACCATAGTATTTCCCCTCATCATCATGGCCCCAACACCTCCCCCACTCCTCCTCAAGTTCTAAGAAGGCTCATATCGTCCCTGGTCCCCACTAAGCCTTGCTTACATATACTTTCATGCTTTTTTCAGGCTATCTTCCCAACCACAAATATTCTCTCTTCTTTATCAAAATCCCATCCATTCTCTGAGAATCATTACAAAGCCAACCTGCTTTATGAAGTCTCCCCCATCCACTCAAGCCCATATTCATAACTGTTTTTCTCTGAATTTCTAAAGCACTTACTGGATTGAATTATTACTTATAATGTTTCATCTGTGTATGTCTTGTTTCCAATGAGATTTTAAGTTCCTTGAGAGCAGAGACTGTCTTAAACTTCTTTGATACCTGATATCAACACTACAGATACGTTCAATGAATAATGAATGAATGAACTTTGAAGACAGATGCTCTATATATTAAAAATGCTCTATATATTAAATTTTTTGTTCATTAATTTTACTAAAATTAAAGAACAACTAATATTTAATAGTAGTAAATTACTTCAATATGAACAATGGAAATTATTATTTCCCCAAATTCTCTGCAATGGTTACTGGGGCCAGATAGCTAACAGCAACTGGTTTATTTTCATGGGGTGGGGAAGAAAAAAAAACAACTGTAAATCCACCCCCAAAAGCATGCTGATCCATGTTCCCAGAGCTTCTTTTGCTTTAAGGGTTGACAAGAAAGGAATTTGCAACTTGGTTCATTTCAAAGCAATCTGGAAAAAAAAACAAAAAACCAAGTGCGGATTGGGTAGTGCCTAAAAACTTGTTTATCCTTTATTTAAAAAACTGTAGGTAACCAGGGCTTTTATTTTAGCCCAAGCCTTACCCCTGTTCTGGCTTTATGACCCTGGACAAATCTCTTAACCAACGTGGGCCTATTTCCTATTTTAAAAATGAAGACTGGGGTGCCTGGGTGGCTCAGTCGGTTAAGCGTCCGACTTTGGCTCAGGTCATGATCTCACGGTTCGTGGGTTCGAGCCCCGCATCGGGCTCTGTGCTGACAGCTAGCTCAGAGCCTGGAGCCTGTCTTCCGATTTTGTGTCTCCCTCTCTCTAACCCTCCCCTGTTCACACTGTCTGTCTGTCTGTCTCTCTCTCTCAAAAATAAATAAAACATAAAAAAAAATGAAGATTAACCTAGAAAAATCACTAAAGTCCTTTTCTGATTACAAAATTCAGGTTGTTTTTAAAGAAGCTGAGTTTAAGACTCTGACCATAAAGTTACATAAAAACAAAAAATCTGGAGTTTAGATGGCTGTAATATTGGTTTTCCTAACACAGTTTACTAAATAAAATCAATTTATTTTATAGATTCCAGGAAATAAACTTTTGAATAAAATGTCTCTCAAATTAGAAAGAATACTCATCAAGCAGAATACTCATTTTAACACATCTATAGAAAGAACCTGACCGGCTTTAAGGGGATGGAAAAATCAGTTAGTCATGGAAGTACAGGAGGCAAACATTGGCCATGAACTTCCAAATACTGCCCTGGAAGAAGACAGTCTTCCAAAAGGTTATGAGTATTTGAGTTAACCAGCAGGCACATTTCTAAGTTGGAAATGGTTATCATTCTTCTCTTATCAAATTATTAACTCCCTTTGCTCTAATTCTAGACTTACCAAGTAGCTTTCTGATAATTTGGCTTTTCATGTAGCCTGCCTATAGAGAGAGAAGGTACTGGGTAAACTAATGTAAATGCTGTACTTTACAAGTTCTATTTCTCATTGAAAAAGAATTAATATTCTGTATTTATTTTGTAAAAATAAACCATTGAGGGAAAATAGGGAGTCACTGTTTAGTGGGCACAGAGTTTCAGTTTTGCAAGATAAATTCTGGAGACTGGTTCACAATGAGAATATACTTAACACTACTGAACTGTAAACTCAGAAATAGTTAAGATGGTACGTTTTGTTACGGGGCTTTTACCATAAGTTAAAAAGAAACTTGTAAATTAAAGAGTTATCTGTATAAATTTTAAAAATAATAAAAAATGCTAAAAAAAGAAACAGTTTTAGGTAACTACACTAAACATTTCAAAAAATTTAAAAAAATAAACATTTCTACGGTTGAAAAGTGTTATATCACTTACATCTTTATTGGGAAAAAATACTTTAAAACTTCTAAATTGCTTATGTTCTTTGCTTTCTTTTCACTCTTTTTATCACTAATTTTCTTAGTCAAGTGGCAATCAGACAAAGTGTGAAAGCTTTTAATTTGCCTGCACAGTATTCCAAAGCAGGACAAACTTAATTTCCTGAGGTGTTTGAGCCAAAGCTAAAAACCTCTCAATCTACTTCTATAGAAGAAAAAGTAACTAGGATAAGAGTAGAAACCTGTAGTCTTAATTTAAAGATAATCAAATTTAAAGATAATCAAATTTAGCTCTCCTTTTGTTACCTGCCCAGGAAGAAATATTGGATTTACCAGAGTGTTTTCAGTCTTTGCTGATATTCCAACCAGAAAAATAACACTATAGAAAGGTAAACACCTAAACCTAAAGCCTTCCCAAATTATGGGAAGAAAGTTACAATAGTAAGAAGTTCTCTAACATAGACAGCTGACCACATACCAGCATGTGAATATGACTGGTTTTAATTTTTTCTATACCCATAAATACAAAAAAAGGAGGAAAAGTAAAAAAAAAAAAAAAAACAAAACACCCCTAAGATACCTTTTCAATGACCTGAAGAATAGAATTCCACTTCAGATTCCCCTGAAGGAGAAAAGAGTTAGAAATAATTTTTTAGAAGGAATGAAGTCATTATGTAATCACAAAAAAAAGCTGAAACATTTCTAACTACTCCAACTTTTAAAAGTATAGATTAAAATGAACGATTGGGACCTCATCAAAATAAAAAGCTTCTGTCCAGCGAAGGAAACAATCAGCAAAACTAAAAGGCAACCAACGGAATGGGAGAAGATTTTTGCAAATGACATATCAGATAAAGGGTTAGTATCCAAAATCTAAAAAGAACTTTTCAAACTCAACACCCAAAAAACAAATAATCCAGTGAAGAAATGGGCAAAAGACATGAATAGACACTTCTCCAAAGAAGACAACCAGATGGCTGACAGACATATGAAAAGATACTCAACATCACTCATCATCAGGGAAATATAAATTAAACCACAATGAGATACCACCTCACACCAGTCAGAAGGGTTAAAATTAACAACTCAGGCAACAACAGATGTTGGCAAGGATGCGGAGAAAGAAGATATCTTTTGCACGGCTGGTGGGAATGCAAACTGGTGCAGTCACTCTGGACAACAGTATGGAGGTTCCTCAAAAAATTAAAAATACAGCTACCCTAAGACCCAGCAATTGCACTACTAGTTATTTATCCAAAGGATACAGGTGTGCTGTTTCGAAGGGGCACATGCACCCCAACGTTTACAGCAGCACTATCAACAATAGTCAAAGTATGGAAAGAGACCAAATCTCTCTCTCTCTCTCTCTCTCTCTCACACACACACACACACACACACACAATGGAGTATTACTCAACAATGAAGAATGAAATGTTGCCATTTGCGACTACGTGGATGGAACTAGAGGGTATTATGCTAAGTGAAATAAGTCAGAGAAAGACAAATACGTCACTTCACTCATATGAGGAATTTAAGATACAAAACAGATGAACATAAGGGAAGCAAAAATAACAAAAATAAGGAAGGAGACAAAACAATAAGAGACTTAAATACAGAGAACAAACTGACGGCTGCTGGAGGGGTTGTGGGTGGGAAGACGGGCTAAATGGACAGGGGGCATTAAGGAAGACACTTGTTGGGATGAGCACTGGGTGTTATACATAGGGGTGGAATCACCAGACTCTACTCCTGAAATCATCATTGCACCATAAGCTAACTAACTTGGATGTAAATTAAAAAAAAAAAAAAAAAAAAAGTACAGACTAAAATACTCAGCCTCTTATTACCAAGCATGTGTCATCTTACCATACCAGTCAACACATACCCATAAGCCTCCACAATTCCCCACCACAATCAAGAATATACTGCTTGCCTGTGCTTACTTGGGCAGCACACAGACTAAAACTGAAAAGAATTTATTGCTCTTCTTTGAATAGATATTCATAGTCAAGAAACAACTCAAGAATAACCTCCATGCAGGTCTCAGTCTACTCATTTATAATCAGTGTAGCGACATAAGCCACTACAGTTTAAAGAGATACAACAATACCTCAATGAGATCATCCAAGACATATTTTCTTTCCATATTATTGTCACAGCAACAGAGGGCACTGTACAAAATGTCCACCAAGAAACCAGCATCCTTCCTTTGATCTTCATTTAGCCAACCTATCAGTTTCTGGTATAAAAACTGCACCGCAGGATTTTTTTGTATGAGTCTGGCTATTTCAAGAGGTTTGGCTTTGACAATACTCTGTTTTTCATCACCTAGTAGCATTTTAAATACTTGGGTTGAAGAGAAAGAGCTGAGCAGAGTGGAAAGAAACCTTAGATGTTGCTCTGACTTTCGCTCATTGACATAATTAAGACTCATTGCTGCTAGTTTACAGACCAACTCTTCCAAAGGTTTTTTCCTTAGTGGCGATAAAACGTCTGAACAATTATGAGAGAGAGAAGGTTCAGCCATTAATTCAGAGCCTTCACTGTTTTCGCCTTCGGAGGAGACACATTTTTCGTTCTCTTTATTACTTTCAGGCAGCTCGTCAGCAAATCTAACCTTACCAACTTTTTTTTTATTTGACTTTAGTGAGCTCTTCGGCTTCTGAAGGACCTGTAGCAGGTTAGATACACCTGACACGGATTTCACATCAGCTTCTGGTTCATTGATTTTCTCCACACAGATCTCTGACAGTCTTTCCCAAAAATTCAGTAGTACTTTGTCCAAACTGTGAGCTATTTTATCATCTTTTTCCACATCTGCTTTGGCTTCCCAGGAACATAAGGTTTCTGCTAAATGGTTAAATAGCTGCCCATCTTGCAGTCTTGGGTCTTTGAGAACTGCATCAATAAAAGGAATCAACTAAAAGAGAAGGCAGAAATATAAAAGTTCCATTTTCAGGGGAAATATAATTTAAACAAAATATTCGTAAAACATTATAAAATTCCACATTTAATAACTGAAAAACATGGATTTCCCCCCCCAGAACTCTGAAGAGTTAACTTGAAGATCATTTTCATATCATACAAAGAGGTTAATGATTTCACTGCATTCCCCTAAATTACTTTTTATGATATGATTAACCAAGATTATTGATCATTAACAAATAATACAGTTTTCTTTGCATTTTCTGAACTTAATTCAATTTTTTACTTTTCTCTAAACCAATGTGAAAGACAGAACCGATAGAATCCAGAATTCTTGTTCTTAAATTACAAAGATAAGGGAAGTTAACTGAGACATCAACTAGGATCTGGGCTTATATAATTTCATTAATTTCCTAACATAAGGAATCATATTCCAGAACCTGCTCTCATCACTGGTTCTAAAAACCAAGCACAACTGTTCACAAAAAAATGTAGCTGACTATTTTAGAAGTAACAGGATGATTATTGCATAATTTATACTTAATATAAAAGATCACAAATGGCATCTTCAAAATTACGTTTTGTGCTCAACTCTATAAAACAGTTAGGGCTTGCACATCCAGAGACTATTAGTACTCAGGCATTATGGTATTATTCTAGCAACCAACAATACAGAATTCTTATTTATATGGACAGAAGTACACATTACTCAGTGGGCCCTTTATAGTACTCATTGTGACTTTATTGTGACACTTAATGTGCAAGGGCATGATGATTTTTACATTATAAATACCTGGTCATTGATGAGCATCTCTTCAATTTCTTCCTCACCTAAGTTTTGTTGCATTATAAAACGTAAGCATTCAAAAAACGCTGCTATTATTGCTGAGCACTCTGAAAAGCTGGTTTTAATTCTCTCTGTTGAAAGCCTAAGAAATAATAAATAACTATAGCTTACTCTTTCACAAAGAAATAAGCAACTCAGAAAAACCACAATAATGGCATGGAAAAGGCATCACACCAAAAGAAGAGGATTTTTTAAAATAAAATTCTTAAACTAAAAACTAAGAACAAAAGGAACTTGAAAAAGTGCGGGGGGGGGGGGAAGCACATTTTCAAATAGGCATCAACAAAAGATAATATTTATTTTCTAGTCAGGAACAAATCCATATACAAATTTCAAAGAGAGGACTTAAACAAATAAAGCTAATAGTGTAGTAAAAAACAATTTTGTAAACATTAGTAAAACTGAGTGTCTTTTATTAAGTTCAACAAATACACTGAAATAATATTTTTTTAATTGTGACTCTAAATTGCTATCATATTTAAGTTTATGGAAGTTTTAAACTCTTCACTGGTTCATTTCTTCCATTTGGACATTCGTACTTATCAATATACCAAAAAATGCTCATTTAAAAAATGGTCTATTTCAGTCTAAGGCCCTTACAATATTCATTGTACTTTTGTTGTGTACAACCATTGAAGCCTTGAAAGTACCCAGGAAAAAAATTTCAATTGAAATTCTCTGAAAAGTTTAAGTGTTTAATGAACAGCAGAACAATTTGGAGAAATTTAAGTAAGAAAGACAATAATGAGTATGTCATTCTACACATTTATGAAAACAAGAAAAATCTCTTTTGCTTTAAAGACCAAGAATTGAAACTCCTTACCCTGCAACTACAGAGGTGAGGAAATTTTTGAAGAAATCCAACTTTGGATCTGTAATGGACTGAGGGAGTTTGCTGATAAATGGCAAAAGATAAGGATATATGACAGTAGCCAGACCCCGACCGCCTTCACGAACCACAGCTGACAGCTTTGGAAACACACTTTTTTTTGCATTTACATGAAGCCAACAGTCCTAACCAAAGACAAGATTATAAGAATAATTAGAGACCAGAAAATATTTTTCCCAATTCAGAGACATGTAGGCTCTCAAAAGTAAAAAGTATTCTACCTAAAAAGGATAAAATCTCTCACCTCCATTAAAAACTAAACTCAGAAATTTTAAGAAATTTATTACATATAGTAATCATGTATCCCACATGCTTAGGACAACATTGATCAGAAATAATTATTTAACTTAAAAGATTTATATAAAAGCTGCTTTCTAAAAGGGATACTAATATCTAATCTTAAATATAAGATTCATATATACTGACTTCACTGCACCACATAAAGTTTAAATAATAATCGATACTGGCTGGCTAAACCGAAAGTGAAACAAAAACTCTATGCCATTTTACGGTCAGTTTAAGATTTATACCAAGTTTTGGATTAAGTATTTTATTTCCAAGGAAGCACTTTCCAATAAGTTTTAGATATTATCATCTGATAGGCTCTGTCTCACATCATATCTAAGGCTTCTAAAATACAAACTAAGAAGACAAGTATCTCAAATGTACTAAATGTTACCTTTCTTACACACCTCAATAGTTGTAAGTGTATAAAGTACAGCTTCCCAGAGAGCCGGGCATACAATGGGGTCACTATCATCAATGCTAAGTAGAACAGATGGGCTCACTTTGGATGCTTCATCTTTCATCAACTGTGGAATACGCTGGCACAAAGCAGAAACTAACTCAAAATAAGCTGAGCGGATCTAAAACAAAAAATGAAAAGCTGGATTAAATTAAAGCCTACTAGAGCTATAATAAGATTTTTAATTTAATAGCTGATAGGTTATTCATACTAACCCTCCCATTAGTAAAACTAAAAGGGTTTAAAAAATATCTTTAAATCTTCTGTAGAATATCAAATGGCTGAAAGGACATTAGGAATTACCACATAAAAGTGAAGGCAGAAAGAATTCAACTTTCAATTTCTTTGGCTGAAGAAAATACAAATCCTCTCTAATAGCCAAGGCATTCAGCTGGGCCTCATATTATTCCTATTAATATAGTAGGCCACACAAAGTTAAATACAGCCGAACAAAAACTAAGAAACCATGAGCCACTATCAACAGAGGTGATGACTTTAAATCTTAAGTTTATCAGTTACAAATTCCTTATCAACAATTCTTATTATATTTAAAGAATAAAAGTTTAAAGAAATCTGAAAGGAAAAGGATCTTAGAAAAAGCACACATGTAAAAAAAGTATGAAGCAAAATTCCTATTCCTAAAAATAGGCAAAAAGACAGATGATAGATTAGAATTCAATTCTCAGTTTAAGAGCAGATAAAGAGAAAGTCAACTGAAAGCACAAAAGAAATTATCCACCAAGTAGCATGGGAAGACAAAAAAAGATAAAAAAAAAAAACACACCAAGGATAGTGTAAGAGACAAGATAAAGAAGGTTTAGTATATATTTAATCAGAATCCCAAAGGGAGAGAAGAGAGAACGAAGCAAAAGAGGTATCTGAAGAGGTTAATAGCTGAGCATTTTGTAGAGCCAATGAAATACACCATTCTACACATTCAGGAAATCCAACAAATCTCAAGCCAGATACATAAAAAGAAATCCAAACTAAGACACAGAATGGTGCAAAAAAAAAAAAAAAAAAAGCCTACAAGAACAAAGAGTAAATCTTAAAAGTAGCAGGGGAAAAAGACAAACTACCTTCAAAGGAAGGACAGTAGGACTGATAGTTGACTTCAAAGGCAACAATGTAAATCGGAATACAGTGGAATATCTTCAACAAGAAATTAACTGCCAATATTTAATCCTGTACCCAGTAAAAATCTATTTCAAGAATGAGAGTGAAAGGGCACCTGGCTGCCTAAGTCAGCAGAGCATGAGACTCTTGATCTCAGGGTTGTAGGTTCGAGCCTCACGATGCATGTAGAGATTACTTAAATAAAATCTTTAAAAAAAGAGTGAAACAAAAACATCTTCTGATAGAGAAAAAAAGACTTCATCATCAGCAGACCAAAACAAAAAGAAATCCAAAGGACGCCTTCTATACTGAAAGTATATGATCCCAGAGGTAAGGTAAGAGATGAAAAAAAGAATAAAGAGCAAATAAAGCAACAAATATAAAGATAAAGCTAAATGAAGATTGAGAGTATAATAATAATGTTTTCTGGGATTAAAAAGATACACATACACATATATTGAGCCCCACAAGAACTTTATTTATGCATATTTTATATAAAATATTACCAAATGATGTTAGTGTATTTAAAAAGATGAACATAGCATGACTAAGTTTATCTCTTAAATGCTAGGCTGGAAAATCATATGATCATTTAAACATATCAGAAAAGCAATCAGGAAATTTCATCATTATTTTATTATAAAAATACTCAGCAAACTAAAAATAAAAAAGCTATCTTAAACCTTATGAAATCTACAGTAAGCATCATACTCAAAAGATTAAGAAACTATTACAACTATTTCCATTAAAGTCAGGAACAAGAAAAGGATGCCAGCTATTACCACCTCTCTCAACACAGTACTAGAGGACCTAATTCACAGAGACAAAGGGGAAAAAAAAGAATTGGAAAGTAACCCAAATATGTATCTATAATCATAGCAAAATAACAGGCTATAAAAAATATTCAAAAAGATCTAAACACTATTAGAACAAGAGTTTGGGAGAGTTGCTGAATATACAATTTGCATACGAAAGCATAGTATACATGCACCAGTAGAAACAAAAAATGTAATTAAAAAACAAATAGTGACTGTCACAATAGCAATAAAACCATAAACATGTTCAGGATGGAACATATTATAAAATGTTACTCTGAGATGAAAAGAGTCTAACACAGCCTAAAAATTTTTGACGAGCAAAGCTGGTTTCCATCCGTATTATAAAACAATAATAACCAAGAAAGTATGGTATTGGTATAAGGATAAACATATAAATAAATGGAACACAATAAAGAGTCTAAAATTTAAATCCAAGATATAAGGTCAACTGAATTTTGACAAAGGTGCCAGAGTAAGGAAAAGACAATCTTTCAACAAGGGGGATACCTCCATGAAAAAAAAATTAATTTGACTCTCACCATTACATCATACATAAAAATTAATTCTAAAGGACCTAAACTATAAAACTTCTAGAATTAAATAGAGAAAAACTTTGCAACCTTCAGGTAAGCAAATATTGTAGATAAGAAATCAAAAGCAAGAACCATAAAAGAAAAAAATAGACAAATCAGACTTCATAAAGATTAAAAACCTACTCTTTAAAAACCATTAACAAAATGAAAAGTTAAGCCACAGACCAGAAGAAAACATTCACGATTCTTCATCTGACAAAATACTTATATCCACATTCATAACTTAAAAATAAAAACTCAAAACTCAATTTTAAAATGAGCAAAAGAATACAGAGTAAAAAGACTGATCTTCTTACCAAGAACAACCAAAGGTTCTGTGAATAAAACCCTAAAAACAACTGAAGACAAATACATATGCTAGGGGAAAATCAAATTATGGAGTAAGCAATCCACACAGATCGAGCTTGCATTTTGCACAGCTCTGCCCTGGAAGGTGGCTGCAGTCACTGCCACAGAGGCACAGTGACAGCTACAACTCCAATAAAAAGCCTCACTGGAGGAACTGGAAGAATCAGGAAGAGGAGCCCAGGGTAACCAAGGCAGCAAGAGAGTGGCAGGAACTCTAAGGAAGGAGAGAGCCAGAGAAGGGAACCTCCACAGTTCTGTGTTTGCAGCCTAAAAATACTATAGTTGACCCTTGAACCATGCACAGGGTAAAGTGAAAGCAGTTTAAAGCCAAGACTGAAAGAACTGAGCTGAGATCTGAGATGCTCCCCACCACAGGCATGACCGTCTGCTGTCAGAGTCTATCCAAGTTAACTGCCTACCAGCACAAAATATCAACACCCTTTGGAGCAATATAAAACAATCCAGTCTCCAAAACATAACACTTCAGGATATAGTCCAAATATCTAGGAGCAGCATACAATCTAAAATTACTCAACATATGAAGAGTCAGGAAAATGTGATGCCATCTCCCAAGACAGTTAACTGAGATCAATCTCAAGATGACCAGATGTTACCATTAGACATGAACTCCAAAGCAGCTATTAAAACTACACTCACTGAGGTAAAGGAAGATAGAACAATGAATAAAAATAAATAAATAAGAAATAGAATGTACAACACCAAGAGTGAACCTTAATGTAAATAAACTATGGACTCTGGATTACATCATTTATCGATGTAGGTTCAGGGATGCCTGGTTGGCTCAGTCGGTAGAGCATGTGACTCTTGATGTTCGGGTTGTGAGTTCAAGCACCACACTGGGCATACAGCTTGCTTAAAAAAAAATGTAGGTTTATCAATTGTTACAAATGTAGCACTCTGGTAGAGGATGCTGATAAGGAGGAGGCTAAGCATATGGGAGGGGAAGGGACAGGAGGATGTATATGGGAAATCTGCATCTTCAACTGTGCTATGAACATAAAACTGCTCTTAAAAAGTCTTAAAAAAAATAGGAAAATTCATCAAAGAAATAAAAAATACAAAAAGCCAAGCAGAACCTTTAGAAATAAAAATTTAAAAAGTGAGCAAAAAGCTTGAACAGACACCTCAAAAAGGTATACAAATGGCCAAGAAGCATATTAAAATATGTCCAACATCATCGGCCATTGGGGAAATGCAAATTAAAATCACAATGAAAAATCTCTATCCCAAAGGTCAGTAAACATTTTCTTTAAAGAGTCAGACAGTAAAAATAGTTTAGGCTTTGTAAGCCATATGGTCTCTCTCGCAACTATTTCACTTTGCTTTATTAGCATGTACGGACAATACAAAAATTATTTACAAAAACAGGCATGCCAGATTTTGACCCATGAGCTGTATATATAGTTTGCTGATCCCTGAATCCCATACTCATGAAGATGACTTAAAATAGAACACTTGACAATTCTGAAGTAAAACCATAGAGCAATTAAAAATCTCATACACTGCTGATAAAAGTATAAAACAATACAACCACTCTGGTAAATGGTTTGGTACCTTCTTACAAATTTAACGTATATGTACTCTATGAACCATCAATTCCTCTCCTTGCCTAAGAAAAATGAAAATTCATGTCCATAACAAAGACTATATAAAACTAAACAATAAAAAGGAATGGACCACAGATATATGCAACAATGAATAAATCTTAAAAACATTATATTGAGCATAAGAAGCCAGAGAGGGAATATGTTTGGCTCCACTTATATGAAAACCTGTGTCGGTAGCGACAGATCACTGGTTGCCTACAATAAGGGGAAGGGTGACACAAAGAACCCATTTTTGGATGATAAAAATGTTTTATATCTTGACTATAGTGGTTCATGGGTATGTACATGTAGATGGGTAAATACTTTGTCAAAACTTGTCAAACTATGCCTAAAATTTCATTTTGTGGTGAGTAAATTATACCTCAATAAAGTTGGTTTAAAAATTATTCTAGGATGGGGCACCTAGGGGGTTCAGTTGGTTAAGTGTCCCACTTCGGCTCAGGTCACAATCTCCCAGCCCGTGAGTTTGAGCCCCGTGTCGGGCTCTGTGCTGACAGTTCAGAGCCTGGAGCCTGCTTCAAATTCTGTGTCTCCCTCTGTCTCTGCCCCTCCCTTGCTCTCTCTCTCTCTCTCTCTCTCAAAAATAAACATTAAAAAAAATTTTTTAAGTTATTCTAGGACACTTCTAAAATACCTGAATAAATTGAGTTTTGACAGGTTCATCATAACATCAGGTTCAATAACTTTATAAAGAGAGCAAGCCTCCCCAAATCATTCACTTTTTTGAGGAATTCAATAAACTTACTGTAATTTATATGGAAGAATAAAGTCACATGCTGTACCAACTGAGCCAGCCAGGCGCCCCAGAAGAATAAAGCTCTAAAACAACTTGGTCAATCTTGAAGATGAGGACAAAAAAAATGACTCATCTGAGCAGTTATTAGGACATATCATAATGTCATGTTAACATGTCATATTAAAATGGAATGGATGCAAACTCTGGTACTGACATAAGAAGAAACAATGGCCCAGAACGCAGAATTTAAAGACAATCTTATGAACACATGGAAATTTAATGTACCATAATGGCAGAACCACAAATCAATAGGGAAAGAATGAACAGTTCACTAGGTGAATTTTAGGAATACTGGCTCACTACACTTGAAGAAAAAGGTAACTAGGTATCTACTTAATGCTGTATAAAAAGGTAGATTTATTGATGGATTAAAGACTTCACATGAAAAGTAAAAGTATTAAAAAACATATAACTATTAAAAATTGAATATTTTTCTGCCTTAAAAGTGGGAAAGGCCTTCATATGGCAAAATCAGTGACTTTACATGAAAATTACAATGTCTTTCTAAAAAGGACACAGGAAAGGTGACAAAGTGGAAGGTTATTTGCAATGCCTAAAAACGACAAAGGGACAAGTATTTAAGATACACAAAGAACTCTAGTAAAATAAAAAAAAACTTTAAAAGAAAGGGGAGAAAGACATAAGTAGTTTATAGAAGAAACAGCAAAATTTAAGAAGCTTATGGAGAGATCCTGAAAGTCACTAGTTAGCAGAGTAATGAAAAAGAAATATCATTTGAAGTCCTATTAGACTGATAAAAATTAGGGAACTGAAGGACGCCTAGCACTGGCTAGGATATAAGGATACACAGGGCTCATCAGGCAATGATGGCTGCGGGTAGAGTAATGCAGCCATTCAAGGGAGCAATGTGGCACCACTCAGAAAATTAAGTATGCATATACTCTTTGACTCAGCACTTCAAAAGCTAAGAGAATTTCAGAAAAAGAAATCCTTGCAGATTTGAAGGCACATGAATGAAGATGTTCACTGCTGCCTATCTGTGACAGCAGAGAGTTGGAGGCAATCAGTGCATCTACACTGAGAGAATGCAGAGGTAAAATGGAAAGGATGCAAATTTCTTAATCCTACATAGTATTTAGAAGGCATGATCAAATACTCATTTAAGAACATGATAGATTTAAAGTAGTTTAGTACTTTTAAAAAAGTACTGAGAACTTGGGGCACCTGGGTGGCTCAGTCAGTTAAACATCCAACTCTTGATCTTGGCTTGGGTCATAATCTCACAGTTCAGCAGATCAAGCCGTGCATCGTGCTCTGTGCTGACAGCATGAATC